>CM033625.1:28814858-29414858 GCA_019453435.1 Rhinogobius similis
TTCTGCCTCCACTGATCTGATCTGTAACTTGGCCTGGCAGCATCACCAACTTGTCTCGCACCTTTAATAACTTGTAAGAGAAAACTGTGAGATCTTTATGTTTCTTGAATTTTGTCTCACATTTAGCAATCCAAACAGTGCAATTGTACCTTCCCCCGTTCAAAGAGTCAGAAGTTCAATCACATATCACATTCTGCACTCGGGGTTTGAAAAATATGCGTTATTTAAGCTCACTTGAGGGGGGATACTGGCCCACCCAGCCTTGTTGACTCCACTGACTTTGCCATTAAGAAAATATGGCGGCCGTGACCTCCGAGAAACCTCTCACAAACGCCTTAAACATGCTGGAGTCGTGCCCCCAGCACCTGCACTGGAGGAAGCAGAGGAGAAGGGGCCGACCAGGAGGGGCCGAGGGGCTGCAGAGTGCACATTTATGGGCCGGCACCTCTCCTGTTACCGGGTCGTCTGGTCATGTCCACATAAATTTCACACCCTCCTTCCATTTCTTCTGCTCCAGTCTTAAATCGACTGCTTTGGCAGTTCACAAACTTTTTCTCTCACTCCGGCCAACGGAGCGAGGTTTAAAGATGGATTGATGGAAAGTTATTTGAAGGTTTCATCAATTCAAGAAATACTGACAATTGTAAATCATGGTTTGGATCTGCCAACCCTTGTCCATTTTGTCTTGTCTAGATTTATGTTTAAAATGTGACTACTTGTACAGCTGCTTGTATCAAGTTCATAACTTTGATACACACACACTTTTTAGATTTGACGACATTTGTAGAAGAATATTTCACCAAAAAAAGCACAATTTCTTTACATAATTAACAAAACATTACAGTAAAGTAGTGATCAAATATATGATTCTTAGCCCCTCGGCATCAGGGGTTTGATTCCCAGCCTTGACTGTTTACCAAATGTTTCCACACTCTCTCCCTCCATTTAACGCTAAAGTCCTGTCAAATAAAGCTTTTGGGCCATCAAATCAAATACAAGATCAAATTACCACTTACACAGAAAAAATAGTAACAATATATTCTCAAAATGGCCATTAAAACATAAGGATGTAGTTATAAACATTTTCTCAGATGTTCTTTAGCCAACCCTGACAAACGACAGATTTTTGCTGTTTTGATCTTAAAGGACACATATTTTGCTACAGTGACTTTTTTTTTTTTAGCTTTTGACCATGTTCTAACAATGTTCCGTCATCAAAAACATACCTGGAGTTGCATCCAGTTGCATCCAGTTGCATGCTGTTCTGAGGAATGTTTATTAGATAAACAATTAGAATGTTTATTAGAAAACCCTTCCCCCTCGTCAAACACACTTCCTGCTGAACTTCCATTTGAACTGTAGATGTATTTACAGATGTATTTATCTACTTATCCAAGAATCTTCTGCTGTCCTTAAACAACTCAGTGCCATCTACTGGCTGGGTGCTCTCAGTAAGTGTCATTTCACACAGTCATTTAATGAATAAACATTTTTTGTTGATTCAAAACATGAGATGGCAGATTTAAGGTACTCAAGAGCATGTTTAAATGACAATACCAATATGAAAAATTCATAATATTTTGCCTTTAAAAGACAATCCAGATACTATTGCTCAAGTTTTGATTCTGCAGATAACAAGTTATTTTATATATTTGTTTACCATAAGATATTTTGAAGACACTGTCATAAGTTGCTAATATTTGCAACAAAATGCAAAATCAGCAGATGATACCACTTTATACACCTTAATTAGCCTTAACAAAGCACAACATTGTCTTAATTCATAAGGAACTAATAGTTTATGAAGAAGGATTCAGGCTTTGTACTTAATTAGGGGTTAGGAGCTGGGGGATTACTGAGCCTCTACCTAATGTTTTCAGAGCACAATCTGTTTATGCTCCAGCACAGATCTGATGTAAAAGCAGCTCTTTGGGCCAAAATCAGAATCAGAAACGGTTTATTGCCATTGTCAGTGATCAAAAATTCACAAACATAGGAACTTGCTTCGGCATAAGGTGCAACATAAAACAATGAATAAAATATAATAAAAATAATAAAATATGTAAAAAAAGACCGCTGTGTGCTGTCTGCATCCAAATATAGAGCGTTTTATTTTCTGAAGACCAGGAAGTATATTGTTAGCATGCTACTTGCTGTTAGCTTTACGACAAAACTTGCTCTGGGCTAAAGCTAAAGGTTGTGAAAAGCATTCGTAAACTCATCGTGGTGAGTAATTAGGATGATCCGAATACACTACGAGAGGAAAGAATAACTTTGGCAGCTGCAAACGTCACATTCTAAAAAATATATAATATGCTTTTTTTCAGGAACTTAGTTTTGAACTATAACATTATAGATCATAATTATTATATATATTTAATTGTAAATCAAAAAATTGATCTGAAAAGGCTCAATGATAGAAGGAAACTGACCCCGCCTCTTCATAGTGACATTTCACTGTGACTAGCAGCAGATTGTCATTTACATGCCTTAATTTTTCAAATAATTGCATGTGGACAGTGATGTGGACTGGGATAGAGGTGAGTACAGGACCATTAGTTTGCACGAGCTTTTAACACAAGCTGAGCAGAACATTTGTATTGTATTTTATTTTACTTTGTTTTTGCAGGCTCTGTTTTTTATATTGTCTTTGCACAGCACTTTGGGCCATTGTTTTTAAATGTGCTTTATAAATAAACTTGACTTCACTTCACTCAAATCAATCAAAATAAAACTTTGAGTAAACTTTGAGTAAAATAATGAGACTGTGCGCCATCTGCATCTAAAAGTATGTCATGTCTCTGACAGCAGTGCTCTGATTGGCCGTGCTTGGGGCAGTCTGCGCGAGTTTCATTTTGCCGTCTGAAAAAAACTGTTCTAAAGCTGAAAATGAATGCTGGTGGATATCAACAATGGGCCAAAGGGTTTGACAGAACGAGCAACAAGTTTGACAGATTTTATACCTGTACTTCTGGTTGTGAGAACATTACTGAATCCTAACTTTAAAGGTTTGTTAAAGTTTTAGACAGAAAAATCTGCTTTTAATTATGTAGTTACTAAGTCTGAATAATTTTAAATAAACTTGTCGACTATTTAAACAAACTATATGTGACGCATTAAGTCTGTGTTCATGCTTTAAGGCTGTTAAAAGTATAGTTATTGTAAAGTTTTACCGAGCAGACTAAACAACACTCAAATGCGACGATGGGTGAAGTAAGGTCAAGTTTAGGAAACCCATTTTTACTCAGACCCCAGCCCATCGTTTCTCCCTTATCACTGCCATCTCGTTTTGTTTATACCATAAGCCAACTCTACCTTTTTCCCCTTCTGTTATTTTCTCCTCCTCCACCTCCCCCCCTCGCTCCCGCCCCTCCCCTCTCTCTCCCTCCTCCCCCTTTATAGATGGAGATTAACTGGAGAGTGCCTCGCCATCCGTCCTCCTGACTGTTTGTTGTTAAGGAGATGGATGGAGGCTCCCTGTGCCAGCTCTACGCATTCGCAATTACACCGGCGGCCATGATGGATGTACCCGAAGGGGGGAGGAGGGCGAGGGGAGGAGGGGAGGAGAGCGAGATACAGGGACGGGGCATCTATCAAGACCCTTAATCTACCTGTCACTGGACTGTAGATGGGTTCAGGGGGAGCGCATTGGGGACGGTCTTAAGGGAAAAAAAGTAAGAAGAATTATTTGGTTTGAGCTCCTTGCTTTTGTTTGTTGTTGTTTTGTTTTAGGAGAATTAAGGGCCTCGAAGCTACGCGCTCATTAAAAGTCCTGGTCGTGGAAATTGATTGGCCCACAGCTTATTGGATTCTCCATCTGTCTCTGTGGAAAGCAAAGGGTGAAATATAAAGGCGAGAGTGCAGGCATGGCTCCGGTGAAAAAGTTGTACGGAAATATAGTTTATATGAGTTCAGGCCGTAATTTCAGAATTTTATATTGTCTCATTTTGGGCCATTGGATTGTTGCAGCAAATCATGTGCCCAGTGTCCGGTGACTTGTAGATTTTGTGGACTGGCGCTCTGCACAAGAAACAGAGGTTTCATTCAGAGCTGCATCTAAATTATTTTGGCAATCGATTATGACAAGAATTTCATTTGATTTATTAGTTGTCTGGATTACCAAAAGCCCATGAATAGTACTTTCTTTTGTTTGTTTTTTTCTAATTTGACTAAGATGAAGCTAAAGATGCAGCTTCAGAATCTTCATAGAGTATATCTGATTTCATAAATTCATTGTTTTTTCAGTAAAAACAAATATTTTACACCTATCTTGAGTCGTTACGGTTCTGATTCACAAACTCTTTTCTCTCAGCATTTTTCAGTCTGTGTATTGATAAAGTTTTTTTTTTTATTACTAAATTAGTTGACATCTATTAGTCACTATTACTTGATCAACTTGTTTCAGCCCTCATTCGTTCATTGATTTGGATATTTAATGTACACTTTATGCTTGTTATTTTCTAAACCTAAAATACATGTGTAATGCATATTGCTACACTGTTATTCTGAAACCCAGTATTTAAATCATAATCAAATTTACCCAAAACAAAACAAAAAATGACAGTAACACAGAACCCCACAACCAGAGGCTGGTCAGTTGAAATATTATCCAAGTATGTTCTGTTATGTCCCATAAAGCAGTGCTTTGTCTTACACTACAAGTGTCCCCAAGTCAAGAAGATGGCAAATAAATCTGTTTAACAGTAACATATTGTTAGTTATTTCTGTTATATGTTTTTATATTTTGATGATAATCATTCATTTATTTCATTCTTTTCAAGTGTGGATACATTTTCCACAGCTGAGAAAATAAAAAATAAAAGAATACAGTAAATAAGTTACAATAATATTTACAGTAGTCTAGAAATCAAACTGAAAAGAAATACTATTCAATTTAACCTTATTTTACTGTAAAATCTGAAACCCTTCAATAAACCTGTACCTCTGTTTGAGAAACACGGTTATAAAATGACTCTTAATTCATCTTTGCCTTATAATGTGTTTTTGAGCCACCGTCTTGAATCCATTTCCATATGGAGCTGTCTAAATGTTTATGAAAAGTTATTTGGACTTTTTAGCACTGACGTCTCATCCCTCATCATGACAGAAAGTTGCTCCAGTGACAAAATATAGGTCTAAATTACAACTACATGCAGCGTGATCCAGCATCTGTTCCTCTCTGCACATTTCTTTGCCCTCGCAGCATGGAAACACATTTGCATAAACAAACAAATTATGACAAAGTCGTGTTTGCACAGACTCCCACCATATGATCCTTATCTCTGCGTTATTATTACCAGCTCAACCTCAGAGCCCTTTGACTCCGGCGCATCTGCATACATTACACCTGTCGCCTTCATCTGGAAATATTATGAAAAGTAATCTACCCTTTTCCTCTCCTTCTGCACCTCCTCACGCGTCCACAGGTTTGAAAGATGGTAGCGCGGGATTAATTCTCTTCCGCCGGTGCAGCCCTGGGAATGATGGATAGATGGACACAGGAAGGCAAGAGCGAAGGAGAGGAGGAGGAAAGGAGCGGAGGAGAAGTGGAGAGGGGCCAGGAGATTAAAGGAGAGGACTCTGGGGTTCATAAATCCACAGACCTGCTCGCCATCACACGCTAATAAGATCTACAAGAAAAATCCATGATGAGGGAGAGAGGAGGAGGAGAGGGAGAAGAGAGAGAGGAGAATGGTGTAATAGCATTAGCAGTAATCTAATCATGGCAATAAGATGTGAATGGATGAGTGTGATGGTGGTGATTATGCACAGGAGGGATGGAGCGGCGCTGATGAAGCTGAAGGCGTGAGCGAGGACAGGAGCGCTTATGGGACAAACACAGGGCCAGAGTTAGTCCACAGACAGGGGCAGGGTTTCAGGGCAAAACAGAGGAGTTTAGAGTTTGGAAAATGGGAATTGCACACATCAAGTATATATGGTCCAGAATTATATTTGCGTTTCAATACTTCAAACAGTAACATTTTTACTGTATTAAACATCTTTGTAAGTCCGTGGGCGTTTGAAGCTCCCGCCGTTTCCTCCTCCTGTCTCTGCGAGGAAAACCGGCCTTGCGACATTTCCTGATACGAAGATAACTCTCCTGAGAAACCATGGATCTCTTTTTTACATTTGGCAACATGAATGTTTTTGTATGTGACTTCCTTGTTTCAATAAAAAGGAAGGGGGAAAAAAAAGCATATTTTCACTGCCAGTTTATTTTCACAAAAGAGCTGCATGGGGAGCTCTGTCGCTGAAGTTACTTAGTTCTGCTTTAAAGGACTTTAAGGTTTAAGGTTTTAACCATGTTCTAACATTGTTCTGCCATCAAAAACATACCTGCATTTAGCTTCATTCACACTAGTTTGATGAATCCTGGTTAGACTGACTGTCAGTAACACTCCATTCTGAGTTTCCCCGATGTGTGATGTTTTCTTGATGCGTGATGTGGCTCCTAGAATCTTCAGTTCTGTTTTTAAGTCTATAAATCATTGCCAGACTCGTTCTGAGCATTTCTGCCGTCTAATCAAGAGTATTACAACTGCGTACCAAGTATCTCCTGGAGAACTAATTCACTCTGCAGAAAGTCAGTGGGGTGGGAAAAAATATAAAATATTAATTTGATTTTTATCAACTCTCTTTTGGTTAAGTAAAGGTACTGAAGAGCATGTTTAAAGGCTGTTAACAATACAAGTAATGCATTATATTTGTCCTTTAATGCTGTTTACAGATCGACTGATATGGGTTGTTTCATAACAGATGCCAATAACCATTTTTAGAATTCAGAAAAACCAATGGCCAAGAAGCTCTGCCAATATTTTTAGGCTGATATGTATGACTGAGTTTGATTATTTTCCACATGATTGTTCCATTTGAATTTACTACAAAGTCATCCACAAATCTTTTTAACTGCAAGATGGATACATGATCATCGTAGCCACATAGAGTGTTGTCTTCACACCAAAGAGTTCAAATAAAACTGGTTGGTTCAACATAATATCGGGTTGTGTTGGGGATTTCAGACCACTATCCGATTTGCTAAAAGTGTAAATATTGGTCTGGATTTTTTGGCCATCCGATCTCTGAAAATATTTGCGCATTTTGACTTTGGTAAATAAGTTCACTTTGTTTTACATAAACTCTCAGCTCTGGAATTGGTTGGTTATGTGGATAAAGCGTGCTATTTGTATCAGAACTGGAAAAGTTGCTGGATTGGAGCTACAAATGTTGAAGGCACAATGTAAACAACAACTGATGTTTTTGCTTTTCCCGGAATGTTCCCCATCTGGCCTTAAACTTATCTTATTTCTTCATCTACAGACAGTTACAGTTTTCATAGCTAAAATACATTTCTTGCAAAACACACATTATTACTGTTCAGGGTCGCCTCTACACAGCTCTGACATGTAACTTGGCCTGGCAAAGCAAATCATCTCCATGGAGAAAAAGTTACATAGTTCACCTTTAAGCTTGTTTTCAACGAAATATAGTCAAATAATAGGATCTACAAACTGGATCCTGGTGCAGTCCATAACAGAGAGCAGTCTGGGTAAAATTTTCCACTTGATCTTTTTGTTTCATGTCATTCTTAGCCTTGCTCTTGTTTCCTGTCAGTCTCTCTCCAATAACTTTTTAATACATACTTTTTCATCGTCATCCAGGTTATCCTAGTCCATTCACTTGTCCTGGTTTGGTCCTGTTCATATCTGGTTTACTTTTGGTCTAGTCCCGGTTTATGCTGCATTAAGTTCCAGTTTAGTCCCACTTTTGGTGTGGTGTATGTGCGAGTGTGAATCCTCCTCAGGTAAAATTATCATATTTTATCACTGGGATTGGGTTTTATTAGTGTACAATTTATAATCCTTATGTCATTGAGAAAGTTTGAGCACGGGCCAGCTATAGTCTGGAAAATTTGCCAAATGTTCTCTCATGAATTTTCAAATAATGCATACAAGGTCAGACATTAAAAAGTTACACGAAACCGTTTTTTTTCCAACATTTGCTCTGAGAAACTTGTGAGCGAACAGGCCCAAATAACCGACTAAAGAAGGAAAGCACTTCAGATCCATCTTCATCTTTCAATCACCGAATGCCTTTAATACACCTTCAGTTCTCCTGCCCATGTTAGGAATTCAAAAGTGCAGTTGTTGAACCTCCACCTCCCCTCTGCCCTCCCTCCCTCCCTCTCTCTCTCTCTCTCTCTCTGCTCACTCCCCCAATCCGCCGGGCCACATTTTTCATGGGCCCAGCTGTCGGAGAGCCGTGATTGGTTGGCTCAGCAGACAGATAGCCGATAGGGCCTGATTAATAGTTGAGGTCCAAGAACTTCCCCATTGATCAACAGGAGAGGCTGCAGCAGGAGGGGGAGGGGGGAGGGGGGAGGGACGAGGGGGGAGGAGGGGGAGAGAGAGAAAAAACATGGCCTGTCGCTCTGCAAGTGCTGCTGATAAACCTGAGACTGTGACTGCGGAGAGCGGATGGGAAAAGCGCGTGCTCACAATAAGGAGATGATGCACAAGTGCAGAAAAACATTGCAGTCCAGTGCCCAGTGTAACCACATTCGTATACTACTGCTACTGACGATATTTGTACGCAAATGTTTTATTCATCCCTCTTTTTAAAGGTGAGACACTGCAGCTGAAAAGGGAAAAAAAATCTTAAAGCAGTAATGTAAATGTAAATCTGAAAATGGAAAGAGATAGATTTAGATTTCTAGCTTAATTTTGTTGACAGATACAACAACATTTACAGAGGAAGAGATGTTTAATGTTTGAGTGAACTACTGAAAGTTGCAGTAAAATGTCATATTTTTGTCAAAACTTAAATAAATCAGGTTTAGAATCAGATATCAACAATTCCTTGAACGATCCGTCAAAAGGTTTGGTGTGTGTGGGTGTTTTTTATGTTCCTATGTGAGAAAAAATACGTATTGAGAAAATGGCCTCTGAAGTTTCAACATACAGGTACAGACTGGACAATTTTGTTTTTTTTCAGCCGAAGATTTACAGAGCAAACGGATCAAAAAATTAAAATGGAAGAAAAAAAACAAAACAAAGGTTTGCCTGCAATGTCTTGAGATGACTAACTTTACTTTGCAGGTTCACATCCAAATTGAGAACTAGTTTTTCCCAATTTACGAGATTACGCTTAAAAAAAAATAGTATTAGAAATAATTGGGCTGAAAGAAGAAGCTTGAGTTTCACCTTGGACATTTAATATTCTCATTGTTTAAACCAGATAGAACTTTTTATCTAATTTGTTTTAATAGAAAAACTTTTAAATTGTATATAGGGCTTGTCGTTGTTCTTTCCCCCGAAATAAACCAATAGAATAAGTCTAAACAGAGCATAAACTAAATTGTGAAAGTCTTGTTATTGATTTTGTTTTTCTTTTTACTATTGTAGATTTATTTGCTCACCCATACAGTCAGTGTTTTAACCAATTTTACAATTTCCTTTGCACTTTAACCACCAACATTTCACTGAATCTGAATTTTTGAGTAACAAACATGTCATGGTTGTTTCCAAATCAATGCATAATTCATCAAAAGCAAAAACATATACACAGCTTTTATTCATATGGTCGTCTCAAAGCTGTGTATGAACGCCAAAGCATTCGTGTAACTGTATGTATGTTTGTGTGTGTGTGTGCATGTGTGTGTGTGTGTATAGGTGCGTGTGTGTGTTTGTGTGTGTCCCAGGACCCCCTCTCCCCTCTCCCCTCCCCTTTCTCCCCCCTGCTGTTCTGTCCAGCCCCCAGTTGATTGATGATCTCCACTCCCACAGGGTCACCGGGTCACGACCTCCCACTTTTGACCCCCCCCACCGAGAGAAAACCCCCTCCACACACGCACACACACACACACACACACACACACACAAACACGCACGCACGCACACACACACACACACACACACGACCAGCCCATTCGGAAACAGATGGCTCCAAGACAACTGGCGTTTCCTCACCTTTTGCACTGCTAATAAGTCACATGATCAATACAGATACATACAGTGTCCGGTCATGCCACTTCAAAGAGAAAAACATTATATATTCACGTTTATTCACTGCATTTGTGAGATAATTAATTCAAGTTACATACAACGTAGTCACAAAGGGCCAAATGTCATTGTCTTTGTGCAGACGGGCAAGGAAGGGCATCCGGTGTCATAACCTGCACTAAAACAAAATGGAAATCACCGCACAATAAGGTGACAAATTTGCTCTCGTGATTTCAAAGGACTTTCCAAAATTACAGAACCAAATCTAAGGAAACACAACTTTTTTCTGTTGGCTCAAATGCCATAATCTGTCTATAATCCATGTCTTGAGTCGATCTTAAATTTAGCTTCCTTTGTGTTTGTTTGTTTGTTTGTTTGTTTCCTTAGTTAATATATGTTTTTTCATGTTTTTTATGTGTGTTTTATAGTCACATATCTTGCACATATTAGTTTTTTTCAGGTTCAAGTTAAACTATAATATAATCTGAAATTGTATCAATTGTTAACAGCAATATTGATCTAAAGTTACAGCACAGACCTCTTCAAGACGGGACGGTAATTCATAGCAAGCAGTGGATTGCCATTTGTGTTTTATTCTTGAGCGCTGTGCCTCAGAGTCTTTCGCTCAGAGTCTTATTATTATTGTTGATTATCTGGTTGGGACAGTGCAAAATCTGAGGGGTGCAAACACCACATTCAAATTGAGACTAATCTAGCTCTAAACCCGGAACTAAACCTGGACAAAGCCAGGGCAAAAGCAGAAACAACCAAGACCAAATCATCAGAATTAAACTGGGCTGAAAGTAAGTCCAAACACCCTTCATTTTTCATAATCATTCTAGAAAAACTAGAAAAAGAAAAACTATGTGGGAGGGGATAGGGGGTAGGTGATAACCAGAATTTTCTGAGGACTCAAGCCTCAAATGCAGTACAATGGATTACTCAAACATAAAGAAAACAGTCAAAATACAACTTTGACTAAACTAATGACGATGAAAACACTGTTATAAAGCTTTTTTGCATAATGTCTCCTTTAATAAACAACTTTCACTACAGCGTGCGTGTATATGAACATAAGTAGTTTTGATTATGTAAATAGTATAGATCAACAAACTTGACAAAGCTTTGCAATGAATGAGTGTTGCCTGCCTTTTAAAGCCCTCTATACAGCCACTACTGCACTGTGTAATGTAACAATTTCGCCCCCCAGTGGCATCAAGAAGCACTAACTGCATAGTAAACAAAACAAACCACATAGCCATTAAACTTTATTGCCCCACATAAAACGTAATGAGTGCAGGACAGTAGTCAAAACACGGCCTATTTTAACTGTCTCTAAAAAGAAAAAGTACACGGTATGATTCAAACAAAACTCAACGACACAAAATATGCCTGTGGATATTATGTGGCTGTATTATAACACTGTGTGCATGAAGAATAGTGAGATAACATTATGAGAAGCAGCAGTGTACAACAATGTGAGTTTCCCGGGTTTTTATCAGGCTCATTATCACCAAAGCAGGAATCCGTGATAAAGACTGAGGAGGTTATCTTCAGGATCAGGTCGAGAAGAGGACAGCCATTTTGAGCCAGCTGGACACGCGTCTCCCGATCTCCTGACAGATGGAGAGACAAAACACCTCAGCGCAGTGCCAAACATCTTTTTACATTCAAGTTAAGACATTAAAAAGAAGTATTAATTAAAAAAAAACCTAATTAAGTACACTATACTGCTATGTTTTTATATCTGTCCTGATCAAATAAACGAAAAAGTCGTGCCGAAAGTATGTTTAAAAAAAACATTGGTGTGTAAAAATAATCGAAGTATCATGATCTTGTATCGTAAAGTCTCATAGTAATTGCAGTGTATAGAATCATGAATTTCTTTGCTTCTACATTGTTTTGTTGCAGCAAAATCTAAAGAAACAGAGGAAACTACATAGACCATGATCCTTTGCTCCATTTCAGTGCAGACAACATGAAGAAATTACGACGGAGTATAAGGGCCATTTGGGGGAAAAAAATAAAAATGCGGACATTACGAGAATAAACTCGTAAAATTTCGACATTAAACTCGTAATTGTATGACTTTTTCTGGATTCGACTTTATTCTCATACATTTACGAGAATAAAGTCGTAATATTACGAGATAAAAAGTCGTAATATTACGAGATTAAAAATTGTAATATTACGAGAATAAAGTCGTAATATTACGAGATAAAAAGTCGTAATATTACGAGATTAAAAATTGTAATATTACGAGATTAAAAGTCGTAATATTACGAGAATACAGTCGAAAATGTGTATGAAGCCAGTACCTGTGTTATGGAGATATGGAGCATTTTGTGCGGTTATACTTTGAACTAGGGTTTACGCACGAAGAAATACTGTGTCTTTTAGCACCACATTATCATTAGTTTAAGGACTTTGAAGCGACAATGCAGACGTTTGGGTTTGTTTCGTCGGAAGAACCAAACAGATTTGGAAGAAATAGCTTCTTTTCGTAATATTACGAGATTAAAAGTCGTAATATTACGACTTTTATTCTCGTAATATTACGACTTTATTCTCGTAATATTACGACTTTTAATCTCGTAAATGTATGAGAATAAAGTCGAAGCCAGAAAAAGTCATACAATTACGAGTTTAATGTCGAAATGTTACGAGTTTAATCTCGTAATGTCCGCATTTTTTTTTTTCAGTTGGCCCTTATACTCCGTCGTAAGAAATAACTGTTATTAAGCACTTTTACATTTTAATTGGAATTGGAAATTGTCAGTAATTATTTGTGCCAAAGGTTTGTCAAAGGGGAAAAAAATCTGCAATTTGGTCAGTTCTGTCTGCAATAAATGAATAGTGTGATAATATTGTACAGTTACAAATCATTGCATCCCCACAAAAAAAAATATTATCAAATGAAAGTAGTTACTAATCTTGATCGTTCTTGACAAATGTGTGTTACAGTCTTTTTTTCATTCTGTATTAAAGCTAGTTCAGGGTGTAAAGTGTGGAGGATGTCCTCACCTGCCGGGCCTCTCGGAGTGATGTGCGTTCTGTGGCTCTTGGGTTTAACATGTCGGCGCAGTGAGCAGTGTCCTGAATGAAAACAGTCTGTCCTGGCTCCTCGGGCTGGTCCCGGGTCACAGACAGCGCCTGCCACGGGTCCACTCCACCTGAGACAGACGGGTGTTAGTTTGATACGCAACAAACAATAAAACATATCACAAAAGAGCTTAAATAGATTAAATTGCACTTTCTTCCACCTCCAATCAAATGCAAGGGTTTGGCCCAAAGACTCAACAGCAACACAGGGATTTGACACCAACCTTCTCATTATAAGAGGTCCATTCTTCCCTCAACTACAAGACCAGTAAGAAGTATGGACTAAATTATGTTGTACGGTGCAAAAAAAATTGGGGTAAAATATCTATTTGGATTAAGCAGAAACACTGCAGCTGAACAACAAAAAATGAATAAAAATTAAAGTTTACTCGCATTTAACATAACATTCATTTAAATGACATTTAGTTGAGTTTTTCTATTTCCATTCCATTCCGCAACACTTTTTTTTACACCCATTTTTTTTTTTCAAAGATATTAAACTTTCTCTATATCTCACAATTTTGTGCAAATAATTGAGCAATTACTTTTAATATTCCCATCTCACCTATATATCAAGATGCTAATTAGACAGCATGGATATTGCACAAATGAGCCTTAGACTGGCCACAATTTACTGGAAATTGGTGCACATTTTTTAATTTTGCCACATTTATTGGAGTTAAAACTTCAGGCTTGAAATTCGAGATCAACAAATCCTTCTGGACTTGTTCAAGATGATGTAGGTTTGCTGTAGATGTTAAGGGCTGATCTTTATTTCCCAATAGGAGAAAAAAACTAAAAACTATGTGGATGCAAGATGATTGAATGAAATAATTAAACACCCTAGGGACAGAACTCATCAAAAAAAAAAATAATAATAATAATAAAAAATTATAAATGTGACTTTTGTGTGTAGTATTTGATCCTAAGCGAGATGTGTCCAGAGCAGACAGTGAAGGACACGGGGGGCAGAGTGAGCAGGAAACAGGCCTCCACAAAGACCAAGAGATTTATGAAGTGAAAGAGGAGATTGTGCAAGCCTTTCGAACCGTTCACATAGAGCACTCTGGACGTCCGAGGGTCGTCTGCTCCATAATACGCGTTAGTGAAGGCGACGTGATGGAGCAGGGAATTGTGGGAAATCCCAAACAGCTCGGAGCAGAGTCTGGTGTAAGAGTCCAGAGTCAGCATCCCTGAGAACGGACAACTGCAGTCTTCACAGGTTTGGTCTGCACAGAAATGTAACTGTGAAAATAGTATCTACACAGTTATTAGTCACAGTTATTGTCACTTTAAAAGAAGACGGACAGAAACTCTGATTATCATGGGTGCATAATCCAAAAATAATCTATTGAATAAAGAAAATAATAGTCAGGAGTGGGAAGTAAATACAAATACTTGCATATTTTCATTAGATAGATTAGACAGATAGACTGGGGTAAGGCTAATTATACTTTTTTGAGCAGATAAAAAAAAAATGTAATTTATACTTGTTTTTGAGCATATTCCTAGCCATAAATTCCTAATTTAGATTTAAACGCTTAAATTAATTTATCTTTTTTTTTTTTTTTAATCTCTTCTTTAGTGTAGTTTTACTGAAACTACTAACTTAAGGAAAAGTACAAATTCAAGGAAAATAAATAAATAAATAAATACATTTGCTCAAAGCTGAGACAAAGCTGGCAAGATGCAAAAAATAAAATATAATAAAATAAAACCCCCAGCCATTTCGGCAGGTCTAAACCCTAAGAAAAAGTACTTTAACTTTTCTGTCCAGTTCAGAAATGTAGTTGAGTATAAAGTACAGATACTTGCTCTCAAATGTAGAGAAGTAAAAGTAAAAAGAATCCACAGTAAAAATTAATTGAGTAAAGTGCAAATGCCATTTTTTTTTTACTTAAGTACAGTACTTTTAACTTTTGTACCAACGGTTACTTTCCACCACGGTTTATTTTTAATGCATTTTTTTTGTACTTTAACTCACACACAAATTGGCAGTAGCCTACTTGTACGTGAGTAAAAAAAACAAAAAAAAAGCCATATAATTGTACTTTTACTTGAGTCACTACCATACTGTTAAAGTGAGTTAACGTTGAATGGTGTGAATTATAATTCCGGAAACCTTTACAGCTTCAAATGGTAAATATTATCAAAGACTTCACCCTCGCCCTCAAATAGCTTCTATTTGAAAATCACATCATCCCACTCAGCTCTGTCTATTTCTGTCCTTCTGTTCACTTGTCTCAGTATAACACACTGTCTCTCCTTCATAAATCTTTCACACAGAGTTATGTCCAGTGCGTGAGTAGACATATTGTACAGAAGCCAAACTCGGCGCAGGTCTGGTACATCCACTGCCTCGGTCCTACGCGTCCTGTGCGTCGCGACGTTTCCATCAGCTCCGTCACCGTGGCCTCGTGGGACGCGCGCAGACAGCGGGCCCCCGAGCTGGACAAGTCGACCTGCACAGAGCCGCAGAGCGTGTGCAGTGCAGTGGAGACATCTAGTGGTAAACTGTGAGAAGTACAAGGAATGGCCGAGAGATCTCCAGAGACAAAAAACTTTAAAGAACTGTATGTATCTTACTGGATATAATAATAAATACAACAACAACAACAACAACAACAACAACTAAAAAAACAAAAAAACAAAAAAAACTAATCCATGTAAGTCCAAAATAAAAAGTAAACATTAATGCAGTAGGGACATAAATTATATAACATGTGGGCTTGTACAAATGGCTTCTGCATTTGAATCCTTGACCAAAACAAAAGGTCTTAAAGGGGCAGCATCTGGTTAATATAAATTCCCTTTATATTATGCAATGTTTTGTAAATGTAGATTGAGGAAAAAATGACTAAACAAACCAGACTGTGTGTATTTTGCAAAGCGAGGTAACAACTAATTAGACACAACATCGATAAACAGAGATAATTATTATCGATAAACAGAGATAATTATTATATTATTTAAGAACAATCTATTTGCACTACTCATTTGCACATTGCACTATCTGCCAACTGTACATTCTGTATATAGTGTTAGTCTAACTTAGTCTATTTTATTCTTAATTTTATGCATGCCTTTTTATATATTTTTTATATTTTATCCATTGCTTTATGTTGCACCTACGCCGAAGCAAGTTCCTACGTTTGTGAATTTCACTGACAATGGCAATAAACCGCTTTCTGATTCTAAAGGAGCTTTCATGCCCACCAGGGAGCGTGGCAGAAAGGTCTGCCAGACACTTCTGGGAAGATCAGCTGATAAAATGACACGTCACACAGTCGGATGACGCTTTTGAAGGTGACAGATGCTCACCAACATGTCAAGGTAAAAACAACCAACTTAGTCTTAAAAAACTAACAAACAAAAGTATATAAAAAGAAGACGTGATGAATTTCATTATAAACTAATGCCAGGGACACTAGGTTTTTGTTCAATCAGATACACTTAGCTAAGAATCATGGGAAAACAATCTGAAGCCTGCAACTATCCCAAGTTTTTGATTCTCTGCATTATCAAGAGTGAGTGAAAAGCATAACGCAGGCAGAGACTGAAGAACGTGTGAAAATGTGAAAACCTAGAGAGACATTAGGCAGTTGTTTCTGTGTTCTGGTGCAATATCAGAGCGACAGAAGTACCAAGAGGGCAGGGTTCTCATTCTCAAGCTCAAACTAAAACGTGTTCCTGTCTCAAAATCAGGTGCGGTCCTTCTAAACCGATAAACAAGCTAAACCTTTGAAACCGTGCACCGACGAGGGTGAAGGCAAGTGGTACCTGAGCGAGTTTAACCAGCCGCTCGTAGCTGGTTTCGCCGCTGGAGTTGGTCATGAGGTCACACACTTCTCTCACAGACATCAGGACTCCTTCCTCATTGTACTGCACTGTCCCCATGAAGATGCCCGCCAAGCTCTGAACCAGCTCGACCTGGACGGAAGAACTCGAACATTTAAGTGACTGCAAAGAAACAAAGCCCATTTATATCCACTTCACGCTGTTTCTCTTGGTGGTTTTTTAAATATTTGTTGCTTCACAAGTGTTGTTTTTATCGTTTCAGCGCTCATTTTGCTTTCCTTAAGTTGCATCTCAAGTTTGAAGCAGTTGATATTAGCCTCATTTGAACTGCTTCCCTCCTCAGTGCGCCACAGAACGACTCGTTGTGCCCTCTGCTGGCAATTCTGGTGTTTCGTACGCTCAGAAAGCAAGACAACCTCCAAGGTATGGCATAAAATGTATCTCCACAGGGACAAGCAGGTAACGAATGTTTTTCAAGGTTTTTTTTGAGCGATAAAAAAAAAACTGTTTAGTTGAATAAATGTAAGATATGTTTATTGTGGAATATTTCAGTTAATGCAAAATATTTTCAATGAAACAAGCACCAGAAAACTGATCGTGCACCTTTAATGCAAGTGCAAATGTGTGTAGTTTTAATAGTATGCAGGGCTGCAACTAACGATTATTTATCCAATCAGTTAATTTCCTGACTATTATTATGATTAACTGATTAATTGTTTAGATCGGGGGAATCCAAACTATGACCTGGAGCAATTTTTGTTGGCCCTCAGCCCGTCCTGGTGATTTGCTCGTATTATCCTGAGAAGAACCTTTAATTCAAGATGTTCTAACCATTAAAACCTCCACAACAAACAGTTTGATATTAAGATTCTGAGACTGAATTAAGATGTGGTAGCACGTTCATATCTCACACAAATGCAACTTTTTTGAATCACACTCATGTTCATTTATATTTCAATAAGCGGCCCTCGATGAAAACCCTGGGTTAGATCGTGAAAGGCTACATTTTCACAGCGATGAAACTAAAGAGACGCTGTTTGAGGCCATCCTTATGGAGTATATTAGCAGACAAAAAAGGTCAATCATCAAAATCATGAGTTTTACATGTGTTCATTGCTTTACATTGCTCTCCTTTCTGCTCCTTTTCATTCATTTTCACGATGCTTAACTCTATGTCACTGATTATGTCTTTTTATATGTCAAGAATGAAATAAATGCATGAAAATAAAATCCTGAGCCTTTTTGACGTAACCCCTGGTCTGTTTGAGTCAGAGTTGGAGTCAGATAACACTTATTCCATACTAAATTATTTGACTATCATTTCAATAATTGTTAAGTTGCGACTTGATTAGTTAGACTCAGATCTGACGCACTTTTCCCCATGTTTTCCAGAGTTGCTCGGTTCACCTTGTCGTCGGTGCTTTTCGGGTCTTGGCAGCAGTTGAAGTCCTGTGCGACTCGAGTGCTGTTCCCCGCGATCAGCTCCATCTCCAGGACCGAGAAGGCTCTTTGCACCTCAACAAAACACTGCCCGGAGAGAAAGACGAGGTGAAGTCACTGCAGCGTGTGCCACAACGTAAGAAAGTTAGACAGTGTAGACCTTCACTGAGCCGCCAATGTCTTCATTCTGCAAACTCAAACCCACAATCTGCAACAAAGGGTCATTTTAAACTTTCTTCATGAAGCTATATCAATAACAATTCAATCAGTTATGTGTTGTGTTGTATTGTAATTATCTAGTCATAGCTAAAATTACCCACATATTTATCTTGTAATGTTTTCTTTCTCACTTTTTGTGACTGGTTTAGATTAAATTTTGATGTTTTATTATTGCAAGACATAAAAAATAGCACTTTAAATACTAATATACTTATAAGAAAAACGCAAAAAGCTAGAATGATTTATTTATTTGCTTCTAATATTCTTTTTACCTGATTGTATTCAGAAAAGTCCAGTTTAGCCTTGACTGGAGCTGAAGACGCCACGGCACCGAAAACCAGGTGAGGAAACTGCAAAGAATAATGAGAAATAAGTCAATATAATATAATAAGTAAATAACTAAAACAACACATTCTGGTTTAGATTAAGTGATTCATTTATCAAACCTTTTAAAATGTAAACAGTTTTAAAGTTTGCCTCACCTTTCCCCTGAACCAGGCCGACAGAGCTCCAGAGTACGAGCCTCCAAAACTGATCCATGTGTTTGTGCTGCTGAGGTTGTATTTGCTGCTGATGAACTGGTGGAAAACGGCTAAATCTGACAAACTGAGACAGAGACAGAAAAGGCAGATACGTGACTGGCATGACTGACGTGACAGGAGTTTTCATTTGTAGCAGGTTTTGACAGGTATTTTTGAAAAGTTGGGTGGATATTATACGCATTAGTGCCATCTTGTGGTGTTTTTTTTATGACAATGAAGCGCAACAAATAATCCTGCAAGTCAGGTTTCTAACAAATACGTTCCAAATTGTGGTTCTGCATGATTTACTAGTGTTTTACATGATGTGTTTCTTAAAGGATATTATTTAATTACATTTTAATAATGGCATTGTTTTATGACTATTTTACTGGACAAATACTCTCACAAATGTTGACCTCCACAAGTTATTTTTTTCCTTTTTTTTGCAGACACATTTCATACTGTATCATAAATTATACTTTTTGCGGTGCTCAAATATAATTTTAATGCTGGGAATTAGTATTTGTTTTATCCTTTGTAGTAAAGCAAACTCACTGTCACTTGTACCCCAGAAATGACAAAATGTTGCCAATTTTTTTATGTTCATTCTTCCTCCATTATTAGTGTTTAAAGCAAATAAAAATCAATGGCCCAATGGGATTAAGGGTTTAATTTACCACCAAAGGAAAATCAATTAGCACAAACCTTAAGACACTTATTACATATACTGTATGTTATATTGTGGGATTACTTCTGCTGCTTCTTCTAAACACAAGTATGAGTCATCTGAGTGCCCTAAAGTGAGAAAAAATACAGAGTGCAAAAAGCTCTCACGCTTGCTGACTGCTGAGGTGAACCAGGCTCTCGGTCTGCAGGGCATCTGGGGTAACGCTGTCGCCATAGAAACGGTGCTCCAAAGCCAATAGCAGCGCGCCGTGGTCCTTGGCCAAGTCGACGTGGTGACCTGCTCAGACAGGCTCGGGTAATGGAGGTGATTTTCTGTCATTGTTCAACAAACACTGAAGCTGCATTTGGACTTGGATACAATCACCGATGGTCCAGCAGGATTTCGCCCAAGGATAAAAATACAGGTTTTCTAGTTTAAAATAACATTAGATCTGTTGTAAGAGTAAAAAAAAACTTGAAATACCCGTGCAGTCTAATGTTTGTCTCAGAGGAGACATGTTATGTTTTTTGGGAGGCATTAAGTACAAAATCATTACACAAATATTGTCATTTTACATTTTTTTTTTTTACAAAGATTCAAACACGAATTAATTAATTAATAATTAATAATAATTAATTAATCAAAATGCAACTTTGAGTAAGATAATCATGTAGAAACATTGCTTAAGGTGAAGCACTCCAGGCAAAACTCAAATATTTAATTAGTTGTTTGCTCTCAACTCTCTGCTCTACTCAAGTGTAAGAGTGAAAGAAGGATTGTTGTTGTTGAAATCTAAATCCAAGCCTGCTTTCAAGTTTTAAGTCTCAAAAATGAGGCAAAAATTTTGCAAAATTTGAAATTTTAGGCCAATTTTCAGTCAGATCTAGTTTACTCAAAAACTAAATAAAATTATTGTTTTCTCTTTTTTTATATACAAATATGTGTACAAAATGGATCAAGAAATTTAAACCTAGCACAGTCCATTTTTTTATATTTAAATGTCCCAAATATGTATAAGTTTGGCAATTTTTACAGATAAAATTATTTCTATAAACATGACATGATGAAAAACTTGTAACACATTTTTTTCTTACCTTTATATGAGTAAACTGCAGAAGTTTCAAACTGATATCTGAATTTGCTTGTCTGCATTTGTGAACTGAAATATAAACTGCCTCAATGGACGTGAGCGTGAAAATATGTTCCATTCATTCGTTCATTTCATAGACACTAAAATATGAGTAATATTTAGTTTCATGCATTATTCGTGTATTCTGTGGTGAAGTTTTTCTCTATAGCCACAGCTGTAAAAGCCTGAAAAAACAACATTTTAATCTTGAGTACATCGGCTACAATGAAGACTTATACAAAAGGCCGAATAGAACTGATTAAGGATAAAAAATTAAAAAGAACATAGACTTGCTGCATAATCTACCAAACAACAGTACATAAAGTGATAGTCCTGCTTGAGTGTGTTTAACTCTGTCATATTACAGTCAGGATACAGCTTAAGCTCATTATTTTCTGGGATTGCAAGCTTTATAGAAGTTAAAGCAAAATGTTGAACCGCTGCTTTTCTTCTGTGTAACAATGTGATACCTGCAACGACATCGTAGACTGAGATGGCTCCCTCTCCTCCAATGAACAAAAACACAGGACCCGCAGGATGGTGCCAGAATTTCTCATTCACCAGGAACCTCTACACGACAAAGAAAACAGATTTACAAAGAATAAAACGCTAACACTTTATCACAGCTATACTTTTAACAGCCTTAATAAAGCATGAACAAAGACTGAAAGAGCATGTCACAGGTTTTTATGTTTTGTTTTGTGTTTTATCATAACTATTGCGTTATTTATATGGATCTTTTGGACTTTGTTTACAATATGGTTACTATGGTTTTAGCGTTTATCCCATTTGTGTACTGGTCGGTACCTGTGTGAAGGTGCTGGTGTCCTGCTTGTTGAAGTGGTCCCGTTTCTGCAGGACCGTCCCCTCTGTCACGTGTGAGAGAAGGTCCGCGCTGCTCGTCTGGAGTTTGAGTTTTTGAATCTGCAGTCGACGAACGCGCTGCTTTATTTTCCACAACAGACGACCTTCTGCTACAAGAAATACCAAAAGAACAAATAACAACGTCGTTTTGAGGATGATACTGGTTAGACGTTCATAGCAACAGAAGAAGGAAAACTGTTGCAAGGTATATTTGGATGTAATGGTGCAGTATGTAACTCGGAATGAAGTGTTAACATACAGTAGTTCTGGTTGCCACATGCTCCAGAGCTTTTGAGAATCTGTATTTTTTTTTTTATTTCCCCTAAAGAGTACATTGTAAAAGCAGAACTTTGTGACAAAATGCAGTCTGCATCTAATAATAAAATAATTCAAATCTCGTCAACTCGGAAATAAAAGCTGAAAGTAGTGCTCTATCGGCTGTGCTTGGAGCGGTCAGCACGAGTTTCATGTAGCTATTCTAAAAAGCTACATTCTATGAAATACTTACTTCTGGTTTTGCAGTGTGAAAATTGGGTACCCAGCTTTAACGTTTGTTTCTGTAAACAGGCCTAAACTGTTGCATTTTGGACTGCTTTACCTTATAGTGCATGATATTATGCACTTTTTGTATTGTTATTAACCTTACCCTTGGGTACCTTTAATTTGCCATCTCATGTTTTGAAACAAAAAAAAAGTTTGTTATGAAATAATTACATTTGTTGTCAGCAGTCATAATTATCAGGCAAGTAGCAGCAGTTATCGTGTTTAGACAGAAAAAATGCTCAGAAGGAGTCTCGGATAAATGATTTGAAAATACGTCCTAGAACCAGGAAGTTCAGCAGGAAGTGTTTTTGATGCTCGGAAAGGGGAGGATTTTCTAATGTCTCTAAACTTACCCAAATCCTAACCTTAACCATTTTTCTAACCCTAACCTTAATCTTAATTAAACTAAAACAAAATCTTACTTTTTCAAATTTTCAAATAGTTCAATTTCAAGTAAAAATAATGATAAATTTGAAATTCTAAATTTAAAATAATTTCAATACGTTTTTTTTTTTTTCCCCATGTCTTTTTATTCTTGAAATAAGCATAAAACAACAAAACCTCTGCTGACAGCAGCTAAAATGGGAATGACCTGAATGAGTTCAGAGTCTTCTGGCCCAGTTGTGTCATATTTAGTAACAGAAGTGAATGTCGCTCCATTACATAATACCTGCTGAACTTACCTGCCCCCATCAGGCTGAAGAGCAGCAGCAGCTCCACACAATGCATCTGACTCAAAAGCATCTTTCTAAAGTAAAAGAAAAGCAAAGAAATGCCAGCTCACTTCTCAACCTGGCCTTTATACTCTCTGGAAATAAATGAGGCGTGATTCCACCACAGTTATGATATTTAATAGTTTAAGAGCTCAGCAGAAATGAGCGTTGGCGTTGAAAGGAAATATCAGCCCTCTGAAGGCTTTTGAGTGACTTTGGGCATTATCATGGTTTGAATTAAAGGGGCACTTTTTGTGGGCTCTGCCACCTGCTTGTCTCCAGTGATGTCAAAATGCTTTGCCTCGAATAGTATAGAATTATTCATTCATTCATTCATTCATTCATTCATCTTCTACTGCATATTCCCATTAGGGGTTGTGGGTGACCACAGCCTGACTTTGGGCCTGAGGGGGTACACCCTGGACAGAGGTCCACTAGTCGCAGGGTCAAATAAAAGTACAGAAATAAACATATACATTTTTATTCAGGCTGCTCACCTCCATGGAGGTATAACATGATGAAGTGGACCATTTTGGGCAACACAATAACATCTCACAAGAGACAAGTGAGTGGCAGATCCTCCACCAAAAAACCTTACATAGTGAACCTTGAACTTAATGGGCTTTATTTTGCCCATGGCGATAGTGCGGCGGGCGTTAATGATGACGTTTTGCGCCAGTGCAAACTGTGCAGTCGTGGGTCGTGGAGCTCTAAAGAGGTGTGATCATGCCAAAGTATGAGGTGGAGAGAAGCAAACACAGGGCGTGGTGTGATGCATTCTGTGAATGGCCAGAATCATAACTAATAAACTTCAAAACTAGTGCAGTTAAAAACAAGTCTATTACTCTCCTCATGTGGACCAGATAATCCTAATATAACAAGCAAGATGGGCACAAATAACCAAAACCATACATCACAGAATAATGAATATATTCCAATTAGTACAGTCTGTCTGCCTTAAATAGCTGTAGCTGAGTTTTCATTACGCTTTTGCACAAAACTGTATCAATCTTCTTCAAATGTCGAAAAAATACAACTTCGTGTTGAGCCTGCATCCGTGTGTGTGTGTGCGTGTGTGTGCGTGTGTGTGTGTGTGTGTGTGCGTGCATGTGTGTGTGTGTGTGTGTGTGTGTGTGTGTGTAAAATATGGGCCAATGAGTTCATCTTTAATTTTAGATCTGAGAGAGACATATGGCAATCATCCTCAGTTGCAATTACATAATTGGAGAAAGGTTGACACAATTCACATTTTGAAAAGCATCCTGACATCTGTTTTTTAATCTGTTTTTTTTTAGACAAATGTATGAGTAACTAGAATGCCAACATAAAACATGTTGGCATTCTAGTTACTCATACATTTGAGAGACATGCCATTTCTTTATCAGGGAGAGAAGGAAGGATGCCACTCAGAAGTGATAGCATCTGTCTAAAGATGCTGCTTGATTTGATCTTGTTTCAAAACTTAAATGCTTTAACCCTTTTTTCTGCTGGCTACTATGGTTTTAAACAAGGGCGTATGACTAAATCTAATTACGTAAACTAAATGGCAACTAGTTCATTTTTATTAAATGTACTTGCTTCTCGTTGAAACAGGCCAAAAAAGGGTACATCATCAGCACAATTTTAATACAAAAACTGTCGCTCGCTAATATGAACTGTAGGGCGGGGCCGTCAGCATGGTTCAACAGAGCAGCACTTTGTTGTGATGACGTCTACGGCAGGCAGAAATTAGCACTGCAATTTTCAGCCCAAAAGTCAGTGGTTCTTTTATATCGTTTTAGATCAATATTACGATTTAAAATGTCCAAAACATAAAATAATCATCCACAAATGTAATACATTCTGTCTTACACTTTGCATATACAAGCACTTGGGTATAAAAAGTGTTCTAATCACGCAATGTGGGACCAAGCACTAATTTCATAAAGCTTATCATTTCCAGCAGTGAGGCTTTTTGTTTTTTGTTGGTTGGGATTGCATGGGACAATCTTTTCTGACATTTTCACCACCAAACCATAAAAACAGGAAGCCACTTTTAGTTTGCATCAATGCCCCTGCACTTGGCCGTGTATTTCTCTTTTTGCACTCTTTTACTGAACCATGAACTCGAGTGAAGAGACCAGGCCAGTGCCCCGTCTGCCCTACGCTGCCGCTATGGGATCTATTTTATGTATCGGATTTCCTCTTAACGCTATTGCAATTTGGGTCTTGCTTCGTCACCACAGCCTCAAGTTCCCAAATGTGATTTTTATGGTCAACCTTGCTATTTCGGATTTGCTCCTCGCCTGCTCTCTTCTACTGAGGGTGTACTTTTACGCAACAGGACATTGGCCTTTTGGACAATTAATTTGTGTTTCGGCAAAAGCTCTTTTTTCCATCAACATTCGCAGCAGTTCGATCTTCATCACCTTCATTAGCGTGGACAGACTCTTGGCCATAGTTTACTCGCCAAGTTCTCGTCACATAAGAACTGCCAGCAATGCCATGAAAGCCGCTGTAATTGTCTGGCTGTTTGTGATCATTATAATTGTCCCTAATTATATAATATTGGGAAAACGTTTGAAGCAACACAATGTGTCTTATTGCTTTGAGCGTCCACGACATTTCAATCAGGACAGACAGCTACAAATGTTAAAAAAGGTTCAAGGGATTTTTCAACTTACTCTAGTGTTAGTTCTCTTGATAGTCAACATTGTATCCACAGTTTTGGTCTCTCTGACTATTCACAGAAATTTGAAAGATTTGTCAAAGATCAATAGCAAAGTCAATGTGCTGCTTTTGTTCGTAATTAACCTGGTAATGTTCACTGTGTGTTTTGTGCCTGAGACTATGAAGTATGTTGTAAAGCAGAATAACATTGTTCTGATGTGTCTTGGAGCGATCAACTGTTGTCTTGACCCAGTGCTCTATTACTTCTCTATTGATGCTTTCTGGAAGAAAAAAGATGAAAGGAAACAACTAAAACCAAGAAATATCATCTAAAGAAGACATTCAGAGCATTTGGATATCAAAATCCTAAGTTGATCAACAACTCAAGGTTCTGAAAATGTGTCAAAGATACATTTCTTCACAATTGAACTTTGCTTAGACTGACTTTTAGATCTGGTCTATCCATTTTCTTTGGCCGTGTCTCTTTTTAAGATGGGTTGCTGCCATCAACATCAAAATGAGATGTTGTGAATGCTTTTTTGTATATTTATTTACATTTCATATATTTATTTTGTTTTTGTATCAAAATAGTGTTTAATGTGAATAAATTATGTTTGTATGAGAGTTGCAAATCACTGGCTCTGTTTTATTTTCAGAAAGAGTTAAAGAGTAAAAAACAGTAACTGGGGAAACTACTACTTCAGTATGGGTAATTGTAAGAGTAATGTCTGGAAATACTGCCTGATTTATAATTTGAGGGTTAGGGTTAAGAGTTAAGTCATATCTGAATGACCAGTGCAAGAAACACAACTGTGTCAATCACTGAATATTGTCAACATAAAGCTAGATTTACTCACTTAATGTCATGAAGTGTGACATTTCAGGCAAAACAATAACATCTCATAGGAAACAAGCCACTGGCAGAGCTGGTCGTAGTAGTGCCCTTAAAGTCTAAATGACAGGTTCTCAAAATGTTCTAATTATGACTTAGTTTGCTGGGAGGGCACCTGTGGCAATTGTTTACTATAGTTTTACGTCTGTGAAGTTGCAGTTTGTGAAGAAATCTTGAAAAATAGAATACAGGAAGTAGTGCTGAAGCAGAATCCCTGTGTGATGTTACAAAAAAGTGACAAACAAATTTGTCCAATCTGCTCCTAAAGATGTTTTATTATTTCACTTAATCCACTTCATCCATAGATTTCTCTGGGACATTGTAACTTCAAAGGCCGTTTTCATTGTATGCATTTTCTCCCACAAAGACATAAAGAGCAGCCTTAAAGTAGCTCCTACACCAAATCTGGGACTTAATAAGATTTTGATGCAACATTATAATGATTTTTTTGATATCTAATTCTAAAACTGATTTATTAAAGTTTTTAGTCAAACAAATTAGATGAATTTTGAATTTTTGGCCAATTTTCACTCAGGTCTTGTTTACTCAAAAACTAAATAAGATACACAAAAAATGTTTGTAACTAATATGTGCACAAAATGAACTATTAAATTTAATCCTGGTTCTGTCAATTTTTCAGATTTACATGTCCCAAATATGTGTCATTTTAACACATAAAATGCATTATTTCTGTTTGAAAACATTTCATAATGAAAAACTTGTTTTCTTACATGTCTGTGAGTAAACTACAGAGGAAGATGTATGTCTTTAAATGTTAGACTTTTCCCCCACTCCTGCCGTGTCTCGCCTTAAACTTGAGTTCATTTTCATACTGTTTTTGAACAGTGAATATTTTGGTAACAGTCTCAGTTGCCATAGCAATTACACAATTCAAGTCAAAAATATTATTGAACCCTTCAAATTAGAAAGGAATTATTTGCCAGGAACATAAGTTCTTCTATTACTGTCTGTTACATGACTGTCATAAAAATGTGTTTAACATGAGCACCCTATGTTTTATGTCAAAAGCAGTAACTAAGTATTAAGAGTAACTATAGCATGTGTTATTATTGATCAACATGTCACTTCTTTATCAGTGAGAGAAGGAAGGATGCAGCTAAACATGCGGCTGCTGGATTTTATCTTGTTGCAAAACTTCAACACTCAACATTTTTTCTGTGCAGGATGTATGATATTATCACAAGTATTTACTAATATGCTGGGGTGGCAAGCATACTTTTACGTCTACATGCTTTTTAAATTTTTTTTTTTAAAGATGCAATGTGGTTTGCTCTTTAGTGAGAGATGGTGCCAACTTTCTAAATTTCAGTTTGGTTTCCATCAAAGAAAATGTGGTGATAGTTAAGATTAAGTTTATTTAGTTAACTTACCATCATGACATGCTAAAAAAGTGTCATAAAGATACATTTAAAGGCACATAAATCAACTTTGAAAAGCTTTTCACTCTTTTGTTTTCCTGTCCCAAAGTTGTAATCAGCGTGATGTTTAGTAGACTTGATTTTCCTGCAATCAGACGCCATTGCTCCAGATACATCCAGTTTCACTTAAACAGTGACACAAGTAGGATACAGCAGCGTCGTGTGGCCCTTTTGGTACAATGAAAAAATAAATAAATGCCACTAGCTAACCAGTGATGGAAGGAACCTACTGTGCTTTTACAGAGGATACTTTTTGCTTTTACTTCACACATCTTCGAGCAGGTATCAGGTCTTTCTACTCCACTACTTTTTTTAATGACTGAGAAGTACTGTCTGTTTGGTTTAAGGGTTGATTTTTCAGCACATTCACATCCTGACTAAAGGTTTTGAGTTCAAATCCTGGTCTTGAATAAACAAAAATATACAGATAAAATGTCTTGAAACTCATAAAACGTTGAGAAATTGATTGACTAAAAAATCTAAACAATTCTTCATCAAGATCATTCCATATGCACTCTTTAATAGTCATGAAAAATCTGCATGAAATACTTTTTGCTCCAAGAGAAACATTTTAAACATGTACTTCAGTGCTTTTACTTTTACCTGAGTCACTGAACTTTTACTTAAACATAAAACATAATGCAGTATTCTTCCACCACTGTCGCTAACATGAACTGTCCCATATACATCAGTGATCCCGTTTCACATCAATAATGCAATTTAAAATGTCCAAAATGTAAAATAATGATCCACGGGTGTCATAGAAGACTAAAGCACTCAAACTAACGCCTAGTTTTTGTTCCCTGCGGCACTTGAACCTCACACTTCAAGTTTAACTGCATCATGGTACTATACTTTTCTGTTTTTCAAAAGCATTTACAATCTTTAGGAGGCACAATGAAAACATCGTAGTGTTTGTTTCAACATTTACCGCCACTCGATGACAGCGAATCAGCTTAACTTAAAAGTAATGTCTTACTAAAGCTAACTCTGTGAAAATATACATCTACACTTCTGTCCTGTTTATGTATAAGGGCTATAGACTTTTAAATATTAAAATGACTAAACTTTGAATGCAGTTTGATAACATTTAGCATGTTTTATGTCTAAATCGGTCTTTGACATGGCCATATTTGTGAAATGTTATTCAAAACTTTGATTTTACACCAATTTGTTCTTTATCCTCAGCTTAAATGCACGTTGTTAATAATTGAATGGGGTCTGTCTTGTAAATGAATCATTAGAGGTTGAGTATTTTAATGTTACTGAGCTTAAAGCTCACGTTTTACTGAAGGCTCTGTTTTCCCTGACTTTATTTTGCTGGACTCTCTCCAAATGACTGTGAGCTAAGTATGTTCCAGACTAAAAGTGTGTATCCATTGCAAGATTTTCCCAGCGTAAGTATATAAAGTTAGATTGGAAAAGAATTTCAACGGTAACCAAAAAGAATTTAAGCTACACACAGACATTTCAACAAACATGCTGTTTGGGAAATCTCTCTCTTTGGCAAAGGTCCTCGTGATCTACAGTATATACAAACTGAAATGAAAATGATAAAGAAACCATGC
Source organism: Rhinogobius similis (assembly GCA_019453435.1). NCBI lineage: Eukaryota > Metazoa > Chordata > Actinopteri > Gobiiformes > Gobiidae > Rhinogobius > Rhinogobius similis. The sequence goes on from CM033625.1 coordinate 28,844,401, forward strand.
ATTGCTGCATAAATACTACACACTCAAAGCAGTGATGCTTTAGTTTTTATTCATGAGGGCAATGGTTGGAGTTGATGGAAGTGGTTTATTGTTTCCACCTCTCTGAAAGTTTGCGTTTGACAACAGCAAGTTCCTGCTTCAGACAGACAGAGTCCCTCACAGATGTGTTGTACAGATCTCGGATCTGTTTGCACGCTGTGACCTGGTCTTGGAGCTTGTGTTCCGTGATTTTTAGTGTCCGTTTGAGCTCCAAGTGTTTTTGGTTTGCCCATCTCTCCAGGGTTTTAAGTCTAACCTCCTGGGACTTAATACTTGCACTTTGCACCATGAACCAACACAACACATTCTGAGTACTGCGTTGTGTGTTTGTAGACATATTCATCTTCCTTGAGCGAAATTTCTAAAATATGGAAATTGTTGTTGCCAAACTTGCCACTACTTTGGTATCTTTTATTGGGAGTGGGGAAGTTTTTAATTAATATGAGCACTCACACGGAATTTGAATGTGTTTATGTTCACATGATGTACCTTATTGTCTAATTATATAAATCTGAAGATGTTTGGACAGTCAAGTTTCCCTCCCCTTTAAAAAATAAAATGAAATGTACCATATTGAATTGCAACATCCACTTTGCATATTGTAACTATAACAACTTACTAAGCCATGTCTTAAGCAATAAACAAACACAAATAAAAAGAGTTCTGCAATGTAGGACCATATCACAAGATCATTTCCTAAAACGTATCATTTCCAGCAGCGAGTTTTTATCAAATTGACTGGGACTTCATCTTTCACAATCGTTTCTGACATTTTCACCACCAAACCATAAAAACAGGAAGCCACTTTTAGTTTGCATCAATGCCCCTGCACTTGGCCGTGTATTTTTCTTTTTGCACTCTTTTACTGAACCATGAACTCGAGTGAAGGGACCGGGCCAGTGCCCCGTCTGCCCTACGCTGCCGCTATGGGATCTATTTTATGTATCGGATTTCCTCTTAACGCTATTGCACTTTGGATCCTGCTTCGTCACCACAGCCTCAAGTCTTCAAATGTGATTTTTATGGTCAACCTTGCTATTTCAGATTTGCTCCTCGCTTGCTCTCTTCCACTGAAGGTGTACTGTTACGCAACAGGACATTGGTTTCTTGGACACAAAAGTGAGATTTGGGCAAAATCTCTTTTTTGCACCAACATTCGCAGCAGTTCGATCTTCATCACCTTCATTAGCGTGGACAGACTCTTGGCCGTAGTTTACCCGCTAAGATCTCGTCACATAAGAACTGCCAGCAATGCCATGAAAGCTGTTGTAATTGTCTGGCTGTTTGTGATCATTATAAGTATCACTACAGGTATGATGTACAAACAATTGAAACAACACAATGTGTCTTCCAGCTTTGAGTATCATCAACATTCAAATCAGAACTTTAAGATGTTAAGATATGTTGAATGGATTTTTCAACTTACTCTAGTGTTAGTTCTCTTGATAGTCAACATTGTATCCACAGTTTTGGTCTCTCTGACTATTCACAGAAATTTGAAAGATTTGTCAAAGATCAATAGCAAAGTCAATGTGCTGCTTTTGTTTTTATTTAACTTGGTAATGTTCACTGTGTGTTTTGTGCCCGAGTCCTTTAAGGATTTTGTAGAGGGGGATCAGAAAGCTGTTCTGAAGTGTCTTGGAGCGATCAACTGTTGTCTTGACCCAGTGCTCTATTACTTCTCTATTGATGCTTTCTGGAAGAAAAAAGACGAAAGGAAACAACTAAAACCAAGAAATATTATCTAAAGACATTCAGAGCATTTTGGATATCAAAATCCTAAGTTGATCAACAACTCAAGGTTCTGAAAATGTGTCAAAGATACATTTCTTCACAATTGAACTTTGCTTAGACTGACTTTAAGATCTGGTCTATCCATTTTCTCTGGTCGTGTCTCTTTTTAAGATGTGTTGCTGCCATCAACATCAAAATGAGATGTTGTGAATGCTTTTTTGTATATTTATTTACATTTCATATATTTATTTTGTTTTTGAATCAAAATAGTGTTTAATGTGAATAAATTATGTTTGTATGACAGTTGCAAATCACTGGCTCTGTTTTATTTTCAGAAAGAGATAAAGAGTAAAAACAGTAACTGGGGAAACTACTACTTCAGTATGGGTAATTGTAAGAGTAATGTCTGGAAATACTGCCTGATTTATAATTTGAGGGTTAGGGTTAAGAGTTAAGTCATATCTGAATGACCAGTGCAAGAAACACAACTGTGTCAATCACTGAATAGTGTCAACATAAAGCTAGATTTACTCACTTAATGTCATGAAGTGTGACATTTCAGGCAAAACATTAACATCTCATAGGAAACAAGCCACTGGCAGAGCTGGTCGTAGTAGTGCCCTTAAAGTCTAAATGACAGGTTCTCAAAATGTTCTAATTATGACTTAGTTTGCTGGGAGGGCACCTGTGGCAATTGTTTACTATAGTTTTACGTCTGTGAAGTTGCAGTTTGTGAAGAAATCTTGAAAAATAGAATACAGGAAGTAGTGCTGAGTTCTGTAACAGAATCCCTGTGTGATGTTACAAAAAGTGACAAACAAATTTGTCCAATCTGCTCCTAAAGATGTTTTATTATTTCACTTAATCCACTTCATCCATAGATTTCTCTGGGACATTGTAACTTCAAAGGCCGTTTTCATTGTATGCATTTTCTCCCACAAAGACATAAAGATCAGCCTTAAAGTAGCTCCTACACCAAACTGTACAATCTGGGACTTAATAAGATTTTGATGCAACATTATAATGATTTTTTTGATATCTAATTCTAAAACGGATTTATTAAAGTTTTTAGTCAAACAAATTAGATGAATTTTGAATTTTTGGCCAATTTTCACTCAGGTCTTGTTTACTCAAAAACTAAATAAGATACACAAAAAATGTTTGTAACTAATATGTGCACAAAATGACCTATTAAATCTAAACCTGGTTCTGTCAATTTTTCAGATTTAAATGTCAAATATGTGTCATTTTAACACATAAAATTCATTATTTCTGTTTGAAAACATTTCATAATGAAAAACTTGTAATACATTTTCAGTTTGTGAAGAAATCTTGAAAAATAGAATACATGAAGTAGTGCTGAGTTCTGAAACAGAATCCATGTGTGATGTTACAAAAACTGACAAACAAACTTGTCCAATCTGCTCCTAAAGATGTTTTATTATTTCACTTAATCCACTTCCCGACTGCAACACGTATATAGACAATATCTTCACTAATCAATTGAGTAATCAAATTACAGCTGGATTACTCCTTAATGATATAAGTGATCACTTACCTGTTTTTAGTGTCTTCCATCAATTATTACCAAAGGAAGACTCACCAAAAACACCCCTCTATACCTTTAGAAGACATTGAAATCCTGAGGCCATGGCTGCATTTAAAGCTGAACTATCTGCACAGACTTGGGACGAGGTTTATTCGACAGAAGACCCAAATAAGGGGTATGACGCCTTCATTAACAAAATAACTATATTATACGACAAGCACTGTCCAAAAAAGAAATACTATAATAAAGAAATAACCAGAGAAGAAAAGCCATGTGTAACATGTATAGTAACTGACTGGAATAATAATAAAATATATATTGCAGCAGCACAGATCGTTGGACTAGAATCAGAAGACTAGATACGACTCTAAGAGAGAGTGAACAGAGACTAATAAGTTGCTTTTAAAGTGGTACCATGTATTGAATATAAAACGTAGACAACAGGACAGACAATTAGACAACAATGAATGGCCATTCACAATGAGTTCAAAATGTTCAAAATGTACAACAAGTTCATCAAAAGGGTCGATAATGATATTGCACAAATCCAGCTACTTAGCTGGATTTGTGCCCCCCTTAGCCCCCCTCAGTTCAGTCCAGTTCAATTGCAATCCGATCCGAGATTGTTTGATTTTCGAACACGCAATTAGTCCAAAGATTGAGGTAGATTGTTGTAGAATAAGACTGAGGTAGAACGTTGTAGAATAAGACTGAGGTAGGATGTTGTTTGTAACAAGCCGGAAAAATGAGGTGCGAGGCAAAGGAGAATGAGGCTACAATGAGCCGCCTACCCGGCCCGACCAGAGCAGGTGCAGTTCAGTGTTGTGGACAGAAGTCTTCAGGTTTGGGCTCAAGGCTTAATCCATAGATCGCCATCAAAAGAGAACCTGGCCTGTATACAGGACACAGGACCATGGGTTTCAATCATTATGTCAATCTAGGTGTACACAAAATCCAATTATCAAAATCTGAAAACCAATTAATAATACTAGCCGTACCTTTAACACATAAATATTCATCATAATCTCATTATCATAAACAATACAGTGTCAACTATGTATACAAGTCAGAAAGCTAATGTGCTTATTATTATTAACACAACAACAGGAAAAATTGGCACAGATCTAACTCATTCTCAACTCATTAAATAACCAACAACTACTCATCTAAGGCTTTAAAATGCCTAATCACATTGTGTAGTTCTTTGAATAAGCTAGGAAAACACTCAACATAAATTGCATGACATTTTTAGGTAAAAACATTGGAGAAACCCAGGTTTAAAACCCAATGCTAACCGCCCATTGAAAACGAATGGAGTCGGCTAGGCTAGCCGTAGCATAAACAACAAACTCACCATTTCCCCTTAATAGTTCAGAATCAAATCTCACTCCCAACACGACAGAGACCCGATGGTCAACACCTATGATTGAACAATGGGTTTAATAAAGTTGGAGCGTTGTTATGATAAAATAAGGCCAAATGAGAACTTTAGGGTTACCTAAAGCAGAGTACTGGAAACGCTTAGGCAGTTGGCGCTGCCTAGTGGACTGTCGAATAGCGGAATTGGAGTCATCCGAGCTAGCAACATTAACAGGTTCCTCAGCTCGGTCGAACGATGTCTCAACAAAATCTGGGGGTGTCTCTACCTGGGCATGGAGCATGTTTCCACCGGAAACTTCGTCTTCAGCCTCACAGGTAAGTGATTCTCTAGTTCAGTTTCAGGTTCTTCCACAGGTAGAACTTCAGGAGCAACAGAGGGATCACCATCATCAACATTATCTTCAGGTAAATGGCTTGAAACAGGAGGCTCAGGAGTAACAGGATCAGGCATAGCACTGGACGAAGGTTGGAAAACAGGTATAGTAGGCCTGGACTGATAGTGGAGGAGTAGGAAGAGTGATCAGATCCCTAATCGTTGACGGGATGTAAATACACGGACGATCCAATTCAGCATCTCCCTCTTCCAGATCATCAGACTCATTAACCGGTGGCTGACTGCGTGTTCGAGGTTTGCGAACAGGTGTAGAAGCTGGAGAGTCTAAGCCAGAATTGACTGGGAGAAAGCCACACGGGAGTAGGAGGTCACGATGCAGTGTGCGAGTTGGCCCGGTTGCATCACATTCCGGTCGCACTGTATACACAGGTAAGTCACCAACACGCTTGACCACCACATAGACGTTCTCCTCCCATTTGTCCTCCAACTTGTGCTTGCCGCGGAGCCATACATTCCGAACCAAGACTCTATCCCCTTCATTAAGACTAGATGGAGTCACTCGTTGGTCAAACCGACTCTTGTTCCTTTCAGCAGATTTCTCAGCATTCTTGAAAGCCAGTTGATAACTTTCTTCCAAGCGTGATCGTAAGTTTTGCACATACTGCGAGTGTGATTTTGAAGTTGGTTCACGTGCAGGTAAGCCGAAAGCAATGTCAACAGGAAGTCTAGGGGAACGGCCGAACATGCGCTCATAAGGTGCAAAACCAGTAACTTCGTTACGAGTACAGTTATATGCATGAACCAAAGGTCTAACATATTCCTTCCAGGTGGCTTTTTGCTTGTGCTCTAATGATTACCACGTGGATGGTAAGGCGTGGTCTGAGTTTTTTGAATTCCGGAGATTTCACAGAGCTCTTTAATTAACTTGGATTCGAAATCCGGCCCTTGGTCAGTGTGCAAACGTTCAGGGATGCCGTAGTGCACTATAAAGTTCTCCCAGAGGCACTTTGCTACTGTTCTTGCTTTCTGGTTGGCAGTTGGTATTGCCACTGCATACTTTGTAAAGTGATCTGTTAGAACCAGGACGTCCTTGGTGTTACTTTTATCAGGTTCCAAAGTCAGATAATCCATACAAAGTAGCTCAAGCGGACGAGTAGTCTTGATGTTCACTAGCGGAGCAGCTTTCTCTGGCAGAGCCTTATGCCGAACACACCGAGGACAAGTTCGGACTTTTGTCTCCACATCCGCCGCCATCCGAGGCCAGAAGAATCGAGCATGGACAAGGTCAAGCGTCCTCTCTATTCCCATGTGTCCCATATCATTGTGAAGAGCAGAGAGGACACCAGGGCGGAGTTCTTCAGGAAGCACCAGCTGGAACGTGATCTGCTCACCATCCCGTCTTCTGCAGTACAGAACTCCATTGTGCAGCTCTAGACGGTTGAGTTCTCGTAACAGAAGAGAGAGGTCTGGCAGCTCTTGCTTGGCCCTAGGCGGAATCTTTTCTTCAGTTTCCAGCTGGTGGATGATCTCACGAACAAAAGGATCTGCCCGCTGCCTTTCCTTCAGGTCCAGGTGTGACAGGGTCAGAATGACAGGCAGCCCATGTTGTGTCTCATCGGCGAAACAATCAGGTAACGCTTTTGCTGTGACGCTCATGGACTCGACCAGGGTGAACGAGCAGCTGGCAGGATTGAAAGACGTTCGGGCCAGCGAGTTGAGGCAGATGGCTGCAACAACCTCTTGGGGCACATCGGCAACATTGTCACTGCCACAATCTCTGGCAAACTGTCTGACCAAGTCCCATTCTTTTTGTAGCTGCATGTTGGATTGCAGGTCGTGGTCTTGACAATGCATCCGCGTCAAGGTTCTGTCTACCAGCACGATATTGGAGCTTGAAGTTATAAGTTGATAAGGCTGCAAGCCATCGGTGGCTGGCTGCATCCAACTTTGCAGAGGTCAAAATATAAGTCAGAGGGTTATTGTCAGTTATCACGACAAATTCAGCACTATACAGGAAATCGTGAAATTTCTCGGTCACGCTCCATTTCAAAGCTAGAAACTCAAGCTTATGAGCAGAATACCTTGTTTCACTGGCAGACAGACCACGGCTAGCATATGCAATCACCCGCAACTGGCTATCTTGCTCTTGGTATAAAGCAGCCCTGAGCCCGGTGGTACTGGCATCGGTATGCAAGATATAGGGCAGATTTGGGTTAGCGAAGCCCAAGACAGGAGCGGTTGTCAGCCTCTCAATAAGCGTGCTAAAGGCATGCTGGCATTGGGGTGTCCATCGCTCTCCAAATGGTTTTCTGGGGTCAAGACCCTTGGAAGCAGGACGCTTCTGAGAAGAGCGGCAGGCCGGGGTATATCCCTTGGTCAGTTCATTCAGTGGCTTTGCAATGGCGGAGTAGCCACTGATGAACCTTCGATAATACCCCGCAAATCCTAAGAATGACTTCAGCTCCTTAAGCGTACGAGGAGTTGGCCAGGATTTTAAAGTGCTGACTTTCTCAGTATCGGTCTCTACCCCTTCTTCCGACACCACGTGGCCCAGATATTTCACAGAAGTTTGGAAAAAATTGCATTTTTCAGGTGACAACTTGAGCCCATATTCCTTGAGGCGACGAAAACGGGGACTCTGACTCCCGAATCACACCAGCATCCAACAATTCTCGAAGATGTTTTCGGACAGCTTCGATATCGTTGGGGTGGATTGGGCGGGGTCGATGTTTGAATGCCGTTTCGTCGTGTAGATGTATTCTGTGCTTCACTTTGTCGGTTCGTCCAAAGTCTAAGTCGTGATGAGCAAAAACTTCAGGTATAGTTCTGAGTGTTTGGATGATTCGCTCCTTCCATTCTGACGGGATTGGTGAATTCCCAAAATCAAAGTTCATGGAGTTCTTTGGATGACCTTCAGACAGTGGAGGATCAGAGGCGACACGATGAGAGAGGATCTGTGGTGACACCACGAGCTCGGCGATGGCACTCAATGGTGGTAGGGTTATGCTCTGCTCTGATTCGTTGGTGGGAACGACGGGGATCTTATGACATGGATGTCGTGGCAATGTGACTAGGCCGTTCTGCACACACAGCCCCCCAGGCAGTGGTGTGGCAGGATGTTCTACGAGGGCCCAGCCTGCAGAGGGGGTCGAGATGGCACGAACAGAGCCCTCCACTACAACAGTTTGGCCTGCAGGAATCATGACCGGTAGATCGTTGGCCAACCTCACGACTCCATCACTGCCTCCTTGACTCTTCTGGTGCCGAATCTGCAACAAATTCAGGATTGTGCGGTACCCATGCATAGTCGGTTTGAAGTTGACAAATTCGGTTTCTGCATATTGTTCATAGAGTGTGTCCAATGTGTTCATTCCAATTAAAATCTGTGACTGACACTCTGGACGTACATCCGGGACAACTAAAGCCAATGTGTCGATGTCAAACTCAGTGCCCAGGAAATCTTGAGGGAAAGTGATTGTCACCTCTATGTAGCCGAGGTATGGGACTGCTTGTCCAGCTGCTCCCTCGACGTGCAGGAGGTCGCAAAGTGGCTTTACTGGTTGGTGTGACAAGTGTTTATTGTAAAGTGACACCGGAATAGTCGTCACTTGGGATCCAGTATCAAGTAGACACTGGCAGTTCTGACCAACGAGGCTCACTTGGGCAGTACACCTGGAGCCAATCAGCCCTTTTGGAAGGCGGGTCTTGCTGGCTTGAGTGGACTGAGTCAACTTGCACTTTGCAGATCTCTGACTTGCAGGACATTTTGGGTCCTCTTCAGTTCCTGAGCGTCCCACCACAGGAACTCTTTCTAGTTTAACGACTGAGTGCTTGAGCCTGATTTATGCCACCTCTGCTGCTTCTGGTAGAATTGTCTTTTCTTGATAGCCACAAGTGATGGGTTTGGGTCGTTATCACAGTTTGCCTTAATATGACCATCTTCACCACACTGGAAACAATAGCCCGGTTTTGGACCAGAAGATGGTCAAACTGATTTTCCACCCCTTTGAACTTCCCCTGACTTAGTGTGTGTGGACTTGGAGGGAACAGACGGCCTCGGATGGGACTGAGACTGAGCAGCGGTTAAAGATGAGAGTTGTTTCTGAATGTCTGCTAGCTGCTTGGTGAGCTGCTGTGTGATAGTTGTTAGAGTTTCACAGGCGCTTTTCTCTTCTGTAGCTGTGTAAGCGTACTGAGCGTGAGTACTGGCTCTAGGTTTGGCGGAGCTGAGATGTTGTTTCATTCTCAATGATTTAGCAGCTTCTCGATCTTCTTCTGTACGGAGCAGCAGCAGGAACTCAGCAAAGGTATGTGGATTTGACTTGTGCTGCTTCAGTTGTAGCTCTGAGATTAATGTATTGTCCCAGCAGCCTCGACAAAATTGATTGAGAAGGAAGCGGTCTGTTTCTGTAGCTGGAACTCCCCCCCTCTTCACTGCCAGGTTTAGAGCGACTTGCAGGCGTTGCAGATATGCAGAGGGTTTTTCACCAGCGTCCTGGAAGGTATCCATAAATTTCGCATACAGTTCATCGCCATCCTGGACTGTCCCATAGGCTGAATCAAGAATTTGCAGGTAGGTCACAGGAGGTGTATCAGCTCTCAGATGTTTCACCATGTCGGCCGCCGGTGGAAGGAGACTTTCAAAGAGCTTGCGAGACTGCTGTAGATCAGATACGGACGGGTCTTTCAGGAGAAGCTCCACACCTGAGCGCTATGTATCATAGTCCGATTCATTCTGGGGTCTTGGCAATCGTCCGGAAAATGCTCGGAGTCGATGTGTGGAGAGATGCATGGATGACTCATCATTCTTAACTATGTGCTCCACAACATAAGCGTTGCACTTCCGGCGGATTGAACTCTGGAGCAGACGGTGATAGAAAGGAGGGTCTTAATCTTGGAGCATTGAATAACTGACCTCCAGCACTGCTAGACTGCACAGCCACTCCATCTTCATCATCAGGAGACATCTTCACTCGACTAGAACTCGGGCAGAGCTCGGTCACGGACTGCCCAAATAGAGACATCACCCCAGTTAGGACCGCAGCGTAGTCCTCACAGAATAAGACTGAGGTAGAATGTTGTAGAATAAGACTGAGGTAGGATGTTGTTTGTAACAAGCTGGAAAAATGAGGTGCGAGGCAAAGGAGAATGAGGCTACAATGAGCCGCCTACCCGGCCGACCAGAGCAGGTGCAGTTCAGTGTTGTGGACAGAAGTCTTCAGGTTTGGGCTCAAGGCTTAATCCATAGATCGCCATCAAAAGAGAACCTGGCCTGTATAAAACACAGGACCATGGGTTTCAATCATTATGTTAATCTAGGTGTACACAAAATCTAATTATCAAAATCAGAAAACCAATTAATAATACTAGCCGTACCATTAACACATAAATATTCATCATAATCTCATTATCGTAAACAATACAGTGTCAACTATGTATACAAGTCAGAAAGCTAATGTGCTTATTATTATTGACACAACAACAGGAAAAATTGGCACAGATCTAACTCCTTACATAGCTCATTAAATAACCAACAACTACTCATCTAAGGCTTTAAAATGCCTAATCACATAAATTGCATGACATTTTTAGGTAAAAACAATGGAGAAACCCAGGTTTAAAACCCAATGCTAACCGCTAGTGATGGGCAAATTGAAACGGGTTTTCCAACACAGTTTCGAAGCCCCGAAGCGCATGCGCTTCGAAACACTGCTCCGAAACGCGATTCAAAACGCTTGTCACGTGACCTAGATGGTTCATGAAGCTGTCACATGACTCAGACTGTTCATGAACCGCTGTTGTTTCACAGGTGTTTCAATAGGGGGGGCTTTCGTTTCGAGCCTGAGTTCATTGACAGGGCATTAAACGAACCACACAACAGCGATCTGTCTCAAACCCACGACTCTGTAAAGTCTCAACCTGCTCCCACAACATTTGAAAAAAGTGTTTGCGCGTCAGGCTCATGTTGAGGGTTCATGAAAAGTGAGATAAATAATAATTTATGGATCGAATTTGTGCAACTTTCATGCAGCGCCCTCCGTCTACAATACAAGATAGTAAAACTGCGTGACAACGTCTCATTGGTGCAGTGGTTAGCGCGCTGCGCTGACAGAATTGAAACGCTGAGTTCGGGACCCACCCAGAATTGCACTGTGATTTTGGCGTTTTACTGCTTTTCAGAAGTAAGGTAGTAAAGGAACAAATAAAACAATACAGTAGACTGCATCCCTCCACAGGAAGAAATTGTGGGCCAATTTTTGAATAAAAAGACAATTGTAAAACATTTCCTCTCTTTCATTTTATCTTTTGTCTTTTATATTCATATTATTGTAGAAACAAAAATGCATCAATAATACACACACATATCATATGAAGTTATTTTATTGGCAACCATAGCACATTGGATGTGGTTTGAATCACTGTGGATGTTGTGGTATTAAAACAAACCTCTAGATGTCACTCTGGAGAAGTGTTTTGAACTGTGTTTTGAAGCCTCGAACCGTTTGGTTTAAATGCTTCGTTGTTTCATGAGGCTTCACTTTGCCCATCACTACTAACCGCCCATTGAAAACGAATGGAGTCGGCTAGGCAAGCCGTAGCATAAACAACAAACTCACCATTTCCCCTTAATAGTTCAGAATCAAATCTCACTCCCAACACGACAGAGACCCGATGGTCAACACCTATGATTGAACAATGGTTTTAATAAAGTTGGAGCGTTGTTATGATAAAATAAGGCCAAATGAGAACTTTAAAACCTACCGCCTTCGCAAGCTCCTCGCGCTAGCCTTGCACCTGCAGACTGTGTTGTGCTACCGGCTAATAAGGGCCCTGATTGGACGAACCAAGTCACGTGAGTGGCGCACTAAACACGCATGGGACGCAGCGCAGAGGAGAAATAGGGAGAGAAAGGGAAATGATGGAGCGCGTTTTTCACCCGGGTTACACATGGATTACAACTAGCATAGTTAAAGCCTGTAAAAAGAAAAAAACATCTCTACAGATTGTATATGAAACACAGAACCAAAGAAAGTGAATATAGATACAAAATATATAAAAATAATTTAATCAAAATAATTAAAACTAGCAAAAGATCATACTATTGTAATTTACTGGAACAACACAAACATAACATTCAAGGAACCTGGAAAGTATTAAATGGTATAATTAAAAATGGAACAAAACCGAAGCAATATCCAAATTACTTTACAGAAAACAATCAAATTGTAAGTGAAACTGAGGAAATAACAAATTTATTCAATAATTTTTTTGTAAATGTTGGACCAACTGTAGCAAATGAAATAACACAACCATTAAAATATGTATCAGATGAAAGAAATTTTCTGAATATCGCTAAATCGTTTTTCATTGCTGGCGTAAATGAAAATGAAATAATTGAAATTTTAAGTACTTTTAAAAATAAGCGGTCAACAGATTGTTTTGAAATGGATATGTCTCTGGTGAAATAAATAATAAATTACATAGTTTAACCATTTACTTATATATGTAATCAGTTCTTTTTAACAGGTATTTTTCCTGATAAAAGGAAAATGGCAAAAGTAATACCCATCTATAAAAGTGGAGACAGGCATCAGTTTACCAATTATAGGCCAATCTCATTACTGCCACAATTTTCAAAGGTTTTAGAAAAAATATTTGTAAAAAGACTTGATTGTTTCATAGAAAAGCACAATTTGTTAAGTGACCAACAATATGGTTTTAGAGCAAACAGGTCAACATCAATGGCAGTGATGGAACTGGAGGAGGAAATAGCAACTGCGTCTGAAAATAAAGATTATACGGTTGGTGTCTTCATAGATCTAAGCAAAGCCTTTGACACCATAGACCACACCCTACTCCTGAACAAAATGAAGAGGTATGGTGTTAGGGGTATTGCCCATGCTTGGCTTAAAAGCTATCTATTTAATAGAGAACAATATGTGCACATAAATAACGTAAATTCGGAAAACAGCAAGATTACACATGGAGTTCCCCAAGGCTCAGTACTGGGACCAAAATTATTTATTATTTATTTCTCTGGGACATTGTAAGTTAAAGGCCGTTTTCATTGTATGCATTTTCTCCGACAAAGACATAAAGAGCAGCCTTAAAGTAGCTCCTACACCAAATCTGGGACTTAATAAGATTTTGATGCAACATTATAATGATTTTTTTGATATCTAATTCTAAAACTGATTTATTAAAGTTTTTAGTCAAACAAATTAGATGAATTTTGAATTTTTGGCCAATTTTCACTAAATAAGATACACAAAAAATGTTTGTAACTAATATGTGCACAAAATGAACTATTAAATTTAATCCTGGTTCTGTCAATTTTTCAGATTTAAATGTCAAATATGTGTCATTTTAACCAAACCAAAAAGAATTTAAGCTACACACAGACATTTCAACAAACATGCTGTTTGGGAAATCTCTCTCTTTGGCAAAGGTCCTCGTGATCTACAGTATATACAAACTGAAATGAAAATAATAAAGAAACCATGCATTGCTGCATAAATACTACACACTCAAAGCAGTGATGCTTTAGTTTTTATTCATGAGGGCAATGGTTGGAGTTGATGGAAGTGGTTTATTGTTTCCACCTCTCTGAAAGTTTGCGTTTGACAACAGCAAGTTCCTGCTTCAGACAGACAGAGTCCCTCACAGATGTGTTGTACAGATCTCGGATCTGTTTGCACGCTGTGACCTGGTCTTGGAGCTTGTGTTCCGTGATTTTTAGTGTCCGTTTGAGCTCCAAGTGTTTTTGGTTTGCCCATCTCTCCAGGGTTTTAAGTCTAACCTCCTGGGACTTAATACTTGCACTTTGCACCATGAACCAACACAACACATTCTGAGTACTGCGTTGTGTGTTTGTAGACATATTCATGTTCCTTGAGAGAAATTTCTAAAATATGGAAATTGTTGTTGCCAAACTTGCCACTACTTTGGTATCTTTTATTGGGAGTGGGAAGTTTTTAATTAATATGAGCGCTCACACGGAATTTGAATGTGTTTATGTTCACATGATGTACCTTATTGTCTAATTATATAAATCTGAAGATGTTTGGACAGTCAAGTTTCCCTCCCCTTTAAAAAATAAAATGAAATGTACCATATTGAATTGCAACATCCGCTTTGCATATTGTAACTATAACAACTTACTAAGCCATGTCTTAAGCAATAAACAAACACAAATAAAAAGAGTTCTGCAATGTAGGACCATATCACAAGATCATTTCCTAAAACGTATCATTTCCAGCAGCGAGTTTTTATCAAATTGACTGGGACTTCATCTTTCACAATCGTTTCTGACATTTTCACCACCAAACCATAAAAACAGGAAGCCACTTTTAGTTTGCATCAATGCACCTGCTCTTGGCCGTGTATTTTTCTTTTTGCACTCTTTTACTGAACCATGAACTCGAGTGAAGGGACCGGGCCAGAGCCCCGTCTGCCCTACGCTGTCGTTTTGGGATCTATTATATGTATCGGATTTCCTCTTAACGCTATTGCACTTTGGATCCTGCTTCGTCACCACAGCCTCAAGTCTTCAAATGTGATTTTTATGGTCAACCTTGCTATTTCAGATTTGCTCCTCACCTGCTCTCTTCCACTGAAGGTGTACTTTTTCGCAACAGGGCATTGGTTTCTTGGACACAAAAGTGAGATTTGGGCAAAATCTCTTTTTTGCACCAACATTCGCAGCAGTTCGATCTTCATCACCTTCATTAGCGTGGACAGACTCTTGGCCGTAGTTTACCCGCTAAGATCTCGTCACATAAGAACTGCCAGCAATGCCATGAAAGCTGTTGTAATTGTTTGGCTGTTTGTGATCATTATAAGTATCACTACAGGTATGATATACGAACAATTTTTGAATCAACACAATATGTCTTCCAGCTTTGAGCGTCCACAACATTCAAATCAGAACTTAGACCGTGTAAAATATGTTGAAGGGATTTTTCAACTTACTCTAGTGTTAGTTCTCTTGATAGTCAACATTGTATCCACAGTTTTGGTCTCTCTGACTATTCACAGAAATTTGAAAGATTTGTCAAAGATCAATAGCAAAGTCAATGTGCTGCTTTTGTTCGTAATTAACCTGGTAATGTTCACTGTGTGTTTTGTGCCTGAGACTATGAAGTATGTTGTAAAGCAGAATAACATTGTTCTGATGTGTCTTGGAGCGATCAACTGTTGTCTTGACCCAGTGCTCTATTACTTCTCTATTGATGCTTTCTGGAAGAAAAAAGATGAAAGGAAACAACTAAAACCAAGAAATATCATCTAAAGAAGACATTCAGAGCATTTGGATATCAAAATCCTAAGTTGATCAACAACTCAAGGTTCTGAAAATGTGTCAAAGATACATTTCTTCACAATTGAACTTTGCTTAGACTGACTTTTAGATCTGGTCTATCCATTTTCTTTGGCCGTGTCTCTTTTTAAGATGGGTTGCTGCCATCAACATCAAAATGAGATGTTGTGAATGCTTTTTTGTATATTTATTTACATTTCATATATTTCTTTTGTTTTTGTATCAAAATAGTGTTTAATGTGAATAAATTATGTTTGTATGAGAGTTGCAAATCACTGGCTCTGTTTTATTTTCAGAAAGAGTTAAAGAGTAAAAAACAGTAACTGGGGAAACTACTACTTCAGTATGGGTAATTGTAAGAGTAATGTCTGGAAATGCTGCCTGATTTATAATTTGAGGGTTAAGAGTTAAGTCATATCTGAATGACCAGTGCAAGAAACACAACTGTGTCAATCACTGAATATTGTCAACATAAAGCTAGATTTACTCACTTAATGTCATGAAGTGTGACATTTCAGGCAAAACAATAACATCTCATAGGAAACAAGCCACTGGCAGAGCTGGTCGTAGTAGTGCCCTTAAAGTCTAAATGACAGGTTCTCAAAATGTTCTAATTATAGCTTAGTTTGCTGGGAGGGCACCTGTGGCAATTGTTTACTATAGTTTTACGTCTGTGAAGTTGCAGTTTGTGAAGAAATCTTGAAAAATAGAATACAGGAAGTAGTGCTGAGTTCTGAAACAGAATCCCTGTGTGATGTTACAAAAAAGTGACAAACAAATTTGTCCAGTCTGCTCCTAAAGATGTTTTATTATTTCACTTAATCCACTTCATCCATAGATTTCTCTGGGACATTGTAACTTCAAAGGCCGTTTTCATTGTATGCATTTTCTCCCACAAAGACATAAAGAGCAGCCTTAAAGTAGCTCCTACACCAAATCTGGGACTTAATAAGATTTTGATGCAACATTATAATTATTTTTTTGATATCTAATTCTAAAACTGATTTATTAAAGTTTTTAGTCAAACAAATTAGATGAATTTTGAATTTTTGGCCAATTTTCACTCAGGTCTTGTTTACTCAAAAACTCAATAAGATACACAAAAAATGTTTGTAACTAATATGTGCACAAAATGAACTATTAAATTTAATCCTAGTTCTGTCAATTTTTCAGATTTAAATGTCAAATATGTGTCATTTTAACACATAAAATGCATTATTTCTGTTTGAAAACATTTCATAATGAAAAACTTGTAATACATTTTTTTCTTACATGTCTTTGAGTAAACTACAGAGGAAGATTTATGTCTTTAAATGTTAGACTTTTCCCCCACTCCTGCCGTGTCTCGCCTTAAACTTGAGCTCATTTTCATACTGTTTTTGAACAGTGAATATTTTGGTAACAGTCTCAGTTGCCATAGCAATTACACAATTCAAGTCAAAAATATTATTGAACCCTTCAAATCAGAAAGGAATTATTTGCCAGGAACATAAGTTCTTCTATTACTGTCTATTACACGACTGTCATAAAAATGTGTTTAACATGAGCACCCTATGTTTTATGTCAAAAGCAGTAACTAAGTATAAAGAGTAACTATAGCATGTGTTATTGTTGATCAACATGTCACTTCTTTATCAGTGAGAGAAGGAAGGATGCAGCTAAACATGCGGCTGCTGGATTTTATCTTGTTGCAAAACTTTAACACTCAACATTTTTCTGTGCAGGATGTATGATATTATCACAAGTATTTACTAATATGCTGGGGTGGCAAGCATACTTTTACGTCTACATGCTTTTTAAATTTTTTTTTTTAAAGATGCAATGTGGTTTGCTCTTTAGTGAGAAATGGTGCCAACTTTCTAAAGTTCAGTTTGTTTTCCATCAAAGAAAATGTGGTGATAGTCATGAAATATAGTTAAGATTAAGTTTATTTAATCCACTTACCATCATGACATGCTAAAAAGTGTTATAAAGATACATTTAAAGGCACATAAATCAACTTTGGAAAGCTTTTCACCCTTTTGTTTTCCCGTCCCACAGTTGTAATCAGAGTGATGTTTAGTGACTTGATTTTCCTGCAATCAGACGCCATTGCTCCAGATACATCCAGTTTCACTAAAGAGTGACACAAGTAGAAAACAGCAGCGTCGTGTGGCCCTTTTGGTACAATGAAAAAATAAATAAATGCCACTAGCTAACCAGTGATGGAAGGAACCTACTGTGCTTTTACAGAGGATACTTTTTGCTTTTACTTCACACATCTTCGAGCAGGTATCAGGTCTTTCTACTCCACTACTTTTTTTAATGACCAGAAGTACTGTCTGTTTGGTTTAAGGGTTTATTTTTCAGCACATTTACATCCTGACTAAAGGTTTTGAGTTCAAATCCTGGTCTTGAATAAACAAAAATATACAGATAAAATGTCTTGAAACTCATAAAACGTTGAGAAATTGATTGACTAAAAAATCTAAACAATTCTTCATCAAGATCATTCCATATGCACTCTTTAATAGTCATGAAAAATCTGCATGAAATACTTTTTGCTCCAAGAGAAACATTTTAAACATGTACTTCAGTGCTTTTACTTTTACCTGAGTCACTGAACTTTTACTTAAACATAAAACATAATGCAGTATTCTTCCACCACTGTCGCTAACATGAACTGTCCCATATACATCAGTGATCCCGTTTCACATCAATAATGCAATTTAAAATGTCCAAAATGTAAAATAATGATCCACGGGTGTCATAGAAGACTAAAGCACTCAAACTAACGCCTAGTTTTTGTTCCCTGCGGCACTTGAACCTCAGACTTCAAGTTTAACTGCATCATGGTACTATACTTTTCTGTTTTTCAAAAGCATTTACAATCTTTAGGAGGCACAATGAAAACATCGTAGTGTTTGTTTCAACATTTACCGCCACTCGATGACAGCGAATCAGCTTAACTTAAAAGTAATGTCTTACTAAAGCTAACTCTGTGAAAATATACATCTACACTTCTGTCCTGTTTATGTATAAGAGCTATAGACTTTTAAATATTAAAATGACTAAACTTTGAAAGCAGTTTGATAACATTTATCATGTTTTATGTCTAAATCGGTGTTTGACATGGCCATATTTGTGAAATGTTATTAAAAACTTTGATTTTACACCAATTTGTTCTTTATCCTCAGCTTATATGCACGTTGTTAATAATTGAATGGGGTCTGTCTTGTAAATGAATCATTAGAGGTTGAGTATTTTAATGTTACTGAGCTTAAAGCTCACGTTTAACTGAAGGCTATGTTTTCCCTGACTTTATTTTGCTGGACTCTCTCCAAATGACTGTGGGCTAAGTATGTTCCAGACTAAAAGTGTGTATCCATTGCAAGATTTTCCCAGCGTAAGTATATAAAGTTAGATTGGAAAAGAATTTCAACGGTAACCAAAAAGAATTTAAGCTACACACAGACATTTCAACAAACATGCTGTTTGGGAAATCTCTCTCTTTGGCAAAGGTCCTCGTGATCTACAGTATATACAAACTGAAATGAAAATGATAAAGAAACCATGCATTGCTGCATAAATACTACACACTCAAAGCAGTGATGCTTTAGTTTTTATTCATGAGGGCAATGGTTGGAGTTGATGGAAGTGGTTTATTGTTTCCACCTCTCTGAAAGTTTGCGTTTGACAACAGCAAGTTCCTGCTTCAGACAGACAGAGTCCCTCACAGATGTGTTGTACAGATCTCGGATCTGTTTGCACGCTGTGACCTGGTCTTGGAGCTTGTGTTCCGTGATTTTTAGTGTCGGTTGAGCTCCAAGTGTTTTTGGTTTGCCCATCTCTCAGGGTTTTAAGTCTAACCTCCTGGGACTTAATACTTGCACTTTGCACCATGAACCAACACAACACATTCTGAGTACTGCGTTGTGTGTTTGTAGACATATTCATCTTCCTTGAGCGAAATTTCTAAAATATGGAAATTGTTGTTGCCAAACTTGCCACTACTTTGGTATCTTTTATTGGGAGTGGGGAAGTTTTTAATTAATATGAGCACTCACACGGAATTTGAATGTGTTTATGTTCACATGATGTACCTTATTGTCTAATTATATAAATCTGAAGATGTTTGGACAGTCAAGTTTCCCTCCCCTTTAAAAAATAAAATGAAATGTACCATATTGAATTGCAACATCCGCTTTGCATATTGTAACTATAACAACTTACTAAGCCATGTCTTAAGCAATAAACAAACACAAATAAAAAGAGTTCTGCAATGTAGGACCATATCACAAGATCATTTCCTAAAACGTATCATTTCCAGCAGCGAGTTTTTATCAAATTGACTGGGACTTCATCTTTCACAATCGTTTCTGACATTTTCACCACCAAACCATAAAAACAGGAAGCCACTTTTAGTTTGCATCAATGCCCCTGCACTTGGCCGTGTATTTTTCTTTTTGCACTCTTTTACTGAACCATGAACTCGAGTGAAGGGACCGGGCCAGTGCCCCGTCTGCCCTACGCTGCCGCTATGGGATCTATTTTATGTATCGGATTTCCTCTTAACGCTATTGCACTTTGGATCCTGCTTCGTCACCACAGCCTCAAGTCTTCAAATGTGATTTTTATGGTCAACCTTGCTATTTCAGATTTGCTCCTCGCTTGCTCTCTTCCACTGAAGGTGTACTGTTACGCAACAGGACATTGGTTTCTTGGACACAAAAGTGAGATTTGGGCAAAATCTCTTTTTTGCACCAACATTCGCAGCAGTTCGATCTTCATCACCTTCATTAGCGTGGACAGACTCTTGGCCGTAGTTTACCCGCTAAGATCTCGTCACATAAGAACTGCCAGCAATGCCATGAAAGCTGTTGTAATTGTTTGGCTGTTTGTGATCATTATAAGTATCACTACAGGTATGATGTACAAACAATTGAAACAACACAATGTGTCTTCCAGCTTTGAGTATCATCAACATTCAAATCAGAACTTTAAGATGTTAAGATATGTTGAATGGATTTTTCAACTTACTCTAGTGTTAGTTCTCTTGATAGTCAACATTGTATCCACAGTTTTGGTCTCTCTGACTATCCGCAGAAATGTGAAAGATTTGTCAAAGATCAATAGCAAAGTCAATGAGCTGCTTTTGTTTTTATTTAACTTGGTAATGTTCACTGTGTGTTTTGTGCCCGAGTCCTTTAAGGATTTTGTAGAGGGGGATCAGAAAGCTGTTCTGAAGTGTCTTGGAGCGATCAACTGTTGTCTTGACCCAGTGCTCTATTACTTCTCTATTGATGCTTTCTGGAAGAAAAAAGACGAAAGGAAACAACTAAAACCAAGAAATATCATCTAAAGAAGACATTCAGGGCATTTTGGATATCAAAATCCTAAGTTGATCAACAGCTCAAGGTTCTGAAAATGTGTCAAAGATACATTTCTTCACAATTGAACTTTGCTTAGACTGACTTTAAGATCTGGTCTATCCATTTTCTCTGGTCGTGTCTCTTTTTAAGATGTGTTGCTGCCATCAACATCAAAATGAGATGTTGTGAATGCTTTTTTGTATATTTATTTACATTTCATATATTTATTTTGTTTTTGAATCAAAATAGTGTTTAATGTGAATAAATTATGTTTGTATGACAGTTGCAAATCACTGGCTCTGTTTTATTTTCAGAAAGAGATAAAGAGTAAAAACAGTAACTGGGGAAACTACTACTTCAGTATGGGTAATTGTAAGAGTAATGTCTGGAAATACTGCCTGATTTATAATTTGAGGGTTAGGGTTAAGAGTTAAGTCATATCTGAATGACCAGTGCAAGAAACACAACTGTGTCAATCACTGAATATTGTCAACATAAAGCTAGATTTACTCTCTTATTGTCATGAAGTGTGACATTTCAGGCAAAACATTAACATCTCATAGGAAACAAGCCACTGGCAGAGCTGGTCGTAGTAGTGCCCTTAAAGTCTAAATGACAGGTTCTCAAAATGTTCTAATTATGACTTAGTTTGCTGGGAGGGCACCTGTGGCAATTGTTTACTATAGTTTTACGTCTGTGAAGTTGCAGTTTGTGAAGAAATCTTGAAAAATAGAATACAGGAAGTAGTGCTGAGTTCTGAAACAGAATCCCTGTGTGATGTTACAAAAAGTGACAAACAAATTTGTCCAATCTGCTCCTAAAGATGTTTTATTATTTCACTTAATCCACTTCATCCATAGATTTCTCTGGGACATTGTAACTTCAAAGGCCGTTTTCATTGTATGCATTTTCTCCCACAAAGACATAAAGATCAGCCTTAAAGTAGCTCCTACACCAAACTGTACAATCTGGGACTTAATAAGATTTTGATGCAACATTATAATGATTTTTTTGATATCTAATTCTAAAACTTGATTTATTAAAGTTTTAGTCAAACAAATTAGATGAATTTTTGAATTTTTGGCCAATTTTTCACTCAGGTCTTGTTTACTCAAAAACTAAATAAGATACACAAAAAATGTTTGTAACTAATATGTGCACAAAATGAACTATTAAATTTAATCCTTGTTCTGTCAATTTTTCAGATTTAAATGTCAAATATGTGTCATTTTAACACATAAAATGCATTATTTCTGTTTGAAAACATTTCATAATGAAAAACTTGTAATACATTTTTTTCTTACATGTCTGTGAGTAAACTACAGAGGAAGATTTATATCTTTATATCTTTAAAACAAACAAACAAATAAAACATTTTATTGAAAACAACAACTAAACTTAAAGCCGCAAAGTGGTCGCCTCCGGTCCAAAACCACCCCGGGGCGCCGATGTCCTCATCCGACCGTCGCCTGGTTTAAGAATGGCAAATAAAACCGATACCCTAATGACTTAGCACTTCTAATAACGGTTGTTTATCTAGTGCAGTTCAAAGTGAGGCAGGTTATGGACAGAAGAGTGAAATACCACCACAAAAAATAAAGACACAGGGTCTGTTGAGTAGCTCTTTTACTGAATAATCTTGTGTTCATTCCTAACACATCGATACTGAATTTCTGCTCATAGATTCATGAACCAGAGCAAACACCATCCTGCCATCATCCTGAGTAAAGAAATAGGAAAAGCATTGCGCCTTCTACTGTGTCCCAAGTACACTGCGCAGGATGCCCCATAAGAAAAAGGAAAAGAATCAAAGATCAAGAACATTTTATTTTGGGGTTTTTCCCCCATCTCTTTGTGGAAAGAACCAACTCAAAGAAAAAACAACTTCACTAAAAAGTCTCAAATTTCCTTGTGTCTGAATTATTACAATATGAAAAAAGAAGCGCACTGTCACTCGGATGTGATTCACACAGAAATGTATCTCTTGGGTATGAAGTGTTTGAGTAATAGTTGAGGCTTATACTTCAGTCACTGCTACAATCACTGCTGCCATTGCTAAAAGTTACTGAAAATTCAATCAGTATTTTAAACAAACATGTGTTTGTGAATATACTCCATCAAAGTCAGAGGGGTGTCTCTGTTGGGGTTTATTGAAGCCTATGGTGGTCCTATGATGTGATGATAACTGAGAAAAGACTGAGTGAGTGGGTTCGTTTTAATTCTATCATTGCTTCACTCTTTAGCACAAATTATTAACAGATGAAAGCGATAACAATGCATAGATTTGTTTTTTTCTTTATTTGGGGGGTTGGGACAGTGTAGTAATGAACATTCACACTACGAGACAAAGCTAAGCATCAACGAAGTAACGCACACAGTAACAGTACCATACAATCCTTTCTAAGCTTGAAAGTGGTGTAACATTTTTGATATAAATAACATTAGATCATATTGTAAATGTTCAGTGTCCACAGCAGAAATGTGTGAAAGAGACAGGTATTACATAAGAATGTGTATAAAGTGCATTGCCCAAAAGAAATCTGCACCCTTTTTTCAAATTGTATCACACAACTATCACACGGCTGCACTTTGCACCATGAACCAACACAACACATTCTGAGTACTGCGTTGTGTGTTTGTAGACATATTCATCTTCCTTGAGAGAAATTTCTAAAATATGGAAATTGTTGTTGCCAAACTTGCTACTACTTTGATATTTTTAATTGGGAGTGGGAAGTTTATATCGCCAATATGAGCACTCACACGGAATTTGAATGTGTTCACATGATGTACCTTATTGTCTAATTATATAAACGCGAAGATGTTTGGACAGTCAAGTTTCCATCCCCTGTGCCCCTTGTCAAGCTGCTCTTTGGTCTACGCGTCTTATTTTTAAAAATGAAATGAAATGTACCATATTGAATTGCAACATCCACTTTTGTAACTATAACAACTTACTAAGCCATGTCTTAAGCAATAAACAAACAGAAATAAAAAGAGTTCTGCAATGTAGGACCATATCACAAGATCATTTCCTAAAACGTGTCATTTTCAGCAGCGAGTTTTTATCAAATTGACTGGGACTTCATCTCTTGCCACCAAACCATGAAAACAGGAAACCACTTTTAGTTTGCATCAATGCCCCTGCACTTGGCCGTGCATTTTTCTTTTTGCACTCTTTTACTGAACCATGAACTCGAGTGAAGAGACCGGGCCACTTCTGCCCTACGCTGTCGTTTTGGGATCTATTTTATGTATCGGATTTCCTCTTAACGCTATTGCACTTTGGATCCTGCTTCGTCACCACAGCCTCAAGTCTTCGAATGTGATTTTTATGGTCAACCTTGCTATTTCGGACTTGCTCCTCGCCTGCTCTCTTCCACTGAAGGTGTACTTTTACGCAACAGGACATTGGCCTTTTGGACACATAAGTAAGATTTGGGCAAAAGCTCTTTTTTGCACCAACATTCGCAGCAGTTCGATCTTCATCACCTTCATTAGCGTGGACAGACTCTTGGCCGTAGTTTACCCGCTAAGATCTCGTCACATAAGAACTGCCAGCAATGCCATGAAAGCTGTTGTAATTGTTTGGCTGTTTGTGATCATTATAAGTATCACTACAGTTATGATATACAAACAATTTTTTAATCAACACAATATGTCTTCCAGCTTTGAGCATCTACAACATTCAAATCAGAACTTAGACTGGTTAATACATGTTGAATGGATTTTTCAACTTACTCTAGTGTTAGTTCTCTTGATAGTCAACATTGTATCCACAGTTTTGGTCTCTCTGACTATCCGCGGAAATGTGAAAGATTTGTCAAAGATCAATAGCAAAGTCAATGTGCTGCTTTTGTTTGTAATTAACCTGGTAATGTTCACTGTGTGTTTTGTGCCTGAGACTATGAAGTATGTTGCAAAGGAGAATATCTCTGTTCTGATGTGTCTTGGAGCGGTCAACTGTTGTCTTGACCCAGTGCTCTATTACTTCTCTATTGATGCTTTCTGGAAGAAAAAAGACGAAAGGAAACAACTAAAACCAAGAAATATCCTCTAAAGAAGACATTCAGAGCATTTTGGATATCAAAATCCTAAGTTGATCAACAGCTCAAGGTTCTGAAAATGTGTCAAAGATACATTTCTTCACAATTGAACTTTGCTTAGACTGACTTTTAGATCTGGTCTATCCATTTTCTCTGGCCGTGTCTCTTTTTAAGATGTATTGCTGCCATCAACATCAAAATGAGATGTTGTGAATACTTTTTTGTATATTTATTTACATTTCATATATTTCTTTTGTTTTTGAATCAAAATTGTGTTTAATGTGAATAAATTGTGTTTGTATGAGAGTTGCAAATCACTGGCTCTGTTTTATTTTCACATATGCACAGTGCCCACTGGAAAAAACTAACCCTAACCCAAATAAGTAAGTAAGTAAGTAAGAGTAAAAACAGTAACTGGGGAAACTACTACTTCAGTATGGGTAATTGTAAGAGTAATGTCTGGAAATACTGCCTGATTTATAATTTGAGGGTTAGGGTTAAGAGTTAAGTCATATCTGAATGACCAGTGCAAGAAACACAACTGTGTCAATCACTGAATATTGTCAACATAAAGCTAGATTTACTGACTTAATGTCATGAAGTGTGACATTTCAGGCAAAACAATAACATCTCATAGGAAACAAGCCACTGGCAGAGCTGGTCGTAGTAGTGCCCTTAAAGTCTAAATGACAGGTTCTCAAAATGTTCTAATTATGACTTAGTTTGCTGGGAGGGCACCTGTGGCAATTGTTTACTATAGTTTTACGTCTGTGAAATTCCAGTTTGGGAAGAAATCTTGAAAAATAGAATACAGGAAGTAGTGCTGAGTTCTGAAGCAGAATCCCTGTGTGATGTTACAAAAAAGTGACAAACAAATTTGTCCAATCTGCTCCTAAAGATGTTTTATTATTTCACTTAATCCACTTCATCCATAGATTTCTCTGGGACATTGTAACTTCAAAGGCCGTTTTCATTGTATGCATTTTCTCCCACAGAGACATAAAGATCAGCCTTAAAGTAGCTCCTACACCAAACTGTACAATCTGGGACTTAATAAGATTTTGATGCAACATTATAATGATTTTTTTATATCTAATTCTAAAACGGATTTATTAAAGTTTTTAGTCAAACAAATTAGATGAATTTTGAATTTTTGGCCAATTTTCACTCAGGTCTTGTTTACTCAAAAACTAAATAAGATACACAAAAAAGTTTGTAACTAATATGTGCACAAAATGAACCATTAAATTTAATCCTGGTTCTGTCAATTTTTCTGATTTAAATGTCAAATATGTGTCATTTTAACTGTTTTACACATAAAATGCATTATTTCTATTTGAAAACATTTCATAATCAAAAACTTGTAATACATACATCTTTAAATGTTAGACTTTTCCCCCACTCCTGCTGTGTCTCGCCTTAAACTTGAGTTCATTTTCATACTGTTTTTGAAAAGTGAATATTTTGGTAACAGTCTCAGTTGCCATAGCAATTACACAATTCAAGTCAAAAATATTATTGAACCCTTCAAATTAGAAAGGAATTATTTGCCAGGAACATAAGTTCTTCTATTACTGTCTATTACACGACTGTCATAAAAATGTGTTTAACACGAGCACCCTATGTTTTATTTCAAAAACAGTAACTAAGTATTAAGAGTAACTATAGCATGTGTTATTATTGATCAACATGTCACTTCTTTATCAGTGAGAGAAGGAAGGAAGCAGCTAAACTTGCGGCTGCTGGATTTTATCTTGTTGCAGAACTTTAACACTCAACATTTTTCTGTGCAGGATGTATGATATTATCACAAGTATTTACTAATATGCTGGGGTGGCAAGCATACTTTTACGTCTACATGCTTTTAAAACATTTTTTTTTAAAGATGCAATGTGGTTTGCTCTTTAGTGAGAAATGGTGCCAACTTTCTAAAGTTCAGTTTGTTTTCCATCAAAGAAAATGTGGTGATAGTCATGAAATATAGTTAAGATTAAGTTTATTTAGTTAACTTACCATCATGACATGCTAAAAAGTGTTATAAAGATACATTTAAAAGCACATAAATCAACTTTGAAAAGCTTTTCACCCTTTTGTTTTCCCGTCCCAAAGTTGTAATCAGAGTGATGTTTAGTAGACTTCATTTTCCTGCAATCAGACGCCATTGCTCCAGATACATCCAGTTTCACTAAAGAGTGACACAAGTAGGATACAGCAGCGTCGTGTGGCCCTTTTGGTACAATGAAAAAATAAATAAATGCCACTAGCTAACCAGTGATGGAAGGAACCTACTGTGCTTTTACAGAGGATACTTTTTGCTCAGGTCTTTCTACTCCACTATTTTTTTTTTTAATGACTGAGAAGTACTGTCTGTTTGGTTTGAAGGTTGATTTTTCAGCACATTCACATCCTGACTATAGGTATTGAGTTCAAATCCTGGCCTTGAATTTACAAAAATATACAGATAAAATGTCTTGAAACTCATAAAACGTTGAGAAATTGATTGACTAAAAAATGTAAACAATTCTTCATCAAGATCATTCCATATGCACTCTTTAATAGTCATGAAAAATCTGCATGAAATACTTTTTGCTCCAAGAGAAACATTTTAAACATGTACTTCAGTGCTTTTACTTTTACCTGAGTCACTTAACTTTTACTTAAACATAAAACATAATGCAGTATTCTTCCACCACTGTCGCTAACATGAACTGTCCCATATATATCAGTGATCCTGTTTCACATCAATAATGCAATTTAAAATGTCCAAAATGTAAAATAATGATCCACGGGTGTCATAGAAGACTAAAGCACTCAAACTAACCCCTTGTTTTTGTTCCGTCAGCACTTGAACCTCAGACTTCAAGTTTAACTGCATCATGGTACTATACTTTTCTGTTTTTCAAAAGCATTTACAATGTTTAGGAGGCACAATGAAAACATCGTAGTGTTTGTTTCAACATTTACCGCCACTCGATGACAGCGAATCAGCTTAACTTAAAAGTAATGTTTTACTAAAGCTAACTCTGTGAAAATATACATCTACACTTCTGTCCTGTTTATGTATAAGAGCTATAGACTTTTAAATATTAAAATGACTAAACTTTGAAAGCAGTTTGATAACATTTAGCATGTTTTATGTCTAAATCGGTGTTTGACATGGCCATATTTGTGAAATGTTATTAAAAACTTTGATTTTACACCAATTTGTTCTTTATCCTCAGCTTATATGCACGTTGTTAATAATGTAATGGGGTCTGTCTTGTAAATGAATCATTAGAGGTTGAGTATTTTAATGTTACTGAGCTTAAAGCTCACGTTTAACTGAAGGCTATGTTTTCCCTGACTTTATTTTGCTGGACTCTCTCCAAATGACTGTGGGCTAAGTATGTTCCAGACTAAAAGTGTGTATCCATTGCAAGATTTTCCCAGCGTAAGTATATAAAGTTAGATTGGAAAAGAATTTCAATGACAACCAAAAAGAATTTAAGCTACACACAGACATTTCAACAAACATGCTGTTTGGGAAATCTCTCTCTTTGGCAAAGGTCCTCGTGATCTACAGTATATACAAACTGAAATGAAAATAATAAAGAAACCATGCATTGCTGCATAAATACTACACACTCAAAGCAGTGATGCTTTAGCTTTTATTCATGAGGGCAATGGTTGGAGTTGATGGAAGTGGTTTATTGTTTCCACCTCTCTGAAAGTTTGCGTTTGGCATAATCATCATAGTAGTAGTATCTTAATGTCCTAATGATCATAGTAGTAGTATCTTAATGTCCTAATGATCATAGTAGTAGTATCTTAATGTCCTAATGATCATAGTAGTAGTATCTTAATGTGCTAATGATCATAGTAGTAGTATCTTAATGTCCTAATCATCATAGTAGTAGTATCTTAATGTCCTAATGATCATAGTAGTAGTATCTTAATGTCCTAATGATCATAGTAGTAGTATCTTAATGTCCTAATGATCATAGTAGTAGTATCTTAATGTGCTAATGATCATAGTAGTAGTATCTTAATGTCCTAATCGTCATAGTAGTAGTATCTTAATGTCCTAATCGTCATAGTAGTAGTATCTTAATGTCCTAATCATCATAGTAGTAGTATCTTAATGTCCTAATCGTCATAGTAGTAGTATCTTAATGTCCTAATCATCATAGTAGTAGTATCTTAATGTCCTAATCATCATAGTAGTTGACTTAAAGGATTTGTTGTTTTAGTGTTTTTTTTCCCCTTTTCTCTTCTTTTTTCTATTCCCCTCCCACATGTAAATACTTGTTCGGATCCAAAGTTTAAGACCAGTTGAATAAATGGACAAAAGTCACACTTTGCACGGTTGGATCTTAACAAGGTTCCAAGCAGAGCTTCAAAAAGCAACAAGGAATGGGAGTGAAACATTTTATTGAAAACGACAACTAAACTTAAAGCCGCAAAGTGGTCGCCTCCGGTCCAAAACCACCCCAGGGCGCCGATGTCCTCATCCGACCGTCACCTGATTTAAGAATGGCAAATAAAACCGATACCCTAACGACTTAGCACTTCTAATAACGGTTGTTTTTCTAGTGCAGTTCAAAGTGAGGCAGGTTATGGACAGAAGAGTGAAATACCACCACAAAAAATAAAGACACAGGGTCTGTTGAGTAGCTCTTTTACTGAATAATCTTGTGTTCGATACTGAATTTCTGCTCATAGATTCATGAACCAGAGCAAACACCATCCTGCCATCATCCTGATCATCCATCATGCCCCATAAGAAAAACAAAAAGAATCAAAGATCAAGAACATTTTATTTTGGGATTTTTCCCCCATCTCTTTGTGGAAAGAACAAACAAACTCAAAGAAAAAAACAACTTCACTAAAATGTCTCAAATTTCCTTGTGTCTGAATTATTACAATATGAAAAAAGTAACTCGGATGTGATTCACACAGAAATGTATCTCTTGGGTATGAAGTGTTTGAGTAATAGTTGAGGCTTATACTTCAGTCACTGCTACAATCACTGCTGCCATTGCTAAAAGTTACTGAAAATTCAATCAGTATTTTTAAACAAAATTTGCTGACTATGTGTTTGTGAATATTCTCCATCAAAGTCAGAGGGGTGTCTCTGTTGGGGTTTATTGAAGCCTATGGTGGTCCTATGATGTGATGATAACTGAGAAAAGACTGAGTGAGTGGGTTCGTTTTAGTTCTATCATTGCTTCACTCTTTAGCACAAATTATTAACAGATGAAAGCGATAACAATGCATAGATTTGTTTTTGTCTTTATTTGGGGGGTTGGGACAGTGTAGTAATGAACATTCACACTACGAGACAAAGCTAAGCAACAAAGAAGCAACGCACACAGTAACAGTACCATACAATCCTTTCTAAGCTTGAAAGTGGTGTAACATTTTTGATTAGATCATATTGTAAATGTTCAGTGTCCACAGCAGAAATGTGTGAAAGAGACAGGTATTACATAAGAATGTGTATAAAGTGCATTGCCCAAAAGAAATCTGCACCCTTTTTTCAAATTGTATCACACAACTATCACACGGCTGCACTTTGCACCATGAACCAACACAACACATTCTGAGTACTGCGTTGTGTGTTTGTAGACATATTCATCTTCCTTGAGAGACATTTCTAAAATATGGAAATTGTTGTTGCCAAACTTGCCACTACTTTGATATTTTTTATTGGGAGTGGGAAGTTTATATCGCCAATATGAGCACTCACACGGAATTTGAATGTGTTCACATGATGTACCTTATTTTCTAATTATATAAACGCGAAGATGTTTGGACAGTGAAGTTTCCCTCCCCTTTAAAAAATAAAATGAAATGTACCATATTGAATTGCAACATCCACTTTGCATATTGTAACTATAACAACTTACTAAGCCATGTCTTAAGCAATAAACAAACACAAATAAAAAGAGTTCTGCAATGTAGGACCATATCACAAGATCATTTCCTAAAACGTATCATTTCCAGCAGCGAGTTTTTATCAAATTGACTGGGACTTCATCTTTCACAATCTTTTCTGACATTTTCACCACCAAACCATAAGAACAGGAAGCCACTTTTAGTTTGCATCAATGCCTCTGCACTTGGCTGTGCATTTTTCTTTTTGCACTCTTTTACTGAACCATGAACTCGAGTGAAGGGACCGGGCCAGAGCCCCGTCTGCCCTACGCTGTCATTTTGGGATCTATTTTATGTATCGGATTTCCTCTTAACGCTATTGCACTTTGGATCCTGCTTCGTCACCACAGCCTCAAGTCTTCAAATGTGATTTTTATGGTCAACCTTGCTATTTCAGACTTGCTCCTCGCCTGCTCTCTTTCACTGAAGGTGTACATTTACGCAACAGGGCATTGGTTTCTTGGACACATAATTAGCGTTTTGGCAAAAGTTATTTTTTCCATCAACATTCGCAGCAGTTCGATCTTCATCACCTTCATTAGCGTGGACAGACTCTTGGCCGTAGTTTACCCGCTAAGATCTCGTCACATAAGAACTGCCAGCAATGCCATGAAAGCTGTTGTAATTGTTTGGCTGTTTGTGATCATTATAAGTATCACTACAAGGGTATGCAGACACCTTTGGAAACAAAACAATGAGTCTTTCTGCTTTGAGCGTCCACAACATTCAAATCAGAACTTAGACTGGTTAAAACATGTTGAAGGGATTTTTCAACTTACTCTAGTGTTAGTTCTCTTGATAGTCAACATTATATCCACAGTTTTGGTCTCTCTGACTATCCGCAGAAATGTGAAAGATTTGTCAAAGATCAATAGCAAAGTCAATGTGCTGCTTTTGTTTTTATTTAACCTGGTAATGTTCACTGTGTGTTTTGTGCCCGAGTCCTTTAAGGATTTTGTAAGGTGGGATCAGAAAGCTGTTCTGAAGTGTTTCGGAGCGATCAACTGTTGTCTTGACCCAGTGCTCTATTACTTCTCTATGGATGCTTTCTGGAAGAAAAAAGACGAAAGGAAACAACTAAAACCAAGAAATATCCTCTAAAGAAGACATTCAGGGCATTTTGGATTTCAGCATCCAAAGTTGATCGACAACTCAAGATTCTCAAGATATTTCTTCATTATTTTTCTTTGTTCATATTGACTTTCTGATGTGTCACCGGTCTAGCCATTTCCTCTGGCGGCCTCATCTCGAGCTTTTTAAGATATCAAAATGAGCTGTTATGTTACTTTTTACATCAAAATCTTGTTTGATGTTAATAAAGTATGTTGAGATGCAGACCGCTGAGTTTTGTTTTTAAATTTGCAGTGTCCATTACAAATAGAAAGAATACTATATTTTTTATTAGACATAAATGGGATGATTAAGAGTAACGTTACTTCAAACTAATATTACTTGAGTAAAAGAAAATAGTCGTAGTCCGAGAAGTTACTCAAGTAGGGTGAAAAAGAATTTAGAGAAACTATTGCTAATAATTGAGTAATTGTAAAATTAGTCTGGGTGTAATATCTGATTTATATTTTGAAGTTAATTTTAAAAAGACAAAACCTTAAATAAATGATTCACATTCATGTTCAAATTCAGTACTTTCAAAGGATAAATCCCACAAATGAGAACAACTAAATTATAAAGCATCGGTTCATGAAACATGTTCCAATCATTTAATATTGTAATGTAAGACGCCGAAAAGGTTTTTGTCACTTGTAGATTTACTTACAGAAGAGTACTCAAATATACACTGTCAAATATACTGCTCAAATAGGGGCAAAGATGCACTCCAAAAATTACTCTAAGAAGAACAATTCATTTTAAAAAGTTAATGTGATTGAGCTACTCACATCGGAGAATTGTCCAACTTTTTATAGATAACAACTACCGGGGGCGTAGCACCAAATTCTGCGCCCAAGGAACAGACCTTCTCGGGGAGCCCCTAATAAATAATTTTTAAAAATATGATTTATTTATCCCAGCAAATTTGGTTATTACTGTTATTTTTTTCATTCACTTTTGCAAATATAAACACCCGGTTTCTACATTACATCTAACAAGAAGTCACTAATTTTGTGAATTGTTTGTTTTTGCAATAATAAGAAATAAGAAAATACACTATCTGCAAATTATAAAAATACATTATACCTGATCGCTATTGCAGGATTGATTGGTTGATTATAAAGCATGGCAGATCCTGTAATTCTGTTAATTGCCTCCCTGTTGGGCGCTGGTTACATGAAGCTAATCTTGAGCAGATGGAGCAGACTGGTATAATCCCAGAGCAGACGGTAAAAGGCTCTATGACCTCAGCCGCAGATTCAGAATGATCCACCAGTGAAAAGGAACTGGCACAGGATACACAGATCCGGGCTGTACGGTTTCTGCTGAAGAAAATTACGCAGATCAGCCATAGCATTACAATCAGGCAGAGAACACACTGCCATAAAGGAATATATCGTCTTGATAGGTTTCAGAGTAAGGAAAAATAAGCAATAATTAAGTAGTTGCCAGGTTTAAAGTGCCTATGACAGGTTTTGTTATTTTATTTGGTGTATTAATACGTGATGTAAATATAAATTATAGTTTTACACCAGTCAGGTAGCTGAGATTGTGGAGAAAAATCAGTTAAATTACAAGAAGTAAAAAAACTGATGACATCACACTAGGGAGACAAAGGTAATAGCATAATTTACTCAAAATAAACTACTTTTAAGTATTAATTCGACCAAATAAAGGTGTTCACACATATTTTATTTGTCACATAAATAAACAAAATCTGTGACATTTGGTGAGTTTTAGCCCAGTGTACGGGATATTTGCTAAGGTAATTTCCTGGTGTGATGCATAGAACTATAATAAAATCTGGAAGATGAATCCAAAAAGGTACCCTGTTTATCCCTATGGAGTGTGCTCATTGGCGCATGACCCCAAAAAAATGTCTTACTTCCGCATTTACTTCCTGATACGGAGGCTGCCATCTTTGCTTTACTTCCTGATACGGAGGCTGCCATCTTTGCTTTACTTCCTGATACGGAGGCTGACATCTTTGCTTTACTTCCTGATACGGAGGCTGACATCTTTGCTTTACTTCCTGATACGGAGGCTGCCATCTTTGCTTTAGGGCGCCACGTGATGACAATCCCCCATGATGCTTTGAGCGACGTGAGCGACCACGCAGCTTGCAAGTTTTTGTGTTAAAGTTAGCTTGTGTGATTGTAATTGTATTCTTCATGTTAGATGACACTTGAAAGCGTCTGAAATGAAATAAAATATAACTTACAGGTATCACTAGTCTAGCCTTGTCCACGTGCTTCTGTTTGTATCGTCCGAAGTGCTCGCTGCGGTGACATCACTTTATATAAAAACGGTAATTTCGATAGAGTGCAGTGAGGACAGTTGTAAAGAACGTTACATAGGGGAAACCAAACAGCCATTGCACAAAAGGCTGTACCAACACAGAAGAGCGGCCTCCACAGGACCGCAGAGTGCAGTCCATCTGCACCTAAAAGCTACAAATCACTCGTTTGAGGACAGTGAGGTGAAGATATTAAGCAGAGAGAAGAACTGGTTTGAAAGAGGAGTAAAGGAGGCCATTTTTGTAAAAAAAAAAAAAAGAGAAAATCCTTCTCTAAACAGGAATGGGGGCTTAAGATTTAATTTAGCCAAAATTTATGACAGCCTCCTAACACCTTGGTCCAGATCAATAGACCAGTCAAATGCTAATGAGGTAATCAGCAGTGAGGAGGGAGCAACAGCCAGCTATCAAGATAACAATAGACCTTTAGCCACAGGTGAAACTAGGTGAGGCCAACCATTAATCAACAAGATAGACCAATTAATCAAGTCCCAGGTGACAAACAAACAATTTTCTAACAAAGACAGGTACTCAGTGACTCCTCCCTGGGGGCAGGACTCCCACTACTTAGAGTAGCATATAAGCCCAAGTTCCCATACCAGCTCTCTGATTGACAATGACTTTTGGATAAAAGTCGAAACGTCTCGATCTTTAAACCCTTTCTACGATGGTAATTTCGGCGATTTTAGAAACGGTAGAAAAGAACATTCCCTTCTATTTCATTTAAATACCGATAATAATTAAGTACTGTCTGCAATTATAATGTGAAATTATAGAAAAAGGCTGGGCCCAAGAGGCTACAGTACCTCGCAGGGCCACTAATCAATCTGGGACCACAGACAGAGGGGGCGTACCTTATCCACTTCATTTAATACATCCATGAGTAGCAGACATCTTGTCCCGTCGCCCCCACATCTCATGGTCTGATCTGACTTCCTGCAAGCTAGTTGTTTATTACTGGCCAACATTACTGTTGCAACTAGAGGGTCAGAGTGTAACGGCATGGATAAAGATCTGGTGGGCACATGAAAAGATCTGTCTCCGTGAATTTCACCAAAAAATCCGGGAATATCGTGATGTTAACGGCGCAAAAGTCACAGAAGACACTTTGAAGACGCTACGCCGAGGATTACGCGTTTTTAAAGGCTTTCTTTCTGTAAATATCGATTTTTACTTGGCACTGCGCAAGGCTCCTCGGTGCACAAAGCCGCTCCCTGCCGCCTTAGCAAGCACATCAGGAGACGTGCATGTCAAGAGACTGACACCCCATACCGGACTCAGGTACACCTGTACATGGTATCAGTATACATATTACTAATCACACGAAAAGACACCAGAACTATAGATCAGTCAATAGGAAAAATATTATACCGGTCCAAGCAAGGGTGGAGAGCAATGTGCCTCTGGTATTTAAAATGGCACTCTTAAATGTTAGATCTCTATCTAATAAATCTTTTATTATCAATGAGATGATTACAGACCACTCTCTGGATTGTATGTTTTTAACCGAGACATGGACAGGCATTGATGGAGCAGCAACATTAAATGAAGCCACACCACCTGAATATAGCTATCTATACTCATCCCGTTCCAATAAAAGAGGTGGTGGAACGGCCACAATTTTCTGCTCTGCACGTAAGTTAAAAAATATCCACATCAATACTTACCCCTCATTTGAACATCATTCTCTGGCCCTAACAAACCCTTCCATCCTCTTTGTATGTATTTACCGCCCTCCAAAGTATATTCCTTCATTTATTGCAGATTTCTCTGATCTCCTGTCCATTGCTCATTCAAATTACAAAAGAATCATCCTTGTTGGCGACTTTAACCTTCATATCAATACCAAATCAGACACGTTAGCAACAGAATTTTTAAATCTTCTGAACTGTATGAATTTTAAACAGCATGTCTCACAGCCCACCCACAATAGAGGCAACATATTAGATCTAGTGATTTCATATGGAATTTCAGTAGACATAGCCTCTGTTGTGGAAATGGCTCTATCTGACCATGCATGTATATTTTTTTACATTACTATTGAAACCCCCCCTGTATCTGAATTTACGATCAAAAAGAGATGTATTACTGCTGAAGTGATGTCCAACTTTACACACAATCTCAACAACACTTCAGATCATATGTTACCATCATCTTGTGATGATATCGTAGACTACTTTAATAATAAAATGAAATGTACTCTTGATGCTGTGGCTCCTCTAAAAGTGAAAACTGTCAAGACAAACAAGATGCCCTGGAAAAATGAAAAAACACAACAATTAAAAACAAATTGTAGGAAAGCCGAAAGAAAATGGCGCAAAAATAAAATTACCATAAATTTAGAAATCTACCGTGAACAACTAAGGAATTATAATAATGGGATAAAATACGAAAGACAAACTTATCTCTCTCACCTTATAAATGACAACATTAAAAATCCAAAGATTCTATTTTCCACCATTAGCTCTATCATTGACCCCGTTTTAAACTGTAATGCCCCCTCAAACATGCCTAACTGTGATGAGTTTTTGTCTTACTTCAGCACTAAAATTAAGACAATCAGGTCTGAACTTCAGCAAACACAGCCAGGGAAGGTTGTAACAACAAGTCCTAAGCATCCATCAAATTTACTAGAGAACTTTGGTTGATGCCGAGAGTCTTAACAAAGTCATCCTACAATTAAAACCAGGTACATGCTTTTTAGATCCCATTCCTACTTCTCTTTTTAAATCAGTTTTAATTTTTTTGAATCAAGATGTTCTTAACATTGTAAATTATTCACTGCAGATAGGCGTCTTTCCTACAGCACTTAAAACTGCCATGGTCAGACCTCTGCTTAAGAAAGATAATCTGGATCCCTCATCCCTCAGTAATTATAGGCCAGTTTCCAACCTACCATTTATAAGTAAAATTTTAGAGAAAATTGTTTTTAACCAGTTAAATGATTTTATTATTTCCAATAATATATTTGAAACCTACCAGTCCGGCTTTAGAGTCCATCACACCACGGAGACAGAACTGGTAAAGGTCCTAGATGATATAAGATCCAATATGGATAGGAATAAACTGACAATTTTAGTTTTATTGGATCTTACGGCAGCGTTTGACACTGTGGACCACTGTATTTTATTAGATAGACTGCATTACACAGTAGGTCTCTCTGGCTCTGTTTTTAATTGGTTTAAATCATTTAAAAAAAAAAAGGTTTTTCTTTGCCAGTATCGGGGAGCACTCCTCCACAAAATGAAAAGTGAAATGAAATATGGTGTGGTCTATTCTAGGTCCAACCCTTTTTAATCTTTATATGCTGCCTCTAGGACGGGTCATCAGGAGACACGGTGTTAACTTTCATAGCTACGCAGATGATACACAACTTTATATCACTGTGTCTCCTGATGACCTAAGTCCAATTGACACTCTATTGAGTTGCATTTTAGATATTAAAAACTGGATGACAGCAAATTTCCTTCAGCTCAACCAGAGCAAAACTGAGGTTTTAATAATTGGTCCTGAAGCTCAGAGAGACAGGCTAAAAGCTAAGCTCCAAACCCTATCACTGAACCCCTGTGAGAAGGTTAAACACACATTAGATCGATCACAAAAGCAGGATTCTATCACCTAAAAAATATTGCCAGAGTTAGACCATTTCTCTCTCAAGCCAGCGCAGAAACATTAATTCATGCATTCATTACAAATAGAGTTGATTACTGTAATGCTCTCCTCACCGGTCTTCCAAAGAAAAATATTGCCCCACTACAATTACTTCAAAACTCTGCAGCACGGCTACTGACAAGGACTAAAAAGAGAGAGCACATCACACCCATCCTCAGGGCTCTGCACTGGCTCCCTGTGAGTTTTAGGATAGATTTTAAAGTACTTTTATTGGTTTTTAAAGCTCTTAATGGTCTCAATCCAATCTATTTAACTGATCTGCTTTTACCATATGAGCCCTCTCGGACCCTCAGGTCATCAGGTAGTAATCTTTTAACGGTACCAAGAGTTAAGACTAAAACGCACAGTGAGGCCTCGTTCAGTTTTTACGGCCCCCGTTTATGGAATAGCCTACCTGAGGAACTGAGGTCTGCTGCGAGTGTTCATATTTTTAAAAGTAAACTTAAAACATACCTTTTTAAATTAGCCTATAATTAAAACTTAAATATGAGTTAAATCACTTTTTAGTTAGGTTCCTTTGTGTTATGTTTTTATTTATTCCTTTATGTCTATTCACAACACCCTAATTTGTATTTCTATGCATATTCTCACATTCTAATTTTTATGTTCTCTATAACCCTAAGGAGTCTTCTCTGTTTGTCTGTTGCTAATTGTTGTATATGTGAAGCACTTTGAGCTACATTTTAAATGTATGAAAAGTGCTATACAAATAAAGTTTGATTGATTGATTGATTGATAGAGCCCTCCAGCAGTCTGGAGGAACAAATGAAATACAAAAAAAATATATATATACAGTTTCAGTACAGTAAGTAAGACAAATGTGTTGAAGTAAAACTGTTAACTTCTGCTTATTTATTAGAACTTAAACAAATATGACTGTAACTACTGTTTATTTAATGAACCCTTTATTTCAAAGCAATTAGACTTACTCTAAAGAATAAAAATCTCTAGAGTAATGTTTCACTGGCTGCATTTCCAGTGTGCTGTATTCTAACCCAATGAAACCAGGGTCATTTGAAATGTGTCTGTGACAGCCATCAGGAGGCGACCAGTGCCCTGTGTAATCAGGAGGACTACACAGGGCACTCTCTTGACATCGTGTCGTGAATTATCCCAAATGTATAATTTGGGATCATTCACTATAAAGGAAGTTTTCCAGAGTGAAGATGGTGTTGGCAGCCATCAGCAGCCCAGGACACGGCTAACCCGAGGTACTTTCTTCTTCGGTGGTAATATGTCTACCGGATGTGCAGTGTATTCCTCTTGCAACCTTTCATACTCTCCTGGATGCATAGTTTTGAGAACCATGTAATTGAGCTCCGCTTGTTTATAATATTTGTCCGCTTTAGCTCTAGATAGCTCTTTCCATCTTTGTTTCAGCTCAGCGTTGATGGACTCAGAATCTTTGAGGTTGAGCTCTCTCTTGACTTGAAACCACATTTCCTCTGTAAACAGAGACAGAGCAGTTGGCGGCTTTTTCAGAGGAGCAGGAATCACATCATCAACCCTCTTGCGTTTTCTAGAGGCCTTTTTTCCAGGGCCGCTGGTCTCAGCTAAAGGAGGTGGAGCAAGAGTATTATCATGATAATGATAATGGTGAGGATAGGGATAAGGCTTTTTGTGCACTTCCTGGTAATGATTTGGACACAAATGTTGACCTGGCTCAGGATTGTACTGCTGAACAGGTACATGCTGAGGTGGTGCAAAAACACTCTGCCCAGGTGTCTGTACAGTTTGAAACCTCATTTCCTCTGTAAACAGAGGCAGAGCATTTGGCGGCTTTTTCAGAGGAGCAGGAACCACATCATCAACCCTCTTGCGTTTTCTAGAGGCATCTTTTCCAGGGCCACTGGTCTCAGCTAAAGGAGGTGGAGCAAGAGTATTATCATGATAATGATAATGGTGAGGATAGGGATAAGGCTTTGTGTGCACTTCCTGGTAATGATTTGGACACAAATGTTGACCTGGCCCAGGATTGTACTGCTGAACAGGTACATGCTGAGGTGGTGATAAAACATGCTGCCCAGGTGTCTGTACAGGCTCAGAATCCAACTCACTGGGGTGGTTATCCGTGTCCACGTCTCCTTCAAAGGTGTCTGTGAGGGGGATGCTATTGTCTCTGTCCTCACTGGGGTGGTTATCCGTGTCCACGTCTCCTTCAAAGGTGTCTGTGAGAGACACGATATTGTCTCTGTCCTCACTGGGGTGGGCATTCGTCTCCTCTACTCCAAGGTCCAATGTGTCTAGTATGGAGATGAAATTGTCCACTATTCCAAAGTCAAAGGTGTCTGTGAGGGGGATGCTACTGTCTCTGTCCTCACTGGGGTGGGCATTCATGTCCACGTCTCCTTCAAAGGTGTCTGTGAGAGACACGATATTGTCTTTGGCCTCACTGGGGTGGGCATTCTTCTCCACTTCTCCAAAGTCAAATGTGTCTGTGAAGGACATGCTATTGTCCACTACTCCAAAGTCAAAGGTGTCTGTGAGAGACACGATATTGTCTTTGGCCTCACTGGGGTGGGCATTCATGTCCACCTCTCCTTCAAAGGTGTCTGTGAGAGACACGATATTGTCTTTGGCCTCACTGGGGTGGTTATTCATGTCCACCTCTCCTTCAAAGGTGTCTGTGAGAGACACGATATTGTCTTTGGCCTCACTGGGGTGGGCATTCTTCTCCACTTCTCCAAAGTCAAATGTGTCTAGGATGGAGATGATATTTTGTCTGAATTCATCACTGTGGTGGCAATCTGTGTCCACATCTTCAAAGGTTTTTCTGAGGGAGAGGATATTGTTACTGGCCTCACTGACCTCTGCCCCCTCATCTCCACAGATTAAGGCTTCTATGAAGGAGGAGAAATCGGTCTGGACGTCACTTAAGTGATCGTCTGTCTCCATATCTCCATTGTCAATGGAGTCTAATAAGGAGAACAAATCATCATCCATTGCCTCTGTGTTGGACATGGCTGAGTTGCGGGAGTTTAACTCGAGCAGAAAACTTTTGATCAGAGAGATAAAACAGTGCTTACAGTTCACTGCCTACTTGCAAATGAGCTGTGTCTCAGGAGAAGCATCATATATACACTTTCCCGCTTTATGACATCACTTTCGGAATCAAGGTCATCGTTGCCTACTTGCAAATGAGCTGTGTCTCAGGAGAAGCATCATATATAGACTTTCCCGCTTTATGACATCACTTTTGGAATCAAGGTCATCATTTGTCGTTGGAAACGGTTGTCACCACAGGTGACTGCGCCGCGTGTCTGCTGGTGACGTTTTTTTCGGCGACCAAAACGACTGTCAAACTAGGGCGACAGGCGCGATTTTGTCGCTGCGGTGTGAACAGGGCTTTACATTTAAAGATATCAAGTTGATACAAATTGGAGTTATATAAATATTTTGAAGGAAACTATAATGTTGGTTGTAGAGTCATAAACTATTCCTATAAGTGACTTAGTTCAGAAGATAAAAAAAAATTGCACTTGCACCTCGAAAAAAAAAGGGATTTTTTGTTGGAAGTTAAATAAAGTTAATTAATATCAGTGTTATTTCTCTTTTTAATTGTATTTATTTATGTTTTGTTTTATTTAGGAATAAAGAAAGGGTGAATGAGATTTAGAGGCAGTATACTTCTGGCGTGGGTAGAGTATTGTAGAAGTGGTCAGTACTATGTGTTATGGACAGATTAAAACTGATTTAATACTATGTCCATGGTCTAAATAACCCAGTTGGTCATAAGGAGACTCCCGCACACTGGCTACTTGCAAAAAGGTGTAGTTTTATTTACAGGTGAGCAACGTTTTGGCAACTAGGCCTTCGTCAGGCAAATGGTTGTCTGAGAACCAAAGGCCGCCTTAAATAGGAGTGGCCATTAAAATTGATGCCAAAGTAAAAGACATAGTCACATATTGTATTAGTAGTACATAGGAAACATGGTGCAATAAATATGATATGTAGAAAATTATATATATCGAGAGAGACACGAAAAAAACATTTCGAACAGTTTGTTGACTAAATGGCATATATAGATTTGATGGACATAGCTGACAGGTAAAGAGGAAAACCCTGTAGGTCTATGTACACAAAATATATGTATGCTGGGGCTCAATCAAAAGAAGAAATAAAGGCCAATTTACAGGAACATGTGTAAATTAAATTCATCATTCAGCCCCTTGGGAGCCAGAGTCTGGAGCGTGTAAATCCAATATGCTTCACGTTGTTTCAACAAAAGGTCATGGTCCCCACCTCTGGGGGGCGCAGGTACATGTTCAATGCCACAAAAACGGAGAGTGCACACATTATGGTGAGTGTCATTAAAATGGACCGCAACTGGGTATTCTCTGTTATTACGTCTGATAGAACTTTTGTGTTCACTGATCCTCTGTTTTAATTTCCTTTTCGTTTTCCCTACGTACGCCAGACCGCAGGGACATCGCAGAAGATAAATCACATGTGTAGATGCGCATGTGATGACGCCTTTGATGGAAATCTTTTTGCCAGTATGAGGATGTTGGAAGTGGTTAGCTTTAGCAGTATTGTTGCACTGCGCGCAGTTGCCGCATCGATAATTGCCATTTGGGACTGGGGCCAAGAGCGTCTGTCCAGATGTCGGCGCTGATGCAGTGTTTGCGTGAACGAGGTGATCCCTCAAATTTTTGCCTCTCCTGTTGACAAAAAGGGGTGGATGTCTGAAGGTGGTGGAGAGTTCGGGGTCAGACTTGAGGATGTGCCAGTGTTTTTTAATTGGGTGACGCAAGTGACAGAGAATTTTTTTTCTTTTTTAACAGTCTTTTTCAACAACTCAGGACGTGTTTTTTTAAAAGCCCTGTCACAGGCTTGGTTAATCCATGATAGTGGATAACCTCTTTGTAGAAATCTGTTCTTCATATCCTGCGCCTGTTCATTGAAGTCCTCATCAGAATGACAGATTCTTCGAAGTCTCAAGAACTGACTGATGGGTAAACTTTTTTTGAGGGAGGTGGGGTGGAAACTGGACGCTAACAATAGCGTGTTTCTATCTGTCTCTTTTCTATAGAGTGTAGTGATAATTGTCCCATTTGTTTTGATAGCCTGCATGTCCAAAAAATTAACTTTCTCGTTGCTGACTTGAGCCGTAAAAATCAGATTGGGCTCAAAACTATTGAGTAGGTTCATGAATGTTGTGACTTTGTTTTCACTGCCTTTGAAGATACAGAAAATATT
Organism: Rhinogobius similis; assembly: GCA_019453435.1. Taxonomy (NCBI): domain Eukaryota; kingdom Metazoa; phylum Chordata; class Actinopteri; order Gobiiformes; family Gobiidae; genus Rhinogobius; species Rhinogobius similis. Next base: position 28,887,342 of record CM033625.1, read on the forward strand.
GTCAATGTATCTGAACCATTTAATAATTTTGGACATGTGAGGGTTTTTTGATTCGTTGAAGACGAAATTCTTTTCAAAATGTCCTACATACAGGTTGGCATAATTAGGTGCACATATGGTGCCCATGCTTGTGCCGGAAACTTGTAAATAAAAGTCTTTTTCGAAACTGAAATAGTTGTGTTTCATTATGAAACCAGTCAGGTCCAGGATAAATTGATTCGGGGGGTTGGATGTGTCCCTGCGTTCCTGAAGATAGGAACTGAGAGCCTCCAGACCGCCCGTATGGGGAATATTGGTGTACAGGCTTGTAATGTCCATAGTCAGTAAGAGGGCATCGTCAGGTAAGTCCCTAATATTGGCACATTTGTCCATAAAATCTGTCGAGTCTCTTATGTATGATGGGAGGGTCAGCACAAAAGGTTTTATAAAATAGTCAACATACGAAGACAGAGGTGACCACAGTGAATTCGTTTGTGCGACAATGGGACGTCCTGGGTTTTTTTTTAGGGATTTGTGTATTTTTGGAAGAGTGTAAATGACAGGTCTGACTGGATGTTTGCAATAAAGAAATGCAAAATCATGGTCTGAAATCCATTTATTTTCTTTTGCTTCTTCAAGGTATTTAAGTAATTGTTCTTGGAAAGACATAGTTGGATCTCTATCCAGTTTTTTATAGAATCGACTATCTGACAATTGTGACAAAATTTCTTCTTTATATTTGACGGAATCCAGGATGCAGATAGCACCTCCCTTATCTGCAGGTTTTATGACGATGTCTTTGTCAGACACAAGTCTAAATAACCCAGTTAAAAGAAAGAAAATACAAAATCAATAGTGTCAGTATCACGAAAATATTAAAAGCGTGCAAAGAATACAACCACGAGCACACGGAAAGGTTCATGTGCGCGTGTGTGAAGCCTCCTGTGCACATTTGTTCAGTTTTAAGTACACGTGCGAAGCCTCCTGCGCGTGTGTGACTGCAAAAGGCATCCGGGGTCTTGGGTTTAGCTGATAACGCCAAATTTGGTGGACTGTGATTGGCTGAATGAAACAAACAACTAGGAAGAAAAACAAACCGGGATTTAGAGTCGCGCAAAGTTCATCAAAAACAAGTGTTATCTTTTAAAATGTATACGAACATTTTAACTCGAGAACTACATTTTTGTTGGAAGATCATCTTTTGGATCATATTACGAAGGTAAACTAACAGCCTGAGAATTGCATATGAAAGGCTAAAGGATTGTAAATATGTATACTCCGTAGTAGTAAACACTCCTGAGCGACTGAGGGATTACATTGACTGTAAAATCCCAAATTACTATAATTATTTATATACTATAATTGCAAATGAATAGCTGATTGCTTTATGGGAGAAATAATCTCTTAAACTTTTATGGAGAATTTTTATGAACGATATGCCTTGAAGTTTATGTAACATACACATTGTAATGTCCCTTTCTCTTAAAAATGAGCTAATAAACATATTTCTTTTACAGGTTGTGTCATGGACTCATGGTGCAGCTGCATAAGAGTTTACATCAGTCTATCGAAACTATTCATGGGCTTCCAAGTGATGAAAATCTAGCACAGTTTCCATAGCAATAAATTATCATTACTTTTTTTGAACATCCATGAATATTCATATTTGGTTTTGTGTTGCTAAAGTTTTAATATACTATTGCTATATGTTTTTAAATTAATCCCCCTTTGGTTTTCTATCTTCAGCTATATACTTAATAAAAGCACCAAATGAAGTAAAAGTATTGAAGTTCCCAATAGTTTTTTTAGAACAAAGTCAAAGCATTTCCCACAGACTTGAGAACTACTCAAGCATCAAATTTGACTTGATCCAATTTCCATTTTAACAAATATTTTTGTTTGTTCAAAATGTTAGGGCAGGATGTCACCATTAATATGCTCAGCATAATATAATAATAACACAATAACATAATGGTGACAAACAACAACAACAAAAAACTCAGCCTTTTTAGCAATGTCAAATAAAAGAGACAGTAACTTTTAATTTTTCAATTCAGTTAAAAATATGCTACAGTAGAAAGTATATAACTGCTACAGATGTAGTGAAATAAAAGTAAAAAGTATTTACGTTTATCTCAAATACCAACAAATGCATTCATTACTAATAGGTCAACTGTTGCAAGAAAAAAAAAAGATGTTATCACAAGCATTTGGTGTCAGCAGCTGCTAAGTGTGGCCCAAACAGGCATTACAGGAGGTTCAAAGTGGCTATATGTCTATATTTTTATCAATGACAGATTTGTTTGGATATTTTTCTACACTAATATATAACATTATATCTGCAATTTACATATATTTATAACCTTGATTTTATGTTTACTTGTGTTGTGTTTAGTTTGATTGATTGAATTGAATTGAATTGATTGAATGATTTAAGAGCTTTTTTTTTTTTTTGCTTCAATTCTTCGGACCAAATCATCATGGCACTCTTTGATTTGTTTCACAATATTTTCCTGGAGTTGAGTTACTGTAAGTTCATACTCGGACTCAGTCTGTTCTTTTTTGGCCTCCGCGGTTGAGGCCTCGGAGCCCAGTAGAGGGGTAAGATCAACATCGGCACTGGGACAGGTGTAAGTATGAAACTCAGATGCCAGATTACGAGAAGACATACTGGCTAGTTCTTCTTGTTGCTGCTTGTTCGTCTGGCCTTTTGCTTTAGACCTTTCTCGATTCCATTTCTCAGCCATACCACCTGTACTTTCATGTGCTGGCTTGTTTTGCAGATTCTGGAACATTAACCGAAGAAGTAGTTGCTGGTCCAGGTTTCCTTTGTCTTTGTGTTCAAATGGGTAAGCAGATGGTCAACTTTAGCTGGTCAAAGCCTCTAAAATCTCAGCACATGTCTCAAAACACACATCGGGTAGCAGCATAGAACTATAATAAAACCTGGAAGATGAATCCAAAATGGCGCCCTGTTTATCCCTATGGAGTGTGCTAATTGGCCCCAAAAAAGTTTCTTACTTCCGCATTCACTTCCTGATACGGAGGCTGCCATCTTTGCTTTACTTCCTGATACGGAGGCTGCCATCTTTGCTTTACTTCCTGATACGGAGGCTGCCATCTTTGCTTTAGGGCGCCACGTGACGACAATCCCCCATGATGCTTTGAGCGACGTGAGCAACCACACAGCTGCAAGTTTTTGTGTTAACGTTAGCTTGTGTGATTGTAATTGCATTCTTCATGTTAGATCACACGTGAAAGTGTCTGGAATGAAATAAAATATAACTTACAGGTATCACTAGTCTAGCCTTGTCCACGTGCTTCTGTTTGTATCGTCCGATGGTTTGATGTCATCATTTATTTATTTTGATGTCATCATTTATTTAAAATCAAAAACCTAAAAAATGACTAAACTGGGATTTGTAATTTGTAAATTTGTAAATAAGTTAAAATTTTAAACATATTTACTGTTTGTTTTTTTTTTCATGTGAAGGTAAATTATCTGACAGATTATGTAAAAGATCTTTTTGACTTCTCAACAGGTAAATTACAAAATATATATATGCGACAAGCCATTAACCCCCTGAAACAAGCAGAATAAAAGCTGTTTCTAGATTCAAACTGCTCAAAACAATTACATTAAAGGGGCTGTACCTTATTTTTACAGTTTTGAAACATGAAAAACAGAACTAGTTGTTAAAAAGTCTTAACAGTAGTTTAGCACTTTTCACCCATCTTTAAGGCCAGAGCAGGTTTTGCCATCCTGGGTAAAGCTAACAAACACTAGCATGCTAACAACATACTTCCTGCTTCTCCGAAAATAAAAAGCTCTAAAAATGGATGCAGAGAAAGCGCTATGGTCTCAATTTCACCCGAATAGATGCTTTTACAATATATCTATACTGGGGGAAAACAGATTTTACTTTATTACATGCAAAAAAAAATCGAGAACATGATGTACAGCCCCTGTACTTGTGAAATCAAATCATTTAATATTACTTAGATATTCCTCCTCATGGATAACCAAGTGGTGAAACATGTTAATTATAGAACTTTGTTCAGTTGATATATTTCATTTTTTTCCTATGGCTTATTTTATTTATTTATTTTTTTAATTAAATGTCAATCTTAAATGAATATATGTAGTATTTTATGTTGATATAACTGATAAATAGATCATGATGATAATTTGCTTTTGGATTATCATAAAATAATCAAATAGGAAAAAGTGACATAATACAGTATTTAAATAACATCAACATTTTAATTTGTGTGTTTGTGTTTATTTTTTTATGTACTTCATCTTATTATGAATGTAGTAGTGAAATTTGACATGGAGGATGGCAACTGGGTCAGAGCCTCCTTATGTGAACGCAGGCCGCGATGGAAAGGTGTCATAATGTTTTGCCTGATTGATGTAATGGCACAATTTGTTTAAGTGTTTTTAGGCTCTGCAGGTAGAGATGATGACACCGTAAGTGGGACAGAGTCATGTAAGCGACATGATGCAATGACTGTGGACAACAATATACAGCCGGCTCCGATCCCAAAACGGCAACGATTAAACATTACATATTCACATTAGTTTAGATTGCATAAATAGTGTTCAAAGTTTAGTGACTGTTGTTTTGTTTACCTGTTATTTATACAATTAGCACACAATAAAAATGGTGCAATATGATTTATTTATGGCCTACCTTTTAATAGAGTTTACCGCAATGCTAATACTCTATGGATATGGACAATTTGAGCAACTAAGGGTGTTATATATTTTAAATTGTGAAAAATGTTGCAAATAACAGGAAGCTGAAAGCCACAAATAGGAATAAAGGTAAAGGGTGCTGGTTTCCCCGGGGCCCAGGGCAGGGAGGGGCCTTCAAAAGCATATGTATATTTTTTTTTCCTAATTTTTCTATATTTTTATCTATTTTTGTTAAAATAATATACAATGTGGTTGAGTAAAGTACGTGAGAGACTAAATACAGTTATGCATGACATCAATGGGCCCCGTCAAACCTTTAAAAAAAGGAAAATCATTACTCACATATGAAAAATAAATAAAAAATAGCGATTATAATTTGCATTTTGTGTATTTTCTAATAGTAATAATACGTTTCGAGATCAGAACAGTACTGTATCATAATATGGGCCCGTAGTTGTTAAGTGGATGTAGAAACCAGGGTGTATATTCTAGAAGTAGGGAGAAAAAAATAATAATTGAATTCGCTGGGATAAATAAATCATGTATGTATTAAGGGCCCAACGAGAAGGTTTGTACTTGGAGCCCAGAATTTGGTGCTACGGCCCTGCAAGTACAGCAGCAAAATAAAACATGCATCTATCCTGGGACTGACACAAATGACTCACGAATCTTTATTACTACTTTATTCACAGACGACTTCCAATGGCAGACAAAATATACAGGTCAGAGTAGAGTTGTAACTAACATGTCGTAATAATAATCAGCCCGTCTTCAGAAGTATTGACATTAGTCCAGACTCAGGACTAAGGCTTGAGCATAATTTTACAAAACATCCTAACAGTGCTGCTTCCTCTTATGGACAAACAACATGCAAGAAATTAGGGCTTTTAAATCAGTTACAAATGCATTATGATAACGAGTATGCATCTAAAATTAAACGCTGAATTAGAGTTACATTTGTTTTCTCTGTGTTTGAATTTACAAAATGTGCTTAATAATATTGTCTTAACCCTGTTTAACTTAGTAGAAATGGTATAAAAAGAAGAGCAGAAAAGCCAAGCAAAAGCATAAAGCGAGCGAAGCAATATGTCACCGATAGTCTGTATAGGATTATGACAGCAGTGGTTCTCAAACTGTGGGGAAAGAACATCTAGTGGCGCATGAAAGCATTTATTCAGTACAATAGGTTTGATCTGATGTTGGTGTATGCAGGCTATAGTCTGATTTAACCCTCTGTGTTTTTAGCATCTGTGTGTGTATCCTTTGGCATTTAAACCTTCATGCCATTTTAATTTTTTTCCCCTGGTATTTCTACCTAAAAGGATAAATTGCTGCTAATTTTGAATGTTAGTTTAGCCATTAAAATGTAAAAAAACCCAAAAACATTTAAAATAGTATTTGGTATGTCAAGCAGAAGTAGTTCTATGAATCTGAGTTTAAAGCAGATAGACATTTGAAAAACTGCCACTACAGGAAAATATAAAAAACTGCCAGTCATTGACCCATCCCAAGGGTTAAAAAAAATCAATAGCACATTAAATGGAATACGTTCCTGAATACTATTTCAGTATTTGTGATTTTCCACAAGTTAAATTGTTTGTGAGTTTCGTTGGTATGTTAGCCAATAAGGGGTAACAGATAATAATGATAATATTAATTTAAAAAATAAATTTAAGTATTTGTGTCAAGCAGGTGTAGTTCTATAAATCAGATTTTTATGGCTCATCAAATTAGAAGACACAAAACTACCCCAAAGCCTCGAAGTGTAAGCTTTTAAAGAGTGAACAGAGGGTTAAATAATAATCTGTTTTATCCAGATATCAGATTTAGATCTGGTTTTGCCAAGGTCTTGGTTCAGGTGTACTCCTTTTGGTTTTGGGGTGATTAAGTCTAATCTGGATTTGTCCATTTGGATTTTCAACTGGCTCAGCTAAGATCAGTTTAAATCCATTATAAGGCCCCGCATGGACACAAAGATAATCAATATTTCGAGCTATTTCTACTCACACATAGAACCACATACGATATATCTTGGTTGTTTTCAGATTCCTAAATTTGAAGTAGTTCTCTCTGATCGTTTTGTTTTTTGTACTGGAGAATATCTATCCAAAAACTACATATTCAGCATGCCCCTATTGCAACTAAACTTTACATAGTTTGGCAACCACTGCACAATATAATAATAGACATAAAATGCTTATCTATCTCAAATCTATGTATGTTTGCCTTGTTAAGCAGAGCAGCATGCCTTGCGAAGAGCTAAGCAGTAGCAATGAGAAACTGTAAGAAGTCTCGAGAGAAATAAAAAATACAAAACAACACTGTCACCTAAACGACGCAAACGGAGTAACCATTCACAAATCCCCTCAGAGATCGTTAAACCAAAGCGCATTATTTGCTTCTAGACTTTGCTACATGGAAAAATCCTGTGGTAGAACCATATGTTAAGTATTGCATCACATTTGAAATATTACCTATGGAAATTATAATGATAAAGAAAGATTAGAAGAAGATTAGAACGTTCTATAGCTTAAAATTACAAGTAAAGTGCAACTCAGACATGTTCCACTAGAGGGTGCTACAGTGGCTCGGGAAGTGACTGGCGATGTGCTTGGACGGCCATTTTTCTATGGTTCTTCGCAGATAACGGTCTCCACCACAAATGTGTTCTCGAAATGGCGGATGTGGTGGCAGTCCTTGGTGTCGCGCTTGTTCAGGCCTGTGAAAACAAAAAGCGTGAGATGATCAGACCAAGTTTACTCATTCTGAAACTCAAGCTATAAATGTAGTGATTATCTGAAATGTTGATAAAATGGTGCAGTTTGCAGGTTTATTACTAAGATTCCCATTGGAAAATTGTTTCTTATTTCAAGGAGGACAAAACACTACTGATAACTGGAAAACATTACACTTCTTCTTCGTGTTTTCCATACACCTTCACCAGACTTGGCAACTGGGAGATCGGTTTGAATGTTACAAAATCCAACTTCAAAGAGCTGAATTAACTCGTATGTAAACGATTCTGCTAATGCTAATCTGTAGGCTAAAGAAAATGAACTGTTAAATGAATGCTTTGGGTTTAACCTCTGTCAGATCCATGTTTTTGTGATGATTACCGTTGTCATAATACGTCACAGTTTATCTCATGTGAAGCGGGAGCGCCTCGACCATCTCTGAGTTCACAAGTAGAATTTACCAGTTGGAGCAGACCCTTATTTTCAACATTTTGGTGCTCAAATTGCCTGGACTGGGCCACTTAGCAACATTGATGCTAGTTACCAGTGTTTATAGTTTGATACAAAAGGCTTTTCTCCTCAGTGTGCCAACAGATGTTTTTTTAGACCCGAAATCTGTTTTTAAGGCTGGGCAAGTGATCAAATTTCAGTTGAGATTAATTAATGACTAATTGTCAATTATATGCTTGGGTTTTTTAATCAACAGATTAAAAAGCATGTAGTTTGGAGCAGAGTTCAGACTTTGGGATATGTCTTTGTGTTAAATGGCACTGATTCAAGGAAACTGAAACTTATTGTTTAGGATCATGAAATTAAAACAGAAAGACCTTGTCCAGCCTTACCTATTTTTTATGTTATACAAGAGTATTTTACAAAGTATAAAGTATTTCAAAGCCATAATAAACAAAACATGTTGCCATTATTCCTGCATTTGCCTGCATGACGGGGAATGTCATGAAAGGTTTTAATCTGATCGATCAGATATGTTCTTGTGCACTCACGTCTGTGAGTGACGCGGCGACTCAAGCGGTACGTCTCTTTTCCGTTGCACAGGCGGTAGATGAAGGGGCCCAGCTGACGCATGTTGTGCACTTTCCCAGTCACCACCATCTCCTCGTGGATGATGTAGGTCTGAGGCAGGTACGTCCCCTTCTGCAGGAGAGAACCACAGATTTACCTCCTGTTCACACATTTTATAGTTTACATTTAGACTGCCAACCTTTACAGCCCTTACATACATGGTTGTGAAATGGATTAGGATTAAGTTTTGATGTGATAGGTTTAAAGTTAAAGCAAAAGAAGAGCAACACGATAACATAGATAATTACGTTTTTTTATTATGTTTTTTGAAATGTAAAATTAATTCCCACATTAATTGCATACACTTATTCAAATGTACATTTTTTCACTTCTGTGCTACCTTGACATTGATGAGAAGTTCCCAGAGGTTTCGAGGGGGCATCACGATGGTGGTGTTGAGCTCAATCACGTAGCACTTGTCCAAGGCAATGTCATGGTAGGCGGTCAGTCCCTGGGAACAAGAAATAATATATATTTATTTAATCTAAATAAACACAATAAACAGATAACAGTTAACATAACACTTTACATATGTTTTTTCACCATATCATAGCTTGTTTTTTTACATGTAGTGGTTTGCGACAACAAAACCTTTGGTTAATCTGTCTCCTATTGATAGAGTCTGTTTGTCAGTGACAAAAGGCTTTATGGTGAAAAAATACTTAACTTATTTATTAAGTTATTGATTCATGCATATATATATATATATATATATATATATATATATATATATATATCTTTTATTTATTTATTTATTTATTAAAGATTGTATTCAATTTGACATTTTTTGTATGTACAAAAAATACATAAAGAAAGTACATTTTTCTTTACTCATGATTTTTCTGGAGGCAGTAGACATTTTAGACATGAAAGTAAACAGTGTTATCAGGAATAAATCTCGTAACACTGAAACAAACACAAAATCCAGCATGTTTTCTTATGTTTACCCTAAGTCTTTGGCTTTCCTGCATGACTACTCTACACACTGTAAACCTCACACTACTTCACTGAGGAACAGAAGTGTATGTTTTTACCCTGTGGAAGTCGTGGATGATGTCTGCCGGGTCGCTGCCTCCGAAATGTGGGACGGGAACAGAGATCTTTTCATAGTTGTCGCCCAGATAGATCCCGACGTTCTCCTCCAGCTCCTGTCGCCCGCGCAGAGGGGCGTAGACCGAGTCCTCGTACAGCACCCGGCAGTGGAACAGGTTCTCCTCCGGGATCTGATTAGACAAAGAGGAAAATCAGGACTGCATGTAAACAACCAGAAATATGGAGAGCAGCCTATATTCATGTGGGCATTTGTGGCCCCTATGTTATTCTTGATGGCCAAGGAATATATAATATGTGGAGGCTTTATTTGTGCTGGGTTGCCGATACATAATATATAGATTGTATTGAATTTTAAAATGTGTTAATTCTGGATTATTTACAAAATTTGATTTAAATGATGGAAACTACAAGCATTAATTAATTTAATGGTCCCATCAAATAATATTGCTTTTGTCTCTGCTACTTTACATTCATTCTTTACTTTATGACACACAGTTGTTATGCTTTTGAATGTTTTTTCTATAAGTGAAATAAACAAATGCAATACAATAGAAGAGAAACAAATAAGCCGTCTTTGAACATGCCTCCTTGTGAAATAGTTGGTATTCTTTTGTTGGTTTGTGCTTTTCTGCATGGAGTTTGCATGTTTCTCTCCATATCTGGGTCTAAGGTAAGGTAGTCCTGACTCCAGACCAAGCCGAGCAAAAGAAGATGGGGGCTTGACTTCTCCTGACAGTTCCTAACAGGTTGCTCCAGCAGCACTGCCTGAAGGACGGGTCAAACGCAGACAACTGAATTTCCATCACAAGGGATTTCTAAAGTAAGCCTTAACTTTATTGCATAAGACAAATTATGATGACAATAAAGTGTAGCCTTAGTCTTAACCTGGAAGTTAGAACAACAATTGCAAGTGGCAGGATTTATCATCTTCTTCTTCACAAATCATCTCACCCAATTTACAGTATTTCGGAAAAGCAAACATTATCGTTGAGTTGTTTTCTGGTGTCCTGCTGTTTCCAATTTTGTTTCCCAGTGAAAGAAGCAGTGAATAATGTCAAAGCTTTTATTTCTCAGGTTCGAACCGTTTTGTTCCACTAAATTGCACAATTTGCGAAACTGACGTGGATGTCGAGGCGGTCATACGACGTTAAAGTGGTTCTTACGTGAGGGATGAAGTAGTAGCGGTAAACATAGATGGAGGCCAGGACCAGACCAGCCATGAAAACCACCAGGCCAAACGTCAGGCAGCACAGCCCGTTCAGGGGAGACTTTTTGGGCCGCAGGGGCAGGACCAACTCCTCCTCCTCCTGGAGAAAGGATACACAAATGTTAGGGGAAGAATAATTTGTTCTACTCAACTATTTTGCAGTAAAATTAACAAGAAACAAGTATGACACGGACATGCACAAATGAGACAAAACACAACTCCATGTTAGGACTCTGGAGTTAATCACATTTTTGATTGCGATTCAGTACTATGATCAGCTTTGGTGTTTTTAAATCATGTTTCGGTAAAAATATGTGGTTTAAAGCAGAGTTCAGATTTTGGAGAAATAAATTTGACAGTTTGTGTTAAATACTAATAATTAAAGGGCTGTAATGTTTAGCAAGACAAAATAAAACTAAAGTTAGTGACGAAGGTTGTGACTGATCAGTTTGAGCGAAGAAAATTGTGACACATGTTTTGTCATAACGCCCAGCCTAACTAAAGGTATTTTTGAACATAAAAACAAAGAAAAAGTCAGTTTCACAGAGTATGACTGCTTTGAGGAACAACTAACCACAAACTCTGCAAATATTTACAGGGATCTTAAATGTTACACGCTCGCTCTTGCTCGTTTACTTCCTGCTTTCTTATCACCGCTGCTACAACTTTGTAACTCTTAGTCTACGAGGATGAACACCTCACGAAGCGCCGTTTTACACATCGATTCAGTACAGGGCTCGGACAGAGGAAGAGCTGTCAGACAGTGGAAGTGGAACTACATTGAGACGGTGAGTAATCTTCCCAAACGCCTCCAGTCTCGCAACCCATCTGTGCGTTGGCAGTGGCACAGCACGCTCCATAGTAAACACTAGAAATCAGCACCAACTGAGGAGCGAGCGGGCTGAACAGAGTGTGCCCAACGCCTTTGTCCAGGCGCAGCTTTTGTTAAGGAAAATAATGATGTCTGCTCGGAAGAATCTTCAAAGGAGATGCTGACAGACTTTGAACATAAACCCGCAGGCGCTCTCTTTGTTCTGCGTACTTTGCCGAATGTATACATGACTCAAGATGTCAACAAAGGTGTGCTTCAAAATGACAGCAACAAACATATATGATGACTACTTGCAATATCTTTATAATATTCACTACCGGTGTTGGGATGTAGTAATACATGTAAAATGCAGGAATACGTGGAATACTAATTTTGAGTGTAATCTTGCAATTTGAATTTAAAGTGATGAGCGTTTGTAAGAAAAATCTAAAACACCGTTCTTGTGATGAGTGCTAAATAAATGTATAATAAACGGTGCAACTATCATTAAGTTGTTTTAATCAAGTCATGTTTTTACTCTGAAAATATAATGCAACTCGAAATAAAAGTATGCAGTATTCAGAATGCAGTACTTGAATGGACTGTGTAACAGAATACGTTACAAAATACATTTCAGTGCAGATATTCAGTATTCTGTAATTAAATTATTTTTTTCAGTATTCTTCCCAACACAGTTCAGTAATTATAATTATTGTGTTAAAAAGGTTCACTATGTAATGTTTCGGGGTGGGTCCAACACCTGCTTTCCTCCATAGAGATTGTACTGCTTTGACTTTACAGGTGTCTTATTGCAAAAAAGAAAAGAAAAAAAGAAAACATATTCAGATCTGACCTATAACATAACATGAAGGTATCATCTGCTTGTCTCCATGGAGATGGATGCGTTTAATGCCATACTATGGACCATTCCAAGCAAATCCGTAACATTCCCATGGAAACAAGCAGGTGGCTGGCCTTTAAGTAAAACACACAATCATCAAAACCATTGCTTTCATATTATTGTGATGAGTATTTGATGAAATAAAGTGACAAAAGTGGCACCAGCAGGCTCATTTAAATGTTGTTAAAAGAGCCCACTGCCATTGTTTCCCTGAGCAAGACTCTTAGACTTAGTGTGTACTCTGCACGCTTTAAGAAGGTGCAATATTCAATAAATCTACTGAAATCTAATAGATTTCAGTAGCTTTATTGAATGTAGCTGAGTAAATGTAGTTCAGCGTTGAGCCAGAGTGAGCGTGCTGCAGGTTGAGACGTGTTAGCGCTGACATTTGGAGGGCGCATAAGGACAACTGTGAAAGTGCGAACGCTTCTGTCAAACTCGGTTCTTTGTGTTCTGAGCGCAGCACGAGCCCCGCGCACCGGCTGAGCGCGTGACACACCACCGGCCTGTCTCTGCACAGACCGGACACATTTGGACGAGCAGGTGCACGAGTCTGACAGACAATCTGCCCCGAGAACTTTGCACCGGCCTCGTGTACTCCGTGTGCAAACCAAGTGTGTGTGCGGAGTGTCTTCAGACTGTGATGCTGAGGGCTGCTGCAGTGTTCTGCACAGTGACCCTGTACAATACAATACCTCTGCCATTTTGCTGCTTTAGCGGTGCAAAGCCGTGTTCCCCTCTAACATCCAGGCATAAGCGCTTGTGTGGCACAGTGTGATAATGAAGAGAAGGTGTCTAATTAAAACACATCAACTCATTCCATCCTCTTGCATTAAGCTGTGAGTGGCGCACTGGCGCAGAGGGAACCGTCTTGGCTGTGACATGTTTTTGTTTGGAGCTAAATGGCGATGGATGCTGTCAAACCCCCCGCTGCTGCTGGAGCTGCGCAGGTGCAGGATGTGCCCCGGAGACCCGCGCAGGGCGCAGCACCTTATTATGTAAGTGACATTGAAGCAAACAATGCAAATCAAATACTACAAAGACAGACTATATTATACGCTGCTCACCATCGGATGTGGAATAAGTATTTCAGTTTTGTCGCCATCGCCCTCCTTCTCCTTCTGTCCCGCGACAGTCTGGAAGCTGATCTTCACCATGACGCGGTGTCACTGATGCAGCCGGAGCTACGAGCTACTTTTGTTAAATGTGCACCTTTCGAAACAAACGGCCTCTCTGCGTCGAAGCGCTGCCCTCTTCTCTCCGCTGGGACGCTCCTCTGTCTGTTTTTGTCTTTCACACCGGAAGTGTGCAGTTTTTCCTTTTTTTCTGCCTTTAAAGGACCAGTCTGCACTGCGCTCTGCGGGGGCGCTGTGGAGGCGCACTGAACTGAACAAGTCTGTGCACTGTTCTGTTCACTCAAGTGTCCTTCTGTTAAGTACTAGAGTATGAGCTTAAAGTAACCGTGTTTGCCTCAGATCTATTGTGCCTCTCAACAAAGCTCCAACATTTATTAGAGAATGATTTAAATATCATTTCACCTGAGTAAGACAGACATCAAAAGTTGTATTATTCCAAATGTTTTTATTTACTTTAATTGCTGGGCCCAGGCCTTTGACACTTCTGAAAGCATCACACTCTGCTCTGAGCTGAGCCGAGCCCTGTCAGCATCAGGCCGTTAGAGAGCAGTCATTTCAATGTAATTAATACTGGGGCAAATAAACAATTCCAGTACAACGTTTTCAGTACAGTATCATGCAGTCAACGGAGAGCATGCAAGTCCAATGAAGTCATATTAGGATGAGTTTGACCAAATTGTATTCTTGCCTTTTGAATATATAAATGATACTATAACCTAACCGTGCATATCTCTGTAAAGTAACATTTTGTAATACTTTCATGCCCAATTAACTTGCACTTTGCACTTGTAATTGTACTGGAATTATAAACCCTTCCAAAGCTTGAATATTGAGAAGTAGTGAAACTAAATATATGGCATGCCATATTGCCAGAACACAGGCAACCAGCAGAATTCTTAAGTTCGCACCTCAAAAAGTCCAGATGGCAAGCTTTGTTTTGTTAATGCTCTTCCAAATAGCGTCCCCTGCCCCATCTTCACTCCCCAAAAGTCAAAATGGTAAATAAAATTAGGATTAACCAGTTCAGAGCTAATCACATGACATTCCTTTGCTGTACAATTGTTAATATCCTATAGTTAGCTAAATGTGCGCCGGCCCCTTTCAGTTATGTACAAGAAGAAAACCGCCAGCCAGCAACCCTTTCAGCAGAATATGAAAATGAAATTAACATCTTTGCGCCTACAAAGTGTGATACAATAAACCAAAAATGTGATGTAGGTGGTAATAATAATAACATGTCAAAGTAAAACAAGTCTACAAAGCAGAAAAGGCATATGTACACATTAACCCTGTCCCAAAATCACAAAAAAGAAATCAAATTCTGGCAAGTTCATCAAAACAAAAGAGCAAATTAAACATTTGTAATAATAAAGAAATCATTTCAAATTGTTAATGATCAGCTTGGGGCTTTTTAACCAAGCGGTCCACAGCCAATCGTGAAGCAATAAAAGCATGTTGTTTTGAGGAGAGTTCAGATTTTGGAGGTATCAAATTAGAATTCATAGGTAAAGTTCAGGGGTTAGAGTAAAGATTTAAACTTTGTCTTCTAATGCATATTTATCAAATGAAAAACAAGACGTCTTTTTATTCGTTTTAATATGAAAAACGTAATTCTAATAGAATCACGATTGATCAATATGAAAAAATATGAATAATCCCACCTCAAATCTACCCTTTTTAATCCCAATTTAGTTTTGTTTTTAAACATAAATTTTCATTGTTTAATCTTTGCCCTAAAGCTAAATAAATCATGTAACTTTTCGAGTGGAGAGTCCGCCACCTGCTTGTCTCCATGGACATATAGCTTTGCCTGGAACATTCCACAGTAGCATTTACTTGATTTAGTTTTGCATTTATCCAATTGTACGCGTTGATACTTTGAAAAACATGCATTCTTACTATAAGCAGTCGCCTTACGCAGATCTGACTGTAATAACCTGGTTGCTTGTCTCCATAGCGATAGATTTGTTTAATACCATACTGTGGAGCATTTCAGTGCAACAGAAAAAGTCACACAGTGCACCTTGAACTTTCACCATGTCGGGGAAAAAAATCTGAAACTTCTCCTCTGCTTTTTGACACATTTGACACAATTGTTAGTCGCAAATTGTGTTTTTTCTCAGTCTGTGCAGCTCTGCCCTTCATGGCATCATTTGACTGACATCTCAGTGATGCTTCGTAAGAGCTTTTTCCCATAAATCATTTAGACCGAGCCATAGATGCTTAACAGGATGAAGGCATTGATGGACTTTAGCGGTGGAGTGGTGCACATGTGTTTCACTGCAGTAGACTGGAGACACACTGAGGCAAAGGCCATTGTAGACCCAGATCAAAACCATTACCAATATGCAACCAACACGCCAACTACATATGTCTTAGTACCATGTTTTACCCATAACCTGTGTAAATGTGTGCATACAGTACTGTGTCAATTGCTGTAAATTGAAAATACTGTGTGTAATTGTTTATATGAACATTTCTGGACACATATTATGCAATATTTATATTGTTCTTGAACACTAAACATGCTCTTGAGGACCTTTACATTGGTGTCTTATATTTTAGAACTAAAATGAATGCATTATTATTTCTACCCATGAGGCATTCCCTCACCAGGATTTGGTGTTTGCATCCCATCTACTGGCAGCAGAGGGAATTACCATTAGGAAATAAACAGAAGCTAGCCTCCATCACATGCTAATATAAGTGGCAGTTCCAATTGATGGGATTTGATGGCAGAGATGCTCAGAAAGAGTCAGGCAAAGATTTATAAAGTTGAAAATAGCACAACTGACCTTCAGATTTCCACTTTGATGTCACAAATCTGAGAAATTTGAAACAGTGTGTACAGAGTGCAGTCTGAGGCTCAGAAGGAGAACAACTCAAACAATATGAATGAAACAAGAGTAAATGAAGCTAAAAACTCCAGGTATGTTTTGATAACAAGGTTAAGTCAATGCATAATATGTGTCCTTTAAAACACTATGAACAAAAAATGGGTTGTGCATGGATATTTCACATATGTCTTTACCATTTTGTATTATTGACCGAAATTAAAACTTCAGTCACATGTTTTTTCGATTTGTACTTCTAATACTAATTTTAATTTTTTTTTTTACTATTGCGGCATATGCGCAGTGTAATCAGGTGTACTTTTTCTGTAAACAAAAGCAAAAGATTTATTTATTTTCACTGTAATTTTGTATACATTGTTTGTACTTTTGCATTTGTATTTATCCATAGCCTCTTTGAAAATGTAAAACTTTGACACAGTGCTGGATGTCTTGTGCTGTTAAATGTAAACTTGTCTTTATTCTTTTAACCGTAAAACCCTGGACCTAATTTACTCTGTGTGATGAACCAGCTTGTACACCTGACTTGTTTCAGTGTGCAAGAAAGCAGCAGCATGTATTTTTAAAGTAAAAAAATTGAAAAACGATAAAATAATGATCCGGATGGGAGCGGTGGAGCTGGTGTTTTCCAATGGGTTGATTTGGGGACGTTTGTCGTTAGTTTCTGTTGGGATAAAGTCTTGCCCAAAGCCAGACACTGCGCATTAGGGTCCGTGTAGGCAGCCATGGTCCCTGGCTCTCTCTGGTCCGGTTTGGGTCCAGTCTTAGGTCTCCTGGGGTGGAGGCCGTTTGAGGTCCCGGATCTGTTTGACCAGGTAAGTCTTTTCGTCGTTGAACTGCTCGTCTTCCGTTCGGTCGTTCTGAAATTTGGACAGAAACTCGATCAACTTAGTCTGGTTCTTCAGCAGGATGTCCAGGATCGGCTGCGTCTTGTTGGGGTTGGCCACGAAAACCTGAAACGGCAGACAACAATTACTTGACATCCAAAACTATTGAGAAATACAACAAGATCTCGCAGATTTGTAAACATGATTTGGTGGAGTCCTAGTTCAGCTCAATAGTCCTGGTTTAGTCCACATTTGGGCCGCTTCAAAATTGTAACAACTGAGACTAAATTTGGAATTAATCAAGGACTGGATCAGACGTAAACCAAGACTAGAAGAGGAATAACAATTCTAAATCAGGGCTAAACTGTGCTCAATTTCTTGATTATTCTTGATTATTAAGGCTTAGTTGTGTTTATGTCAATTCAATAGAAATGTGTTCAAAATCATTTTTAAATGCATGTTTTTTGTTTTAAATACAATAAATTACCAACAAAAGTGCAGAAAGATTTGATGCTGTTATTTGGAAGTTTAATACATACATCAGCATTTTTGTTTTAAATAAACGATATAATCGATTTTCAAACTTTGTATGTATTCAAATGATTATTCACAATAAAAAATAATTAATAGGGAGCTTGAGTTGTACCTTAAAAACATGGAAAGCCTCAAACTGGATGTTGCGGCTCTTGTCCCGTAGCAGGTTCATCATGAGCTTGAGGTTGTCAGATTTACTGATGTACTTCGTCATGATGGTGAAGTTGTGTCGGTCGAGAAGAAGCTCCCCCAGTAACTGAAAACAAGAGAAAGAAAACAATGCCTCATCTTATTTACACTCACATAGTTGTTATCTTTCTTTATACTTCTACATCGTTTGAAGAAATACACAAGCTGTGCTGTGAGCGGCACTCTAAACGTGAAACAGGTTATGGAATAAAAGCAATAGAGTTAGTATTATTTTAGTTTCATTGATGAAATGTATGGTCGACATTTTCCCATTGGTCTGTGTCATTGCCAGTTTAATTGTAGATTATAAACTGTCTGACACAGAAGAACTCCCGGTAATGTTCAATCTCCTTAACGTTGCTAAAGAGTAGGACAAACAATTATGATTGCAATTAATTTATATTTTCAAATTAGGATTCAGTTCACAGTGCACATTTTAATCACATCCCAGAGGATTAACTTTTGAGAAAACTGAATGGATAAATTAGTATATAACTCGCATAAATGTTTAGACATTTTGTAGAGGTCAAAACAAAACTGTTCTGTCTTTTGTCTCTGTGACAAAAGACAGAACATTTTGTTGTTTACAGAGGACATTCTATTACTTAAATGTGCGCTGTGTAACTTTTTCTGCCTCCTGCTTTTCTCAGAACCAGAATCTGTTTTAATCATCCTCAAGGGGAAATTCTTTTTGTTACAAACATGCAGCTGAGCAACAGAAGAGCAAAAATGTATTATCAGTATCACAGGAAGAGTAAAATGTAATACAACAAATCTGTCTTTTATCAGATAAACCTCCAGGGATAAGAGAATAAACTTGCAACTTAACTTAAAAATACAGTACCCGCCGTGAAGATGATAATTCTTCATCTGAAATGTTCCATAGTATGGCATTAAACTGGTCTGTCTAGCATTTACTTAACGACAATTGTGTTATTGCTCAATAATAGCTCAGAAAACATTCATTCTTATTGCAAACAGACCTGCCTTTTGACAGATCTGACCAAAACTTAATTTACTAAACTGCTTCCTTTAAATGTTTAGCCCTACTGTCGATAATTCCAAGCCAAAAGATGAAAAACCCTTGCCTGGGATCCAGACTACACACTACTTTCATTCTTTGCAAAGAGCCTGGTCATTCTACCCTCCGACAAGCATTGAGTCAATTCCAAAACGTACCGCGCAACAAGATGTGTTTATTTCTGTAACGCGTGTGAAATGAAAACAATGAGTTCATTGATCATCAACAAAATCAAACTTGTCTTGAGGTAATCTCCCTGTCAATCACACCCTTCTGAACTCGCAGACTGATATCTCTCTGTAAAGATATACAGAGAGATATCATTTTTTTCCCGCATTTCCCACGCAAGGAAAACCCTCCCTCAAAAACTTACATTGTGCACCTTTAAATAATTGCAACACTTCAAATTACAGCTTCAAATCGGAGTGTCGTAAATAAAAATGATTGACTGTTTTACACTTAAAATTACTATCAAAATGTCTATCACGATGTTGCAGCTGGGAGTTGTCCGTTATTCCTCCTCTGCCCTGTTAGACACGCTTTTATGAGTCATCTGTGAAGTCCTTGCTCCCACCACTAGAGGGCAGTCATGACGTGGCGCTGTGGGTTTAGGTGTAACTCAAGCCTCCTCAGAGACCATCTTTAAATAGCTTTTTGAATGAGTGGCACCACTGCTCGACCTCTGCCCCTTACCTTCAGGGACTGCCTTTTAGTCACGTAGTTTTCTGAGTGGAGTAACTTCTCGTATTCACTGAAAAACTGGAAACAAAAAAGCAAAAATATTAGTAAGACCATGGAGCATCTCTTGATAAAAGATAATTAGGGATTCATAAATAAAATTAATCTAGATCAGTGGTTCTCAACACTAGATTTGTTGGTCTACCAAAGTAATTTATCTAGATCTAGATCCTCTAAATAAAGTCATACATTAGACTAGATGACTTTATCACACCCATTTTTTGTCCTCGAGGGTCGTGAATGCCAACTATTGTTATTTTTGGGATCGCAACTGAAAATGGTTGAGAACTACTGACCTAGATTACAAATGTCTGAATATAGAAGGTAAACATTTTTGAATGATCATTCTTTTTAAAGCATCAGTTTTAGATTTATGCAGTGATGATAATAACAAAATAAACCACTATGTAAATTCACTACATAGAGGTAAAAAACAGTATTTGAAATCAGAAGGCTTTCAAATTTTAGATTCAACGAAGATGGTCGGATCAAATCGATATTGTAATCTATGTAGGCTCCCAAAGTAGGGGTCACGAGAAATATTTAATGTTAGTGAAGTCTGACAAAATAACAAATTAACCATTTCAAATTAATATTATACAGCTAGTATTGTACCGTTAAACTTTGAATTATTACAAGAGGAAGAGATTAAGGAAGTCTTTGGTTGTTTGCTTGGTTATTTTGGAGGATTGGTAGCTTCTTTATTAATCAACAGTGAAAATAGAGGTGTTCATTAGATTTTTTGCAACAAAAAAATTCCAGATAAAGCATAAAGAGCTGCACAATATGGGAAAAAAAAATCTATCTACATTTTTGCAATTACGATTAGATTTTCAATGTTTTAATAATGGGATTCTGTTCAAAGTTCACATACTTAACACGTCCAGGGAAATGAACAAATGACTTCAGAACATTTTTGTGCAGATGTGGACAGTACATTTTGTTGTTTCTAAAGGAAATTATGACATTTCCAAAAAATAGCCTTTGTGATTTGCTAATTGCGTCCATTGAAATTGCTATTTCAATTCAATTGCGATTAATCTTGCACACATTTGTTTTAGCTTTTATAATAAATTCAGATGTATTTTGATCTGTTGTGTTTGTATTTGAACTCATCTTAAATTATTGTCTTGTACTCGTTTTGTATTGTTTCAACCATTAATTGTGAATAGAAAGCACTTTTCTTTACACATTTTGCCAATAATAATACGCATAAATATAAGATTTCTAGCCACAATTGAATATGTCGACGTTACATTTGACATTATGACGTTTCTAATGGTTTCACAATTGTATCTGTGTCGGTATTGAGACACAGAGACACGAGAACGAGAGCAGAATGACAGTTTTGTATCCACAGATTGCAGACTACAAACTGTACAATACATGATGTTATGAAAGAGAAAGAGCGCGCCAATCAAGCAAACCCACACAGTTTTATTGTATCAGGAGCCAGTACAAATGTCTGAACAATAAATAAATGCATGAGGCAGACACTGGGGATTTTGTGGCTCTGTAATTTTAATTAATTGTGATTAGACGTAATAATATGAACGGAGACCAAATATGCAGCCCACATAGTAATCAATTTCCAAAGGACTTGTAGCGCACGATTTCTTGCATGGAAAAACTTTTGACACTTTTGTAACAGAAAGAGTTGCAGTTTTGGAGAAGCACAGATTCAAATGTCAAAAAAGGGGAACGAAACACTGCAATTCTGATATATTTAGACTTGTAATTTGATCTCAACTAAAATGTCAGAAGATTTTACATATTTCACAGAATATATTTTGGCACCACTGCAACGTCGTCGTTTTAATGTGCTTGATAAGTATTCATAGGTTTATTTTTGAGAATGTAACTGTAGGCGATAAAGAATCATGTGGTAATCTTTAACTAATTTCCTGTCAGACAAAGGAAATAAAAATATCTTAACGACGGTTGCACTTACTCTGTCGTAATGCTGCTCCAGAAACTCTGCGCTCAGAAGCTTGTGTCTCGTGAGGAGGTCCTAAAACAAAAACAAAAAATGAAATTAGAGACTCAAATCCACTAACTTTTTGAAGGGTATGGACAATTAACCACTTGAAATGTACATTATTCTAATTTAATAAATTGATATGTTGAAAAAAAAAAAAAACAATAACTAAAAATGAATGTCTAAATCAGAAAAATCGTATAGTATAGTTTGAAAACAGTCTCAAAAGAAATTATTTCAACCTCCAAGTACAATAAAATAATATAAATTATAAAGTATAATAAAATATATTTTTGTTTGATTCGATACCAAGTGATACTAAAAATGCATTGAAACTCCTCTAATATAAAGAGTTTTATCTTCACTTCATCACAGCTTCAGTTAAAAGAAATTAAATATATGTGCAAAGAATCTTAAAAATAAACAATTTCGAACCAATTCGATAGACTCTGGACTAAATTGGACTTTTATGTTGATTGGGTTGTGCCGTAAATGTGTCTTTTTTGTTTTGTTTGGTGGTGTTTTTATTTTGTTTTTTGATTTGTTTGTTTTTTTGTGGTTTTTTTCTGGTCTTGTTCTGTGTTTTTGAAATAAAAACATTAGAAACAAATAATAATAATAATAAAACAATAAAATAAATAAACAATGTATTCTAAAAAAAAATGTAAATGTTGATTAAAAACAGCAAAAAGGAAAAAATAAATATGTATCAGTGTTTTTGCATGAAAATCTATACTTTTCAATAACTTATTCAATATCAGTTCATTCATAATTTGGTATCGATCCATCACTGATGTTTAGCTCACTTTATTCATTCTTAAAAATATTACTTTACAGCAGTAATATTTTCATGCTGGCTGCACTGAACACAGAAGAGGATTACTGTCTTTAACTGACCGAGCTACAGTGGTGCTGTGGACTTACTTTGAACGTGGCGAATGCGTCGGAGGCGATGTCAAACGTGGACATCTCGACGTATCTGAAGAAGTCGTAGAACTGCTCCGACCACAGCGTGATTTTGGCCAGAGGTTCGTGTCTGATGCACTCTCGCAACATAATGCCACAATTTAGAGCGATCTCCGGAGACTCGTACCTGAACAGAAACAACGGATTGTTTTAGGGAAGAAAGATTATGAAATATAAAATCCTTCTGATTCAGTTGGGATGACAGTAAGATTTGTAGCTCAGGTCTTAATAGTAGAATTTTGTTCAAATTTCACGTGACATAAACGTAAATGTTTTTGAACAGAAACATTTGAGAGAAGACTGAAAAACGTTATAATAACCACATAATACCTATAGTTAAGCATGAACAAACACTTATAATGAACACATTTATTATTAAGAATGATTCAGGCTTTGTAACTACTTAATTAAGGGGTTAGGAGTTATTCTATTAAGCAATTGCTAAGGCTGAATCCTTCTTAATTAACAGTTTGTTCATTAATTATTAAAGCTAAAGATGAGTTATTCTCAAGTTACCAAAGCCAATGCATTTAAGAATGTTTATGTAGAGGTCTAAAACTAGAGTTCATCATTTGATTGTTTTGTAAAAGCAAAATGGATTACTTGACGTGCCTATGTCAGATTAGTAACAGATTATAGACAACTTTTTTTGCTTTCGTTTTTTTTTCCGACTACTCATTTTACTTGTACAATGTGATTTGTTGCATAAATGTAAGAACCACAGCTGACATTTGAGTTTCTTAGATTTTTTGGGGGGTTTAAATGTTACTTCCTGATCAGAAATCATGAGAAGGCACAGAAATTACTATTTGACAGATAAGAAAATATATGACAATGCATTTACGTTGTTAAGAGTTTAAATTGTGCCAGACTTTTGGATGGAATTTTGAGCCTCTCTAGTGTTTATATTAGAAGAACTCTGCTCAACTTCCTGTCATTTTCCTTACAAACTGACACTTGATTGGTGCAAAAGTATAACTGATATATATATATATATATATATATATATATAACAAGTACAAGTATTATCCCACCAAATACACAAAAAAATAGAAAATCAGAAAAAGCTGTCATGCACACTTTAAATAATTGCAGTATTTGCTATTTGCTAATAGGTTGCGTTCACATTGTAGAGTATGATGACGTCATAATCTCAGATGGAGGGCAAGATTCAATTTTTTCTGCTTTTTCTCAAAGGTAAATTCATAAATATTGAACCTGATGATTTTTCTAAGTGACTAGACCTATGAGCCCATGCTATTACAACAAAGGTCTGATTTAAACCATATTGATTCTAGCTGTCCTCCATCTGTATTAAATATTATTGGCTGATGGAATGTGGTGATGTCACGTGAACACATCCTATTGCGTCAACCATTCAATACGACACGTGCATCCTGGGACCGAGCTTCCGACTGACCCTTTGAGCAGCATGAAGAGGATGTTCTGTTGTGTGCAGAGATACTCCACAGTGGGCGTCCGAGTGCCGATCTGACGCCGCAGGATATTGTTAAAAATCTGCGCCACATCTTTCTTCCCCTGGAGTAGAGAAACGAGAAGAAACGCAAGCCGTTTATTTAACAGGGGTTCACGCAGACAACTTAAAGGAAAAATCTATATCAGACTTCTCTTTTCAACATTAGACACTGATGTCCTTTTCAGATTGTGGAAAGGACAGAGGCGAGAACAAAATTCACAAAAATACCGCTGCTATCAAACGCAAAATCAACTTTTACCAGACAGAGAGTTTGTTTTGTCGTGAACCTTTGTCTGTATATTTCTAGGGTTGCCACGGTAATATTTTCTTGTGATGCACATTACACACTTGGCATAGCTTTTGCACAGACGCCCTTACTGATCTA
Organism: Rhinogobius similis; assembly: GCA_019453435.1. Taxonomy (NCBI): domain Eukaryota; kingdom Metazoa; phylum Chordata; class Actinopteri; order Gobiiformes; family Gobiidae; genus Rhinogobius; species Rhinogobius similis. Next base: position 28,911,913 of record CM033625.1, read on the forward strand.
ATCCTTTCCATTTATTTAGTGGAGCGTAATGGAGTGTTTATTACTTATTTTTATTTAATAGGTTTATTATTTATTTTTTAACACACTAAAATTTTTATTGGGTCAAAGGTTTGATAATATCATTTAAAATGTGGCATCTCATTTACTTTTTGATAAGAACGGACATTTTTCAGACACTAAACCGGCGTTATAACTCATTTTCAGTCTACAAGTAATGAAAGCGTTATGTTAACAAAGGAGGTGTCAAGATTATTGTTTTGTTTGTTGTTAAATACAATTATTCAATAATTGTATTTATTCTAGTACCAATATAATCTTAAGAACTCCAAACTAATAACTGACACTTTTAGAAGCAAAATTAAAGGTGCTGTACATAATTCTTACCGTTTTGAAACGTGAAAAACAGAACTAGCTAACAAACATTAGCATGCTAACGACACATTTCCTGCTTCTCGTAGAATAAAACACTCTATAAATAGAGGCAGAGAAAGCGTTCTCATTTTAACCTGAATAGATGCTTTTTAAATATATCCGTACTGGAGCAAAACAGATTTTACTTTAGTACATCTAGAACATTAAATAGTTCAGTTAAGGATTTTTAATGCATTCTATAGTCCAAAAAAAGAAGTATTTTTTGTCTGTTTTTGTCACATCAACTTTATTTTGTCATTTAGGAAGTAAAATTTCGTAAAGCTGGTCACGACCTTGCAGAATATTGACATGTTAGACAATGGGAATGAAAGAAAATGTAATATTTCACTGTTAAGGTTAAGCGTTTCAATAGATTGTGAATAATTGTTAAAACATGTTGTTTTTCTCACAATAAACACAAAAATTTGATATTGTGACATCCCTATTGACGATATTAAATGATTTGATTGAACATTTTTATAATTCTTTGTCCTTCCACTTACATTAACTTCAAATGATAAACCCGATGTTGAGTAGAGTCTGACAGTTACTCTTCCTAGAGTAGTAGTGGTTTCCCCAAATAGTGTTTTATCTTTAGTAACGGTACTCTTACTTCAGCACATTTTTGCGTTTCTAGCTATTGTTGACTCATCCTGTCATTAATAATCACAAAACTGACAACCTGAAAACCTGACATAAAGAGTCTGACCAGAGCTATTTCAGCAATTTCACAGATAAGGCATCAGAGGAGGAAGCTGACACAGTGCAGTGACTCATGGTTGTGTTTGAGGTGAGTCAGTCGTCTGCAGCTCCTCTGTCCGACATATGAACGAGGAGACCAGTTTGTCCACATAACATCCACACCTCCTCCTCCTCACACAAACAAACATACAATGTGTTTCATTCATGCATGTCCAAACATATTTGTTTAGTGTCGCCGTGAATGTGACGCAAACTGATCGCTCCAGCGGTTTTTGCTAATTCCTATTTTGTAATACACAAGCCAAGGATTCACAGGCTACGTACATTTCTGATCTCTTAATTCTGAAAGTGAATACTAAATGTGGATTTCCATATTATGCTTTATCTAAATAGAAGTAATGTTTCCACTGGTTCACTTTGGAGTGGATTGATGGAGTCCGAAAGTGTCTCCACTGTCCTTTTGAAACACAGCGGCCGATTTAAGCAGTCCAAAGCGGTCCGGCTCGCTTTGATACCCGAACACTTTTGTGGCAGATGATTGGACAAAGCGTCAAGAACATAATGTTATATTTACAGAGCATAACCCATTTGATATTAACCAAACTAAATGCACTACAAAAAGAGATGTTAAAGGGGCTGTACCAGTTTTTTACTGTTGTGAAACCGGAAAGACTGAACTAGTTTATGTTTCCACTTTTTTTTTTCTGCATGTAATAAAGTAAAATTACTTTTGTCCGAGCCCAGATATATTGTAAAAGCATCTATTCAGGTGAAATGAGACCACAATGTTTTCTCTGCATCCATTTATAGAGCGTTTTTAGACCTATGAGAGAAGCAGGAAGTGCGCCGTTAGCAGGCTAATGTTTGTTCGCTTTACCGTGACAGTCCGTGAAGCTCTGGGCTCAGAGACTCGTGAAAATTATAAACTCCTCGTGGTGAACATTTAGGATGCTGGGATTGCATTAGGTAAGACTTGAACATAAACTAGTTCTGTTTTTCATGTTTTAAAACAGTAAAAATCAGGTACAGGGCCTTTAAATGTGGCTTAGAGGAGAAGAGAAGTCAAATAAATCCTTAAAAAGCTGACAATAAACCAGGAAAAAAAGAGTTACTAAACATCTTATTGTGAAAAACCTATTTAGGTATTGTTGGAGCCATGCAGGCACATTTTTTGTGTGTCACCAGTAGGAGGCGCTCTGAGGCTATATTTGGGAGGTTCCTGCCCATGTCCCTCAGGTGTTTGTGATCTGGTAAAGCACACAGTTTGTTGACCGCCACGCTCGGCGTCTTTGTATGAGTTTTTATCCTTTTGATACTATGATGAACTTTTATTTGTGCTTGAAATAAAGAAACTATTTTTTTAATCAAGATTATTGCCCATCTTGGATTTGTCTATGCTACTTTGACGCCACAAATGAGAGAAGCGCTTCACTGCAACTCTCCGGATCTACATCCCTCAGTGGTCTAAAGAATATGGCCGCTACAGGTATGATTTTGATTTTAATTATAAAGAAAACCTTTATTCAGTTTGTTTGGTTGACATCAGATGCTCGAGTAGCAGAAACATGCCTTTGGACCCAGAGCTTGCAGATGCAGGCCGCCAATAAAAGGAGCGCTCCTCAGCAAACCAATCTGTAGGACCAGGGCCAGTAGAAACATGGCTTTACATATTTCATAACGCAAACACTTATGTTCGCTCTGGCTGAGCTTTCATTTTTACTCTCCCACAAATATAATCAAGTCACGCAAATGTAATAATATTTACGTTTATGGCAGGATAAAGGGATTATGTTTGTCATTGATTGCAGTTGTGGGTTTGTAACATTTAAAACAGACAACGCTTGTATTAGATTTGTGGTTTATTACATTTGCAGAGAGTATAACGTTGTTACAGGGGTCCAGTCAGTCGACAATAGTCTCTGAATTGTGAGAAGCCATATTCGTGGGCTTTTGCATTTCTGTTGACTTGGCTATGCAACAGAAAACTGTAGTTTTCTTCTTGTTTATTTTAAGTTTACAGCAAATCACATTCCCTTTTATTTCAAATGTACGTGGTTTGTGTTTTCAGTCAAAAAGGGCGGGAACCTTCTAGCGGCACAGGAAGTGATGTGAGGTTGAAGATATGCATTGGTCTGACTCTGAATGAGACCTGAATTTAAACAATTACTTCCTGAGCAGATGATGACGCAGATTACTTTAGTTACTTCTTCAAGGCAATATACGGATACTAAGCTTGTAAAAAAAAAAAATCAAAATTGTGATTGTGGCTTCAAAGAGATCTTAATACCATTTTCTTTCGGAATATTGCCAGTCCCTAACTCCAACTGCCGAGCTTTCACCAGTTGAATAATAGGATTCCAGGAAAAAAATGTAAATAAATACTGTACATTGTCAGAGCTTTGTTTAGAAGGAACAAAAAGTACCGTCCTAAACTAAAGTCAAGTAAATGCCTGACCTCAAAGTCTATGAGCTGGAGGTCTGCGATGAGCGTGCTGAGGAGGCCGCTGTTGTAGAGCTCTTGAGCGAGTTGTGCCACAGCTTCAGTCTGAGGCTCCTTCTCGTTTGTGCCGTACAGAATCTCCTTCATGGCCACCAGGCTTTTGGACACGTCCTCTGTCGCCTGTGATACAAAAACAAAAAAAATACACAACCTTAGCGTAGTGTTTCAGTGGTTAAACAGTAGAGGGGGATCAGGGGGTCTAAATTTCCTGAAACACCACCACATAATATCGTGCATAATTACTTTTCTGTCACCGGTTTGTCTCCATGTAGATTGTAGTTATTGCTTTGCCTCAACATATCTATCTTGGATTAATTCAACTACAGGTGATTTTATTCACCTTATTCTGGAACAGAGAAAGAAGCATTGCTGACTTGGTGTGCATGCATATTGAACATTTTGCACAAATCAACCGACTTTAAATAATATTTTAGCAGCTGGACTTTTTCTAGTTCTCCATTGAAATTAATTAATAAACTAAAAATGTATTAATTGAATTCTGGTCGGAAAAGTGGTCGGGGCGGAATAAGGTGAATTGCTAAAAAAAATGACACTAAAACAACAACATATTTGACTTGTAACTTGGCCTGGATGTAACTTAGCAACCGTTTATCTACATGGAGATAGGTTTAAACCCATATTGTGTAACATATCAGGTGAAGCATCATCAGCATGGATTTTGATTACTAATATATCCAGAATACTCATAAGAAGACCAAAAAGCAATGGATATATAGGACCGTTTTCAATGCACTGTATATTAACGTTGATGTCCCGGTAGGAAATTTGTCCTCTGCACTTAACCGGGAAAATGTTTTCACGCGGTCAAGCATTCAATGTTTGATTTAACCAATTAATTTAGTTACCTGCAGAGGACGTTACATCTCCTACAGAACTGCAGCCTTTGTAATATGCCAGTTGAGACTGCTCTAATTTGGATGAGATTTCGATTTTGTTCACCTTCTCTGCTTTCTTGTCGGAGATGTCGTGCTTCTCCAGAATCGTCATGCTGTCTTTCAGGTTTTTCACGATGTCGACCGGGGACTTGTGCGATTTGCCGAAGGGGAACGGCATGGTGAAGGTGGAGCGTTACCACGACAACCGGGCAGCAGCCAGTCCACCTGCCGAGACAGACCACAACAATTAGAAATGTACATTCTGTTTTACTTAATGTATCATTATCTATTGTAAAGCTGCAACTAATGATTTCTAGTCATGTTTCTTTCTGTTAACAAGAATTTAATTTTGTTTCATTAATTGCTTAATGAATTAAACCATTCCCCGTTACCAAGAGGGTCTATTTTTCCTAAAACGCTTGACTAAAATGATCCCCAACTCAAACTAAAGCTGTTTCTGAACCCTCTGGAACACAGACAATTGGCTGGACTCTTTGTGAAGCTGAGAATCTAGTTTTGGCCTCTGGTGTGTGATTTACTCTAATTATAAGTGTGAACAAGCTCTGCTCAGAGGAAAATCAGATTTTCAATTTTGCCTAGCCTTTCTAAGGTAAATGTCAGGAGCAATAAAGCTGGTGTCTGGAGGATGGTGTCAATGACACTAGTTTGAGCATTTGTTGGGTTTTGAACATTCCTCTATCAAAACATAAACCAAGTTGACTAAAAATTAATTTTAGGGACACGTAATAAAGTAAAAAATCCAGGCAGAATCCATATAAAAGCCCAATTGTTATTAATTTTTTCAATTTTTGGGTATTTTTTGTATTTGTCGTTTTTGAATACAAGTTGGTCCTGATTCATCTCAGAATGGTCGATTTGTCTGAAAATAAGAGGGTTTTAAATTTAACATCAGATGGTGGAGAAAATGGAATAGATTAAGAACATGGAAATCCTGTTAGTTCATTATGATCTTTCAATCTACAGTGAATTCATAATCATTTTGAAAACATCTGAACCAAAACAATGAATTACTCATGATGCTAAAGCTCATCCATGAACATCACGAGTCAAGATGAATTATGTTTGCAAAAGAACAAACACACAACCCACACAAATAATCATTCATGCCAACTATTGCTCGTCAGTCACACAGACCTGGATCAGAGCCACAAAGTGCGTCAACTAAAACAATAACGACCTATTACCGCTCTAAATACTTGTCACACTTTGATAAGTTTTACGATGCAGGGTGTAATGTGGAGGAAGCAGTTTGTGGAGAGAAAATCATTACAAAAATGTGGCCAGACAAAGATGTAAAACTCCTGTCACTAGCCTATTTAATTAGAGCTTAACCTAAAGTTTATTTCAGGTAAGTACGATGACGCGGAAGGAGGTTTTTTTTTTTTTTTTTTGTAATAGGAACATTTTAAACTCAGGTAATGCCTTGATACACAATACTGATTTAACTAAAAATTATAATTAAAAAACAATACTTGTCTAAATGACTATCTACTTTCAATATATTTAGTTTAGTTTCTGGGTATTGATTTTTCAACAACCTTAGAAGGACTACATCAAATCTGCTCATTTATTATTTAATAGTGAATTATGCACACTACTGAGGATAACATTTCTATTGCTGTTCCCATAATCTTAAATTAATATATTACTACACATTCCACAGGTCATTTTGTGACTTGTAAACATTACAAGTACTAACACACAAAAATACAATTATTTTGTGATTAAATCAAGATTTGGTTCTGTTTTTTTTTTTAAACAGTGTGTTTTCATGGGTATTGAAACTGTATTGAGCCTTTGCAACACCAACCTTGAAACGTTAGTATCGTGACAAGACTAAAACCTAATGTAGATGAGTCAGTCCAACTCGAAGCAGACAAGTGGACATAAAAGCATGTCCTCCGATTATGTAGGCAGCAGGATGAGCTCATAAATGTGTCACATTTTACAAAAGGTATAAAAGATTTACAACACACTAAACACATTCAGTTACAGCACTGCCAGCGTCACTTTTATTACTCAGAGAAAGAGTCACTGCGGTTACCATAAGTCAACTAGACCTAGAATCGTCAATCAATTTATACATTTGATGTGAATAAAATAGAAAATGACACTTACTATTCCTACACTTACACTGAAGAATCATAAAATGAGAAGATGATACGTGAGACTGGGTACATGAGAAAGAGACATGATGAGATATTTTACATAATATAAGAGGTTTTTTTTAAACTCAGGGGTTCAGCTCACAGTTTTAATATTTGTTTTATTTTTCTTTATTCTATATCTTTGCGGTCATTTGTAGAACTGCTTCTTTGAATTTTGGCTTCTTAAAACATTACCTCACCAGCACTTAATCCTTTAAAAAATGGATTGGTCAGATTATTCCATATTCCAGCCAAAGCCCCAATCTTTATAAGAATAAGAATTATTATTAGCTGCGCTTCAAAAATTGTGTGCTGCATTTAAGATGAGATGATCTAAGCCATGTTTTTATTTAACAGCAACATTTAATATCATTTTTTTATAGATAACTTAAAACTGCAGGCTTTTAAACCGAGACAAAGCAACGTTTCTTCATTTTTGTGGCATAGAAAGGCTCTTGTCTGCACTGAATTCTTGTGAAACATCCATTAGGTTAACATGTCCACAGCTTTGTTAAACTTGTTAACCAACATGTGTGCCAAGTTAATCATTGAATGTTTTAGGCTTACTCTGTCCGGGGTCTTCATGTGTGGTACGTGCTCAACTTCAGCCTCTCGTTTGACCCCTGCGACCTCTTTCTACATCTATAATCACTCCAGATAATTCCCTTCACACTTATAACAAGGATGCATTTCCCAACATATTTTTATTTGCGTCAATAAAAAACAGCCTGTAAGGAGTCTGCAGGAAAACCTTTAATCCTAGATATGACGGCACCGTAACATAGGGATGGGCAGAGAACCAAACACATGTTATGACACCACCATATCTCACTCTTTTACTGGTTACTCAACAAAGTCCCTTATCTGCAGTGCTACGTGCCCCACCCATGCACCTTAAATACACAAAATGGGGCGAAACTGGGAGCAAAGTTTGTTAAAGATAGTGACAGATAGTGACGTGTGACTTTAGGGCCTCATCAAAAGCTCGACTGGCCAGTGCATTTTACTCACTCTCGGACCAGTAAAACCAGAATAAAGGCTGCAACAAAAGATTATTTTAGTAGTTGACCTTATCTTTTAGATTGCTCGACTAGTCAAAACAATTATTTCTATCGCGTATTGAGTTTTTTTAAATACATCTTTGATCACATAAAGGTTGAAATATGTTGACTGAAGGCTTTTAAATAGAGAATATTCCCAAATAAAGTGTATATTGTATAGTCTGCATGTCCTCCCCGTGTTATCGTGGGTTCTCCGGCTTCCTCCCTCCGTCCAAACACATGTACAGTGTATGTATGTTGTGTTAATTGGCAACGCTAAAATTGTACGTGGTGACTGAATGTGAGAGTGAATGGTTGTATGTCCATGTCTGTGTCTCTGTGTTAACCCTGCCACGAGTTGACCACTGTCCAGAGTGGCCCGAAGTTACTGGGATAGGCTCCAGTCACCCGCCACCCCTAACGGGAACAAGCGGTAGAAAATGAATGAAAGTGTATATTATTGATGAAAATAACAAAACGTTATATAAATACTTTTTTTTGCCATTTTGATCTAATAATGTCGCCGTCTTTGTAATAAAGGTTTTCCAGTCTGCATAGTACAGATTTTGATGATCTAAATATTCACATATTTACAATTATGTTTGATGGTCGACTAGTCACGATCAGTCGATAAATCTTTGCAGCCCTATTAGAGAGTATTTTGTTCTTCTGTTTTGAATGGTAGTTTTAGTCCCGCTTTAGTCCCGCTTTAGTCCCGCTTTAGTCCCGCTTTAGTCCCGCTTTAGTCCCGCTTTATAGTCCATTTTTAGTCCTGTTTAGTTCCATTTTAGTCTTGTTTTAGTACTTTTTATAGGCCTGCTTTAGTCAGGCTTTAGTCCTGCTTTAGTCAAGCTTCAGTCCGGATTCAGTCCTGTTTTGAAGTCTTCCTTTAGTCCTGTTTTATAGTCTTACTTTAGTCCTGTTTTAGTACTTTTTATAGTCTTGTGTTAGTCCTTTTTATAGTCCCGTTTTACAGTCTTACTTTAGTCCTGTTTTAGTACTTTTTATAGTCCTGCTTTAGTCCATTTTACAACTTTTTAGAGTCTTGTTTTAGTCCCACTTTAGTCCTGCTTTGGCTCTGGTTAAATCCTTGTCTAGTCCTGGTTTAGCCCTAGTTTCGCCCTGGTTAAGTCTAATCCTTGTTTAGTCCCGGTTTAGTCCTGTTTAATCCTTAAACATACACATAGTTTAGCATTAGTTTAGTTTGTGTCGACACCCTAATCCCATCCTTGTTGTGGCTTACATATAAATGCCCATTCTAAATAGATTTACTCGGTATTTAGTTGAATATAGGCCCAAGACAGTGCTATCATATATCAGTCTTCTAACCTATTAATCCACACGTTTTTGGCTTTTTAAAGCACTCACTCAGTCGATTAAATAAACTCACAACATGACACGCATTCAAATGTGGTTCTTAGTGTGAAAAGTTTGAAAGGGTCAAACGCAGACACACCTCAGCGTGGCCAGGTGGCTAAATCCGTCTTTTCGCACACAGGCTAATGCTCGTTAATTTGGTCAGCAGGCAGCACAAGCGTTCAGTGTGAGTGACGCAAGTAAGAGGTTGAAACGCATATGGCAGGTTCAAAATCAGATGTTAAGGACACAGCGAGTGGCTTTAAAGTATAGGAGTAAAGAAAGTCAATAATATGGTTAAAACATGTTTGATTTGGTCTAAACATCACAAAACTAAGGAAAATGATATTGCTTTATAAGACAATATCGAAATGCTATCTTCCTTGTTCCAAAAATAGATCTAAACTATACTGGCCCAGGTCTAAACTGTGACTAAGCCAGAACTAACACAAACCCGGACTTAACAAGTACACAGAAACTAAACCACGTACATGAGCTCTGAACTAAGCTAGAACTAAATTTGGGTCAATCACGCGTAAAATGAAATTGTGACCATTTCATATCAAAACAATAGATTGTAGAGGTGCGCTGATTATAGAAAAAATATTGACAATGTAAAAGACACATTTCTTCACATGTGCCTGATACTTACTACATTTAAAGACATTATTGAATTCATTTTGTCTGAACATTGTTCTAGGGACTAGCAATAAAAATCTAAAAATCCTGAGATATTAATTTGTGTCAATATCGCTCACCCTAATAGACTTTAAATGGGGAAAATAGCTGAATAGTCACAATCACAACTAGGGCTATTCCATAAGTCAAATTTTAATTTAGATCTAGAGTCTGTCAATTCTTATGAAATGCTTGGATCTTTTTAATCGAAAGGTATGTAGTCAATCCTCAAAAGCATGTGGTTTGGAGAAGACTATGGCAAAAGAAATATGACTATTTGTGTGTAAAATAGCGCCGACTACCAAGTCTACCAATCATTAAGTTCTAGGGCTGCAATTTACCATCATTTGACTAAATCAAAAGCAATAGTTATAGACATTTGTGTTATTTTAATATACTTCTCTTTTAAGAGAACATTTGGAGTCTATCTATAGTCCAGAAAGTATTTAGGCTATTTGATTAAAAGTTTACTATTTAAATAATTGTCACACATTTTATTTTGTTTTAGAAAAAGATATTTAAATTAAAACTGAATCATAAATCGTGATCAAACACGAGGAAAGATTGTGAAACATTTTAAAAATCAGAATAGATTTGTTTTGTGTTTTCACACAGCTCTAAATCACAACACTACGTATATCAAATAACTCCCCCGTTTACTAAGTAATTTATTTGATTTATGTACGATTCCTAGAAAGGCAGATTATATCACCCAAACACTAGACCCACACGGGGCGTTTGGGAGAGCACCGCCCCTTCGAGCTTGTCTGGTTTGTGATGGTGCCAACTTTGCGCAATACTAAAACAATGACAGCTATTCTTCGCCTGCTTACATTACAAGATCCTAAATTGTGCGTTTACCGTTTCAGATTTGCAGGTTTTGAGGAAGGGATTCATGCATTTGTACAGAAAATCAGAAAATGTGGCCTCGGGGTTAATCACAGCCATCCAAATAATAGTAGGCTTTCTAAATGTTTGAGTGGTCGCAAAGGGTCAATGCAAACACAAACATAACCATCTTTACGTCGATGCTCGAGTCAAAACCAGCTTGATGTACACGACTTATCCGTTGCGTTTCAACTTTAGTGCTTTGTTATTTATAGTGGCAATGTGGGTGGTAACATGTTAGCATGTTAGCATCTCCAGGCCTGGAAGTGGAAGCGCAGTGTAGCCAAGCCATGCCCGACTTTGGTGAATCACTGTCGGGCTTTTACGCACAGTCAAAACCAACTATCTACACGTTACATCCCATCAGTCACGTGTCTATCTACATGGTTACTATTTCTGCTTATATAAATACAAAAATGTACATCAAAAATCAATTCGTAGCATAAAATGTAAGCACAATATGTTACCTTTAATATGGCGTTTCCACCAGCTCCTCTTGGTTTGGATGAACGGCTTTTGCTTTTAGTGTTTTGAACCCAGAATCGTCTTTATCTCCTCGGTGCGTCGCCTCCTCTGGTCCGTGCTGTAGTTAATTGCACGGCCACAGTTTCTTCCTAGTTGTTTGAGAGCAGCAGGCAGGAGCAGTCTGCTAGTGGAGGCTCAGTGCACGGCAAGTCCAGCAGCAGCAGCAGCAGCGGGCAGCGCCTCCTCTGGACACCAGCTGCACCAGCAACAAGGCCTGGCCCGTGTCCACCAGAGGGCGACATCACACAGCCACGGGGCCATATGCGCTGCAGAGCACGTAGGTAGGTTCACTGATTTAACTCACTGTTTTGCTTGTAAAACCAAATGGGCAAAAAATAAACTGAATGGCAATCACTTCCTAGCATAACCATAAAAACTTTTACAAATTCAAAAGCCAGGAAACTGTATTTTATGTGGGAAATGTAATGACGTCTGTTATTATGTTGTATTCCCCATCCTGTATGAGTTCTTGTGTAAAGTATGAAAAAAAAATGTAGTGTATGATGTTTACAAGTTGAAACTGCTACACTGTATGACACATCATATCTGAAACTATGTGTAATAAGTGCAAAAGTTGATTATGTAATATTGTCAACAACGCTTTTGTCATCATAGCTTTAACTCACAGTGGGAAGAGTGGCCAAAACTCTTTTTACTTTTCAAGAAAGAATATTGTTACTTCAAATATTTAAAATCGAGTAAAAGTAGCCTAGAGCCTCTGTGGTGTCAGAAAACGACGCTGAAAAGTAATATTTCTTTAAAATGTTGCTCACCAATAGGCCTGAAAAGGAAATGTAATGTTTAATTTTCACAGTAGTCGAGTAAATGTTGTAACAATAGTAATAATTTAAATTAAAAGTACTAGTCTCAAAACTGTAACTCCAGCAGTTGCCAACAGGGGACGTAAATGTTGGATGTATGCACAAAGTAGTAACAGGACCATTGCGCGCTGAACTCAGTGGGTCGTATCCAGAGATCCATAATTAATTAAACCTACAACCTACCAATTGGAGAACCTCTCGCGCTTCACTTCACAGTCCACACACCTGAGGCTCTGGACACCAGCCAGAGTCCCACTGACCTTTGTTCTTCTTGGACCGTCCCACCACTCTGAGGGTGACCGCTCTCCCCGCGCTGATTACGTTTAGATGAATGGGCTTTTGTGGGGCCCCTGTTCCCACGCCCCCGCGCTCGCCTGGCAGTCGCGTGGCTCTGAAACAACTGAAGGTCTGGCCGAAGGTGAGAGACATCTGGTCAGGCTTACATCTGCCACTAACAGCTCCAAACAGATGTCCACTGGTTCAGATCCACACGCGCGATCAAAGGCAAGGCACTGGTGAATGAGGAGCGTGGAAGTGCCGCCTCAGGGTCCATCCAAACAAGTCGAAGTTTGAAACAACTTCCCATAAGAAAGTGTTACTCTGCCTAAATGACTGTGGTTCAATTGTGTAAGCTACTATGTTTAATATACATGACCTGATAAGTAGTGGGAGTGGTCCATAGAAAAAGGTTTTAAAATCAAGCTGACAATGATCCAAATGGCTACCTCTGTGTCTTTTTCTAGATTCCCTGTTAAAATAAAATAAGTAATATTCAAACAGGCTTATACACCTCATGCATGCTTATTATACGACCATATGATTTAGTCCGCTGTAGTCACTGTTGGCCTTATGGGGAGAACGGTCCTGCCCCGTTAGGTATCGGCTGCGTTAACCAGGGAGCACACAGCACAGTAATACGCTCCTGTTCTGAAGTAGGAAAGTGCAGTTTTCAGTTGCAGGCGGAGGGCGGAGAGGGGGCACTGTGGTTTCAGGCCGGACATCTGTCGCTTGAGATGTTTCTTTCTCTCTGGGCCGGGGTTCGCATTTGTTGAATGGAGCCAGTGACCTGTCAGTCTTGACTGATGGGACCCCTTGTGTGGGAAAATCGCACAGCAAAGGCGCTTGACCATTCACATGCTAATTGTGCCCTATAAATACGGAGACTGCGCCGCGCCGTGAGCCCTAGAGACGCGCACAAACCGAGAGAAGATTCACTTTTAGGCACGAGCTTCAGAGACAAAGATATGACCGCCTCATCTGTGGAACACAACGTGGGCAAACACCCCGCTGCCAAAGAAGAGAGAAAGGTAATAGACATGGGATGTGAGCGACGATTTCCCATTTACCAAGTGGAGCGACGGATGATCACGTGCGCTGATGCCGTTTTAACGCGCGTAACTTTCTTCTCCGCAGCTTCGGAAACCACTCATCGAGAGAAAGAGGCGCGAAAGGATTAACAACTGCTTGGATCAGCTCAAAGAGACGGTGATCGGAGCGTTCAGGCTTGATGTAAGTGTTTTCTCACGCACATGTCTACAAATGACACCTGTTGAAGCGTGGGACCAAAATTTACCCTTATCTTTTATCTCTTTGCAGCAGTCTAAACTGGAGAAGGCTGATATTCTTGAGATGACTGTGAAACACCTGCAAAATATTCAGAAGAGCAAACTTAGTGGTAAGAAAGTATAAGAAAAACGATTCGTTTATTCTAGTTTTGTGTTCTGTTATAGTTAGTATTTGGGATTGTGTTGTTCTCTTATGAATTATGTTTGTATTGCTCCGAACAAGTTGATGCTGGAGAAACAAAAACTATTCACATGTCTTCCACAACACTCTAACACGTGGGTTCAACCCCCAACACTGAACAAAAGATGCACTAGGTCAACACTGCATGCCGTTTTACTAAATGGCCAGCAGAGAGCAGCACCTTAGTATCATCAGTCATGAGGCGGGACCAGTGACCATGGATTTGTAATGTGATAGGTTTTATTGTACTTCCATGCCAGTGACTTGTAACCTACATCCCAGAGGAGTACTCTACCAAATAATAATACATATTCTTCCACACTTTTTCACAACATCAGAGTAGTTTTGATATCCCGTAGAGAAATATTAATAGCGTTTTAATTTATGATAGTTGTTTCTGTTATTCATGGGATACATGTATGCACTTTCCTGCAATAAATTGATCATTTATTCCCATTGTAAAACAACTAAGACTGTAACAATAAATTGGAAAAATCATAACTATAAAAATAATTGTATTTTGATAATCGCAGTCATAACCTTGACCATTCAAATCTGGCCAAAAATACGTTTATAACAAAATGGAGTTATGAAATCAATGTTAAAAATCAACTAACACAACACAATATTTTCTTTCTAAAAGTTCCATCTTTATTTGGTTAAAAATTATTTAAAAGGTATTCTGTAGATATATTCGTTGGACTAGTTGACTAATCAAAAATCACTGACTAGAAGTTTGAGTAATGGAACAATGTGAAGAAAGGGAGAAAGGTATAACTAGAGTATTTGTGTATTTGTACTTTCTCTCTTAACCACTAGAGGTCAGAGCAGCACGTTTGACTGTACTTTGTCCCCTCTCAGATCCTCTGTTAGGTCTGGAGGCGCAGCAGAGGTACAGCACCGGCTACATCCAGTGCATGCACGAGGTCCACAACATGCTGCTCACATGCGACTGGATGGACAAAAACCTCGGGTCACGTCTTCTCAATCATCTCCTCAAATCCCTGCCCAGATCTGGAGACGAGCCGGGTCTTCTGCCCTCTGCTGGTGCCAGTCTCCCTCCTCCAACAAGCAGCCCAAGTCGTGCCCAGGCTCTCCCAGGTTCACCGTCCAGAGCAGACCACCGCACGGCTCCTACAAGTGCCCCGGTTCAAAGCCCTCACATTGGGGGCGTGCTGGAGATGTGGCGGCCCTGGTGAATGCTTTGTGGATAATTTAATGATATCTGTTTTGTTAGACTATCCTCTTTTTATGTATCTTATAGATATGTTGTTCAGAAGAAACTCTTGGTGCGGTTTGTGCTCCATTGATGGTTATGAATAGGTTGTTTTCACATGATGTTCTCTATGACATACCTCCCAAATCCTCTGTTATTCCTAAATGACACTTTACATTTCGGTGTCTTTGAACCTTTTCAAATAGCTTTCAGAATATCCTGGACTCTTGCCATTCTTACCCTGGATACTTGAGGTATAGAAATGACTTATACTCCAGGCCAAAACATTTAATATTGATTGCAAATAATACATATATAACAACTGGTATTTCAAACATGCAAAATGCCACAAAGACCTAATGAGTAATTGTATTGCATCATGTAAAAACATTCTATTTTTGGTGTTGTAAAGACCTCAGACCTCCTCTTTGTACTTCCCTTCAGAAGTCGACTCCATTGTAGCCTGTTTTATAGAAGGCTTTTATTAATCTTCCATCTATTTATTGTATTAACATCTTTATTTATTGATTAAAATGGCTTAACTTTATTTCTAGAGTACTTGCTTGTAACTTAATAGATGCTTCCTTTTCTGTTTCTTTACATTAACCGAGACATTTACAATAAATAATATGAATATTCTGATGTTGTTTGTTATGCAAATCTTTCATATAAAGGAATCAATCAATATCAATTAATTATCAGTGATCGATATGAATTAAAACAATCAGTTCCATGTCTACTTTGAAGTCACAGTGAATTAGATAAAAAATCATAGTTTAGTTGCACCACACGTATGATTTGGACAGTGTGTAATTGCTTAAATCCCAGCAAATGTCTCTATGATTACCTTGGCTTCAGGCGCCCCCTAGTGTTCAACTACGCGTTAGGCTTTGAAATCCTAATTATGAGGCCTAGAGCCTACAGCTGAGCAGCAGAGTGTTAGCACTGTTCAACCTCGTGATTGAAGAATTTATTCCACAGACTTTGTTACTAAAGTTTCCTCGTGGATCTTTTGCAAAAAACGATAAGACCCAGTACGACATTTTGAATCAAATAAAGTCAATCTATCATTGTTCTGTAACTGTCCCAGTACATATGGCGCTTTCCCGGGCTCTTCTGTCCGTTACGAGAGGCGCCAGGCCGCGCAGAGCAGAGGGGGTTCACTCACACAAAGGCGAGGCGAGACAGCTGCTCCTGCACAGTGCGCACCATTAAACACGGGAACTGAGACTGTGGCGAGCTGCCAACTCACACTCGGCCCGCACAACAAAGCCCCCATACAGTCTCCTGCACGCGGGGCTGGTGCTGCTGGCTCTTTGGGAATGTTTGCTGCGTAAAACTGAAAAATATTGTGCGTAAAATGCCTTTGAAATCTTGTGAAGCTACCTGGCTGCACAGGGCTGAACACATTTGTGTCGCGCGACTAATGGGACTCTCATTTGCATAATAATACCCCGAACAACGTACGGAGGACAGGGTCTGAGCTGTTATTATTGGACATAAACAAACAGACATTGTGCTCTGAATGAGCGCCTCCTCAGTCTCATTAAGCGCGCTGCAGTCGGGTTCATTTGGACTTTTGTTATTTGCGTCAAATTATTAAATCTAAATTCAAGAGCGGAGGCAAAAGGTTTAATGAAGTCTGCGTGCTCAGCTCTGGACACGGGAGAATGCAGCCGCACACAAAACACAAGTCACCAAAGAACGAGCAGAACAAACGAGGCGTAGGGCAACACCTGTCGCTTTCTTTGGACAAGGGCCCTTAATTCCCCCGGCTGATTCAGTTTGGGCCGAGGGGCCGCAGCAGCAGCTGCCAACTGATGGCATCACGTTACATCCGCCAGAGCGTTAGTCTGTAGAGCAAAAAGAACAGAGGAGGGCGGGAGACAGCACACTGGAATAATGTCAGCATGTTCAGCTCATGTGCCATGTGGCAGCTCGCAGGATAAATCGTCATCTGTTCAGTGAAATATGCAGAGCTCCTGTGCCACTCAGAAATATGTAATTCGTCTTCTAAAAATATGCACAGACAGTTTACACGCATTTCCAAAACTTGAAACTGTGAGCGTGCTGTAACAAAGTGCGTAAACGCCGTGTCATTAGCCTATTTTAAGACCTAATGCTGTTTAAAGGCACACTTGGCTTGGTGATGTGGGAGGTTTTACTGTTATGTTGTGGTAAAAAGAGTGCGGCCGTTCCCTTAAAGCCCAGCAGCTCGTCGTTAAAGCCGCTGCAGCTCCTCGGGCGCACACTCAACCCCGGCGGTGGACAAAGGCGGCGTGCGCTCATTGGCTGATGCCGTGTGCGCCGTGTTGTCCCCCAGCGCGAGCGGCTCGGCCCCTATTCACATGGTAATACGCCACTATAAATACTAACAACAGCCACTCAGTGCTAGCAGCACGTCTCACTAACATCGCACAATAAACACAGGCGCCCACGGCTTTGCTTCCTTTCCGTTTGCCAGCTGCCCCTCGTTGACCGCCCCGAAGAGGCGGTTTTGGGACGAACGCGGACCATCATGGCACCCTCGGCTCGGCCCAGCAAGACCCCAGCCGGGACGGACGAGGACGAGTCGTTTTTCGGGATCCAGAAACCAGACAGAAAGGTACGGGCTTTGGATTAGAGAACAATGTCGCTCCGGATTAATGGCCACTGGCACTTGTCACCAGCACCGGAGCTTTGGCCTCTTGTACCAAATCGACAAGGGCCACTGACGTGCTTTGAATGGACTTCTTGGTGTCATTTCTAATCATTTGCTCATTTGTTCCCGCAGGTTAGGAAGCCGCTGGTGGAAAAGAAGAGGAGAGCTCGCATCAATGAGAGTTTGCAGGAGCTCCGTGGTCTGCTGGCGGACACAGACGTGAGTACGGTGCTCCTCAGCCGCATTTGCATTTCTCTAACACTTATGTCAAAATGTCTAAATCGAATGTTTGGGATTTGCAGTTTCACGCCAAAATGGAGAATGCAGAGGTGCTGGAGCTCACAGTGAAAAAGGTTGAGGATATTTTGAAGAATAGAAATCAAGGTGGGTGCATGTCATGAACAGCACAGAAGAAGTACATGGTGTTACTTGAGTAAAAATACAGATACAACAGCAAAAAGCACTCAAATTGTCAATCAAAAAAATTAAGTAAAAGATTTGAAGAAGTCTACACATTGTAGTCAAAAGTAAACATATTTCACACAGATTTTTATAACTATTAAAGAGTTAAATCTTGTGATCCTGATAACGATTTGTGCATTTTTTTTGCTCAACAGAAGCAAATTCAATTAAATTCTTGATTGCACTAGTCATTTTTATTATTATTTATTTATTTGCCCAAAGCTGGGAACTCAAAATCTTTAGGCAGAAGCTAAAATAACAATTCAAACAACAAGAACCACCATAATAAGTTCCACCACAGGTTTAGATGGTTTACACCACAGTATTATCGGCATATACTGTAGATAGATGTGACATTGATTTGATAACATCTCTGGTGCCGTTCCATGCTAGCTTCATGACACTGGCACAAAATGTACACTCACTGCCCTTCCATTTGGAAAAGAAACAAAAATGACAGTTTCAGTCTATATTATGCATTTTGTTAACGTGTTTGGCGCTCAATGGAAAGATCATTCATTTCCCCTGAACAGATTTTGCACTCAATTCTAGATCTGTAAACATATTTAATTGCGTTGTGATACGGGATGAGTGCCTTGGCAGAAGGCTAGATTTATTGATTGATTCTGGATTGGATCACTTATTGTGTTTTTAAATATAATATGACTGACTGGACAATGCAATTACACCTCAACTAGAAGATTTTGTATGATCAGTGTCTTCTGCTTTGGCAAGGTTGTCTTCGGTAGTGTTTTTGGGTAGATGTTTGAGTCTATATCAGCTTTGTCTTTCATTTTTACCCATTTTACAGAAGCAAGTGTCAGAAAACAAGAATCACTCTGACTTATTCTTTACTCTTTCTACCTCCACAGAGTCTGAGAGGATGAACAGAGAAGCAAGTGAGCGCTTCGCCGCCGGATACATCCAGTGCATGCACGAAGTCCACATGTTTGTCTCCAGTTGCCCCGGGATCGACGCGACGGTGGCGGCTGAGCTTCTCAACCACCTTTTGGAGTGTATGCCCCTCAACGAAGACCACCTCCAGGACGTGATGGACCTCATATCCGACAACCACAACAGCAGCATCAGCAGCAGCAGCGGCGGCAGCAGCAGTGGCAGTACGTGGGCCAGCGGGACGGGCGCAGACTCCATTTGCTCCTCGATGCTGGCGTCTCCGGGGGGAGGGAGCGCGGTTTCGGCCCTGTCGCCGGCGCCGTCCACCGTTTCCAGCGAAGACCTGTGCTCCGACCTGGACGAGACGGACAGCGAGCACAACCAGAGCACGACAGAGAGCCCCGGGGGTCGGGAGGGGCAGCCGACGGTGGCTTACCCCTGGTCGATGTGGCGGCCGTGGTGAGCCGACGGACTAAACCTGGAGGTCGGGATTGTGGATTTACGGACAGCAATAAATTCAGCGATCAGACGTGACATAAAGGAACGACTCGATACAGTGATGCAAAGTGTATTTATTGACCGTTTTCTTCAGATTTTTGAGTAATTTGCCTTTAAAGTTGGATTAGACAAGAAATCCTTCGCTTCTTATGAGCATAAATAGATTATTATGCAGATGACATCTACACGTTTGGATTTTTGGCATCTTCTTCTTTGTCTCTTCTTAAATGATGTTTACGGTCCGTGTATTGAGAAAATAACTGCTGTGGAGCGGGTTGACGTGTCCTTTATCTCCCCCTACAGTTAGAAAACAAGCTAGACTAAGCTCTGCACAGAAACTTCAGAAACGACTCCTGTTACTTCGAGCAAAACAGAAGCGTCACGTACAAAAAAGAGGCAAAGAAACACATTGAATCAGCCATTTATTGTCACCGTCTCACCACTTTTCATTCTTTGGACCAACTTTGGATAGAAACCGACCACTTCTGCAAACCAGGGACACCACAAGAGCCGCAGTTTTGGAGCTGCTCCGACCCGATCGTCTTCTAGACCCGTGTTTCTCGAACTTTTCGCACCAAGTAAGCACCACATTAAGAGCATATTTATCCTTCTGAGGACTAAACGAGGACTATTCCAGGTCTGAATACGACAACTCAGCCCAAGCACATGCCCAAAGGAAGAAGTACACTGGAAATCAATCGCTCAATCAATAAATATTATTTTATTTATTCCCGAAGGGGCATTTTAAGCACAATTTGAGCTGTGAAAATACAATAATGAAAAGTGTGGATGGAGAGATTAAAATGGTAACAGTTTGTATTTAGTCATTACGGGGTCTGTTCATGGGAAACAGAGCAGAAAAATGTTTTATGGCATGAAAATGACGCTCAAAAAAAAAGACGCAAACCACGACTGTCAAAACTTGCGAGCGTTTATGTTTTTTAAAGAAGCTTAAAGTTGCTATAACGAAGCAGACTTAACAATTATGGAAACAACAGAAAAGCTCTCTTCCAAGCCTCATTCTTACTTTGCTCTTCTTGTTTTGGTAAATAAAGGTTTTGGTATCTTATCTAATGAATCACAATGTCCATGTTTAATGGTAAATATTCAAAATCACTGCACTCTTCAACTCTTCAAGACTCCGGAGAATTTTCAAATGAAGTAAATCCCCGCAATGAAATGGACAAATGCAGTCTTTCCACTTTGTAAAATGACATTCTGTCTCTTGAATAATAATCTAAAAATACTGAAGCCTCTTGTATTATAATTGTGTATATATCATAATCTGTGTGTGTTAAAGCTCTTTTAGACATAATTTGCCTGTCGTTATTAATAATATAAATATTTCAATTGTATTCTGTGTCCTAAGGGTCTGTAGTTGTTCAGGCCTGTAGCCTAAAAAGACTGTTTTATGTATTGTGTTTATTTAGTAATGTTTTACAGTATATTATGCACCAATTTTATATAATAAAATAATGTAGTTTAACCTAAATGCTTTTGTGCCTCGGAGTATTATTCTGCTCACGTGATTTGGGGTCTGAATGGGGTAATGGACGTATGTATGTGTTTACAGATAGATAGATAGATAGATCATTTATTTGGTTGACAATGTATTTAAAAAGTGTCACTGTCCAATAGAAATGATGGTAAGTTGCTGCCCTGGTCTTAAGAGTCCATAGTTTATCTTTTCAAGTATTCATCCCATTTGGAATATGGCGACAAGATAAGATTTTTTATTTTTTTTTACTGTTGGAGCAATGGTGCAGTGAAAAACGCATGTTCCTCTTATTCATAAATGTAGTATTTTAAATTAGTCTTTGCACAGTGAGTTACCATTGTGAGATAGGGACAGTGCCTTGACAGAGATCTATGCTCCAACTTATTTTGATTTAGCTTTATTACTTTTTCAATAAAGTGTTGAATGATTAGCAATATTTTGTTCATATAGGTCACATTTCTGAAACTAAATTTATTTGGAGGTTTTGTCAGACATCTAAGCCCTAAATTAAAAAATAAAATGTGGTTTTGTGCAAATCAATTTTGAGCAGAAATGCATTTTTTTAAATTCAAAACACGTATTTTTTCTGTCTTGTTTGATTGCTTTTTTGTTTGTTTTGTTTTGTTTCCTTATTGACATTTTTGCTTTGGACCAAATTTGGAACATCAACAATGCCATCTAATAAATCGTTATAAACAAAAGCTACAAACTGAACTGACAGAACTGAACAAAAAAAAAAAAAAGTATTTCAAATAATACTAAATGATATTACTGTACATGTGATGTTAGTCCAGTCATTTGTTGTATACTTGAACCTTAAAATTGACATTTCCAGGCTTGTCTTGGCGCATTCTGGATGAATTTTAGAAACATGAGTTGAGCATCGTTGCAGAACTTCTACAAAATAGCAAAGATGCACTTCTCTGTCAGTGTTGTCCAGCTTTGATCACAGGTATAAGTCCAAATTCTTTACTCTTACAAGGGCATGACAGGAAATGCTGCTGACTTGAAACAGTCACACCTCTGGGACGCGTGGCTCCTCTCGCCTCTGATGTGGAGAACGGCTCGTCAGAGGTCTGTGAGATCCTGTCTCTGATTGTGGACGATGTGTCTGGGACGGCCCTCCACAGCTCAGAGATTGGAGCTCCAGGAGGAAGTGCGGATCATATAAAACGTACCTGACAGTTCGCCACTTCCTACGTCTGTATTCCAGCATCGGACTGATCAAAGTGTGGAGGAAGTACGTTCAAAATGTTAAACCAGAGTGAAACTAGATGCAGCTGGGTTTGAAAAAATGTAGAATAATTGGTCTAAGGTTGATGCAATAGTAAACTGATGTGCAAAGTTTTCACATAAAGCTACAAGAGAAAGAGACACTGCAGGTGAATAGGAAAAAAAATCTTAAATTTACAGATATCAATTTGAAACTTCTCCTGTAGTTTACTCACATAAATGCAAGGAAAAAATGTATTACAAGTTTTTCATCATGTAATGTTTTCACATAGAAATAATATATTTTACGCAGTGTAAAAATGCCCAAAATTGCACATATTTGGGACATTTCAATCTGATAAATGAACAGAACCAGGTTTAAATGTATTGATTCCATTTGTACACATATTAGTTACATATTAGAGATGATTTTGGACTTCTTATTTAGATCTGACTGAAAATGTACCAAAAAATTCAAACTTCGCCTTTTGGACTTCAAACTTGAATAAATCAGGCTTAAAATTTCAACCCAAATACAAGCTAAAATGAAAGTGAAAGCTAAACATACAACAAGTTATATTTCCTAAACTTGTTTTTAATCAATATATTTTCATTTAACTTTTACAAATACCAAAACTCTCCTTTGTTTGAACACTCTGGAGCCCATACATAGCAACGTGTAATATGCAATTTGAATTATTGTGAGAAGAAACATCACACATTTCCACTAACCATGACCAAAACACAGAAATCCTTCATTCATCCACATTGTTTTAGGATCCCGCTCCTCCAGTATGTGACCAGCTTTAGAAAATCAAACTTCAGAACGATAAAGTAACGTTAATGTGACATAAACATTCAGAGATGCAAGCATTTACATTTAGTTGGCGTTTAATGACAAATCTTTGCTTCTACAAGTGTCAAAATTGTTGTTTTTTAGTTCTTATGATTACATTGTGACCTCAATAATCACAATTAACTGAATAATCAAATAGTACTTCTAGTTCTACCACTACTATACTACTGATATTTTCCTAACCAGAGCTTTAAATCCTTCTCAAATACCTTTATTCTCTTGTCGCTCGTGTAACTTATATTAGAGAATATACATTTTTGTTGTGTTTTTATAGATGTCACATGTATTTAAGTGATTGTGTATGTTATTCTCGCAAAGAAATCAACACTTTTCTGGCTGCATTTGCTGACTGTTGTCTATTATTCCAATCTCTCTTTGTAAAATAAAACTTAATGAATAGTGAATGATGCCAGAGCTGGACAGATCAAAAATTATGAGTGAACAAAGCCAGAAAACTGCCAGTACTAGACTTTGTTTCTTTAGTTACGAGCTTGGTTTTCTTGTTGCCCTGCAGTTCGTTTCCGTTTTCATTAGATTTAAATGCAACAGATTGTTACAGTGATAGAAGGCAGAGAGCCGACTGTCAGGTGAAGTGTGAACGCAGCACACCCGCCAATGTTCTGGGTCTGAAATGCAGTGCAAATGGGGTCAAAGCTGGCAATCTGTACATGGGAATTTATTGGGACTATGTGTGAATGCAGCTTAAAATGATTCAGTCCTTTCTGGAATCTAAACAAATGTCTGGACTCTTCGTGAAGCTGACACTCTGTTTAATTGTCAATTGAATTCAGAATTTTAATCTGTATTTGAGTAGTTTTGACTGGATGACATTAAATTGCTTATTTGACTTCGAATATTTCACTGGTTTCAAGGCCTTTCTGACTGATTATAAGATAAATTATCTTAAATTTGCACTACTGTCCAGCCAACTGTTTTGTTTTATTGGCTAATTCTTAATTTAATGCATGACTTCTTCTATGTATTTTGCTACTATTTTATTCATTGTTATATGTTGCACCTTACCGCCAAAGCAAGTTTGTTCACTGACAATGGCAATAAACCCTTTTCTGATTCTGAATCTAAAGTTATTGAACCTATCTGACAGGTCTGAAACATTTTAAAATATTCTGGGTCCATCAAGCAAATGGACCCAACTCGTCAAAACGTCCAAAATAAAGATTACTATTCTGAATCAAGAAAGTTTAACTAGTTTTGCAATTATTTTTTGCTGGGTATTCTGGAGCCCAGGCAAGTACTTTTGACCTCTGCTGCTGGATTTACTGTCATTATAATTGATCACAAGCTCTGCACAAAGGGAAATCTAATTTGTTTGGGTACATTTAAGGAGGAATACAGCTCTTCTTGTTGGAGGAATGGACTGACAGACAGGAGATTGAGCGTTTATTGGGTCTTGACAAGAGCTGAAGCCAATTTTAGGCTTGTCTATTATTTTAATGGGTTGGCAGTACAAACTGATCCCGAAGGAAATAAACAAAGAACAATTCAATGCAGCGCCGATAGAACATTAGAAAGAATTAATTTCACTTCATGTTTTACAATTCAACCAAGAAGAAAGTGTATGCGCTGCAAAAAAATCATATCTAGATGAGTTAAAATGTCTTGATTTCAGGAAATTAAATCTTAATTGCAGACGTTTTGACCTGATTTGACTATTTATTTGATGTAACTAGATTATTTCACTTGTTTCAAATCATGTTTTACTTGTTTCAGTGCATTACTTTCTTACTTCAAGCCAAATTATCTGCCATTGGATCAAGATAATTTTGCATACTCCATTGGCATATTTTTTTTCTTTTATTTTAAGCTAAATGAGCTCATGATTAGCAGCAGTGGATAATGTCATTGCACTTGAGTAAATGTACATGTTTTTTTATTTTGAGTGTTGGTCGTTATAGGCAACATTCATAGTTACTTCTCTCTAAAGAGGTTATTTTGTTTGCTCAAAAGGAACTAGAAAAAATAAATAAATACATACAAATATCAGGCAAGATGTCACCATAAACGTGCTAAAAACAATTTACCTCTCAGCCTTTTCAGCAGGTCTAAAAACTTAAAAAATATACTTTTACTTTTCAGTCCAGTTCAAAAATGTAGTGAAGTAGAAAGTACAGATACATGCTCTGAAATGTAGTGAAGTAAAATTATAAAATAAAATGTAATAGTAAAAATGTCTACTGCAAAATGTACTTAAGTAAAATACAGATACCTAAAAAATGTACATAAGTACAGTACTTTTACTTTTGTACTTTGTTTCTTTCCACCACTGATGATTAGTCAGATTTACCTTGAAACCATCACATGAGCAACAAAATCAGTGAGTCAAATCTACTCAAATCCAGATGCAAATTATGAATTCAAGTAGGGCTGCATTAACTGACAAATAATGACTTGTCAACTAAAGACTTATCGATAATAAAAAATGATAATTGACTAATTGTTAACTGGACTAAACAGACTCAAAAGACCTTTTATAACAAAGACTGTGGCATTATTATGTCAAAAAGTCAAAAAATAATAGGTTATTGAGGATCATAAATATTCTCACGTAAAAGCCTTTTGTCCCATATTTTGACCTTTCCTTGGCTGATAATGTATTTAAAAAGTTTTAATATACACTAGATATAATCGATAGATAAGCTGATTCATCGAAAAAATCATCACAGACTAGTCGATTACTAAAATAATCGTTAGCCTTAAATTAAAGCCATTTTAATCAAGCACAGATATCATTTTTTGCTGTGTATTAGGCCATTTGTTATGTGAAAGTCCAGTATCTTTAGTGTTTTGTAATTCTTTTCTCATTCCAAAGCAGGTTTTCTAAGCTTTGGGGCCTCCAGCGGTGTCTGAACAGTTGCTGCAGCGGGACAGTCTCGAGCGGGTCTGTGCAGGGGAGGGGGATGGGGTCTGCGCCGGTCCAGGGTGTGAACGGCGTCGTCACAGCCCTTTTGAAATGTGAACATGTGATCAAAGCCCCGGGACCATTTGACGAGAGACGAGTGTCAAAAGCAGAGACACTGTGAGGAGGAGGAGATACAGACAGGCTCAGGTTCACAAAGGGCCCTGGGACAGGACAGGGGCTCCACATTCGGGGTTATCAGGGGACACGGTGGCACGCAAAAGAGTCTTAAGAAGTTCCATACTGCAGCTGTGAGGAAATAGTCGAGATTTCCACACGCTTCCTTGGGCTAAATTTGGTGTGCGTACAGTTTTTTGGACTGTGGAGGGTCAGATAAAAGCATAAAAAATAGTAACATTGCCCTTAATGTGATGTGGTTTGCTGTTATGAATATGTTTGTGATCCATACGTGATATATTTTGAAATTATATGCAGTGTTTTCACTTAAAAATCTTCAGGTGAGACACTGCAGGTGAAAAAATCTTAAATTTAAAGATGTCAATTTGAAGCTTCTCCTGTAGTTTACTCACATAAATGTAAATGTCCTCATGTTTTTGTATAGAAAAAGGCATTTTACGTGAAAAAACTGCCAAAATAAAACATTAAAACAATTACATCTGAAAAATGTATTGTACTAGGTTTTAATTTCTTGGTGTATTTTGTAGACATACTAGTGAAAATTGGCCTCAAACCCATTATTTTTCAAAGTTTTATCAAATCAGGCTTTGAATTAGATATCAACAAATCCTTCTGTACGTTTCGTCAGAATCTTGTTACCTATAAAATTGTAAAGTTTGATGTAGGAGCTACTTTAAATGGTGATGTTTATGTCAATACGGGAGAAAAATACACTTTAAGAAAACGGCTTTGAAGTTACAATGTCCCAGAGAAATCTATGGATGAAGTGGATTAAATGAAATAATTAAACATTCTTGGGAGCAGACTGGACTGATTTGTATGTTTCCACATGAAATCTTATGTTGAGAGAGCAAAATAAGCCAAAAAAAGATTTGTGCCTGTTGTGTCTCACCTTAAATAATTACATGTACAAGGGTTAGATAAAGTAGAAAAGGATTTGTTGTATCATTATTTAGTGAAGCTTTTGGTTGACTTTAACTTTCCGTTTTACTTTTTTGTGTCATTGCTTGCATGAATTTGCCTTGTGTTCTTGTAATGTATTAGTTTTAATAGCATTGCATTATGTTTGTTCTGAAATTCAGATTCAGAAAAGCTTATTGCCGTCATCGCTGAACAAAACTTCACAAACCAAGAATGTGCTTTGGCGATATTGTGCACAAAACAATGAACAATAATAGTACAAATAGTGAACTAAGAAGATGATATAGTAAAGGAAGCATAAAATAAAGAATCACAAATGAAATCAATTTTAACTGAATAAAAATACAAAAATGGACAGAACAACATCAAGTATTGCAAGTAAACTGGTCTTGTGGAGAGAGGTTGGTCACTAAAATATATAACATTGTAATATTGTTTCACTTTTCACTTTTTAATTAGAATATTTTGAATTATATCTGTCCTTATTCTACAGCATGACTTCTAGAAGAGTTTGTAACATGTTCCAATAAGTATGCTCTGCCATTGCTTCTTCTTATCATTTTATTTAATCATTATCAGATTTCTGGAGTTCTCAGATTGTTTAAATGTCAGTAAACAGTAATCTGATTTCTTTCTGATTGTTTTGTGCAAAGGCTGGCAAGGAACATTGTGCAAAAAAGGCCAAATTAACGTGCCAAAGACAAACATGAAAGAGAAAGTTATTTTAATCCTGTCATTAAATCTCAGTGGGACTTTTTGGTTAATAAAGGTCAATAAAATAATAATAAATTAACTAGCGCTTGTTATTAGGTGTTTGGATGATCAGATTTCTCTTGTAACACAAACAAATCTAAGTATCTGATTTTTCCTGGCCGTGTAAAAGTGACCACCGACCAAACTCACTCATTATCGCTTTGTGGCTTTTATAACGGTGGGAATATTCTTCTCCGTTCGTTGAAACAGATGATTTCCTGACCCCATCACCTGAATCATTTGCCCCTCAGAACGAGACAATCGCACAGACTGTTGGAGGAGTTTTACCCTGGAGCTTTTCTGACCCGGCGGCGGCAGCAGACGAGTTCTGAGGTCAGAGGCCAGAAAAAGGCAACAGTTGGTACGAGAGCGGCGGAGATGTAACGGTGGATCAGAACATATGGCCCTGAAACAGATCCCAGGGGAGAGCCAGCCTGAAGTGTCTGAGGGAGAGCAGAGGCTGATGGGCAAAGGCTGCAGGGCTCTTTTGTGGGTTTGGTTTTAACGTAGAGCTCTTTTCCAGAAGTGGGTAGTACTCAGTTACATTTTCATGGATAACTTGTTGAGTATTTGAGTTGAATAGTCCTCATCATAGATTTACTTCTATTTGAGTAATATTTTGTAAAAAGTAAACAGTGGTGGATGAAGTACTCCATTTTATTTCTTCAGATATAGCAAAAAGTTACCAAAGTAAAAGTATCACATGCAAATATCTACTTAAGAAAAATATTGAAGTACAAAATTGTACTTTTAGAGTGAAAAGCAAAAGTATTTCTCATAGATTTTGATATTGGTTAAAATCTAAAATGTGGTTTTTAGTCAATCAATTTTTTTAAGTTTCTTTTCTGTATATTTTTGTTGAAACAGGATGTCACCATGAATATTCTAAAACATAACCCCTCAAACCACATAGAAAGTACTTTTTACTTTTCAGTCCTTGGATGTGGAATATGGAGTAGGAAGTACAGAAACCTGCTCTTAAAGAAGTAAAAGCAAAAAGTATGCACTGTCAGATTCATTTAAGTTAAGTACAGATATTTCCTTCAGTACAGTGGTTTTACTTTTGTAATGCCAAAATATGTGCATTATTTAATGTTTTAAGACTTCACATTACATTTGAATACATTTTACATATAAACTGTTACTCTGTAATCAAGTTATAGTTTCTCCAAAAAAAAAAAAAAGTAGTAGTGTAGTAGTGACCCAGATAATTTATTTTATATACATATATATATATATATAAATTATCTGGGTCACTACTACTGTACATTATTATTTTCATGTAACATTACTCTTAGGTACATACTTTGACTACTCTACACACCTCTGACCTTTTCCAAAAGTTACAACCCGACCGAGATTTTTTATTAACATTTTTTGTTACTGAGGCAGAAGGCAGATTTATAATCTGGCTTTATATCATAACTGTAATGCAAAATGGTTTTCTGACTTTTCACAGCATGTAGCACCTAGAACGAGTACCATCAGATCTGAACCAGGTTTATAAAAGGATCATTCCAGGTCCAAACAAGGATGAAATCAGGCCTAAAATAGTACTCCACCATTAACTCAATAAAGACAAACCAAATGTGAATGTCATTTTTTACTTTGCAATTTGTCCAAAAACTTTGTCACTCATAACTTGATGATTACTGTTACTGGCATCTGATTCTTATCATTGAATCTTAAGAATGAATATATATATATATATACATGTAAATGTGTGGGAAGAAAAACACAATATTTTAAGAGTATTTCTGTTTTTATTAAAACAATGTTTAATTCTCAAACAACACATAATCTCACCTACAAAAAAGCACATGGCTGTGCATGTTATATATATATCTTAGTTTTCCACAGAGTTGTAGTGGCAAGGAGACAAATTTACACATCCATACACAACATTACAGGCCAATATTGTGTATGCATTTATAAATACAGGTGCGTCAAACGACCGACCAATGTCTAATCCAGAGCAGGGATGTCAAGATTATTTGGTTAATCGATAATCATGATCATTCAGTGTTTGAAAATCAAGTTTGATTTGATGAATCTTACTTGAGGAATGGTGATCTATTACACATGTGAATGAACGTGAATTAAGGGTTTCCCTGTTGTTTGGTCATAGTGTGTAAATAATTGCATAAAAATGTGATGTTTCTTCTCACAATAATCATAACAAACATTTGACATCGTGACATCCCTAGTCCAGATTCCCTCATTACTTAAGGCGTGAACACTGCAGCATTTTGTCATTAGCCTCAGCGAATACAGCATTATCTCAACACGTCCAAATGTGCGTTCTGCTTTAGACACAGGCGAATGTTGGATTCTCGTGGTGAGATATTTAAATAGGAAAAAAAAAAAAAAAGAAACATCAGACAGAGATATCTACTCAAGATGTTGACAGGCTCTCCATCATTTCCACTGGAATCACAAGAGTACAACAAAATCACCCTGTCCATTGCGCTTTGCCCACACGACCAAGCTCAAAACCACCGTCACAGTAACAGGACCAAAAGAGTCATTATAAGAGGTAGAGTTTGTCTCCTGTCACGCTAAATAAAACGACACAAAACAGAGAGAAATAATATTAATATAATAAAAAAAAGATTTAGTCGAATGACAAAACATTCAAGCCAGCGAGACAATTGGTCCGGTCCGTGTTACATTCACCGCCCCGACAGTTCTTAGCACCGCAGTTGTTCCCAGCTTTGACAACTTAAAAGAGCCATTTCAGATCACAGTTTACTAAAAATGTGTAAAAAAGAAAAGAAGAGAGATTAGGGACAAACATTTGAAAATGTATGCACAAAAAGACTGGGCATACTTCCCCTTGAGCTACTGTTGTTCTAATGTTTTTGCAGCGGTTTGTAGTCGAAGAATGAAAAGAAATGCATGTAGTAAAGCGCGTTTGACTGGCTCATTTATTTAAAATCTCTATCTGCCACAAAAAGTTAAATGATTCAAAAATTGCACAGAAATAGACATCTCTAAATTAGTTCTAATAGTGCTACTTTGTACTCTTGAATACTATAAAAAAAGAAAAATAGCTTTATATTTAGCTGCTCTGAATATATCCAAAATCCTGTTCATTTGTAATAATAACGCCTTGCTTTGTTTGAATGCCACTCTTCTGTCAATTAGCGTTGATTTAAAAGTATGTTGATAGTCGTTTTCAGTAGCACCCATGTGGTTTGGGGTCAGCAAAGACCATTGACGTTGAGAAAACTAAATATTTCTCAGAGAAAATCAAGTTTTTGGTTGATATCAATGCAAACTAAATATAGAATGACTTTAAACCTTCACAAAATTTGGCTTCAGCAAAAACAATCTACCTTCGTTAAACTTTGCATAAATTAAATAAACACGAAAAGTAAATTCAACAGAAGATTGTCTCCTTGTTACAGTGTAGGGTCTGTTTCGCTCAGATCCACAAAATCTAAAAAAAATAAAATAAAAAAAAGTCCTTCCCGGCTTCCATTGTCTGATTTAAACACTGAAGAGAAAACTGTTGGTTTAATAAGACAATGTTACAGCTGGAAATGATGGTTGAGCAATTAAAATGTATGTGGGCAAAGCTTCCTTTCTTTAATAAAATATATTTATAGATATTTATAACAATACCATAATTTAAAAATTTCTCCTACACGTACAGCAACACTTCAGCACATCCTCAGAGCGATCACAAAGTTTTACGCAGTTCAAGTTTCTTTGTGTGCTTGAGAGGTTGGGCCCACAGTAATTCATTCCTCTGTGAAAAGTGTGGTCCTGTGCGTGTAAAAGGATGAAGGGGGGCTCGTGAGAGGTCCGTGCGCCCCCTGTTGGCAGCTGGCAGTGAGTTCATGAGCCAGAGTCGGGCTGGGGTTGGGATTCTTCTGATTGGCTCTGAGAGTTCCTGGCTTCTTGCCTCAGCTCCTCCCCCATTTCCCCCATGTCCATGTCGGGCATGTCCTCCTCGATGGGAGCTGCCGCAGACTCCTCACAGTACACACATTCCTATGGACAGAGGAAATTAATGTTAAATTAACACAAATCTAATTATGGTGTAGTTAATAGTGTCCAAGCACAGTGTTTCTCACAGGTTTAGACAGAGGCCATGTCAAGATTATTCAGATCACAATATAATAAATATAAACAAAAAAAAACAAAAAAATGCAAAAAAAGCAAAAATGCTCTCCTCCTCTGTAAAAGTCACACTACATGTAAAGTACTTTTATCTCACTGTTAATGAAATAAAACTTTTTGAATGAGATTGTCACATAAAGATAGATTTGTGAAAGAAAGCAAATTAAAGATTTCAGTGTTATTCTCTTTGCCAAGAGATGTTTCTTCTCATAATAACAACATTAATAACAAACATTTGATATTGTAGCATCCTTAGGTTCTTTATTTTATTTAATACAATTTAGGAAGAATTAATATCACGTATTTCTCAGTGGATCAGAAAAACACTGATAACATTAAATATAGTTTCTGTACTGTATTGTATTTTGATAATTGTCATTGTAATTTGGAGAAGACAGACACTAAAACAAATACAAAAAGATCTTGTTATAAAAATGTCCCATATAAATCTATGGATGCAAATGGATTAAATTATATAATAATGCCTCTTTGGGTGTAGACAGGACAATTCTGTTATTTCAAGGCAAAAGCTTTTATGCTGTGAGAGCAAAGTGTCTTGCCATTAAGTCCCAGTACAGTATTAAAACCCAATATTGCCCCCTGTTGCATACACTCAAAATATAAGGGTGAGGATCCACTCACAGCATATTTAATCTTCTTGCTAAATGTACATGTCAAAACAATGGCAGAGACAATCCATTTGTATAAATGCTTACTTTGACGTTGATGGCGGCAGGCAGACCTCCTCTCCTCATCCACGGATGCTCCTCCACAAGCTCTCGCCGCTGCTCTGAGGAAAAGTGAGGCTGGCTCTTCTGCATGTGCCGCAACCGCTCTTTGTCCTCTCGCAAAACCTTCTGAATGTCCCTGTGAACCAAAGGAAAATGTGATTCAACTAAATGTTTTATTTTGTTAGATATCTTTGGCTTTGAGTCTTTATTATTATTCTCTTTGCTCTTACAACACTGAAATTAATTATTTCTATTAAGGATTTCTTATCAAACATTACACTGAAGACAATCATGAGAAGAAATTACAATTGTAATTTTGTGAACACACAACAACGTACTAAAAGAGGAACATCCTTAACTCACTTTCATAAACACAAGATAGTTATAGCTAAGTTAAAATGTCAATGGATATCTTTTGCTGCATAGGCTAAAGTGTGTGGTGGTTTATTTTTATAATAAATTAATTCAACGCTGTTATTTAGGGCTGTAAACTTTTAGTTGTTTATAATCCGGTAAAGAGGAGAATCGACAACTAGGCCTATTTTGCCTGACGAAACGTTGCTGTTCATCTGAAAATAAAACTACACTTTTTTTGCAAGTAGCCAATGTGACGGGATTCTCCTCTTTAACAGTTTTCAGTGATTCTCCTCTTTACCAGTGCGCATTATGCACGCATCTTCCTACGCACCTGCTCACACAAATGATGTGCGAAGCACCGTCTTAACCTCAGTAGTTTATAATCTGCTTAATCTGCTAAAGGATTTATACAGGTCACATCAGAAAGGAGAAGGCATGAAGCGAGCTCTGGAGATGTGGGTGGTTGTTTGTGATATATAACTTCACAATTCACTATTAAATTTACTAGTACTTTTCTTGTAATGACAGATAAAGCAATAATAAACTGCATAATAAATTCATTGTAATCTCTCTCTGAAATGAAAATGACATACCTGGAAGGCATCTGATACGTCATCATGACCTTGTCGTCTGCGTTGGCCATGAGCAGCCACAGCGGCTCCTGCAACACGTATTTGATGAAGTGGTCTTCATCGCCCTGAGTGGAGACTTTGGCCTGGGACTGAGAATCACAGCCACTTTCAGCTCTTGACTTCGCTTTGGCCTTTGGGTCGTGCTCCAGAGAGTCTACGCTGCCAAAATACTTGCTGGTGTTGCTACTCCCTGTGAACAAATAGAAATATAAACACATTAATAAAATATAGCATTAAAAGAAATAAGAATAGTCACAAAGGCAATTTGAATGGTCACAGCATATTGCCATTTGTTTTGATTAAATAGACACCGTTTTGGACTTCATACTCTCTATACTCAAATTTGAACCCTTCTAGACTTAAAAACCTCACTTCTACTTGCACTAGGACTGGGGAAAATATCTAATTGCAATTTGCAATGTTTATTTTGATAGAAGGATTGGGTTTGTTCATATTTTAAACACGTCAAATAATAGGAACTCTAAACTAACACAAGAATCTCAGAAATTTCAGAACATGGTTTGTCATTTTTTGTAGACAAGATAAGCTCTTGTTTGAAAAAGAAAATATATTACTTAAATAATTGCAGTCTTATTGCAGATATGCTAATTGTGATTTCTGTTTGCTTTGCTTTGATCCAATTATCAAAAAACTTGTTCCTCCAAATAAGATAAGCCTAAAGTAATAGAGCTCGGGTGCTGACCTGTTCGGCTTCCTGATGCTCCACTGGCTGAAGTCCCACAGCCGTTACAGCCTGACCCAGACCCTGATCCGGACCCCGAGCCAGAGCCCATGGAGCCGGAAGTGGCCGAGCCCGTCCCGGAGTGAGAGTCCTCCTGTTCCTGCAGCAGAATGTCCAGAAGGTCACAGGACGAAGAGTTTCCATCACTGTGCACGCCGTCGCCCGGAGACTCCACCTGCCGCAGAGACAGGGATACACGGTCAGGCTCTACTTTATGACTATGTTTGCATGAACATAAAAAATACTATCATTATTTAATTTTTGGAGTTAACAGATTGTTGAAACAGTTTCACCTGATGTGGGGAATCTGATTTCATTCTGACTGTTCACACCTGAGCAATTTTTGACACAGGATAGATGAAAAATGTCAAACTAACTAACTAAGAAAATGTTAAATATTAAACAGCAAGTCAAAAATTCCATTAATAAATTATTCATTTTGTGCATGCAAATCCACACCAAAAATCTGATACAATTATTGGGTTATCTGATTATTCTAGTTTATTCTAGCCATGTAAATGTACCCTCTATTAATGTCAGGTTATAAGTGATAATGCCTTGGATTTATACAGTGCCTTTCAAGATTCTCAAAGCTTTCATATCTCCAAAATTTGTTAAGGAGCTTCTATTAAATTAAACATTGCGTGTAAAATGAATCTCTCACCTGTTGGTGGCTCTCATTTTTAACAGCAGGTCCGTTCTTCTGTCCCTCTGCTGACCCTGACCCTCCCATTGTGTTGTTCCCCTGAGCTCCAGTGGAAGGCGCTGTGCTGTCCTGTCGTTCCACTGAACGCTGTCCTTCCTCCATACTAAGCAGGTTTAGCTGCAGAGGAGAGCTGCATCTGGACTCAAACAGTGGCGGTGAGGTGGTGGGCTCTCGCGCTCCAGAAGCAGGTGTAGATGAACGAGATGCTGCTCCTTCTCTGGGCTCCACTGCGGCCGCTTTAGAGGCGTCAGCCGTCATACTGTAGGAGAAAGGCTGGGTGGGATAGGCAGCTTGGGCCACAAATGGGGTCTGCACTGGGAATGAAGGCTGTGGTGCAAAGGGCTGCTGGGTAGTGTAGGCCGTCTGAGGGCCCTGGAAAGGCTGAGGCGTAGTGTACTGTGCAGGAGCCGGTTGGTATGGCTGCTGAGAGGCAAATGTCTGCACTGGAAACTGCTGTGTGGTGTAAGCAGCCTGAGTCTGTATGGAGTAGGCCGGTTGAGGGGGCTGAAAGGGTTGCTGGGTAGTGTAAGCTGTCTGTGGCTGCGGCTGCTCTGGGAAAAAGGCGGGTCTGGGAGCAGCCCCTAATTGTCCGATTTGACCCATCTGAGGAAAGAGGTAATTAGGTAGCACCAGGGCCACCACAGGTGTAACAATAGGAGCAGGATAGGGCGCAGCAGTGGGCGGGGCCTGCGTGCTCTGGCCCTCTCCGTACCCAGTCGACAGGGAGGGGTCCGGGCGTGAGGCCTGGGGTGGGGCAGGTGCAGCTGGCGGGTACAGGGGGTAGGCAGGGACCATGGTGGGGTATGATACGTTGAATGCAGACTGTGAGGCTTCTGACGGGGACCATGAGGTCTGATTGAGCCCCTGCAGCGGAGGCCGAGGTCTGCGGTTGGACACAGCACTGTCAGAGGAGTCGGGGTGCTTCATACGAGGCTTCTTGGACTTCCTGTTTCGGTTGCCCTTCTTTGTTGCAGTCTCTGGTCTGGTGCTGCCCTGTTTAGCTGCTCCTCTTAAACCGGAGGATTCTAATAGGACAAGTCAGTTATTGTTATAATGAAAGGTTAAGGACATCATAACATTTTTCTAAATTGAACTTGTGTGTACCTTCAGCATTGGCAGTGCCCCTCTGCTTATGCAGACATGTGGAATAGTTCTTCTGTAGAGAGCGGGCATCTCGAAGCTCTCTGCAGCGGTTCAAAAAAGCCTGCTCCTCCTTCTGAGTGTGTGCGGCCAGGACCTGTTTCGTCAGGCCAAGCCTCTTGTAGGCCTCTTTCTCCTGACTTGGAGGTGACACCACACTGACCGGCTGTGCAGGAGGAGCCGGGCTCTCAGCCACGTCCTCAATGATCTCTGCACCAGGCACAATTCACACAAGTTAGACAAATACAGAGAAGTCAAACAAATATGTAACCAGAGTTTGTTTATAACACTAAAACCAATACTGACCAGACTCTGGCTGAGGCTTCTTATCTCCTACATGAACTATGGTGCTGCTGTAGCTGCACTGGGAGGTGATGGACACCACACTTTCTGCTTTACTCGGTAGAGTGAGTGGTGCTAGAGGAGCTCCGACAACAGCAGGTGCCCCTGAGGGAGGCTTTTTAGGGGCTTTCATGTTGGAAAGGCCTGGCTGGGCATCCAGCATCAAAGGATCTATGTATAGTAGGTACGTTCTCAGTCAGTTTCAAGCCAATGCTATTTGTAGTGTGCACAAAAACTGATTTTTAAATATCCAACAAACTTACCTGTGGTAGCATCCTGTGGCACTTGAATACCCTCCTCTGACCCTTTCTTGTCATCATCAGAGTTCGATGAAGTTGTGTTGGAGGAAAACTGGTACTTCCTCTTCACAGTGATGGGAATGTTGCAGCTCTCCAGGTATCTACACAAGCACACACAGGTTAAGTATTAGAATAAAACCATATTTAGTATATGTAAAGATCTTGTTTTCTATGGTAGCTACCTGATGACGCTATCCAAGCAGCTAATCTGCTGATAGGAGCACACAGTCTGATCTTTGTAAGTGAAGTCCTCCATACTGGCTGCAGTACTGTCTTTGGCCTGCAGAGGGGGTGCAGAGTCCTTCAAACGCACTACTGGGCTCTTCTGAGAGGCTAAAAAAATACAAGATTTTTTAAAATATATATATATATATATATATATATATATAGACACACACACAGGCCTTTAAGATGCACAAATAAATAACAGAAGTAGCTTGTCTTGGTGCACTCACAATCAGACATCTTCTTCAGCTCTGGTTTGGATAAAGACAGTGAGGGCGAGGGGCAGGGTGAGCGCAGGCTGACTTGTGAATCCTGGTTCTTGAGCATGTGCACCCCTTTGCAGATTTCCTGGAAGGTCCGCGTGGGTTTGACTTTGCTTGTCTCCTCCGGCGTGTTTTCTGGCACAACATTTCCATTGCTCTCGCTGGAGGAACTGATGCTTACTAGCTGCTCGTGGGAACCATTGCTGCCGTGGCTTCCGTAACCGCTGGAGCCCATGTTGTGCACCGGCTGAACAGCGCAAAAGAGAGTGTGTTATTGAAGGTGAAGGGCCCTTGAGGTTAACAATACAGTTGCATAATGATGTTTGTTTATGAAAAGCCTAGACTTATCATTAAGTGCAAAACATGTTTATGATCACACTACGTACTTGTAATAGGAGCCGGTGGATTTGTTCACTTATTTCTTGTATATCGGAGTCCATTATCTTTCCTCCGTGGAAAGCAGGCACCGCAAAAACATCTTCATTTACAGGGCCCCTAAAATGAATCAATATAAAAAATAGTGTGAATAGAGTGAATTGTTGTTTTGAAGATATACAAAATTAGAATATTCCTGGCTGTGAACATATTGTATGAATAAGAGAGTTAGTTTTGTTACACCAACACTTACATTCTAACTTTGTGTCTACCAATCACAAAAGACACTTTACGACTCCAAGGGTTGACGAAGCTGGACCAACTTGTGTCCAAAGTGACATATTCACCATTTCGAGCACAGAACCGGATGGAGGAGTGGTCGAAAGGCTGACCAGCGTACTGCAAAACTGTTGAAGGAAAACACACATAAAGAGATTCAATTTTTTCCTATGAGGGTGAAGTCAAACCAATAGTAAAAACAAGCCATTACTTTTCCTGTGCACGGCTAACATCAACGGTCGGTCACTTGGGTGTAGATTCAAAAGAACTGGGGTCCCAATCAGATCTTGAGGCAGGTAACCCAACAGAGGAACAGCCCTGATCAAAATGAAGAGAAACAATAGTCAGTCTCATCTAATAGAATATCGTAATAGATTTAGTTGTTTATATTATTTTCCTGACTGCAACTATTTACCTTTCATCGACATCCTGGAACACACAGTTGGGAGTGTGTGTGGTGGTGAAAATCCTCTTGTCTGGTGGAATCCGGGGAGCTATGGACAGAATGACAGAAAGAAACTTAATTATCATAAAACAAGACTGTAACGTGTTGTTTAGTCGATTAATTGGTCAATGGTATGTTAGGTGGCCAAAACTGTTATTAGTAGATAGATTTTATTAGGATTATAAAGATTTTATATGGACCACAGGAGAAGGCATGTTTCCATGGTTCCTTACCCTCATATCCGGAGTGCACCCTTTCGGCCAGCAGGAGGCAGCAGAACTGTTCCTCAGAGAGCTCTGCATCCTGCACTTTCATCAAATATGGAGTCATTCGAAAAGGATAGTACTGCAGATCTCCTTCTCGTTCCTTTCCACCACTGAAAACACAAGACAGTTTTGTTATGTTTGTGAGCAAATAATTCACCAAAAGATAAAGTGATCTACCTCTGCCTCGTTCAGCTATTACCTAACAACCAAAGTCTCACAATAGCCCAAGAATACTATGAATACATTTTATTCATAAGTGGAGTGTATAAAATATTACAGTACTTGATTTGTGATCCAGATATCACGTATTTTAAATCAATATTCATTGATTTTTATCACGTAGGAAAAGATGAAAATGCAATTCAAATAATTTCTGTTCTGAAGCAAAAGACAGAAAACATTCACATCAAGAGCAGATAACTAAAAAAAAAAAAAACACACTACCCACACTTCACAATCAATACGAGCATAGCCTTCAACCAAAAATAGCTTGTATGCTTTTTTAAAATGGGCATCAGAACAGCTTGACCTCAACAGCCTGGAAACTTGGCATTTGCAAAATGTGACCATTCGAAATGGATTTTTAATCCATTTGTTGAATCAGCAAACTAATCAAAACATCACACCAAACTTTTAAACTATTAACTTTTCTTTGGGAAAAATTTATGCAAAATTGACTTTCATTTCAAAACCTTGAGATGAGCAGTCACTGTTGAGCTTCATTAAGGGTAATTTAAGACCTGTTGCCTGTTTATAATTGTAGGTTTCTATTTTCATGGATATCACTTCATCATGTTTTGGTTTTTTTTGAGGATAATTTGGTGTAAAATGTCTAACTGGTAAGCTCAAAATGGTAAACAATCAATCCCCAGTTGCCTGAAGCGCACCATGATTTTGAACAGGAAATTAGCCATGGCTCACCTGATGCGGCAGAAGAAGGACTTCTCCTGCATGCACTCCGTGGGAGAGGACTCTGATTGGGAGAGGAGAGAGAGGATGAATATAATCATTAAATGAATTCAAGAGAGCTTCGAAAATAGGACTGGACACAGGAGCTCAAGTGTTTGTCTCTGAACTCAAGATATAACCAAACTGCTTTTTCTGGGTTTGTTTTCTCAGGCCACAAGTATGAAGTGACTATCAGATAAATTTGGCATAGGTTTCACACTGCTTGACCATTTTAGCTTTCCATTATCCAGGTAAGGTCCAACTCGCATAAAAAAAGCTTCTCTAAGGCTGAAATATTTCACATCTATAGCATTTTTAGTCTGTGTGCAGGTTTGGACTGGCTACAATCTGGTTAGTGGGCAACCAGTCAAACACTGCCACTGTTTTATTATAACATTAATTTTTTTCCGTTTCATTTGGTTGATATAGGGCTGCAATTAACGATTATTTTAAATGTCAACAGGTAACACGTTTCTTTCTATTGTACACTGAGACTTTTAAAATACATTCTCAACCAAATAAGGGTTGAAATATATTCACTCAAGGCTTCTAGATAGAGAATATTTATGGATAAAGTGCATTACTGATGAAAATCAGAACGTTTTCTTTTTTTAAATACTGTTGCTATGTCTGTTATAAAAACGTCTTTTGGTCAATAAACCCCTGCAAAAATAGATAGCTATAACAAAAATGATAGATATGACATATTATTATAAGCCAAAAGTACCATATTGCTCGCCCACATTCGTTAGGTGCGATGGGG
Source organism: Rhinogobius similis (assembly GCA_019453435.1). Lineage (NCBI taxonomy): Eukaryota > Metazoa > Chordata > Actinopteri > Gobiiformes > Gobiidae > Rhinogobius > Rhinogobius similis. Next base: position 28,952,291 of record CM033625.1, read on the forward strand.
CCTGTTAATTAAATACGTGTGAGGTGTGTCTGGGCATGTGTATGCGGGGGAAGGACAAGCATAGGAAATACATGTTTCTCTGTGTAGCAGGTGGTGCGAGCCGTGTTCCATGTGCAATTTACACGTGTCCTTTATATGTGAAATAAATTCTCCCTACAAATATTCAACAAAAACGCCCACAGAAATGATCACTTTTCAGAATAACGTGCTCGGGCCTACCTGCTCCAGTGCACATGCTCCATGACGGGAGGCGGTACGGAGTGGTAAAGCTGTAGAAGACGCTGACATCCTGAGGGGTCAAGAACTCCACAAACTTGGCGTTGTTGAATACCTCGCGCTTGCAGTTCAAGATGGACGCCGCCTGGTCCGAAATGTACACGATTTTGCCCGTGATGAGTGAAACAGCCACAGCAAAAATATCCTGACAATGACAAAAGAAGAGATGGCAAATGATTAATACAATAATACAATATCCTAATGCATGAACAACATTTTAACATTAACATTTTAATAGCATGGTAAAAAGAAATAGATTTAGGTGACAATTTATGGTACCTACATTGTTTTTGAGAGTGTATTCAGAGGTGATGCTGTTAATTTCTTCAATGGTGTAAGATGAAACGTCGAATCCTGGTGGTTGGCTGTCATTGATCATCAGCATTTGGTAATATTCCTCATTGGCTGGAAAAACGAAATTACAATTGCATTTTAAAGCTGCAGACAAGCACACAGTCAGATATAATGTAAAACAAACAATCATCTTTGCCCTGTGACAAAGATTAGCAAAAATGTTACAAAGTTAAGCTGACATTAAAGCTGTCAGTAAACAGAGCTAAAGCAATCGCAACCCGGATAAGCGATGCCAGTTTCTTTATGCACATGCCAAAACATGTGCATTTCCAAAAGGGCCACCCGGAGTGGCCTGCTTACCTTTCACCTGTTTGACACATCGCAGGGCGTATTTCAGCGTGTTGACGGTGGTCGACTTCCCCTTGCTCCTCTTTTCCGACGGCAGATGCATCTTGAGCTCCTTCAGGGTCTTGAAGAGCTCCTTCTGTGTCTTAGCTTTGGCTGACTGTTCGCTACTGCAGGGGAACATGAGACAGATACACGTGTTAAATTGAATTGACGAGGTCTCACTGCTGTCATATTCTGGAGGCAAAGGCTTCACCACATACAAATAGCAGAGCAGGAGGAGCTACCAATATGTTACAGTGATGAGAGGCGAGTGTGTTGTCTGGGCCTGCTAGAATCTTCTGGCTTTGTATCCACTGCTTCTCGCTAATCTCATCACATGTGCTTTCTGATAATAACTATGTATATTTTTGCTTTTGCAAATGTCACTTTCTGGACATATTTTGTGCATCTTGAGCAAGCTACATTTTGCACGTACTTGATTTGGCAAATTTTTACATCGGAAGTGCACACTGATGCAATCTACTGTTGAAATGTACCTTTGGAGTTGCACAGCTGTCAAGATCATTTTTACAAATACTTATCCTTCATAAAATGATAGAAATTATATTTAATGTGAGTATACAAACTAACCACTACGCCTTTAATTTTGTGATTATGTTTTGTGACATATGAATGAATGAATGAAGGCACAAAAAACCCAGTCAACCCCGTTTTAAATGTATATTAATACATTTAAAACGGGGTTGACTGGGTTTTTTGTGCCTTTTTAAATATAATAATAATGAAAATGTATTATTGTGGCAGGTCTAGGCACAACAAGACCGTATGCTTACAAATACCTTAAAAGAATCGTTTGTTTTAATTTTATTTTTTTCGCAATAGAAAATGCTGGATACATACTTTTGATACATTTATAATTATGTGTCTTTAATTACGTTTATTAGGTTTTAACTTGCATCCAGATTAGATTCAGATCCAGATTATCGTAAAACCACGGATAACTGAAGAGATTAGCTCTCTTCCCATAAGAAAACATAATTAGTTGAAGTATATTCTTTACTAAATAGTTTAGGGCCCACTGGATAGAGGTATGTGTGAGTACATTTCATTCTTCATTCTGTTTTACTATCTAATTTGTTATTGGTAAATGTGTTTATCAAATGGGAGGAGTTTGGATGCACGAACCTGCAGCCGCTCGTCGAAGGGTTGTCCTGTTCAGAGCTCACCAGACTGAAGGCATTGGAGCTGCTCGGTGGTGAAGGACTGTGAGAGTTTGAGCTGTTTAAAAAAAAAAAAAAACAGCAGTTACATTTGATTGTAAGACATGTAAAAACTGGCCACAAAACATGAACAGCCAGAACAACCCAATCAAAAAACATTGTTGGGAGATTTATTGGAAAATATTGCAAATGTTGCTTTTGAGATATGCAAAATTGGAATATAGTTAGTAAGTAAAGTTTATTTGTATAGTGCTTTTAACAGACTGAGGTCAGAAAGTGCTTCACTGACTACAGGTAAAATACAATGAGTACAAAATAGAGTATATTGCATATAATTAAAACAAGAGAATAAAGCCATATTTCTGACTTTTTGGCTTAATTTCAAAAACCTTCACTCGTTTTGTGCGACAGTTGAACCTGAACCAATACATTTGCAGCCACATTTTATCACATTCTTGACACTTTGATAATCTATTGTCTGCATATTATTATCAAGATTGTGCAAAAACATACTGAGATATTAATTTTTATCAACATCACCGACACCAATGTCTGCATGATTTACATATAAGGCTTAAAAAGTGGGTCAAAACATTTTCCTGTTAAAATAAATTGAAACACAAAGATTACCGTGGTTTAGCACATTGTTCAAATTTGTATTACCATTGCTACAATTTACATTTTTTCTCACCTTTACACTCAATTAGTTTAGGAGCGCCTCAATACCAAGTCAAGAATTAAGTTGCATGAATGTGGTAAGCACGAGTAGAACAAGATTAGTGTCATTTCAATGTATAATCAACAACTGTACAGCCAAGGTCACATTTCTCAGTCCGAGAAACTGAACTGTTGCAAACTATAAACTGTAAATGCTCCAATGTATCAACAGTAACAACAATATCAGTAAGATATTATAAATAGTTTCTACTGTATGTGTTTTAAAATGTTTGTAGCAGCTTTGAGGCCGAAAGACAAATAAATACATTCTTAAAAACAACCACATGATTCTTTATAAAAGTACAACTGAATTGAAGGGTCAAATTGAGTCAGTTTGTGATGTCACTAAAGAACAATAAACAAGAAACAACAATAAACAAAATTAGTTTGACACCTATGACACAAGAAGGATGATTGCACCTTACATTCACAATTTTGTCATTCAACAAAAACCGTTTTCTAGCTCCTCCATCTTTTAATTCATCATCTTTTGTGCGGAAACCATTGAAATAGTTCAGTAAATCAGCATTTTTGAACTCTGGCTGCAATTTGCCCATATGAATTGCAATCTCAACCTCAGTCTACCTTGCTCTTTTGTAATCTCTCATGTAATACAACTTGAAAGTCTTGGGAGAGTGGTCCGTCTATTGTGATGAATCAGACACAGAAATGACTCACACAAAACAGCGCCGTTATTACGTTAAATGAAGCTTACTTCCGTGACCTAGATGGCAGCAGGATAGTGGAGGAAACTTTAACCACTCCTCACAGTCCAGTGCATTAGTTATAGGTGTTGGTGAACTAGTGCAGTCAAGGGAAGTTCATGTTTAAGCAGTTAATTGATTAAATCGCAATTATGGGCTAAAGACGTTAAAAATGAGTTTCACTGGGGGATAGATCGAAAAAAAAGTGTCTCAGTATGACATGAGAACCTACAAATTATTGCTAAAATAAAGATATGAAGCACATTTTGGATACAGATTGGAAAGTTTAAATTTCAGGCATTTCAAGGACCTTTTTTCAAAATTCAAGGACTTTCCACATTTCATTTTTCTCTCCTCGAACTGCCCAGACACACGATTGACAAATCCTATTGACGCAAAAAGTGCTGCGAAATAGGGGTGTGCAATATAGACAAAAAAATAAACCTGATATGTTTGGGAGTATCCTCATAACAAATATTATGGCCATCCAACAGAAATGTGTTAAAAGAAGTCTTTAAAAGTATTAGTTGAGGTTTAATTCTCAGACACATGTGAAACACCAGTAAAAATTGATCACCAAAGTATTGAAATTACATCTAGATTTAAAGTTTACCAAGAAATTAAATAAATAAAAATGCCACATAACTTTTCTTCACTTTAAATAAGCTTTGGTTGCATTTTACACTATAAACTACATGGTTGATGTTCAAATGTTGCATATCTTCAAAACAACATTCACAATATTATATGTATTGCGATATATTACCACCATATTGGAAAACACAGTGAAATGTTTCTGCAGCTGAACTTCTTGACTTTTCGACTAAAGTGTTGCAAATGTAAATTGTACAAGCCATTAGAAAATGTTAAGCTGTAGCACTTTGAGGTTTCATTTTAATGTGCATATAAGTGCATATAAATAAAATGAATTATTGATATCAATTTCCTTTTGGATCCATCCATCTATCTAGACTAGTACAGTCCAGTGTGATGGAGCTCACCTCTTGTTGCTGCCCGACGATTCCATGAGGGCCGAGTCCTTGCCGTTGCCGTTGGAGCTGCCCACCGACTCGTTACCGTGAGACTCATTTCCGTGCGACTCGTTTCCATGTGACTCGGTGCCACTGCCGCTTGAGCCGCTGCCGCCCATCTCCACATCCTCGTGCATCGTGGCCCGCGGGCGCTTCCTCTCGTCATGCGGCGACCCGGGCGAAGCGGGGTGCTCGTGGCTGCTGTCGCTGCCCTCGGACGCCAGGCCCAGCTCCGGCTCCAGCTCACCGCCACGCACGCTACAACCTTCACTGTAACTGCTGGCCATGTCCCGCCGCTCACGACCGTCCAGAGAGAACAGGTAGTGCTTAGGATCGCTGTCTTCAGACATAGGCCACAGGGCAGCGCTGGGAGATCAGGTTACCGTCCACATTGCAGGATCAAAAATATGGCCCAAATATTGACTTCTGCTTCAGACGAATTGTCCTAAAATGAGAAAAGGAAAAACCATTATAAAGACATAGGGATGGGTTATTGGTGATATCGGACAGTTTCCCAAGATATAGATCTTGGTCAAATATTAAAAAAAAAAAATCATATCATAAAAAGTTTCCTTTTTTTTTTTTTTTTTAAACCAAATTGAACCCAGATGAAGCTGAAATAAAGAAAGAACATATATCAAATACACTGAATTTATATGTCATTTTAATGCAATTGTGGCTCAAGTTCATTAAAAATGTGGCATGCCATGGTTTGGAACGTTTGTGAGGACCAGTTAACAATTATTCAATTACTAAATTAGTTGATGACCATTTCAAAAATGGATTTGCCATTAAGCAATTCAGTTGTTACAGCTCTACTGCACCGCCCTGTGTTCATTCCTAGTTTGTCCTCAGTGTTTCAGATTTCTCTTTTTAAACAGACAATAAGTGAAAAAGGAAATGAAAGATACAATAATACAACAAATGCAAATCAAATGCATACAACAAATGCAAAACAACTTTCACAGCAAAAAGTTACTTTTTAAAGTGAACTTTACTATAACTTAATTTCCAATCTGATTCAACACAGAAACAGCCATCACACCTGTAATGTCTACATAATTCCCTTTAAACACAATCACAGAGTTCAGCGCTGTGTACAGTGCAGTAAACCTGTTGATGACCTCATTCACATTTTCACACTTGGACTTTTACAGTTCATGCTAAAGGTCTGTGCGCCGAATGCCCTTTGGAGAGGACTTAAGCCTCAGAGCGGTTTGATCCAGTTTGATTTTTCAAAAGGGCTCTTCAGATGAAAGCGGACTGTACAGATAAAAGCACCTCCAGCAGACAACCTAAAATAATACCCTCCAAAAAGTATAAGGACTCTCAAACAGTTCATGCCAGCCAGAAACAAACAATCTGATCCTGATTCAAGAGCTTCACTAGCAGCCGATTTCCCAGATACAGACAGGTGTGTGATCGTGAGTTTTCATTTAAAAGAAGCCCTATGCAACCTTTATCCTAATGGAGATGTTATTCCTTTGACTGTAATGTTCCACACTAACATTGAACTTGTATATATTGCATGCTGTGATCGATCTCCTGTCTGCAAATTTGGCATGTAACTCGCCCTGTTGGCATCTCTAGGTAGATATGTTTCTATTGTGAAACATTGCAGAAAACGCAACATCTCCATGGAGACAAGCACTTGGTAGACCCTCCACTAGAAAAGCTACACTGTTCAAGTTGATTATTTAGGTTTGACAACACAAAGACGATCCCGCAACAGGCACATTATTGAACTATATCTTATTTTGATGAAGAAATGTGAGGAAAACTGTAAATTCTCTTTGCTATGAACTGTAAAGTATAGATCTTTTCTCACATCGAGCATAGAACTATCCTCATGCTCAATGTGGGAAAATGTTTCGATTTTCATTGTGGGCACAGAACAACCCACAGATTTCTTTAAAAAACTACACGGCAAGAATACCAACAAGAATAACTAACGTTTACTTTTCTTAGCTTTGCCTCCTCTTCATACTCCTCCAAAGCTAAACCAGGTGAGCTATTCCACACAAAGGCTACAGTGAGACTATTTTACTATTTTCCTGTGAGTCAGATCATGTTGCAGACATTTATGTAAGTGTGCAAAATGAGCAACGAGACTACTCTTTGCGCTTTACATAAGATTTTGTTTTTCTTTTTTTTTTACATAACTTCAACATGGCCAAGTCACATTTTAATCCCTAAAAACTGAAACAAAAATAAACGATAACTTGATTTTTCAACCATTCATAGAAGACCCCATCTTGACCTTTGAAATTACCCACTCTTGAGACTAGCGTAATAGAGCGTAAGGAAGACTTCCTATTGGCTGTAAAATTCAGCCAATCAGAGCAGAGTAAGTGGTTTCAACAGCTTTAACACAAGTAAACCAATAGAAACAGAAACTTGAGAAAATAAACAAGGAAACAGACTATTTGTTTTACACTTAGGAAGGCGGGAGAATGGATAGTTTGATTTGATTTATCAAGCTTATGAAACAACCATGTGACCCATACTGTAACCCACCCAATATTGCACAGCATTTTTGATCAGGCTGGATTATATGAAATGAAATCATTGTTAAATGATAAAACACATTTAGCATTCTTGAAAACTAGGAAATTAGGGAGGGTTCAACACTGACTGGCAGGTTTTAAGAACTGCTGCAATTAAGCATTCCTTAAAATGGCAAAACAATCGGTCCTTTGTGATGCATTCAAATCGCTAAACCTATTTGTCTATTTTTAGATATATTTTTTTATTTTTCAAGAAATGTAATACTATGTGCCAGTTTTTACCAAGACAACTTGGAATGCGTTTGAATTGTATACAAATTGGAAATTTAATGGCATTTGAATATAAAGTGTTCTTTGTAGCAACCATTAAAAGGACTTGGTTAGATATAAATATCATAAAAACATGAACAAACTGGTGTATTAAGAATGTGGGGATAAACTATAGGGGATATGCAGAACAAAAAGTGCTAGGAAAATATCATAAGTGGTTCAGATTGACTTTTGATTGCGTTACAGTAGGTTTTATGTAAGTAAGTACGTGACTACATAGAGGTAAAGCAGTCAACTTGCAAATGGAAGAGTGACATCATGCAAAAACAGCCGCATCAGACCGCTCTGACGGCCCCCTTTGAGCAGAAAACACTCCCAGCACACTAGCACACATCCCGAGCATTATACAACGCTGCTCCAGTCACATGGAGCCAAAGCGACTGTAGCCTCTTTCATAAACCCGCACATGCCTTAACTTGGCTCACGCTCCGGCGCCTGCGTCAAAAAATCGTGACGAAGTTGAATATTAGCTCGGGATAAAAACGTAATTCATTTATTTTAGGCACAAGAAAAATGTTGACATGTAAAGCTGTAGCCTGAAGCGTGATTAAGATTATTTTGATTTTTTATTATTATTTTTTTTTTAAATTTTAAATTACATTTTGGTGCCATTTTTATGTCAACTAAGAAACTGTTACAAGCAAAAAAGAACACATTTATATTCCACTTCAGGAGCGCATACTTTTACATCTTCATAAAATCTCGCAAATGACATAGCCTATAGCAGCCAACTATCGCGAGATTAGGAAGGTACTCTATAGGAAGACCCCGTGAAGCAGAAATAAGCGGTCGTGTTCTAGTGTCGAAAAAACAACTATGCGCTTTTTATTTTATTTACATTTTTAACATTAGACTAAAGTATTGAGTAGATTAAAAGGAGTGGTACTATAACTGCATGGTGTCATGGCAAAACCTGAAGTTAACCCTTGTTATGACCCCATTGTTAACAGGGGCTTAAATCTCAAAAGAACACGATGTTCTAAGTGGTACAAAATCCACAAATTGATGATATTGCGTTTTTAAATGAACTAAGGGCAAGAAGTGATACATTATATCAATAAAAATTTGTTTTTATGTAAATTTACAAAGAAAATACGTAGCTAGTTGAAGTTAAGTGTACCCCTATTGGCATATATAGCCTTGGCCTTTGATTGTGACACCTGTACTAAACCTTAAAAATTATGACATCTTTAAAAAATCAAGTTATAGGTTTAAAAACCTATCTACATATGCGTAGATACAAATATAACAACGAAACGTAGCAAAATAAGGTCATATTATTCAACTTGGTGTATGTGATCCCTCCTTGGTTTTCTTCTGCCACTAAACCTCAGAGCCCATGATCTATTGGTCAAAATAACAAAAATGTTCAATAAGATGTCACACACAAATATCTCTAATATAATATGTAAACCAAGGAAGTGTTTTGAATATTTTGGCTAAAAAGGTGCATCCCTTCCCCCATCGAGCTTCCATTGACCTGCTATTCAAAATCCACACACACGTTGACCTGCAATCCACTGCACGGTACACTGACACAGTTATGTAAAAGTCACTGTTTTGGCCAAACTACGCGAAATTAAACAGTGTAACCACAGCGAATCAGCCACAAATGATGAACAAACACGTTTCCCGTTTCAACAAAGCAACAAAATATTACGAAACGGATAATTTAGATGTTAAAATCCCAAAAAGTAGAGCGATGAGAAGGTTCGCGCATGCGCAGATGGGATTTCGTTATGCAATTTATTTTTTGCGCTCGTTTATTGTCCTCGCTAAAAGCTTACGGTGCAAATGGAAGAAAACTTACCAGTGCAGTCGAAAGAAAATTCAACAATCCGTACGTGCTCAGGCTGAAAAGAAACGTTGTCGGCGGAGAAACACGCACAGTTATATCGTATCCCGGTTTACTCAATGGGAGTCGCTGCCTAGACGGGTTGACACACTGGCCATCGGTTCCTCCCCGGCTCACTCCGGCTCTGTCCCGACAGCCAATCACGGAGCCCGCAGCGCGACCTCAATTAAAGACCCGCCTTTCGCCTGCTCTGATTGGCGCAGAGCCGAGGGTTTCCATGGAAAGGGTGACGACTTGGCGAAAACAAAGTGCGATTGGTTCCCAGTGCTGTCCGTCGTTTTATATAAACAAGTCAGCCCCTGCACGTGGGATCCCATGTTGTGTGTGGTAGTTACGACTGCGTGTATCAAGTGCAAAACTTACATAAATGTAAACAAAAACCGATTGTGATAACGTTGAACTTATTTATTTCATTGTTGGACAAAGTATATGCCACGTATACAAAACGTACATGTTTGTTGCGTATTCGACATAATTTGCTGACGTTGCTACTGTAACAATATTTTGAAATTTGAAGTTAATTACCATTTCTACTCTTTTTTATATGGCCTTTACGTGTGAGCCACTGTTTCCAATTCCCCGTGTAGATCAATAAGTCTATGATGTTAAGCTTTCAAACAAATCACACAGCAAGTAAACAATGTAACTAAACGTTAAGTAACAGAGTTATACGCCCATTTGTATACACGTGAGTGCTTTTTTATTGAGTATTCACGTAATAAACCACAGTCAAATTGTTATATCAGTTAATAATTTTACTCAAGTAAAACTATGGAGTAAAAGAAGAAATGTATTACCTAAATATTTTTGAAATTACTACTCAGATACTGTGACTGTCTGAGTTACTATTGAAAATGAATATATATATTGTTTTGTCACCTTTAGACTTGCTCACATGGGAAGAGTAAACAAATTTGATCAATTTGTAGGCTAAAAGCATGTCTGATGTCTGAAACCTATTTAGAAACGTACAACTTCTATGAACATTTTGGAAACAATATAGATAGCTATAGCTGTAACTGTAATTAACGAGTTTAAATTGTACTCTTCAATATCAAGGCTGTATCAAAAATCTCAGCGTTTCCTGAAGCCTAATTTGGCCATAAACAGCAGGAACATGCTCAGGTGTGGAGCCAAGGCTGCACTTCTTGCATCATGAGTCTTTTGAGGTGTGAGAGTTAACATCCTCACTCTATTTCAGTCCATTATTCAATACGTAATACGCATGAATTTTTTTTGTGCCAGGTTTGCTCATCTCTTGGTTTGTCATGAGTGGAGACTGGAGAGCTGTTTAGCACATGCTGGGATGATAGCCACAACATGCGTGAAATTCTCAGTTTTGGCAGCAGACTCGCACAGGCGCTGAGGATGTACACAGCAAACTGTTTCTGTGGTGGCCAGTCAGATCGTCAGCGCCAAGTCTCTCACGTCCTCCCACTCTCCCGGTGTGGAACTGGCACTGTGAAAACGGAGCTCCCTTCCAACTACAATTATAACTGCCTTGAGATTATGTAAGTTTTTGTAGCATACATTCATTCAAAAATGTTTCATACAAAGGATTGGTTTAGGTTTCCTGAATACTAATTAGAGGTGTTTTGCAAATCTCAAATAAATCTCAAGTCCTGGCCTCAACTAAGTCCGAATCCCAAGACAAACCGGAGAAGTCAATGGCCCACATGTCATAGTCAAGTCTCAAGTCCTATGCATAAGTCAGGTTTCAAGTCCAATCTAGTGTATACACATACTCATGTTTTTTATATTTATGCATTTTGTAATGTTCCTTCATAAAATAGACACCCCACTTCTCAGAATGGGAGGGGACTTGTATGCTCCGGTGTCTTCAGTAAAATGAAAGTACATCCAACTATAAACTGTTTGAGAAGAGTTTTTTTCTAAACACGTTTAGCTTCAAGTTGTCTCAAGTCAAAGGGCTCCAAGTCCAAGTCCAGTTCTGACTTTCAAGTCACATCCCAAGCCGTAGTCCATTTTAACAAGTGACGTCTCAAGTAATATAAAAATAGTGACCTAATGTCCACAGTTTCATTAAACCTGTCCATCTCCAGGTAAACAAGTAGGTGTTTACCACCAGCGTGTGACATGTCAGTTCTGTGGAAACAATATAAATAGATGCAATATTAATGCCTTACTGTTGAAAATTCAGGTAAAACAACATCATTTTCATGCAGATGGGATGCAGCAGGTGGTGAAAGGTGTAATGAAACCATGGTCTATTCAGACAAAAGGAAAAACACACAACTCCACATCACCTCCTTCACCTCCTCCGCCCTGGACCCACTGCAGTTCGCCTACAGAGCCAACAGATCTGTTGACAACGCCATCAACCTGGCCCTCCACTTCATCCTGAAGCATCTGGACTCCCCGGGAACCTACGCCAGGGTCCTGTTTGTGGACTTCAGCTCTGCATTCAACACCATCATCCCTGCTCTGCTCCAGGACAAGCTCTCTCAGCTCAACGTGCCTGACTCCATCTGCAGGTGGATCACTGACTTCCTGACGGACCGGAGGCAGTGCGTGCGGCTGGGGAAGAATGTCTCAGAGACTCGGACTATCAACACAGGAACTCCACAGGGCTGTGTACTTTCTCCTCTGCTCTTCTCCCTGTACACCAACTGCTGCAACTCCAGCCACGACTCTGTAAAACTGATCAAGTTTGCAGACGACACCACCCTCATCGGACTCATCTCGGACAGCGATGAGTCTGTCTACAGGAGGGAGGTGGACCGGCTGGTGTCCTGGTGCAGTGATAACAACCTGGAGCTCAACACCCAGAAGACAGTGGAGATGATCGTGGACTTCAGGAAAGTCTCAGCCCCCCTGCCCCCCCTCGCCCTGACAGACTCTCCCATCACCACCGTGGACTCTTTCCGCTTCCTCGGCACCACCATCACCAGGACCCTAAGTGGGAGCCGACCATCAGCTCCATCATCAAGAAGGCCCAGCAGAGGATAATGTACTTCCGTGCGGCAGCTGAGGAAAGCCAAGCTGCCGGCGCAGATGATGGTGCAGTTCTACACGGCCATCATCGAGTCTATCCTCACCTCCTCCATCACCGTGTGGTATGCTGGAGCCACAGCCAGGGACAAACAGAGACTACAGCGCATTGTGCGCTCTGCTGAGAAGGTGATCGGCTGCAGCCTTCCATCTGTGCAGGACCTGTACGTCTCCAGGACTCGGGGACGAGCAGGTCGGATCACAGCTGACCCTTCTCACCCTGGACACGGACTATTTGAGCCACTCCCCTCGGGCAGGAGGCTACGGTCCATCCGGACCAGAACCTCCCGCCACAAGAACAGTTTCTTTCCCTCTGCCGTTGGACTCATGAACACTTTGTAACACCCGTCACTTTAACTATATATTATATAAGGACAATCTATTTGCACTACCACATTGGCACATGGCACTGTCTGCCAACTGTACATTCTGTATATAGTCTATCTTAGTCTATTTTATTCTTAATTTTTATGCATGCCTTTTTATATATTTTTTATATTTTACTCATTGCTTTATGTTTGCACCTTCGCCGAAGCAAATTCCTATGTTTGTGAATTTCACTGACAATGGCAATAAACCGCTTCTGATTCTGATTCTGATTCTGATTCTGAACTACATCTAAATCAGATCTAGTGAAGAACTAAACTAGGTCTAAACTTGGACTGGACCAAGTAAATTCCAGACCATGTTCAAACTAAGCCAAGTTCAGACTAAGGACACATTTCAACAGAACATTAAGCTCTAATTCAAAAAAGTAGTAAAAGTAAAGTAAATGTAATTGTGTCAGAATTCCTTTAAATTGGCACATTTTCAGTGCCAACGACTCCAGAACACACCACGCTATGAACCATCACCTGTACCCAGTGTGAGAACCCACTCGAGAGCTTTTCCCCCAAGAGCGATTGTGACATGTTAATACGGCTCCAAATGTGGGCAGCAACGTATGTGGAGTCAGATTGATTCACGGTTTATTGTCTCTGCATCCTTTTTATTAAGTATAATGCAATCACATCCGCTCGCACACACAGCGACAGTGCGGCGGCCCCTGGTCTCTCGAGGCGTCAGATTGGGAGACCCCGATCGTGGGTGGAATTCCCAAAGCAGGTGAGTCACACAGTGGGTGGTTCCTGGTTCGGCCGACGTGATTATCTAACCAGAAATCCTACACCTAAAAGACATGGGATTGAACATTAACCCAAATGCATTTACTTGCTTTAATGTGTAAGATTTGTCCATATAAGGATATTTGACCAAATAGGACTAGCCCCTCTTCCGATCTATGGAATTCATTTTCATCAGCAGGTGAGGTGGGCGATACAGAAAGTATTAACATTTTAGCAGTCCAACGTGTGCTAATATGTGTCTTTAAAGAGCACAAACTATGCTTTTCTTAAGTGTTAAACATGACAAACATACTAAATGTGTGATTTTACATTTTGTTCATTGTAAACTGCAATATTTATATAAAAACGACTTATTAATAAATATCTTCAAGTCAGTCGGTATGTTGTTCTCAAAAACGCCGGGCACGGATAAAAACCCAGATGTATTCGTGCTCGGAACAAAACAGAGAATTGTCCTTTAACAAAATTAAATACATCCTTTCAAATTTTTGTCATAAGAAATAATCTAACGACAGATTCTGCAATTATGTATTTGAACTCACCTAAAATACAGTAGTACAGGTTGGACTTTGACAAACAAAACGTCTCTTAAATCAGTTGAAACCATTTATGCATATATTAAAAAAAGCCCCTAAGGTATTAGACAAAAAGCCCACTAGATATCACCTTCAGAATCCTTCACAGTTACAAACCTCTCAATTGGGAGAACATAATCAAACATGCTGACTTGACACCGGTGTACAAAAATTAAATGACATAATTTCTAGAGGAGATTGTTCTGTGCCGTTTGGACAACTTTCCTTTGCCTGTCGAGCATCAGGCCTGGAACACAGATTCCACTCATATCAGAGAAATGTCAACACCGGGAGCTTTATTGAAGGCTCTAAAGAAATGGTTGTTGGAGGGTCAAATATGTCATCATGGGTAATGTTATAGTTGTTGGTTTAACTCCAAAAGATGTGCTAAATATGATGATGTGTGACCTCTGTGTAACATTTATATTTATAATCTTTTTGCATGTGGAATATTCATTAATATGTGTTGTCCCTTTACAAATAAATAAACAGAAGCAGGTTCATTGATTTTTCTCTTCATAGTGGAATTTCGGGGCAAAGCACTTCCTCTTGCCTTCATACTTAGTGTAATGTAAATTAGTAATGAATTAGTTTTGACTTCAGATGTATTTAGAGCTGTTTAATATACTTCTTAATAAACTTCTTCTGCCAAATCTTTTCATGCATATTATAATATCTTACTTTTCTAAAACTTCCACAAAAAGTGCAAATTAGGAAATGGTACATGAAGCAAATGTCAGTCACAACCAACCAACCAACCAACCAACCAACAAACCAACCAACCAACCAACCAACCAACCAACCAACCAACCAACCAACCAACCAACCAACCAACCAACCAACCAACCAACCAACCAACCACTTTCACAATATTTCACTTTTTGTATTTTGCATTTACTAGTCTCACTGAATGGACAGAGAAAGAGAAAACAAATAACTGTATTCACCAAAACTGTTTTCCTCTCGAACATTGAGCACCTTCCATTTCGCAGTATTTTTCTTGAGGTGGTTCTCAGAAATGCCCATCTTACTTTGCAGATTCGCAGGTACAGACACAGACGGCTGGTGGTTTGGAGCTACTTTCACAACAAGTACGGCCTAAGTATTTCAAATGATCCCGTAATGGTGCAGACTTTGTAGTGCAATTGAAGAGTTTGCAAAAACTGTCCTTTGAAAGAAAAATGTCAAAGGCTTGAGATTTACTCTTTGTCATAATTTTCTTTGTCTTGTGCATAAACCTGAACAAATCACCTAAACTATACTGTTTTTAATAAAATTGCAAATAAACTTTTCAACGATACTTTAAGTAAACAATCTCCTTTAAATTAAAGTAAAATACAATTATTGGTTTAAATGGATCTTTTCAGGGTCTGCCAACTGCCCAGAATGTTCCACAGTATGGCATTAAGCTGGTCTATCCTCAGGGAAACAAGCAGATGATGGCACCAAGTGACAGGTCAGGTCTGTGGAGACTCCCCGCAGAAAGAATAAATGATTTTCAATCTATTGTTTGAAATGACATAAATCACATATGTTTAACTCTAGTAATGTCCTGGGGTCATTTTTGTCCTCATTTTCTGTCAGTGCAGAACCTTTTAATTTCTTCATGAAATATTGTGAAAATCACACCAGGTGTTGATTTTTAAGATTTTTATCAGCAATTCAAATTTAAGATTTTGTGTGGAATGGGGTTACTATTATCCATTAATTGTAATATGAGTCACTCAGTCAGGTGTTTTGATTTCTGTGTTTAACTTTTATACCAACTTCTTTAAAAGTCCCTGCTGCAAACTTGGCCCAAAAATCTGTACTAAACCCCAGTGCTATGTTTCAGATGACATCACAGATTTTTTTTTAAGAAAAGGATGTTTTCAAAATTCAGCATTAGAATGTATGATGTGAGATGAAACGCTTGAATGTTGAAAGTGTTTGAATTTTTACATTTATTCGACTCCTCTTGAACACTAAATTCAGGTCAAAGGCAAGTGTTTTGAAAAAGATCAATTATTATTATTATTATTATTATGTCATACAAATGCTTTTAAAGTTATATAAAAGCAGAGTTTTGCATCAGAATTGCAAATGAAATTACTGAATGTTCAAAAATCTGCAGGTAAACAGCTCATGTTTTGTGCTGGTCAAACCAACACTTGAACATCACTTTGAGAGAAAGTGTTTGGCGCATTGTTTTTCAAACTGAGCTGTCGACTGGAGGAAGCACTCTGTCCATGGGTTTGAATTGAGTGTTTTCAGTTGTTCTGAAGCTCGAGTTACATATTTAGAGGGATATTTCATCCTTGTGTTAGTCCTCATCCTATCTAGTCCCATTGTCCACAGACTTACATGGCCCCAAACATGAGCTGGTCTTCTGATGTTCACGTGAACACCTGTGAACATCCAAGCATTTCATCTCACATCATACATTCTAATGCTGAGCTCTACCTTGAAGGATTTTTAAAAGATATTTATATAAACCCCCTCGACCACATCTTTTTAGCAACACTTTTGAATTTGACTAGAATTTATTGACAAGAGCCACCGTCCACTGCCCTTTAGTTTTCATTCTGTGGAGTTCACCATATGAATGTTTAAACTTCAAATGATCCCTAAATAATGATGTATTTATAGTTGACTTCTTTGAACACATTGGAGGTCATAGGCCATAGAGCACTTTAGCTTGTGGCTGATGCACAGATCTTCACTGCCCTGAACAGCACAGTCAGTCTGTCAAAGGTCATGTCTCATGGATGTACAGCTCCATGTGGCTCTGGTTGTCTGCTTCCATTATCCGTAGACTTACACGGACCCAAACACAAGCTGGTCTTCTAATGCTGCCCTGCAGAGGTAAACACCACATTCAGTCATCTCATCTCACATCATTAGTTCTAACGCTTAACTTTGCTTCGAAAGATTTCTGAAGAGATTTGTATATAAAAAAAAAATCCCTTTCCACAAATAAACATTTTGGCTAAATGTAAAACTGGGTTTTTATAGACACATTTACAGGGCCTAATAATGTTTTCTTTGTTTGTTTGTTTGTTTTGCTTTTTCCCCACGTAATCAAATTCTACACTAAATGTACAGTATACATGAAAAGTAAATTTGGTATCAGTGAATTTGTCTGAAGCCAGACTAACAAGATTATAATAAAATGTTATTTTATGGTTCAGTATAGGAGAAAGAAAAAAATTACCCCAAAGGAAACCAGTATTGCTCCCAGTAAAAAATAATAAAAATATTCAAATGTCAAAATGGCATTTGCTCTAATTTTGACAAATCTCACTGGTAATTGACTGAACAGAGTTGTTAAAGCAGGGCGATAGTTACAGGACACAAAAAAATAAAATAAAAAAAAACAGCAACAAAAAACCCTAACAAAATATTAGCTAAAATTCCTAAAATGAAAACTGCATTTGGTATCAGTGCATTTGTCTGAAGTCAGGCTGAAGATAGAACCCAAATTATTTAGAAAATTATATTTTATACATAAGATATTACAGAAACAAATGGGGTCAGAAATGATCGATCCCAAAGGACCACCAGTGTATCTCCAAAAACTGAAGGGTTAATGCCAAGCAGCTGGTGCACCCTCCGACAGAAATATTACAGTGCTAGTTTTATTAGGCAAATAAGTCAAAGTATTCATGACAAAAAATTTCAATTGCACAATTGTTCTCAGATATTGTGAGCATTAAGGGATTTCTCCCTTCATTTTAGGCAAAAAAAATCAGAGAAAGGCTCAATATATTCAAATGTATTCATGAGGCACTGTAGCCTGCACAAAAACAACATGAGTCATTTGTGAGCTGAAGCTTGCTTTGACCAGGATTGAACTTTATACAGTGAAGGGACCTTTTACTCACCTTTGTACCAACCTTATTAACAGTAATGAATAAGATATGTGCACCATTTTATAGGCTTTGTTTACCTGTACATCTTGCAGGATATCTGTCCCTCTGCCTCCCAAGTATAAACAAGCTTCCATCCAGGTTATGGTGTTACGTAACTGCAGACAACAACAGACTGGGTGATTCACACTGAGCTGTGATTGCTTCTACAAGAAATGGATCAATAAATGATGATAGGGAAAGGTAAAGCCACTGTGCCCTACTGAGAGAAAAAAAGCTGCTCGCTGAGTTAGTGAAGAAATACTGAAGATGCTTTTTAGGGGCAGAGGCGGGGGTCCAGTCGAAGAAGGTCACAAGGTGGAAAAAAAATGGGCACTCTTATTCTTATTCCAATGACAACAAAATTTTAGCACCCCAAAATAATGAAACGTGCCTGTAAATGTCTTAGTTGAGGTTCAAGTGTCACATAAAACGTGTAAATTAAGCATGAAGCGCAATAACATGCCTCATTACACTGCAATGTTTTTATTTTATTTTTGATCAGCTCTTTTTGCAACTTTTTGTTATTAAATGTGAAATAAAAACTAAAACAGCAATACTTTTTGCATGTTTTAAAGCAGGTCCTCACCAATTTTATCTATACAGCAAAACATGTGGCCTTTACCCCCAGCATTAGTGCTGTACTTGGACTTGAACTACCGCCACAGAAAATGATCATATGATCCACTATAAATATGGCTAACCAACTTCCTATGTTACAAAAAAAGTTAAAATGCGCTTTCCTTACTGATTGAACGCCATAGC
Source organism: Rhinogobius similis (assembly GCA_019453435.1). Classification (NCBI taxonomy): domain Eukaryota; kingdom Metazoa; phylum Chordata; class Actinopteri; order Gobiiformes; family Gobiidae; genus Rhinogobius; species Rhinogobius similis. The sequence goes on from CM033625.1 coordinate 28,970,936, forward strand.
CATTGTGACAAAATCCAGGGTAGAATGTCCATGGAGACAGTGGTCAAAAAAAAGAAATTTAAAAAAGCAGTGAAATAACCTGAGAAGCCGCTGGGTCACTACTGATAAAAAGTATAAAAATGATACTTTTGAAGGACCCCTAATTATAGCATCTTTAAATCTCCACTCGTTAATATAACAGCATCAGCATTAATCCAATTGAAAATACTGATGTGAGACGACACTGTACCAAGCTCTAGAGATCAAATTACACAATCATTGAACATTGTAGACTGTGAATCTAAAAATATAACTTTTGAAGAACAAAGTGTGCATAGATTAATCAATCCCATTATGTTAAATTGTTCGGGATGCGTGTGTGACATCTATCTTGCGGCCTCCTCAAGTCCACCGCTTATCCATCGGTTTCAGAGCGATTAAAATCACAGTTGCCATAGCTATTAAGCAATTCAAATCTAGATATATTTTTAATGGGGAAAGGTTAGGGGTTTACCAAAAAGTGTAGCACAATCTTCTTGGAGCCAGATAAGAATTTTGATTTGATCGTGAGAAAATAGAATATCATCAAAGAAACAAGATCAGTTTGTTTCTTTTTTGTTATTTGTTGTATTTGTATATTGTTATTTCTTTCTATCACCAGATTGCCCAGCTTTAGAACAATCATCACCAACTTCTTCATATCAGGAAGGAATCACTTTTTCTGAAATGCTTAGATACAATACTCCGGAATAAAGCAGACATTAGCAGGTCAGTGCTCAGTGAGTGCAAATCATTTCTCACTCAATTAAAAATGCCAGTGAGAGAAATGCAGTGCAGTTGAAAATAACTTTAATAAAACTCCGATGAAAACAAAAACAGCATAACATTAAAAGCCTGTACAGTGACAATATCCAGTGTCTGAGACTTGAAGGCTTGTGACATCATTTATCTCGTATGAAGCCACAAAAAGAACAAAACATTACAGGCATTTTAAGTGCGGGTTTCTAATAAGGTATGGTGTATGCATCTTTACAGATATTGGACGATATTTAAAGATGCCGTTCAAGCACCATTTGTCAAAACAAAGTATAGCTTCCCACCATAGAGCCATTTCTACATGGATATACCCAGCCCACTTAAACGCTTGTATAAAAACATACACTTAGCGGCACATTCAGCTTTGACTTGTGATTAAAACATGGCATAACAGTAAAAAATAATTACACTTTGCATTTTGTTTTGGTCCCAGGGAAGATATTACATGAATAAGTTATTTCCTGTAGATTTGCGAAGGGTAAGCGGTGTTTTTATCTGTCCAAACTTTAAAAAAAGTGGGAAAAAGGCAAGTTAAACCAGTAAAGGCTATTGATATGAGCTCAAAAATAACACATGCTATATAATTTAGTTAAAGATTACAACTATATGAACAGTTGAGTGTTTTATTCCAGTGTTTTGAGATCTAAATAAAATAATTTAATATGTATTTAGATTAAAAAAGGCCAGTTTTGCCATCACATTCTCCCTAAAAATACCTTAAAAGACTTTTTAAAGTAGCCTGGCACATACAGGTTTGAGATAAACTCTAAAATAAAATAAAACATTAAAAATACAATCTTTCTGTAGTTCTGTGGCAATTTTGAGGCAGCAAGAAAAAAACATTGAAAGAGCCGGTCCTCCTCTTCTGCACTTGGCACAGTCCAGAGTTGGAATCAATGGTTTAACCGCTTAAAAGGCTTAAGTCTGTCGCACAGTCCTTATGAACCTTTTGCGTCTTGTATGTAGTTCATCTCTTTTTAGTGTGGGCATATTGAGGCTCCTTTACTTTGGCTTTGTGCTCCATCACTGGTTGTGCCTGTGCAAAACCTGCAACGTTTAACCCACAGAAATGTCTTAAGATTGGATTTTCGTGTCTCATAAAAGGAGCGGAGTACAGAGCAGAAGTCCAGTGTTTGCTCCTGTTCATTCCCTTTCACTGGTTTCAAAGGCGCGTATAGTTTTACAGTGTCACTTCTGTTACTGTAGCCGTTTCTATGAGCGGTTGTCTTTGGCCACGTTATGAGCCATCCAGTTCACTTTGGTCGTCCAGCTTTCTCGCAGCGCCTCGTCAAACTTCTGTCGGAACTGTTTTAGAGCTTCCTCGTCCGTTTTACCCAGAGCCAGAGAGTCCTGAAAAGAGAATAAAACGAGATCCGGTCAGTGAGAAAAAGCTGTGGCCAGTAGTAATGTCACAATATGAAATGTTAGTGTTATGATTATTGTGAGGAGAAACATCATAATTTGACTATAATTCATGATTACAGACGCCATGACCAAACAACATATTCAACATTCAAAGAGCACTTCACTCTCAAAATGCTGGACTGTTGTCGGTCTCTAGAGTCTCTAAAAGCACAGTAAGAGGTAGAGCGTTTAGCTACCAAGCTCCTACGTTATGGAATCAGCTCCCTGTTCATGTTAAAGAGGCCAACATAGTCTCCACATTTAAGACCAGGCTCAAAATGTTCCTCTTTAAAACAGCTTATGGTCAGGCCAGTTAGGAACAGAAATAAAAGTCCACAGTTTTAGCTGCGCTGTCCAACAACGTTGGGGGAAGTATAACAGCTTGAGCACTATCCCCTGGTTGTCACAATTATTATTCATTTGGTTCTTCATTATATTAGTCAATTAACTGTTCCATATAAGCCTCACAATCTAAAATCTATGTTACAGCCACTCTCTTTTTAAGACGCCCATTAAAATTTAAAGCAAAATTTAAGCAAACTCAACTAACTTCTACTTTAATCTCAATTAAAATAATTAGTCGACAAAAACATCATTAACAGATTAATTTACTTCACGGCTAAAGCTAAGCTATGTCCATATTAAATCAGTATATATGAAACACTGCAGATAGCTTTTTGTATTTGGCTATTTATTTCTGTAACTAATTGACTAAACAAACTCAACTCAAACAAACTGTTTCAAAATGGCTATGATTGCAGTTTTGCCTGAACTACATTTAAATTAAATTCTTACAAACTGTGTTTACTGTTTTACCTTAAGATATTGGATGTCCTTGACGGAGGTGAGTTCAGGCAGACCAGCGGTGAGCATGAGCGCGAAGAGTGTGATGAAGAGGTTTCCATTCCTCCTCAAGACAAGATAGGCCTCTTCACAGTACTGTCGAAAGCTATGAAAACACAGAAAGAAACAGGAAATGCCTTAAGCAGATATACACCAATGTTGATGCAGAAACAAAACAGAACGAGGCAAAGGTTTGTAGTGTAAAAAAACTAGTCATTTGCATTTCATATACACAAATTCTATACCATTGTTTAAAGCTTTTTGTAAATTTATTTTTTGCTTTCCCACAAAAAGTACATTGTAAAGCAGTGCTTTGTGACAAAAATGAGACCACTGTGAGCTGTCTGTCTCAAATAATATATGTTAAGTCTCATCAACCCGGAAATAAGAGCTGAAAGCAGCGCTCTGATTGGCTGTGCTTGGGACAGTCGCAGGAGTTTCACTTTGCCATCTCAAAATGAATGGTTGTGGATATTAACATTGTGCCAAAGGGTTTGTGAGAGCGAGTTTAGTCACATTTAAATACCTACTTCTGGTTTTGCTGTGTGAAAATTAGGTAGCACAGCTTTAAGTAAGCTTCTACAAGGTCAAAATATCTATTTTAATTCCAATGTTGCATTACTTTTTCACTAAGATCTTGTATTGATGATGGGAGAGAGTGACTTGTACACTGCACAAAGCTCTCTCCAGCACAAGACACAATTACCCTCAGACAATAACCTAAATTATTAAGAGCAGTTTGTTTTCTTTTAACAGGCAATGTATCTCTAGGCCCTTGCATACACCTGGACATTTGAACAAAATTTGAAAAGTTTATCTAGAAAACTGACAAATAAAATGTATTGGCATTTTGAACACATTGTACAGCGATATGGACTAGTGCTTGCTATTCATTATATTTATTAATATTGTCAAGCAGTGTTTTACTGATGAGAAATGGCATTTCATTGATTTGTGGGTGCGAGCTCAACAATAACCAACAATAAAGTTCATTCATATGTATTAAGAACATAGAACAGTGTCCTGAAAATAATACCATAAGAAAAAGACAAACAACAATATTTCTGCATGATGATATTACTTTTGTAATGATGCATAATTCAGATGATAATTCAAACCCACACAGACTTCATCACAGATAAAAACATTTTGTTTTTTTTTAGGTGCAATGACTCATTGTTGCACTCAATGACTCCGTGGGATGAGGCGTCAAAACATCTCCTCAGATTTGCTTTTTCATTCATCAAACTCCCCCGTCATGCAAATTGGGGTAGTGGGTGGTTAAGGGCTTCAGGTGGGCTACATCCATAACAGTGTGCACTTTCATCACAGGATTGGGCGGTGCGACAGTAAAAATCCAAACATGACCAGATCCCTATGACGATATCTTTTGGTAATACTGCCATTGTCAGTGTAATCGCTCAGTCATTCAGGAAGGTTGAATAACAAAGTCTATTTTAATTCTGTCAACTTAACAAAAGTTTTAAGAGTGAATACGTTTCGATATCCTAGTAGCTTTCTTCAGTTCCTCTGACAGAACTGGTGAGCCACTGCCTTATATTCGTCTGAAGGAGGAGCCAACAACACTGACAGTAAGGAGATTTATTTGCTACAATATAGAGTGACATTTGCAGTATCACAGATTCACATTGAACAAGGAAAAACGGGCTTGCGATTCTGTGCTCCTCATTTATGCAACACTTTCATGAATCAATTTAAACTAAACTGTGTAGTTCACTTAAACTAATTTAAGCACAGTATATATTTTTTAAAGGGTTATAACAGAAAATATTTGTCTTGTGTTTACTTGACTACTGATCAAATTAAATAATGTTGGGATACAGCGTTTCTCTGTTTACCACAGTTTACCACACATTTAAAAAAAAAAATTCACACCCACTGGTCTTAGTGGTCAGTTCTGTTGTGCTCTGAGTGAGTGACAAGTGGAATTAACCAACCACAGAGCTTTCAACTTTCAAGGAGGATAGGAGGCACTCTGATTTGCATTAAATGTACTTGAGTTTTGAATCTTCATCAGGACTGTAAACCTTCACAGGTATGACCCTTGTGATGTGATAAAACGACAATCACGTGGATTAAAAACGAGACAAATATACTTCTGTACATGTATTCACATCAGGGCATATTGACAAAACCCCTAAACAACAAAAATCCACCGTTCTGTAATAGGCTGGAATTTGTATATATTCCACATGACCCCTTTAAAAAGGGGCACACCTGTGGTGGTTTGCAGAATGCGTTGGCGTGATCATAAATACATTGAATGCAAATCAGAGAGCATCTGCCATCCTATTTATTATCTACAAGTATCCAAGCGTCTTGATCTAGCATAATAATTCACTATCACTAAACAAAAACAATGCTTCAACTGTGAGAAGCTGCAAAGCATCCACCACAAGAATTGTGCGTGTCAACTGTAATATCGATACCAACTTTCAGAACCGTGTACTCAACTGTAATGCAACAATGACATTTCTGATAAATGTTTACTGTGTGGTATAGCTTTGTAGGTCACAATAACAAATACACGGGTATTTCCTCTGCCACGTAAGAGTCTGCATGTTCCATATCTCATCTCATTGTACACAACTTCAGCGATGGCACGTGGCACAACACGAGTATGCTCAAGTGTCTCAAACCATGCAGACCATGCAAGCTTGCATTTAGTGCTTTCTTGGTTGACAAAGCTGCTTCTGCTCTATAACTGATACGAGTGTGTGCAATCTCAAATGCATGGAATTAACACTTTAATTAAAAGTAGTTTCTTTGAGAATGGTAACTTTGATAATAAAACTTCATGCCCTTTTCCTCCAAGTGTCTGGTCGGGCAAGTATAATTTCAGCAGCTTTCTACAACATACATTAGCCCTCTAGGCCTATGTGTTTGATCAAACCATCTTATTCTGGTCTCTCTGATTTTATCATCATCAAACGGCACAGGATGTTTTGTAGATACACTCCTCCTTGTGTACACATAGGTGGGAGATTTATCAACAAAATAGATAATGTGCTGTTTGTTGTTGTTTTTGGAATATGCAAAAGAGTATATTGTGTATGTTCAATAATTAAAACTATTAAAAATGACAGCAAAAAGAGCTGAACAGAAACGTCTGGTGTAATCTCATTTCCCAAACCAGGATATAAAACTTTTTTTCTGTCACGTTGATCAATTGTATGGTCCATTTACGTTTTGTCCCAGACTTATAAATCTTAATCAAAATTTAGATTTTGAAGTTCATGATCAAATTGTGAATATGATGTAATTGTAACGTAAAATAAAAACAAACGCAGGTATAAAGGTTACCTTCCAAATTTTTCCGTGTAGCCAGTCTTTCCCTGTTGAATGACGTGGATGAAGTCGTGAGTTAAGATGAACGGGACTCTCTCTCTCTTGATGCCAAACTTGGACTTGAAGTTTCCCAGAATATGTCCAAAGTCTATGTGAAAGAGCTTCAAACAGAAACACAACATAGACATTAAAAAAGGATAAACCTTTGCATAAACCAATATAAAATTAAACTGCTGAAAACCAAAACCAAACTGAGCTCTAAATTATTACTATTTAGAATTGTTTTTACTTAATTTCATTTTTGAGATAACATCATGTCTAAACAGCAAAAAAGTGTTGACAGAGCACTAAGGTAGAAAAGATCTGAAAGCAGTTTTGAAAATCAGCACTGGTCAGATCATCGTTTCTCCGTGCTTAAAATTCTTCAAATTAGTAGTTTGTTGCTTTAAGAAGAAGATGGACGGCCCAGAATCCAAAATTTTAGTCCCTTCTGTGTTGATAAGATACATACACACAATGGTGCACTATGTAACTTTTCAACCTGCTTGTCTCCATGGAGATATTATTTATTTGCCTGTAATGAGTCACAGTACAACATTAAACTTGTATAATTGCATTTTTTCAATAGCCGATCTTTTAATTCAGAAAATTTAACTCTTCTTTCCACAGATCTGACCTGTAACTTGGCCTAGTGGCATCGACTGTCTACATGGAGAGATACATTTAATACTGTGGAATATTCCAGTTAAAGCTATAACACCTCCATGGAGAAGAGCAGATAGAGGACCATCCACCAGAAAAGTTACATAGAGCACAAATCAGCGAATCGTTTTGGCCCGTCTCTTGTGAAATCCAATTAGCAGATGTTATTTTCTTGATGTTGTTGTTTATTCTGAGGCCGCTAATAGACACTGTCCTCACCTGTCCAGTGCTGCGGACCATGATGTTGTCGCTGTGCCTGTCTCCGATGCCCAGGACGTACGTGGCCACACAGTATCCAGCACACGACAGAGTAAACTCCTCAATGGCGCGGTCAAGAGCATCACTGCAGGAACAATTTTATAAAGGTCACAAAGTGTAAGATTGCTTTTGAACTCAATGGGGTGTAACACTTTATAACAGGTTATTTACTATATACTAAGAGCTTATAGAGAAGATGGGTAGATGGCAAATGTTTTTGACTTGATTCACAGTTAATTACTCACACAAAACAAAAACAGTCAATGAAAACATAAAGTTTCATGTTTTTTAGGTTTTTGTTTTTGTATTTTTCACACAGTTGTCATTATTGGCAGCAGAGTTAGTCCACAAATTGTGAGTTTGTGTAAACGATAATCAGGTTCAACATTTGTGCATTTTCTGTTTGGATATGTGATTCTAAAATGATTCCATGTCTTAACAATAGCTCATATCATATAAATCATTATTATTTTAACAAACTTTGTTTTTCTTCCTTTTTTATTTTACTGTAAATATTGTTCCCTCAAAAACTATAATGGAGGTTTAGTGCCCCCTACTGGTACTTTGTTCAAATTTGTCCACCTCCACTTCATAATCTAGGTCAGTGGTTCTCAAACTTTTTATCCCAAGTACCACCAAAAAAAACATTTGGCTTTCTGAGTACCACCAAGTCTAAACTGGGTCTATAACAGGACTATTTCAGGACTAAATTAGGGATAAATCAGGTCTTGCGTAGGAATACACCATTGCCACAGTAGTTTTAACTAGAAATTTACCAAAGAAAGAGCAAAAAATGTTAATAAAAATTGCTCTAACAAACATTAAAATTGAAGGTGTCCATGTACTACCAGAAGTTTGCATATCACCAATGGTACACGTACCAGTTTGAGAAACACTGATCTAGGTCAATGAAAGGAGTACCAAAGAGTAAGCCAAAGAGTAAAATGAGACCACAACATAAGACAGCGTTTTACCCAGAGTTCCTCTCCTTGAGCCAGTTGAGCAGAGCGTCTTTGTTGAAGGCAGCGGCTGCAGCCACGTTGCTGCTGGTGAGCTGGATGTTTGCGATGGTGTCGGCCGATGACACGACCTCGATCAGCCCGGCCCGGTCTCCTGTTGCTAGACAACCATACGGGACAATTCTGTAGGAGAAACGAAAAAAATGACCAATGTTTACCAAATACTGTATAATCTTTCAAACACTATATGCTATTTACATTTTTATGCATGACCCTGAACTTCAATAATACCATATTGTGAAACAGTTGCAAATAATCCAGTTGTGTTATCAGTAGGTATGCACTGCCATCTTGTGGCGGATATGAACACTACACATTTCTTTTTCCATTTTTTTCTGATATAACCTGCTTTCGTCACTTGGTTAATACTAATGATGATTTACACAATATATAATTTAAAACAAAACAAATCTTAAAGGTAGATATATAGATTTTGGTGTTTTTGGGTAGTGTACAGAAAGTTATCTTATCACAGTAAGTCAACAATTTCATTAAATTTTAACCATGAGCAGTCTGGTACTGACTTTTTGAACATTTGAACTGTGTAAGGTTGTGAGGTTGAATAATACAACACACAAACAAATCTATGACTCAGTAATAACACCTAGTTGTTTGGACTTTGTTTTATTCAGTCATCTTATTTTTCACCTCATGTTTTTTATTATTTATTATGCATTTACTTAAAAAAGGGTGATTCTCCTGCCTTAGGATTATGTGTCATGTTATCATAATATTTTCATTTTGAATATATTGTCCTTTTTGTGACAGATCTCATCTCACGGAGGTATTTCTTTTACATTATGCAAAGGTACACAGTCTGTGGGTGAGGGACACCAACAGACTTAATAAGATCATAAAAAAGGCTGGTCATATTGTGGAGGAGGAGTTGGACCCTCTGACTGTATTGGAGAGGTGGATGCTGTCCAAAACCAAGAGCATTCTGGACTTTCCCTCCCACCCGCTCCACAATGTGCTGGTCCTCTGCAAAAGCTCGATCAGCGACAGACCGTTCCTGCCAAGCTGCTCCACTGAGAGACACAGGAAATCAACCCTGCTGTTGAAACTCTGAGCTGTAAAATGGCCTTTGTAAAGTTATGGTGCAATTTTCAGTTGATTGTCTCACTTTTGAAACATTGTGCATAAAGTTTAATGTAAGTTTGTACTATTTTCACCTGGGATTTAGTTGATAAGAGAAAGATGGAATGTAACCTTAGTCTTTTCTTTACATTCAGCACAGGTTGAATTATGCTGCACTGGGGATGAATGAAAGCAATTCTGGTTCTGAAACTCTGAATAATTTAATGTTACATGTCCACACCTCAATGAAACTTTTACACAAGACTGCAACTGTGAAATATAAAAGCTTAAGTTACGTCATAAAGGAGGACTTTCTACTCCACGCCTTTTATCCCCATTCTGTGTTTGAACCCTGAACTCGAGTCTTTGTAACATGAACCATTTCTCTGTAGCTCAACTGTCAAAACAACTTTTCCGTGGCTCTACTCCAGATGTGTCCATGTATGACAAAGGGAGCTAACATTTCCCAAAAATGTGGCTTTGATTTGGAGGATGTAGCATATTGTACGGGTGTGTGTGTGTGCGAGGAGAGCGCTGAAGACTTGGGTGTAAAAGGTCGAGGCTCAAACTAAGCGTGAAGTCATTAAATGTCTTTTACGCACAGCTGAAAACCTCTCCACGGCTTCCTACATCACACCGAGAGCAGGAACAAACAGCTAACAAAGCAGTGAAAGTCCAAAAGCAGAAGTAGTCTTACCTGAGATCCAGACTGGCCTCTTTCCAAAGAAGATCCATTAGTCGTAATATCTGCAGTGTTAACATGTCCTGCCGCAGATCTGTTACACAGAAAGATACACCGATTAGCCGTGATGATGTAATGACCATCTGTTTCATTTGGCTTATTATGAAAAAAATAACAACCACATTTTAAAAAAGACCATTAAACTTAAAAAGCACAATGGGAAAACACCAAAAGAGCTACAGTTTTACAGATACACTTGATGGTCTGATAAAAAAATGATTTCAGCTGATGCACAGATACTTGATTTGGTGCAGCTGATAACCAATCTTTGCTCATATTTTATTTAGAAAGGCCTACAAACTGTAAGTAAAATTGCAGGCATGACACTTTCACTTTTGGGACTTAATAAAACATGAACAAATATTTCATTTATTGTGAACACATAGTTTATAAAGAATGATTCAGGCCTAGGAACTACTTAAAGAATACCTTAATCCTAACTTGAATCCCTAACCCCTTAATTAAGTAGCTACTGAACCTAAATCATTTGAAGTAAATGTAAAAAAGTCTTTATTCATGCTTTATTAAGGCAATAATCTGTAGTTCTTATCAAATTTATTGTACTTTTTATTTAGAGTGATCGATGAAAATACAGCCAACTATTTTCATTCAAAATAATGAATGTTAAGTACTATATTATTATATTACATTACTACAATAAATAATTACTATTGTGTACATTTTCTATGGACTAGTGTTTTTTTTTAAGAGTTAAATAATATCATCATCATGACTCATTAATTAAACACCTAAAACTATTTAGGTGTTTTATTATACTATTTATTTACTGCAGCTAATGTGTATATATGTTTTTATGATTGTTAAAAAAGATTTCCTGCGGTTTTCCTCCTTTAGTTAAGTACTTTAAATATTCTCAATTATTGTCATATTGTCTGTAACATTTATCACACTCAAAAATGTGTCATCAAGACAGGCCGGAATTAAATTTTCTCCAATACCAGAACATTGGTTGAAAAAAAAACAAAACATCCTATAATATCAATATTAACATCGATACTTAGATTACTGCACATTTCAGTTTCTACAAACCAATTTCCAACACAAAATTGTTGAGATATATACAATTAATACTAAAAATGTGTGTAATTTAGCATGACACACTTCAATAATGTGGAAGAAGATAGATAAAAACAAGCACTAATTTAACATTTTTACCATCTCCGTTTTTGAAGATGATTCCCAGAGTGTCTCCGTCCAGCAGCTTGTTGTTGTAAACGATCCAAAGAGGCTTCATCTTGGAGTCCATGTACCGACACTTTTCCACACTAACACAACAGAAAAATTACAATACAAACTTAGGAATTCTAATTATAAATAAACTGGTAACACTTTTATTTAGGGTACACTTATTAACATCCAAGTAGGGATGTTACAATATTAAGCTTTAGTGTTATGATTACTGTGAGAAAAAAAAAAACACAATTTAATGATTATTCATGTGTATTGAGAGTAGAGCTGCACAACTGGGGAAAAATATCAAATTTTTCTGATTAGATTTGCAATTGTTTTAATTATGGGATTCTGTTCAAAGTCCACATTTCAAACACAACCAGGAGAATTGACAAAAAAGACTGAAATATGAACTGAAAAAAAAAAAAAGAAAAGCATTTGTCACTCAAGTTCGTTGTTTTTAGCTGTGTTTTTATCCCTTTTGGTTCCGTTTTTGTCGCTTTAAGTTCCGTTTTTGTTGCTGTTTTAAACACTTTGTCTATGTTTTAACAAATCTAAACTACAGGGTTAGCAGTTTTTTATGCAGAATAATATTTTGTAATTTGTGGAGGAAATTATTACACTGTAAAAATTGCAGCCTTTGTTATTTGCTACTTGCGTTCATTCAAATTGCGATCGATTTGATTTTGATTAATTGACCTATTAGGATCATTATGCCATGTACAGAAATATCCAATCATCATCCTAATGAGCAGTAATAAGGAGTTTATTCATATTAAAGATGCACATTGGCAGCAGAATACAGTTATGAAAATACAACCGTCAAATCAGGCACAAAGAAATATTAACAAGATTGCAAATTAACAGCTAGTTAAAAATGTGTACCCTAAAATAAAGCGTAACCAACAAATGACACGTTTTTGTACTTTTTGTACTTACTTGACAGCAGCCAGTAGGACATTGGGGTTGAGAGGTGAGTGTATGTCGGACAGCGTGTCTGAGTATCCGCTCTGCCTCAAACACGTCATCATGGCCTCTTTGGTCAGCATCGCTTCCTTGGCTTTGCTCCGAGCGTTTTTGATCGTCCCAAGTTTGATCAATTCATTCACCGATTTCAGCTTACTCAACGCTTCAACCTGAACATAGACAATAAACTAAATTAGAACTTCAAGATAATTAGGGCAGTAGTCGATTGAACACATGGGCTGCACATAGAATCGATCGATCAAAAAGGTGGTAGTAACCAAATTTGACCCAATATATCATTTTAGTAGTCAAAATATTTACTTTTATATGGAATCCATTGAAACATATTAGCAGGAACAGAAAGGTTTTGATACTCTAAATGGGAGCATGCATTTGTCTCACAATATGTGCGCTCTTCAAAACAGGAAGTGGTCACATAAATAAATCACTGACAGGGAAGTAAAGAGGAAGTCGCCTGAGGAGTAACTGTCAGAATTAACTCCACAGAGGTCAAAGGGTAAAGGGCAGGATGGACGACACTGGTGGTGACAAGGCTAAAAATACATGACAACTGAGGTCAACGGAGAAAAATGTGGTTCAAATTATGCAAAAATGAGAGGAAAGATGAGATTTATTGTCTGTAGTAATATTGTTTTATGGATTCCTTATGTATGAATAACTGATACCTAAAGCGCTTTTACATTGTGAGGCTTTTTGCTCAAAGGCTCAAGTGTAGCGTGAAATGGAGATGAGAAAGTAAAGGACATTCAGAAAATTCTTTTGCTGGAATAAAATGCAATATTGATGGAAAATAACTTAATAAAATAATAAACGGGCTCATTGACTTCTGGTTGGAAATTGCGACCCCGATTTCCGTCTGCACCTGTAGCACCGCAAACGTCATCAGAAAAAAAAAGTGTTGCACTGACAGACGATAGTAAGTGGAGTATTTTTGTTTTCATTTGTGCCAAAATGGCTTCCGGCCGCTCCTGTATCACAGTTTGAGGAAAAGTAAAACTGGAGAACGGTAAAATTGCTCAGTTAAAAATGTATTAACCTGCTGAGTGCTGCATTAAGGCTGAATCGGAAACATTTTATAATTAACTACATTTATTCCTGCCTTAGTAAAACATGAAGACTCATGATCAACAAATTTAAAATAAATCAGATTTAGCAACTATTTAACTAATAATCTAACCCTAATTCCTAACCTCAATCCTAATGAAGTAGTTACTAAGGCTGAATCATGCTTAATAAATTATATATTATAAGTCTTTGTTCATGCTTTGTTAAGGCTTATTACAGTGTAGTTAATATAAAGTGCTGAATCTGCTGAGCTGAAAGAGTAAATTATTCATCAGACAATGCAAGCATGAAATCCCAATGCATTTTATTATTCTAAATTCTAACATATTTTGTGATCTTTTAACACTGGTTTTATGCATCAGGACATGCCAGGACAGTCAACCCACTTGAAACACAGTCCTCTCAGAAGTAAAAAAGGACACGAAATGAAATTATGTGAGAGAAGATATGCAAGGCCAAAATCAGAGTAGGCACAATAAATAAACGGTGTTACTAACCTGCTTTTTAAGAACCTCAATATGAGGGATGCTGCCTCTACAGTAAGCTTCTAAAATGAGGGAAAACTGGACTGAAACAGCAGGCATGTGGATCTCTGACCTGGAAACCAGACAATGACACAGCAATAAGGATATTTCTATATTCTGTATTTACCCAAACTAGGTAAATACACTTAACACATTTAGTCCACTCAAACCGACCTTAAGTGCCAGAATAAGAAGTGTCCGATCTTGCGGTTTCCTTGGGCTCGTTCCAGGAGGAAATGAGTGAGAGCGCAGTCGTAGTAAGGCTCGTATCTCAACACCTGCACCAGCTGCAGCAGGTACTGGGACAGCTCTTCATCACTGGGAAAAAAAGACAGTTGGACTGATGGATGAGTCATTCTATTAATACACTTGAAATGTGTACATATATTGTATTGTATTTTATTGGCAAGTAAGACATTTTTTAACTCATTACGGGCCTATTTTTTCTAAAACGTCTGTCCCAATTCAAACTGAAGCTGTTCTTGAACTCTTTGGAGCACAAACAAATGGCTGGACTCTTTGTGAAGCTGAGACTCTGTAGTTTTGGCCTCTGGTGTCTACTGGTGTTTACTCTAATTACAAGTGGAAATAAGCTCTGCAAAGAGGAAATCCAAAATACCAAACCAAAACCAAAAACCAAAAAAAGTCCGCCTAAATATTCTTACATACATGAATGAATAAAGCTGGTGTCTGGAGGAACAATAGTTTGGGCTTTTGTTGAGTTTTAACAATTCTTCTTTCAAAGCTGAAGCTAATTTGACTAAAAATGAGTAAAAAAAAACAAAAACAAAAACAAATTAGTTTTGAAAACAGTTTTTTTTTTTTTACTCATTTTTGAATTTTTATTTTTGTGGTAATTTTTTTATTTGTGGGTTTAGAGAACAAACTGACCCAGATTCATCCAAGAATGGTTGATATGTCTAACATTTGTTGCAGCTTGATGGTTTTCCTTCACCAGATGGTGGACAAAATGCAATAAATAAAGGAAAAGTCCATTATACCACCGGTGGAACATCTTCAGCTTAATCAACGTGTCCAAAGACTTCAGGTCTTGCATGAGCATCTTTACTCCTTGGTCTAGGACAATGTTTTTCATGTGCATTGTCCCTCATAAACAAATAAATAAACTAAACCTAAGCTTAACAATTACTGTATAACACTGGTTACTTAACTGCATCAATAAGGTACACATTAAAATTACTTTAACTAAATAATTTCACTTAATCAACAAATTATACTGTAGTAATAATAATGGGCAGCCTATTTCAGCGGTAATAAAGTCATAGGTAGTATTACTAATCGTGTCAAATTTCATGTGATTTAAAAAAAAAAATTGATGCTTGCTCAATTGACTAGTTTCAGTATCGATTAGAATCAGATTTTCAATATGTTTGACAACACTACTATACACAATTTGCATTCAACTTTTCAGAATTATTATGCAATTTTCTATATACAACAATTTTACACAAACACAGATTTGTAGTGCTTCTTATTGTGTCCTACCTCATGTCCCGTAGACAGCGCACAGCGTATTCTCGGACGTACTGGTCTGGATAGTTAAAGTCCAGGAGCTCCAGAGCATCTCGAGGGCTCAGTTTGGGCCAAATCTGAAGCAGGGCCTGGAGCTGTGAGAAACATGAACATTTTATGTCTGCAGACAATGTCAAATATGTTTGTCTTGCATCACTAAGAGAATGGTCGTTAGAAATTTTAGTGCCGTGATGATTTGTGTAAAAAAGGTACAGTAATTCTTCCAAGCTTAATGTTTGCTTGATACAAAATACAGTATCTTACAGTTGAATTTATTGTGAATTCTCCTTTGACATCCACCAATCATATACTTTGACATAGACTTTGCAACTCCGATTGTTTGTGCTGCTTCCAGAATTCCAATGTCTTTGACTTGTGTGACTTCTGCTAGGAAAGGCTCACTTGACCAGCTTTATTTTGAAACTGCATTTGCTTTGTTAGTTTTCCCAAATTTCAGAAAGATGCATATGTTTATTAATTTGGGAGATTATGTTTATACATTTAACAACCAATACATCTCTGTCATAAATACCTGTGCCATGTCCTCGTGTTTGCTCCACTTGACAGACAGCAGCAGTTTGGGCAGTGACTGAGGGAAGTTTTCTCGACAGTCGTGTCGAAGGGTCCAGATCAGATCCTTCTCGTTTTCACACAGCTGAGACAGAGGGTCGCGTTCCATGATCTCCTTCAGCTCGATATGGAACTTTTTACCTCCACGGCTCTGGAATAAACAATTAAAATTAGTTTACAAAGTTATCAGTTTACCGGGTGAAATCTAATTTAAAGAAAATATTGTACGCTACTGTTAAAAAAACATTCTGTAATAAACAAAACAGACATTGTCCAAGTATACAGCAAGTAACAAATAAAAAATAAGAGAAACGTGCAACAAATAATTTACTAGAGAGTAAAATAGTACGTTATAGCATTTTATACAGCAAAAAACCTACTAATCACGTCTAGTTGACTATAAAAAACTATTTTGAGAATGGTAATCAAAATCTGGCCTATACAGACTCTAAAACGCATATGAAAAGACCCTATGTTACAAAGATGGTGGCAAAAATGTAAAAATAGAATAAACTATAATATAATACATTCTTGTAGACTTAATAATAAATACTTTGATTATTTCCTGGGTTAGGGTTAAATAGGGTTAAATTTTGATTAAATATTTAAATAAATAAAGGATCAAATTGGAAGAAAACTGAGGAAAAAAAACAACCCAAAAAAACAACCTTGCTGATAAAGAAGCAATAGTTACTGTAAATGGCCACAAGAGGGCATGAGTGCATTAACCCACATATAGAGCTTTATGGAAATCATTTCTAAACCAAAACTATCTTCTTATTGAATGATGCATTTAAAGATGAGAGAAATATATGACTAAAATACCATAAATGGTGCTGATGCATACAAAAGCTAGTTTTAAATAGCCAACAAAAAAGTAGTGGTCACAGCATAATTACAGGAACCATTGAGGAAGTTCTTGTACTTTGAACAAACAATGACGCACATATTGACCTACAATTGAAATTGAAACAGTTTTGTGCTGAATCCCAGGTTAATCCACAGTTTCTAATGCTCCCCAGACCAACAGGTCACGTTCAGACCTGCCCTCCACATAACACTGCGTTACATAAGCAGCAGCAACACGCCCAGTGAGAGGTGTGGACAGAGAAAGCACAGTCTTATAGTCTAAATCTGATTAAATCCTTTGGGGGAGTAGAACTATTTGCACTGCATTAAAAAAGCTATGATATTGAGTTTAAAGCCACGACGATTAATATACTAATCATGACTTGTCAACTCGAAAAATGAGTCATATCCATATTTTGATCATTGTTCTCGTTTAGATTGTAAACACAAATAAAAAGACCTGTTTATAAGAAAGACAGCGGCATTATTAAATCAAAATGTTACCACTCCATTTCGAGCTAATGGTTTATTTACTTGGGAAACACAGACACATGGTGGACTTTAAAATGTAGGTGCAATTATGCATGAACTGTTTATGCATCCATTTGTTTGTATGTGTAGACGGATGTGTAAAGATACTGTAAACCTAATATGTCATATACTGTCATAAGCTCGAAATAAAACCAATCAAATCAATCAAAATGTCAAAAATAATAACCATTTTCTGATTTGTCTCAATAATACACTTTCTCTGCAATTATTCTCTATCTAGAAACCTTAAGCCACCATATTTCAATCTTTATTTGGTTGATAAAGTATTCAAAAATCCTCTGTGTACAACAGAAAATGATTTGCGTGGTCGACAACGACGACAAAAATCGCTGATCTGTGGTCTGCTAATTGAGTTGCTATCGGCCTACACCTCAAACTGTTGCCAATTTTACAAGTGGGTTTATGCAAAATTGATTTAGAGAGACTTGTCCACCTCTGTTTCACTTATGTTTTCTTCTATTTTTGTTCGTCAGTGTGGGTGGTGTTAGTATAGAAAGGCGGAGGTGGATGAGTTGGAATAACAGCCATGTATAGTAGGAGTGATAATAATAATAATGGTGTGGGAGGTATTCACAACACTAATAGTAAGAGTATTTATTGCTGTCATAATCCCATGAAAGGGACATTTTTCTTAGGCAAGCAGCACAAAGACCAAAACAAATGTCGACCAAAGACTACTGTTGGTCAACACATGTCGACTAAAGGGGAGAATGGTGTGAAAGCTCTCAAAATGTTTCAGTGTCTCTATGATCTGACCCTGTATATGACCCAAACTGCACTCGTAGGACTAACCACACTGTTTATACAGAAAAATACCAGAAAACAGTGTATTTATATGTAAATGCAGATTTATGACTCACTCACTCCACTCCATTCTTCTTTCTGCAGTTGTCCCATTAAATAAAATAATTAGTCGATCCTAATTCTATACATTTCGGTCAACTAAAACACCATCAACAACTGAAGGCCAACAGCCCTAACAGCAACACAAAAGAAACAGTGCCGACACTTCTGTGCAGTTGACGAGAGTATATTTATGACATAACACTCATAAAACTATCTGTAAAGCTACACAAGTTAGTAGTAAACAGTGTTGGTCACATTATATAATAAAATGCATCTTACTACTGACTAGAACTGCAATTTAAGATTATTTTTGTAGTTTCTTTAAATCAAACTATAATTTCTATTGTACACTGAAACTTTTTAAATACAATTTTAACCAAATGAAAGGTTGAAATATGGTCAGGGCCGTCAAGAGAAATTTTCTGGCCCCTCACATGGGCCCTCCTCTAATACAAATTAATAGGAAGAGGATTCAACTCTGTGCCCCCGAGACAATTGACTCCTTTGTCCCCTCTGTCTACTCCCCTGAATATGGTGACTGAAGGCTTCTAGATAGAGAAGATTTACAAATAGTGTATTATTGAGGAAAATCAGAAAAGATTTATGCAGTTTTTGATAATTAAAATACAATTATGTCGACTAGTCAAAATTATGACAATTAATAGTCGCAGCCCTATTACTGACGACTGATTACACTCTAAAATAATTAAATTCCTTACTTTATTTTAGCATTTAGATAACTGATCATCATAATATACTTTAAAAACACAACCAGAAGAAGCAAAATCATTAATTTTAGAACTACATTTACGACACGTGCACGGAGGAGTATACTTTCATTGCCAGATTTTTGCAGTTATCAGGCCAGTCATCATATTATGTTACTCACCATTTGGGCACAATCACTTGCACGTGCGATTTCTGCTGCTTTTTCCAGAATCTGAAGAATAAAAACAAACGTTACATGAGCTCCATGTGAATGAACACAGAACAGTCTCTTCCTAAAAGCCCATTAAGCTAAGTGTGTTTCCATTCTCTTCCACATCAACAGCCTCCACTCCATCATAATCACCTGCTCCCATTACGAGGCCGTTTGAGCCACCGAGAGGCCACATCAAAGGCTGCATTTTAGGTCAAGTTCAGCCGTTTCTTATAGACAACAATAGCATCAAACAGTTGCGACCACAAAATATCAAAGTGGCTTCAGTAATGCTACAATTGATATTCGCAAAATATAAAAAAAACTGCAAAGTTGATTGCAAGAAGTAAAAAATAATCTATAATAACAGATCATGGTCAGAAAACATGGAATATATTTTGGAACTTTAGCATAGAGGTGGGCAATATATTGAAATTTAGATAATACCATGAATGTTTTTTTGAAAATAAAGTACTAAATTTGACATTAGACATTTTAAAATGAACAAATATGACTTTAGACAAAATGGGACGTTTTCTTTGAACTGTGTGTGCCTTAATTTTAGTTGCAGTTTTTATAATTTTATTTATTTATTTATTTTATTATCTATTTTTATTTTATCTTTCTTCTCTCTGCTCTCTCAGGTCTGGAGCACATAAAACACAAAGAACAAATTCTTTATGTTTTATGTGCTCTGTTTTTCTTTTTAAACATTGCTAACAAGAAACTATGCAAAATTTATAGTAAAACATGCTACAAAAAGAGCTAATTAAAATACACACGAAAAAAGTTGTGTTTAAACTTGTGATTTCTGCACTTTTGTGATTCATTTTACAATCATCTCACCTTTTTCTGATAATTAAACCTCAACTAATCTATTTCAAGACATGTTTTAACGCATTTCAATTGGATTGACATAATATAGTATCAATATCGGTATCTGGATAACGCCCACAATACTGCGCTTTGATTGTTTTATTCTTAGATGGTCGTTTGTATCTTAATGTTACATCTTGAATATATAATGCACATTTTTATGAGTATGTTTTATCTTTTTTTTATGTTGTCATTGGCACATTTCAGGAGTAGCATGTAATGTTGTTTCCTGCCAAGTCAAAATATAATAAATGGTTAAAAAAAAAAGAACATACTGTGCATCATGGATTGTTGAAATGAGGCCAAAACTGACAATTATGAACACAAATACTTGGCAAGTACCACCTTTTCTGGTGGGAGAAACCTGCTTGTCTCAGTGGAAATGTTATTGCTTTGCTGGGAATATTCCACAGAACGGCATTAAACTTGTCCATTTTGCTTTATCGGGTGTTTCATTGCTCAAAAATACGTTGAAAACATGAATTATCTTGTTTCTCCCCGCAGATCAGGCAAAGCAATAAAATCACCATGAAGACAAGCAGGCGTTGTACCTTCTATATATAATAAACGAAAAAAATGTGCTTTGGTTTTTCCATTAGCAAGATTTCAGATTCTCACTTGTTCTTTACCTTGTCGAACGGAGGAAAGACAATCGAGTGAGACAAGTATTCGGGGAAGTTGATGTGCAGCGCTGTGGCGTTCTCAGTGTACGGGTTTGTTTGAACTGTTCCTATTGGGTTCAGCATCTCTTCAAGTTCATCTGTTAAGAGACACACAAGACAAGAGGTCGGGTTCAAATGACATAAAAACATTTGAAATCTCTATGGTTTCAGATTGCAGGTATTTTGGTAAATATTTCTGTCATTACTTGGCTTAAAAATATGAAACAAACACAACTTTACTCAACGTAGGGCTGCGCGATTATGGCTAAAATTACAATCACGATTATTTGGTGCTTAATTGACATTACAATTATTATTTTGAACAGTTACTACAATATTGTCAAAATTATTCTGCAGAGAAAGTATAGACTGAATATATGTCATTAGCAATGGTTTAGAAAAGTGCCTTTGGTCCAGGTTTTGAGTGCACTTGTGATTGTGCAATTAATTGTATTGTCGATTACAACAAAATGAAATGAAATCACGGTAATAAATCAGAGTAATTGCACAACCCTAGTTCAGTGTCTTCTCTGCCAGCAAAAATAAATAAACGTAAAAGTATTTTTGACAGTACCTTCAAAAAGTGACATTATTCAAAACTAAACATAACTAACATATATATTATGTTTTATATATATATATAACATAACAACTATACATAAGAGTTGTGAATTGAAAAGAGTCTAAGATACAAAAAGAATGATATGTTTATGGAGCCAATCCCATGGTGAAAAGATTCAGTAACTGCGGATTTTCTACTCTCTATTTAGAATGAAAACCCATCAAATTGTAGAACCTGAAAGCAACCAATTTGTAAAGCCAGACAATACAAAGAGGACTTCAAATTCTAGAGCCAGAGAGTTTGTTTACCAGGAAAAGAAGACCAGCAGTGTAGAATGATGTCTCCAGTCTTCAAGTGGCCTTTATAGTCGAACACCATCGTATTGACCCAGGCTATAGGATAGAGCTGAACCAAACACAGTACTGATTAGTAGAAAAGACAGCGCTGAACACTCTTTGATTAGAAATGACAGCAATGAAGTGTATACTCCGCTACATGTTGAATGTGAATAACAAACAGGAATAAAAAGGAACACTGTGTTTTAATATGGCCCTGATTGAATAGAGGCTTTTTACATGTTTTATTAACCAAATGAGTGCCTGATATCTGTTTTTCTAACATTAACTGTACCCTTTTTAATGTTTAATACATGTTTGCTCTTCATCTATATTGCTTCACTACAAATATAATAGATAAAGATAATAAAATAACATTTGAAGTGCTATATATTGCTACAGAAAATAATATTAGATTATAATGTAACTACTTAGACTTTCCACTGACAGCAGGAAAAAACCCAAAGAAACTGCAATTTCACTCTCTACAACTCAAAACTTACTTTAAAAAAAGAGAAAAAGTTTCTTAAAGTGCAATGATAAAATACACGATAAATATTGAGCCACAAATATATTGTTCTTTCCACAATATATTGAAGTCAATATAGTGTTTAGTTTTTATTGCCTTCTAATTTTAAAGCTAAACTATGCAACAATGGGTCCACCACCTGCTCGTCTCCAGGTATACACTATTGCTTTGCCTGAAATGTTCCACAGTAGGGCATTAAACCTTACTATGTCCATGCCACAGAGACAAGCAAAGTTTTTTCTCTTTTTCTCGCTATTAAAAAAAACACCATAACTGAATACATGCAAAAAAGCCTAGACGGGTTAAATGCCATATTCTGGAACATTCCAGAGAAAAGCTCTTGCAACTTTTTCCTCACTATTGATTATATAGAGGTTTTCTCTACACCTACAGAGGGACTACACATACCCATTAACGTTTTTTTTTGCTACTTGTTTTTGTACTCATGCTTTAACAACATTGTCTACTATTCCTTGTCATTTTCTGGCAAATTTAAGAGCAAACTAGGCTCATGGTCAAATAACATTCTAAAACTTGAATTGAATCCCACACAGATGCTTGAAGGATGACTGAACTCCTCTTACCACTTTGCCGGACTTGCGTATGGTCTGGTATTTGTTGATGTGTGTGTTTTTGGTGGACTTCTGCTTCTTGACCTTGTCCATGACGGCGTAGATGGCGATGGCGAGGCGGGTCATTCGAGGCAGGTCGCACACGGAGATGTCGAACTCTAAAGTGCTGTCCTTCCAGGTGTGCTCGGAGCGGCCGCTGCTCTCGCTGCTCACGGCCGGTTTACACAGCAGCTCCGCCCCGTGAAACAGCCCCGCCCGAACCTGCACCTGAGGAGTACAGCAGCAGCATTATATACAGAGGACATCACAGCACTGTATTATCATTTTTATTAAGGCTGCACACAATATGAGGAAAGAATGTGAGTTTTGATTACCATTTTTCATGATGCTATACCAATTTTATTGCAATATTTCAACATACAGTAACTATATTATAAGTAATGGTGGAAATAAAACAAAAATATAATGTCATAATAGACATCTGCTGGGAACTAAACCAAGACTACAAAAGACTAAACTACTGTAAATATTATACAAATGCAGTACAAATGAGCAATAAATATGTTTTTTCTTTTATTCATTTTCATTAACATATATTGTTTCTTAGTGATATGTATAATTATTAGTGCAATATTGATACTTTTGTGATATATTGTCCAGCCCTAGTTTTATTGAAAAATTCTACAGATAGCAGGGAAACCTAAATTTAGAGAATTTTTAAAAAGGTGTAATCTATTCCAATTAATATATATAATAAGAAATAAGAAAATTACATTTCATATTTAAGTATTTTGCCAAATACCTATTGAATTAATTGAGCACACACATTTCAAACTTTTATTTTCATTATGGTGATGATAAAAGTCACCCAGATAAGTCACTTTTTTTCCTAATATAAAACAAATAATAGTGTTTGACTTTACATCAAACCAAACAGACTTATTTTTATCAATATTCAGAAGTATTCCTTTGTAATGTGTAAAGCGTATTGCTGAAATCATTTTGAAGTATTTCATTTTGTAGATAATAGATTTACCTTGGCGGTTTCCTCTGCGTTCACCTTGCTTGCGTTGACTAGAACAATCTTGAACGGGCTCGACACTTCCCACACACAGGTTTGTATTTGCTGAAGGAGAAAGTGACAAAACAAAAAGTGCTGAATTATTAAAACCACACGCTCCTTTCACATCAATTATACAGCGTTTTTGGTACAATGTTTTCTGCGGGTACAATGTAGAGGCAGTTGGATTCCTATTCTTAATCATTTTCATTTTGGGGATTTTTTTTTAAAGTTAAGAAGATCCATTTTTAGATCTGATTCAGTCCTGTTCTAGTTCTGGTTTAATCCGCAGTTCTGATTATTTGAATCTTAGAAACAATCACAAAATGGACAGCTATCTCCTCCAGCAATACTTAAAGGTACACTACTTAACTTTTCAGGTGGATGGGACCCATGATGCTCTATGTTAATGTTAGAATGTTCCACAGTATGGCATTGACAGGTCTAGCTGATCAGTTCGGTGGAGAGGTGACAACGCTCACAGTAAGAATGAGTTTGGATTATTTTTCCAAGCTATTTCAGTAATAAAACAGCCATAGTTAAGTAAAAGTTTATGGGTACGTTTAATGCCATACAGTGGAACATTTCAGGCAAAGAAACAACATGTCCATGGAAACAAGCGTGGGTATACCCGACATCAGAAACGTAAAACGCAGAACATCAGTTCATAGCCGTAATTTGGGATTATTTTAGAAGTCGACAAGTCAGAGATTATGTTTATTTTAGTCAACAATTCAAACAATTATTCTATTTTATTCTTTTTTTTTTTTTTCCTTCAAAATTTAAAAACCCAAAAACAGAACAGGACCAGAAAAGACCCATTTAGTCCAAAGTCCATCGAATAGATCAATTTTCAAATAAGTCAGAATGTATTTTTTTCCATCTTTCTACTGTCTCATGTATAATGTAAAGTATAATCATATTTTTAAATACATTATGGTGACTGAAGGCTTCAAGATAGAGAATACAAATGAATGGTATTATTGATAATTCAAAATTGTTTATTTCATTTTGCCAATGTGATTCAATAGCGCCACCATCTTTTTGTCTGCGTTTTACCGTCTGCATAGTTCAGAAAACAATGATGATCAACATACAATTATGAGTATTTTAATTAATTGTTGCAGCCCTGGTTCGTAAGAATGTATTTCAGTACATGCACGACCAATAACATTTTGCTTATCAATGCATAGATCAAATACCACGCATTTAGGTATAAGTTAAGACTTTAAAAGCTGTTTTCACATGCTCAGTGCAGCCGACAGAAGACAGAACAAGGAAACCAAACATTTTCTGAAGTGGCAAAAAACAAAACAAACAAACAGTCAAACCTCTGAAGCCACAAACAAGAGGTCGACCAGGTCATTGTGATGTCACTCAGGAGATTTGTGAGTGTCAGCAGGACAATCAGAGTCACATGACCACAGACAAGCCAATCAGTGCAAGTTATCAAGTCCTGACTTCCTGTTTTCGCGCCTCTTCTCTTGTGGTATGCTGTTATCTGTGGAAATGCCTGTGTCTGAGCATTTTACCTCCCACTGGAACTATCTTTTGATAATATTAGAGCTAGCATAATATTCTCTTTCTCTGCAAGTATCTAATGTTTACAAGCCAGTAATATCAAAATATCAGAGCTCGGTTTCTGACTGTGGTGCAGGGACATGGAGAATCATTAGAATCCACAGAGCAAAAATGTAATATCTAGCCTTACTTAAAATAACTTGAATCAAAATAATAATCTTTAATTGATTTATTTGGACTAGATTACATTAAAATACTTATGAGACGTTTCCGAATAGCTACAAAATAATTTAGCTGGAAAGAAGGAAATACATTTGCAAGTAGATACAGGGCTGCGCGAAATGACAAAAAACAAATAGGTCTACAAGGTCTAGGTGCTTTTCATGACAAAATAAGAGTGGTTTCTTACATATTACTGTGTGATCTTATACTTATTCTGATTTGGATCAAGACCATTGTACAACTAATCAGGAAAGGTCCTATATACGTATATTTTTCCCTAGTATTCTCAAGTTAGAATCAAGTTTCATTACTAGTTTTAGAATGGATTAGTAGAGCTAGAGTAAAGCTTAATTGTAGAGCCCCAATCGATTAGCATTGCTTTCAACAACCTGGTCGCTATACTATTTCTCTGCCGTTTTACCGTTACCTCCCAAACCACTCCACTGGGGACAAAGCTCTGCAGCGAGCAATTAGAGCCATGGGCGACTCTCTAACGAAGGCCAATTAAATCAGGCTGACATTTCAACAGGACACACGCAGAGGAGTGATGTCACCGTGCACCTGGAGACGCAGCCGGGGACGACTTTCTGCAACGCACCGTAAAGAATCATCGTCCTTAATAATTAAAATGTCGACTAATCTTGATTTGACCGGTATTAATTTTGCTTCCATTTGCTCAGATTATTAACATCAATATATTATTGTTTTTAATTTTAATAATGTACTACTTTCTTTCAACTGCGTGTTCTTTGCAAGGTCAAAGCCAACCTTCCTCCAAATGAGTTTGAGCATGTTGTCCACACATTCATCACATCACGCCTTGATTATTGTAATTCACTGAACTGTGGCCTGGATCAAACATCTCTGAACCGTCTGCACCTTGTACAGAATTCTGCTGCTCGGCTGGTGACAGCAACCAGGTGCCGTAAACACATCACTCTCTTCTCTCTTCCCTGCACTGGCTTCCTGTCAGTTATAGAATTGATTTTAAAATATTGTAGTTTGTTTTTAAATGTTTAAATGGCCTTGCCCCGCCCTGTCTGAGTGAGTTGCTCTGTCCTTATGCTCCGGCTCGAGATATGAGCTCCACAAATCTGTTTCTTTTAAACGTCCCAAGAACTCACCTCAAGACCAAGAGGTGACCAAGCTTTTTCTGTGGCTGCTCCCAAGCTATGGAACAGTCTGCGACTAAATATTAGTAATTAGTAATAGCACAGTCTCTTGACATCTCTTTACATTGGCCTTTAATAGAAGCTGAGCACACTATGTAATAATGTTCTTGTTTTTTTATTACTGTTTGTATTATTTTATCCTTGTTTTTAGTTTGCCTGTGAAGTTTGAACTTTGAGCACCACTTTGTTGTTGTAAATGCGCTATATAAATAAACTTGACCTTGACCTGTGTTGGTTTTTCAAGTCAAGTGAAATGTTCCCATTTTATTGGCAGATATTTTATATAACATAAGAAAAATAGTTTGAAATCAATAGAAAATAAACAGAAGTGAGATAAAATAAAAACTTCACATAACCCATTAGTTTTGTAAATTTTACCAGGATCATAACATATCATCCTAACATTTCATTTTATTTACCAATTTATTTAATTTATTAAGTGAAATTTTACCATTTCATTGACAGATAGTTTTGTATGAATACAAATAAATGACACTGAAATACGTCAATAATCCAATAAAATGTTCATCTGTCTGTACTAGGCACTTGTATTTAAAGATTAGTCTACATTTTCTCTCCTCTTTTGCAGTGCGTGAGACCAACACAGGTGGCACTTGTTTGCTCGGTGTTCCTCCACACCTGCTTGGCTCTGTGAAGGTGGCTCACGGAGAGAAAGGGTTCATTGTTGTAACTGCGTTATGTGAACACACAGGATCAAGACGCTATCTGTTGCATCTACAGGAAATTATGCAAGTCTGTTTTCGCAATTTCGTTTTGATTTGGCTTAGCAATTACCATGTTCTAAAAAAGTACAATGGCTCTCAGCGAAGGTTTAAACACAAAAGATTTAAGACTACTCATAACAGGAACATTCAAACATGATGAACAAGGCTTTATTATTTTTATAAGAATATATCTAGGCCTAACTGGGTCGAATCTAGAAAAAAAAATTGAGAAGAATTGAGTTTCAAGGGCGGGGAAACAAACAAAGACCGACTAAAGCAGAATGGAACAAGAACTAAATTAAGCACTTTTTAAAAAAGCATTATAATGTTTATGTATTTTCTGACATTCCGAGAACCAAACCACCATCAATAACATCTTTGGCACAGTTTGGTAACCATTTCTAAAGGTCAGCAGGACGATCTTGATTTTACTTGATGTTGTAGTCTTATTTGGTCCTGTAAGATAAGTATGAGGATAACTAGACAAAACTGGGTGTTATTGGCCTTTAAATATGTTCTTTACTCTTTACTTCGGTATCTCATGTTTTAGAACTTAAAATAATGTATATGTTGAAAACCATACATGATTTTCCACCAGTAAGACATTCCCTCATTGGAATTGGTGTTAGCACTCCATGTAACTGGCAGCAGATGGGGAAATAGCCAAAGCTAGCATGCCTAAACATGACAATATAATCACTGTAGTTATAATGGACGTGACTTGACGGAAGAAATGTTCAGAATGTGTCTGGTGATGATTTATGAACCAAAAACAGCTAAAGAAACCTTTGACGTCACAAATCTGGGAAATTTGAAACAGAATATCTATGCGAGGCTAAGAGCCAAAAGACCTCGTAAACAGGATTGATGAAACAAGCCTGAATAAAGCTAAATACAACTCCGTGCATGTTTTTGATGACAGAAAGAAGGATATGGTTATGGAAGGTTATGGTTAAAAGCTCAAAAACAAAAGTGTATATTCTTACTGTGAGGGGCCGTCTCTTGGGAGGTAGCGGAAGAGGTAAGGTGCAGGACTTGCGGCTGACCACGGCTCCGATGGCACAGATCTCTTTGTCGAACAATTCTTTGATGATGCTGCTGTGGACCAGCGTGAGGTGAGGAGACTCTTTGGACTGGAGGCATGTCCGGATGTACTACACACAAAACAGGACATTCAGAGCATGAAAACAGACATATCTTGAAATTTCACATCATGAGAAAATAGTTTCAAAAAGATTTGATAAATAGATCAATTTTATTGATATTCTGAATTGACAAAACACATTATTCGAGGCCCAATTGTCCATTTTTAAATGTGCTATAAACATAAACCTTGACCTACAGCATTTTTAGCAATTTTTGTACGTTTGTTTATTTGAGCCTAAGTATAAGAAACTTTAAATTGAGTGTATAAATGTCATTTTTTCCATTTTCTCTCAATCTGGCCAAAGGTTTGTGTCAATTTGTAAGCCACAAACTGTGACGAGAATGATCTAAAATGATCAAACTGAGAATGTGCACTGGCAAGATTCCAATCACTGATCCTCTGGTTAGTTATTGAACATTTTATACAGATTTTTTGGCATGTAGGCTTTATTAGACAGAAGAGACACAAGGTTTACATGCACATCAGGAAAACTGGATAACTGGTCAGTCCAAATTTAAATCGATTTTCAAAAACCCAAGAACAACAATTGGTATGTCGCAATTTAAATCTCAAAGATGCCAATAACACATCTGTAGAAGTCAGTGTGTAGTATCGATGCTGCATGTAATAGTGCAGTCCGATCAAACGAGGAGCAGACTAGGAAAGGCTTTCAACTGCAAACTAGGACCTTCAAAGTGACCAAAGTGTCGTTTTGTTTTGGTCCGCTGTGTTAGAGTGAAAGTAAAAACTACCTGCAGCTTCAATGTGTTTATTAGCAATGCTCAATTTCAATGGTGCTTATTAAAAGTATGGTTAAATGTATGACATTTTTATTAGTAATTATAGCTACAAAGCTGTAATCCTAATGTTAAATTACTAGACGCCCCTGAATGTCTTTTCGCCCTCGTTCACACTTAATAGGTTCTCTTAGCTGGATGAAGACTGGGACAAAAGTGGTCTGAGATGTTTTGGGGCAAAGACAAATTGAGTTTGGTTGTTTAGCACATCACGAGCTCTCTGCACATGTAAACGTAGTGACTGTGTGGGACGTCCAGCCAGAGCCGAAGAGTAAAGGAGGTCTAGAAACACAACATAATTATAACGTTACTGACCTTGTACTGGATTAAGGGGTGGTCTCCGCAGAGGAACTCCAGACAGTGGCTAATCCTCAAGAAGTACTGCCCCCTGCTGGCCTCCTCCTCAAGGCCGTGGGTGGTCAGCCATTTCCTCACAGCCATCTCCATCAGCTCAGAAGGGGTGCAGCTCAACGGCACCTTCAAACTCGCAGAGTCCTGAACGACACAGGCAGGAAGAGAGATGGGAGGTTATTAAGGCTTGAAATAATTACTAAAAGAAATGTTGAAATCTATGCATGTTTACTGAATCATCTTGTGTTTAGAACCCATATCATTATATCGTAATGAGCTCATTTAATGTTATAAAAGTAAATAATTGTTAAGGAAAAGACTTACTTCCTGTCAAACATTAGGAAAGGAAACTATAAGATAATATTAGCATTTTACTACTTTAAAAGTTGAGGTAAGACCAGTGTAGTTTTTCCACAGTTACATGGCAGTTCTTAAAATGTATAATATGAAAATTACAATATGCATCAGGAACACTCCCAGAACCTGTCTGTTTGTCATTTTCCTGCTTCCATAAGAGTTTATCTTTATACATACAAACTTGTTTTCTCAACACATAAGCAGCTGGGGGTGGGCGGAATTGACTGAATAATAATAATGTTGAATATCAACCTTTATTTGTTTTATTTTTTTGAGTATCCTGATATCAGAAGATGTTTTAGCAATCAACAACACATTAAAATGAGTCTTTATTAGCAGTTTTTATCAGTGGAGAATAAGACAATCAGACAAATATGAAAGGACAGCAACATTTTTCAAAAACGTTTTTGGAAAGTAACAACATACGCTTGATTTTTATTTTTAATCAGTTATTCTTGCAAGGTTTTGAGAGTTTATTAAACATATTCCAATTTTGCATATCTATCCACAAAACCAAAAAATGGAACTCAAGCATTATTTTGTACAGTCTTTAGTTGCTTGGTGCCACATTTAAAACCAGAATAGATTTATTACTTTGTTTGGTTAAGCACCTAACAATTTACACTTTATGCAGTGTGGGACTGTTTATCTGTTGGACCTACTTCCTGTTCGTGTCCACCTGAGTTCTTTGGCACAGATGGACTTATCACGGAGCGTGTATTTTTATGATGTTGATCAGAGCAGATACACAGAGTCTGCAGGGGCCTGACCAGCTGCTACATTATTAAATGACTTTATTTTTGATAACACAAGCAGATGGAAGGAGACAGGACAGAGTTTAGAGAGAGAGATAAGAGAAGGGAAGAGAGGAGGGAGAGAAAGAGAGAGACAGAGAGAGAGAAAGAACACAAAGAGAAAAAAGAGAAAGGGGGATGGGCAAGTGTTTCCAAAGAGAGGGACCTGGTGTTGAGAAAGAGAGAGGGAAAGTGGAAGAGAGAGTCCCAGTGTTGAGAGAGAAAGAAAGTGAGAAAGAATGAGGGAATGACAGAAAGAGAGAAAGCGAAAAAGAGAGAGCTTCAGTGTTGAGAGAGAGAACGAGAAAGTGAGAGATAGAGAGGGTCCCAGTGTTGAGAGAGAACGGACGGAAAGAAAGAAATACAGAAAGAAATACGGAAATACAGAAAGAAATACAGAAAGAAAGAAAGAAAGAAATACAGAAAGAAAGAAATACAGAAAGAAAGAAAGAAATACAGAAATACAGAAAGAAAGAAATACAGAAAGAAAGAAAGAAAGAAAGAAAGAAAGAGAGAAAAAGAGAGAGAGAGAGAGAGAGAGAGAGAGAGAGAGAGAGAGAGAGAGAGAGAGAGAGAGAGAGAGAGAGAGAGAGAGAGAGAGAGAGAGAGAGAGAGAGAGAGAGAAACCAGTAGGAGAAAAAGAGACAAGAAGGTAGAATGGAGAGGATGGAGAGAATAGAGTAAAAGGTTGAGAGACAGAGAGAAAGACAGAAAGAATGGTGAGAGGGTCTACATAGCGAAGGGGAAGTGAGAGAGGGGAAAATAGAGGGTGGAGAAAGAGCGTGGGGGAGGACAGAAGACAAAAAGAGGGAAAGAGAGAAGAAGAGTGAAAAACAAGCAAGACAGACAGAGAGAGAGCCAGACGGAGAAAGAGAGGTTCATTTTGATTACATTTTGGTCCCAGGAGCTGAGCTGCAATAGTGACACAATTTCTGGGACGGTTTTGACCCACTTTGAGTCGCCACATGACCCACAAGTTGGATTCTGTCACGTGAAATTTGTACAAACAAGCGCTGAACAGAGTTTGAGTTTGTACGATGACAGTACCAAGTCACACAACCACTCAAAACAAAGCGTATATTTCTGCAGGAGTCCCAATGTTATTTAGAGATGATAGCCGTGCAAGAATACTGGAAAATACTTTGTGTTCGCCTGCTGTCCCCTTTGAAACAGCACAGAATAGTTATTGAGGATTACTTAGACATGTGTCAGCAGCTTGTGTTCAACATTATGGGGAAGATTAAGTCATGGTGTTTTTTAATCAACTACAAATGCAGTGGCAGTAGTTTAGTTTAGTAGTTTAGAAATAAATAGATTTTTTTTAAATTATTCAATATGGCACTGGAGTGGTAATTTGTTGTTCAAGTGGAAATTTATTTTAAAAAGTTTATATCATCTGTGTTATTAAAAGTCCTTTTTATTTGTATTTAATAACAACTGGGGACTGTCAATGAAAACTTTGGCTAATTCAGGTGCATTTACATTGCTATAAAGTTTATTAATGTAAACTACATAAACGACATAAGCTAATATATAATTTAATAAAAAACTGAAATTGATCAATTACAGGAAAATAATTGCGATTCTTTTTTTTCGCTCCATTTTGCCCAGCCCTACTGTACATGCTTTAAGCTCATTTGCGGTCTAATTACAGCGCCGCTAAATAACAAAATATCTCGTCTCCAAAAGTTTAAATGAATAAAACCATTTAACCCTTTAGAACAGGGGGTTCTTGTTATGTTAATACGCCTTGATGTGGTTTTTAAAGTGTGCACTGTAAACCTCATGCCATTTTTTTGAGACCAATGGATTCATCATACATATGCAACATAATTCATACAAGGGTTAACCATATCATATCGCACATAATATATTGGCGTGTCCTTTGGGGGCAATAAGAGATTTGAACATTGCCATTATAAGCATTTTCCTCTCAGGGGAGATGGACGAAGATTGTGGCTAATGTCTAAAGCAGCTTAACACAAGTGTGAGAGCTTTGCAGACGCTAAAATACTAATGAAGAAAGGTTGTGAGCAGTGTAAGAAGAACTTGTAACTATAACATAAATATTTTAAATGCCATCATTGACAACTCCTTACCATAAGGGCCTGACTAAAATGGACACCAAATCAAACGGTTTCCCATTTCAGCTATTTCTGAACCGTTAAGAGCACAAACTATTGGTTGGACTCTGTAGTTTTGGCCTCTCTTGTCTTTTACGATAATTATTTACTCTAGTTAGATTTACTCTGCACAGGGGAATATCAGATTTTAGATTTCAGCAAGATTTTCTTTGTTTAATATATGAAGGAGTAAAGCTGAGGATGGGTTGATTGACACTAGTTTGTGCATTTGTTAGTTTTGACAATTTCTTTTTCAAAGCTTCAGCTAGTTGAACTAAAATAAGATAAAGGGACTTGACCTATTATTATTATTATTTTAATTTGAATCACATTTTTTATTTGTTTGTTCACAACAAGCTGATGCCGATTCATCCTTGAATGGTTGATTTGACTGGAAATAAGAGGGTTTCTTTTTATATTCAACATGACCAGCAGCTTGACAATTACCTTTTATCAGATGGTGGATAAAAAGGAATAAATTAAGAAAAAGTATGACGTCCCACCAGTGGAATGACCTCATGGTAACAGGTTAAATATACTGACTAAAGCACCTGTATTCTTCTTTTATATCTTTTTGGGGCCATTTTGTCTTGCCCAAAAGCCCTATGGTATACTAAACTTTTTCATTTTCCTTCCTTAGTGTATAACAGCCTCACTCACCTGGGACTGGTCAAAGTGTATGGTGACTTTGAGGTCCCCGGCTCGGTCCGAGACTCCGTTGACTTGCTCCGGTCCCGGTCCGGACTCGGGCTGCTGAGAGAAAGACGCCTGCAGCCACTCAGTGCAGCTCATCATCTGGACCTTCTGCATCCTCTCCTCGCTCTGCCTGAACACCTTACTGCGGAAATCCTTCACCTCCTGGTCGTTTATGGCATCCAGCTCGTGAAGACCTAGCAGAAACAACACGACAAAAACAAAAAAACGTATATCAGTTCACACTTCACTTTAGAGCTTAGGATTGTGTTGACATAGCGCATTGAACATGTTTATGATTTGGGATTCAGTTTTGTCTTATTTAAACCAAAGTAAAATACATAAAATAATTACTTTCCATGACATAAATAATACAGACTTTTAATTATAGCAATTTAACACAAACAGCCAAATTTCTTCCTCCAAAGACTGAAAACAACACACTTTTATTGACAGAATATTGGCTATAGAACTGTCGATTAAAAAGACAAATCATTGACGATTAGAAAAGAATCTCAATATCTATAAAATGTTTTAAAATTAACTGCATAGCCCTGGCATAACAGTTAACCAAAGGAGATTTCAAGATGCAAAGTTCTCCAGTTAGCATTCAGACAAAAGCATTTTCTGTGTATTCTCCTTTAACCAAAAAGTTTCCGAGTTGTTTCCGCTGCACTTTTATTTTGTTATTTGCATCATTTTGGCAATGGATCTCTATTTGCAGCTGATTTTCCACATAATATTTATTTTACTGATTTTGGTTTACAATCTGTTACTGTTTGGTTTCAGATGAGATTACGTCATGACATTTTACAGGCCTATAATATGTCGAATTGCAAATGGGGAAAGGCAAAATGGCAATGTTTATTATTCGTATTTTCTGGTGTGATTGGATAAACTGGATAGTAGTCCTTGCCCCTACTAAAATGGTTTATGACTTTACAGTAGAGCTGCAAGATTAGTTCATTTGAACAGCCAGAGCAGTAAAAGTATGATATAATTCACTCTGTAAACAACAATATCCCACCTTACTATAAAAAAACAGCTAACAATGAACTTTGGATGTTCTGCAATGCATGGGTTTATAGGTTCATATTTCAGTCTACACAGCCAACCGTATGACTCAAAGAATAAACTCCTGGTTGAATTAACGTTCAAAAGAGTATCTAAAATGTCTGTATTAAATATTCATTGGCAGAGACTATGCAAAATGTCAATAGTTTGTCTGTTTGTCTGACACTCGCCCTTTCTCAACTTGTAAAGTGCTGACAATACCAATTTTCTGCTGGCTCATGTTTCAATATATTATTTGTATACATTTTAAACTGTCTTTCTCATGTCTTATAGTCCAGTGAGCGAACAGGCCTTACAGTGCTGTGGATCAATCGTATTTGCTGCTCTAAAAGGCTGAATCTTCACTGGAGATAACACAAAGTGACAGGCGATGGGGAACTTATCAGAAACTTGTCAAGACAATCTGCACGCTTCTCTATCAGGCAGCGGAGACGAGCCAGGAGCCAGACGGAAAGATTCAGGTGTGATGATGTGAGAATGTGCTGATGGAGCTCTACTTAACTCAGCAGAAGAGTAGAAAGCCCTGATATGCCCTGTGTAGGACTGATAATATGGATACAAATGGTTTAGGAGGGGGGTATGTGTCCAGCTAAAAATAATGCATACACCGAGATTTCTCTTTATTCCACTGGATTTTTCAGTTTTCAATGCCGAGAAGAAGGCTCTAAGAATGTTCTGATGTTCTGAGACAGTTTTGCATTTGCTTATTTCCTTTGAATGTTTTATTAATCTGCTTATCTTTTATTGACCGCTTCATTGTTTGATTTCCTAACTTTCTCAACAGTGTAAAGCCATGCGAGTGATTTTGAGCTAAATAAAAGTAAATTTTTTTTCCCTTCTTTAAAATCCAATTACTTCAACTAGCAACAAACTGAACTACTAAACCATTTGTCACAATCTCTGATGTACTATTTTGACTTGTTATTCATATTTTTGTTCAAACTTAATTCTTGCATTTGTGGGAAACTTCTTTTTTTTTTAACTTTTTGTGCATTTAATGTATGATGACATTTGAGGAGAAGAGATAATAGAATAGTTTACCACCTAAGACTCTTTATAAGACTCTTTTATTTTATTTCATTATGGATAATAATACTTTTTTGAGTTATTTCAGTGTTCCAAATCATCATTAACTTGTTCAACATAGAATTTTGATTCAAAAATGTCATGTTGCAATTTTATATACAATAAATATAAATAAATGAAAGTCTGCTGTTTGTTATGGTGAAACGTCACTCTAGGAGGGGCTTCAAGTCTGGCAGTTTTGAACAGGAAGTAAATATAGCGGTTTCTATTATTGAGCGGTTTCAGATCAATATTGCTGTTTACAATAAACACATTGGTTCACAGGCAAGTTTTCTCAATGAAGCAACCCCAAGCCTGAATAAACTGAGATTGTTGTGTGATAAATATATGAGCAAACTACTGCTCAAGGAAGATCATTTCAAAATACTGCCATGTTCTATACAAGTAATTAAACAGGTACTTTAATTTTGTGGATGACCTCAGTTCAAGTAAATTATAACAATGGTTTAGTTTTACTTCCGCCAAAGATGACCTTCAACCAATATTAACCCCTGTTCTCATAGTGATATAGTTGTGTACTTGAAACATGTATAAAAAAAAAACAAAGATTTCTCAACAGAATCATTGCTGGATTTGGTTGCTCACCTTTGCCAATGAGCACACCGATCTTGGAGTCCAGCAGACGCTCGGCTCTGCCACAGTTGCGGGTGATGAGTTTAAGGACCGGTAAAAAGGGTCGGACATCACAGAGTCGTCTGGTTTCGTCCTCCAGCTCCTCGTGCACCGCTGCCTGGTTCACACACTCAAACATGTGGCTCTCCATCTCCCCCAGGGCCGGGAAGAGGGGGAAGGACTGCGCCTGCTTCCATAAGAGCTGCAACACACAAAGCAACTCACTATGTAAAAGGTTAAACCAAAAACCACAATAGCTTATAGTGATGGGATTTTTATAGCTTATAGTGATGGGATTTTTATGAGCCTTGTCCTGCTCAATTCAGATTAATGTTAATCAATAGTAAAGCTTGCCAGTGATTTTGAGACCTCTTTACTTAAAGGGAAAAAAAAAAAAAAAAAAAAATGAACACACTAGGGCTGCACAGTTAATTGAAATTGCAATTTGAATTAATATAATAATTGGTAAATCACAAAGGCTGTTCTTAATTGATATAATTTCCTCCACAAACAACAAAATTAACATTTAACAACAATTAACAAAAAACAAGTGAGAAAAAGGTGTCTAATAGGGCGCCCCCCGCCAAAAAACGACCTTAAAAGCAACAAAGACGTGACTAACAGAGTCACAAATGCTGCTGACAAAATCCGACTAAAAGTGACAAAAACATGACACAAAGCCAGTTAGTTTGTCAGTTCATTTGTTAAACCATGCTCTGGAACAAAGCGACAAAAGTGTGTCTAAAAGCAACAAGGACATGACTAATAACGCCACAAACAAGATGGACAAAAAACATGACACAAAGCTACACAGATATTGCGAAACACGTCTTATTAGTTTGTCAGTTCATACAGTATTTAAGTCTTTTTGTCAGTTCTCCTGGTTGTGTCGGAATTCGATATTTTTTTCCCCCAAATCGTGCAGATCTAATAAACTCAATAAATAAGATTATTACTTTTACTTTAATTATTGTATTAATTAAAGTTAAGGTAGACTTTATTCTACTCATGGGAAAATGGGAAAATGTGTCTTCCAGATTTGACTCATCCTTTAATGCTGCTGTGGTTTCATGTCTAAATTGTGAGCCAGGATTGATCGGGACTACTTAAATTGTACGACCAATTGTTCATTTAATGTATACAATGCAATGCTATGATAATGTACTATCATGGGTGTATTGAAAGGAACTACAACGAACTAAGATCCATTGCTCCTTATTTCTGCACTCACTACAGTTTGACACAGCTCTCCATAATATATTAACATCTGACTTTTATTGCATTAAAGCTTAGGGACCCGACTTTATTGTTTCTGGGGTAAATATTTTGGGAGAATATTGTACTTGCAGCATTTGTAATGAAATCAAATTGCTGCACACTGTCTGCATCTAATAAAGTATTTAATGCACAAACCCTGTAGTAACAGGCCATAAGCAGTGTGATGATTGGGTGTCTAATCCTGCTTAACTTTGTCTTCTGAAAAAATCCCTTATTCAAGCATGTGAGTGTTAACAATGCAGCAAAGGGTTTGTTTAAAGTTAGGAATTATGTAAAAATATTTTATTACCACCGTTATTTCCTTTTTTCATGGTTGGAAAATTGGTTGCTGCAGCTTTTACTTTAGACCAAATATCGATTCACACAGAACATAGCATGTTGTTTATAAAGAACAAATCTCCAACAAAAATACTCACCCAAGGCTAAACTAAATCAACTCGGCTTATTCACCTCTGTTTCATTTCCTAGAAGTCTGAGGCTGCTCACATGTTTGCTTTCACTTGTTTGGTCCAAATCATTGTTGGTTTCTCAAAAGTTTCTGTACAGTTTTCACCTCCAGATATAGAATTTTTCACGTGGGAAACATAACTGATTGACTGCTAATATGCAATCACAAGATGTAGCACAATTAAGAGCATTCAAGTCAAAAATCACTTCTTTCCAGGAATATGTTTATTGTGGAATTTTGATGTAACTGCTTCTTCTTGGCAAAAAAAAAATCTCTCGGAACATTCAATGTCTGGAGTCTGCATCCTCCAGACAATCCGTTTCAAAATATAGTCCACATTTAAAATCATTATCATCATTATCTAGAATTTCACATCAAACTAGTCTTTGCAATCCTTTTGTCATTGTACTCTGAATAAACGACATTGGAAATTTCAGAAGCTATTTTATAAAATATGAAGATAATCAAGCAACAACTCAGATGTTTTTGTACGTTTATCCCAATGCCTTTTACATTCAGGTTTTAAATGTTTTGATCCTAATTTTAGCAAATAAACATTCATTTGTTTGTAGCTTTTATTTTATCAACAATCAAAACAGTACTTCAATCTAAATAGGTGTTCAACTGTACAAATTACTTCTGTAAATCTTTTAAAGTGAATTTAAAAAATATTATTTAATTGTATTTGTTTGCAATTTGATTTTAATGAGTCTTTCTTGTTCTATGAAGCACTTTGAATTACACTGTGTACAAAATGTCCTCTTCAAACACACTTGCCTTGTCCCAACCCTGTAACAGTAAATCAGTAAAATATACTTTATTTTAAAATAAACATTGTCACACCCAAACTGCTCATAAACAATGGCACTGCAGTCCCTAAAGTCCAACAGACCCTCGAGACTGGCGAGTTCACACTGGGTTAGTCCAGTCATGCATGATATCATGAGCTAAAGCTGAGGCACAAGCGACAAACAAAAACAATTAGCTCACCATGAAACAAGCAGGTCTGACAAAACAAGAGTGAGATAACGTCTAACTGAGCAACTGGGGATAGAGCTGTGATCTCAGTCAGGGGAATGGAGACTGTAAATATATTACTGAATATACTGAAAATAAAAAAGTAATACATGCATACCTTTCACTTACTATAATCTTGTATACATCTATGTTTGTATGTATGTTGTATTTACATGCTTGCAGTAGCTCACTATCTGGCTATTTGTTTGCATGTCAATGAAATACAATTATGCGGATTGCAAAATAAATACAGTGACTGCAGGTATAGTATAAAAAGAGGTGTGGCATGCCCATACATTCACTGAGATTATGTCGGAAAGTGTGTTTGGGCTGCTTTGGGAAACTGCTACTAGTGCAGCAATCTAATAAAAATGTGTGGATGGTAAAATAAACACAGTGACTAGATTCTAAGATTTAAGTATGGCATAAAGTTGAAGTCGGTAGAAATGGGTTTTTTTACATGGCCAATTGGAGAATTAGATCAATATCGGAGGGCAGGAATTGATATTTGCTCCATTACATGTTTACATTTCCAGCATCAGTGTTGGTACAGATGGTATCAGTGCAATCGAGCAACAAATTCACTCATCTTTTTACTTTTAGAGGTTGTGTCTGATTTCTCGCCCCGCACACGAGTTGAGAAAGCCTGATGAAAAACCCCACAACTACCCTGCTGCTTGGCCAAATAAAACAAAAAGTAACATGCAGAACTTTATATAACTGCTGCTTGCCAGACCTGCATAATAGTAGTAATATTAGTCCATGTACTGACCAGCTTGATGTGCTGTATAGTGGCCTCTCGTGGCACCTCCATCTGGATGTAGATGCCGGTGGGCAGGAGGAAGTCCACGGTGATCTGTGCCGGTGCGTGACCAGACAGGGGCGAGTGCGCCGCCCAAATGTCCACCAGGTCTGTCATGGCAGGAGGCATGGCACACTGCAGCAGAACGCACTTCAACCATAAGGACCTGAGCAGAGACAGGACGGAACATTAGAAAAGAGAAACATTAGCAGAGTTTGACGTCACAACAGTCAAATAACAAAAACTAAAAACAAATTTGTACAGCTGGTACTTCAGCACTGGAAGCGATGTTGGTGAAGGGTCTTGGCAAAGGAATGAATGGTAAGAGTGGGAAAGTGCTATCACCACTGAACCTCTGCAGCTCCCCTAACGGCATCAGGTATTCCCAGGGATATCCCATCCCAGCACTAACCAGATCCAACCCCTGCTTAGCTTCTGAGATCAGGTGAGATGGAGCCGCAGCTGCTCGGTGGCAAAGCAACAGATGTGGCAAGTGATCTGTGCCAATGGCCTTTCTGATCACCATTCACTCACACTCAAGGACAACAAGGATAAAAGAATAATTAAGTATAATATAGAATCATGTCCCTCACAATACAATGCACATGACTGAACTGCCAATACACATGTCTCAACTCCAGTGCATTTTTTACCATATTTTCACAGATACAGGAAGAAAAATGTTGATTGTATGTATATCATGTATATATATATCATCATCTCATGTATAGAGATTAGTATTGATTAGTGAGATTAGTGTTGTGTCTCTAATGGATGCATTACCATATTGTAAAGCAGTGTTTTTCAACCTTTTTTGGCACACTTTTTTGGTTGAAAATATTCCACAGCACACCATTAACTAAAATAACACCAATGAACTCCATTTAGAAAAAAAAAAAAAAAAAACGTGTTATTTACGTTGCAGATATCGTCTATGCCGTTGTGTCTGGTTCTTTAAACTTGGCAATGGTGGCTGTTTATCTTTAATTTTCTGTAAAGAAGTTGCTCAGAACACTCTAGATTTGACGATTCTGACATTTTTACTAGGCACACCTGGCAAAACCTCAAGGCAGACTTGTGTTCCCCGGCACACTGGTCGAAAATCAAGGTTGTAAAGGATTATAGTCAATGGCAAATATATACCAAATGAAAAAATAACACCTTTATTTTGGGTTGATAAAATAATATTCATGTTTAATAATGGGATAAAAAAGTGACAATTTACTGCAAAACTGGCATCAACAAATCCTACGCAGAACTACGCAAATGTTTTTTTTGGTTCCTTGAAACCAAATACCCGCCAACCACACAGGAGAGGTAATCAGTTTTCCATTTAACGTGCGGTCATATCATGAACATACGCTCATATTTCCCAGTCAAATGCTGCGCTGCTGACACGTCCCACATTTGATGCATTGCCCTTACGTCCCCGCAGTGGCAGCAGTGTGCAGAGGGCAGAGAGAGTCCGGTGGATTAAACTTGGGTCGGAGCCAGGACTCAGAGGAATG
The DNA here is from genome assembly GCA_019453435.1 of Rhinogobius similis. Classification (NCBI taxonomy): domain Eukaryota; kingdom Metazoa; phylum Chordata; class Actinopteri; order Gobiiformes; family Gobiidae; genus Rhinogobius; species Rhinogobius similis. The sequence continues at coordinate 29,012,444 of CM033625.1, forward strand.
CCCACTAAGCAAACAGAACAAAAGGTCAGCCTCTCATGTAGCAGCCGCGAAGAGCTCCCACAATGAAACCACTCACACTTATACACCGATACTACATGTTAGGTACCGAATCATATGACAGCAGGTGTGGAGAATTTGCGTTTTTTTAATGAATACTTTTTTGTGAATTTGTTAGAAAACAGCCGCAAGGGGTCAAAGGGGTCAAAGAAAATAAGTGCTGGGTGAAAAGGACAATCTGTCTAATCCCTGTGACATTGTGCTACTTAGATGAATCAGTCCTTCTCGGTTTAAAGGAGCTGTAATGAGTCGGCGTAATCCCTCATTCGTCCAAGAGTGATTGATCGTAAAAAAAAGTTTGAAAAGTAGTAATCTGGACAAAGTTTTGAAAATGGTAATACTCAGATTTGCATCCAAAGGTCATTTTCAGTCTGAGAAGCCAGTATATTCTTCTACACTCAGAGCTGGTCTGAGTTAACTGAACAGCTCTTCAGATTGAAAATGACTTTCAGAAACTCTTCAGGTTTAGGGGTGGGAGGTATGACAGAAAAAGAGTCACAATTTATTTTTCTGCTATTAATCAAACGCAATTTTAATTTTATTTTGTCTTATATAAAGCAAAGAAAAATGAAACTAAATATTAAAGTTGCTGTACCTGATTTTAAAATTTTGAAACGTGAAAAACAGAACTATTTCATGTGTCCTGTCCCGGCAGAACTCGCTATGGGATCTGAGACGGTGAATATTTAGGATGTTGGGATGGCATTAGGTAAGTGAGCGATACATGTGACTGATGGAAATAGTTTAAAACAGTTTCAAAACAATAAAAATCAGGTACAGCACCTTTAATTACTGACCATAAACAAAGCCAACTTGCCAAAAATAAATTCTGCTGGATAGGGCAGTATTTGACTGAAATGCTTGGTCGACTAAAGACATATCGTGTGTATCCATTGATTATCCATTGACTAAAAGGGGGCATAAAATCTCTCCAAATAGCACGATCTTAAGCAAAAATACAGTATATATAAAGAGAAGTATACAAGTAAATAGCATCATCATAAGTGAAAAGGCAGATTAAACTGTCAAGCCACTCCAAAAACTCCAGTTAACTCACTTCATGCTTTCTCCTTTCTGTTGTCGATTTAAAAATCCTTATATTCCTAACAAAATAATAAGTCAACTAATACAAACGTTGATAAACTGAGACCCCATCAACCAATTAATCCAATAAACGACTCAATAAACCTCATACTTTTACTGAGAGAAGATTGACTGTTAACTTCTCAAATAAAAAGACCCAAGCTGATCACTGACAATAACAAAGGACTGAAACTTGATCTTGATTAAAGTTCAATTGACTGCACAGCCTTAATTTCGATGACAGTACTCAATTATCATATTGCAGACCTCTTCAACCATCACCAAAGTCAGATCAGTCCACCTCTATTGTTTTTCAAAATGTTTCTATAGCTTTTTTGCGCATAGGGTTTCTGAAATTTCACATATTAGTCTTTAGCATACCCAAACACAGCAGCTGCCAAGATAATTATGGTTCAAACTAGCGTGAGGCGTTCGGGTGTGTACTTAGCCGCTGTGCCCTGATCTGAAGGATTACACCAAATCTTTAAACACACAGCATGTGCAAAGTCATGTTTTTACCACACCACAACAACAGCAGGGGGGAATTACTTAACATGCACACTTGGAATGTCAAGATTAATAGATTCTGGAGACCGAAATGAGAGTTAAGTGCTTTTAGTATCACACAGCTGCAGAACGACAACAAAGAAAGTGAATTTTATTAAGATGGTTGTATATGGAAATTTTTAAGGGCGGGACGGGGCATAATTCCCACAAGACAAGACAAGACATGAGATTAAGCGCACAAGAAGAAAACAGGACGAGAGTTTGACACAATTTATTATACATACATTGAGTGATCCAGTTCACAATCTTTGTTGGCGTTATAGCACAGCTTTTTGGAACTACAGCTTCTCAAGACGTTTTTTTTGTCCAAGCCAAATATAGACAGGAGAAAAACAAAACAAATGATTAAGTGTGAAGAATCTTCCGGCAGTTTTATTTTGCAAGATTTTGTAGCATGAAATCTCGTCCCAGCTCTAAAATATAGGCTTCTCAAGTCTGGTTAAACAAACAAAACAAATGAAATGTTCAATAGTAACAATAGTTAAATCTTAATGTTCACCAAAAATGAATCTCGTATCTCTAAAAGCCCTTATATTATATTGCAATAAATTTTGATAAAAGCAACATTTGGGAAAAAAATAAAAAAAGACCAAACTAAAGAGCCCAACTTTTAGCAATTACAGTTAAATTACAGTCTATCTTTACAGTCTGTTTTTATCTTAGTCTATCTTAGTCTATTCTTATTTTATTTTATTTTATCTTATTCTTAATCTTATGCATGCCTCTTTTATCTATTTTTATTCATTGTTTCATGTTGCACCTTACATGAAGCAAGTTCTATGTTTGTGAATTTTGATCACTGACAATGGCAATAAACCAATTCTGATATATATATATATATATATATATATATATATATATATATATATATATATATATATATATATATTTTACCCCAAAATGAATATGCAAACAAACAAACAACTAAACTAACGTTACTCAAGACATTAGTTGTACACTTTGAAAACTAATCATAATGTCCAAATCCAAATATTAGGTCTACACCGATTAGTCGACTAAAAGGGGGTGTGGCAAAAGCTCTCAAAACTAGGACGTATCTCCATGTATTTAACACAAACCGAACACAAAGACTACAACTGCACAGGAGTTCATGCAAAAACATATATTTATCCATAAAAGTACTAATAAGATAAGTAAGATTGAACTCATGATTTACTCCCTAATCATTCCATATCCTAATTTTTGCTGTGGTCCCATTTTAATCCTTTTTATCTAAATAAAACATTAGTCAACTGATACAAATTTTGGTTGACTAAGACACCATCAACCAATTAATCGACTAAACAATTACGACCCTAAATACTACATTAAAATAAATACGGCTATCCAATCACGATCATATTACACATTCCAATTTGACATCTTTCTAAACCGTTCAGCCCTATGAACAAACACTCGAGGTTAAAGCACACTTCCCTTTCTCAGGCTCCAAGTGGCCAACGTCTTACCAGCCTCTTTCCGATAACAAGCCCGCAACTTGGTTTTGTTTTGTGCCCAAAAATTGCCCCATCTGACCACTTTCACCTCAGGCTTTCTCGTGGGCTCATCCTTAAGTGGCCAGCGACCCTCCTGCAGGCCAAACAGGTCCATTTCCATCCGGGCCAAGAGATCCACATTAAAAATGACAGAGCTGATTGCCGCTAATGGGCTTGAGTGCTTTAGCCGCTATAGGACGAGACACAACGAGGCTGAGAGGGTCCGGCCACTTATCAGGCATGCAAATGGACACATCAGCATTGAGTTTCACTACTTCTGGATTTATATGATGGTTGATAAGTTTTAATACTTTCAGTGATTCATTGTTACAGTTCAAACTAGGGTTGAACTACTTGGGAAAAGTTTTCAGACAAGTATTGCGACAGGCATTGTGCAATTTATGTTTTAAAGCAGAACTATTTTTACACTATTTAACGCCTTTGTAAGTGTGTGCGGTGGTTGCATTAGATTTTCAGGGCGTATGAAGAAACCATCGTCTCCCCCTGCTGTCTCTGGGCGTAAATGCAGCCTTGCAACGTTCGACGACATCAACCTGAAGACGCTGGCTCTTTTTTCATATTTGGCAACGTTAAATGTTTTTGTATGTGATCGTACTGTACAATAAAAAGAAGACAAAAAAAGAAGTGTATTTTCACAAGAGAGCTGCAAGGGGAGCTCTGTCACTGAAGTTACTTAGTTCTGCTTTAATAATTGGTTTAACTTCATATTTTAAGTGTGTCCAGTAAAATTGACTGAACTGACAAACGAATACATGAATCACATTGCAGAACGTGTGTGTACAAATCTAAACTACAGGGTTAGCAGATTTTATGCAGAATAAGACAGGATATGTTTTGTTTAGTGGAGGAAAAAATGGCACTTACAAAAAATGCAGCCTTTGTGATTTGGGACTGGGACCAAACACGGGCGTACACTGCCTTCACACTTGTACATGTTTGGACCTGGTTTGAGCCCAGTTAAATTCTGATTTGGTCCTGTTCCAGTCCTGTTTTAGCCATGGTTTCAGTCCAGGTTTAGTTCCAGTTTAATCCCAGTTTTAATGTGATGTTGAATGCGAAAGTGTGAATGCTAAATTTGGACTAGGACTAAATTAGGACCAAAGAAGTAGTGGCTCTCAGCTTGGGGAAAGGGAAGTGCGCATTGGTCAATAGTGGGCCTTATCATATGACAGACGCTGATGCTAAAGTTAAATAAAAACTAGAAACTATTTGAGTAAGTAGTATCAATTCTGTAAAATGGAAATTTGGAGGAAAAACAGGCTAATATTAAAGAAACTACTACTATTTTGCATTGGAATTTACATTCTATCATCTTGAAAATGTGTTTTTATTATCATCATAATGCGACTGGTTTCGAGTCTTGAATCTTTTCCAACACTAGGGGACCCATGCATTCCTACCTTGGAACACTTTTGATAATACTGATCCCTGCAGACTGGGAACTCCCCTTAATTTCCTCAGTTTAGAAATGGCTGAGACTTGCTTGCCTGAAGCCATTATATTTAACAATGTTTACTTCCTGCTTGATACCCAGCAGGTGTTGAAACATATGAAACAACAGACAAATCTAGTTTTGTAAGTACTAGAATGACTGGTTGATGAGTTCAATTTACTCACCACAGAATAAATACTGTCAATCAATTGGGCATAAGACAACATTTGAATTTTGTGTCACAATTATCACGTAAGTAATTGCAATTAACAATAATATGAACAATTAAATTGCTGATGGTTAAGAAAATCAATTCATGGGTTTTATAGTACTTCTCATCATTCAAAAATATATTAATTTTGAGAATTTGTTTTATTTAAAGACAAATATTCATGTTTTTGTCCTCCTTTGAGTTAATAATCATTTTTTAAATTACCTTATCAATGGTTTAGTCTCATTTTAGACAATGTTGGCCTTAAATTAGACCTGATATAGTCTGGATTTAGGTCTGGTGATGTTGAAAAGCCAAATATTATCTTAAGTGGTATTTGATGTGTTTGTGTGAAGTTTGAAAACCACTGATCTAAACAATTAAACCTGGCTGTGTAATTATTCTTATTATTAGATATTTTTTTTGTCCTCGTGTCACCCACTTTCTAAGTCCTGGGAATGTGTGCCACCTCTGGGTCGTAGCTGAGTTAAATCCACTTTTATGGAAATTTGGAGGGTCTTTCTGTCGACCGTGGTGGTTTTAAGAACAGCGAGTCTTGTTCATTGTACAGTCTCGAAAGCCCTTTGAGGCAACTCTGTGAAGAAGTGCTCTATTCAGCTTTAAAACTGCTTATTTGTATTCCTCGCACTGATCTAGCCATACATTCTCCATCCAAAAGTCCCCATTGAACAAGTGAAGAGAATGACAAAATGTACAGATCCATGTATTCATCTTGAATCAACTAATGGGCCTCAAGCAACTGCACAGGGTCAGTCAGACCTAGAGCAAATACACACAGACACAATTTGTCATCAAGAGTCACTCATAAGGGAAAATGTACGCAGCGTATTCATCTGAACCATGAAGAAATAAGGACATTATTTGGTTATCAATTGCGCAGCAACTAAGGACTATTTAAGTAGCCGACCAGTGAAACGTTTTATTCTATTGTACATCGAGACGTTTCAAATACATTATTGACCAAAATAAAGTTGTAATATGTTGACCGAAAGCTTCTGGATAAAGAATATTTACAAGTGAAGCACATTATTGATGAAAAGAATAAAATATAAATATATACTCATTCTGTAAGCCTATAGTTCTAATGATTACAATTATCAAAATATGACTGCGATTATTTATTACAGTCAACATGTCACAGTTGGTCGATCAGCACTATTGCAGACCCATAGTTATTGATTATTAGACAGGTCACATATAAAAAAAAAGTTTCATTTATGCTTGAACAATACTGTTTTGAATAGCACATTGAGAGCAACTTTTATCTGCTCTAACTCAACCTCTGATAATAAAATTAAAAAGCGAAAGCAACATGACACACTCTGTTTTACAGGACAAAAAAAGTCTAAATCACAGGTGAATGAGCCGAGCAGAGGGACTGTCTGTACATAAATAGTTTTAATGACGTCAATTTTAATGATGGCAGGTTTAACAGATGACCTTTTCTCAGAGCACACCTCTGTCAGTGAGCAGTGCTGGTGCTGACATACTTTGTACACTCATGTGGTGTGAATCAGCAGGTGAGCAGGGGGGACTGAGGGCATGTGGGCTCACATCCAGACTTCTGCTGCAAGGTCACATATGCTACAGTGTATGGTCATGAGATAGTTCAAGGGTAAACGCATATACACTCTATACCAAAGTTCTAGTAGTATGTCAATTATCTTATTTATGTTAGTTATATGGCAACAATGACGGGGATTTAGATGCCATTCTGCCTCTCTGATGAAGACAAAATTAGATGAAAAGAAATAAGGAAAACAAGACATTTTGCTCAATAAAATAATAAGGCCAGTACTACGAAGGGGAGATTTTGCCGACACTCCAATTTACAGGTCGGAACAAGGGTACGCCTATAATTCTCCAGCTTTAGATACAGGGGGATACTGTCTACTAGTAGATTAACCAAATAAATAGAAAATACTTCTTACCATTTAAAAAAAATAAAACTAAGGATAGAGGTGGTATGCATGTTTCATAACGCGGCCCTAATCTCTTATCTGTCTGAGTCTACCATTTCCTGGGAGAGTGACAGGTGGACTTAACCAGTCAATGAAGTGTGAACTCTATGAGGAAGGGGAAAATAGCTTTAGTTCTTTAATTTTACAAGAAATACAACGTCACTGTCCATGAGTTGTGATCAAACCTATATTGCAGCCTAGTCTTGGGTTGCACAATTCATTCATATCAAATGAAAAACACACTTTAAATGTATATGATGTCAAATAGTAGGACTGCTCAATATAGCACAAAAGTATCAATATCGCAAGATTGACAAACACAATAATTGACAACAAATGACATATCTCCCAACAGCATCAATGTTCTCCATATTGCCAAAATGTACCTTTTTTAAAAATGAAAACCTGGGAAAAAAAAGACTTTTTTAAGATTTAAACTAGCCTTGATTATTGTTTTGACTCTTTTTACTTTGACACAGTTTGACTAATAAACTAAGGAACGCATTTTTGTTTTAATAACTGGACTTATTGCGTCAAAAGGTATGTATCGCAGTAACATCAGTATTGCAGAACTTAGCAGCTGCCCCAAACAAAAACTCCAAAGAACATTGTGATATTCCGTCTGTCTTATCTCTCAGTCTTAAACACTTATGTAAATCCTAACCTTCACTGACAGGTGAAAGTCATGCGGCGTATATGCCCAGGTAGGCCGGGTGAGCGAGGGTGACCGAGAGTGAGTGAGGCTGCCCTGGCGGGGGTCCAGGGGTCTGCTGGAGGTCAGGTTTCACTGGAGGATCGGCTCAGCGCCCATGTACCGGGGAGAGCTAGAGTTTCATGTAACAGCAAAGGCAGAGAAACAGCAGGTACAATCTCTGTTATCAGTGTGTGGCCTGCTCCCTGCGGCTGAGGACACACTTCAGATGTAACGAGAATATCGGCTGCATGTGCTGAATCAGTGTTTATGCAGAGATTTGTGTAACAGCTCCAATAACAATGGGAAAACTGAAGGAAAACTAATCCTGTGGAATACATCTCACAGATTTGTCCATAAAAGTTGTTCCAGGAAGATCAGAGGTAAAAGTTGTTAAAGAAGGTTATTTTTTCAACATGGAATATTAAGCAGTTAGGTGATTTGGAGATGTCGAGATTATAATCATGATTATTCAGGTTACAATACAACAATAACCGAGTAGAAAAATAAGACTTTGACCATTTTAGAAGCAAAATAAAGTAATATTATTATTAAATACAAAGAAATATATATCAACTTAATAAATAATAATTTAATGTAAAGTGCTTTTATTATCTGCGTTTATGTTGATGGTAGTGCATAAAGTTTGAAAGGTAGTCTAATATTTGGTTGGAGCGCCTTTAGCTTTGATGACAGCACACATTATTTTAATTATTTTGCTTCTGCAATGTCAAAGGATTCATTTCAATCCAGTTTTGCATTCATTTTTCATCAAGATCTTGTATTGATTATGGACAGTTTGACTTGAACAAAGCCTTCAGCACATCCCAAAGTTTCTCAGTGAGGTTCAGATCTGTGGTAGATTTGTTTCTACTTCTTCTTGGTGTTTTCTATGTTTGATGCCAATGATGTGACCCTTTTAAAATACACTGACATCTTCTCTACGACTTTGAGATTTGTCTTTCCACGTGTTTTTTACAGAAATCAGAAGCCACTCACTGCATCAGTTGAGTTTAAGTACGTGTTGCAGCTGAAAGACAATCACCTGCAGGTTATCCAACATGAGCCTGATACTTGTTTGCTTAGTTGAATCCAGGTGTCGATTTTCTTTTTGGACTGGCAGTGTAGAAATCAAGATGTTTGACTTCCTTCCAAAAGTCATTTTCAGTCTGATGGTAATGGTTCGAGCAGCTGGCATGCGTTTACGACATATTAACTTTACTTTATCTAAGGTTTGACTTCACAAAGCTGATTATACACTGGAGGAATAGTACTCACTGCTGTCATAAATAATTGTAGAGTAGTGATAACTCTTCCTCTAAAATTTGAAACGACATCATTACCATTATTAAAAAAACAATGAGGATTAAGTTTTTCAAAGGGCAAGTTATGACTTTTTAGCTGGATTTGGATTGTGTGGCGTTCCCTGTTCAAGCGAAGAACAATGGCAACAGAAGAACAATGCACAGGCTCATTACTGACCTTTGACAGAACAATCATAATAAGTAAAACATGGCAAACCTGACTGTCTGAATAATATGTTCTGTGTAACGTTTTAGTAAATACTAACTCTAAACTCAATTTCAATAAAGAAGAAAAAGAAAAAGCTCAGTACTAAAAACTGATTTTGATACCACATGATGATTAAAAACAGAAAAGGAAAAGTCTAATTTTGTCCCATTTACGTGCATTTAGGTCTTCTCCCAAATGTTAACGCCACTGGATGTGTTTAAAACGTATGCGGTGAACGAAACCCCGATTGTAAAAACACAAATTACAATTCTTACCGCCATTACTTTCCCCAAATTGTCCAGTCCTGTTCCGAAAATGACACATAAAAAGCATACATCAGAGGGCCCAATCCAATTTTCTGTAACCACATGATTTATAACCAACAACTTGCATCAAAACAACAAGGTTAAAAGCCCAGTGACGGTTGTGAAAGCTTTCAGGGCCAAATGCATTTCTGGTCTCTTAAACAGCAGCAGTGTTACTCAGCACTATCTCGGAGGGACAGTAAAGGGCCTGTTAGTCTCTCCACAACAGAGCGCGTCTTTGTGGCTGAAAAAGTCCAAACTCTGTGAGCTTATGTTAGTTTACTGTACGCTCCTGTTCGAGTGTGTGAGCGGACATTTGTGGTGATTAAGGATCCTGTGACATACCGACTTCCATCCGTCCTAAAAATAAATGTCCACAAAAAGCATCCAAGTCCTCCACCCCGGTCTTCTATACAAACCGTACTGTACTACAAATGTTTGACACCAAATATATAAAGAAACTGTTTTCAAAATGCCTCCTATAATGCACTAAAATCAAAAAGCAAGCACTGAATAGGGAGAAAAACAAGACTCACTAAGGGGTGACAGAAATAGATATGCAGAGACTTATCAATATTAAAACAAGTATCAAAAGTATTGAAACTGGAATAAACAAGATGATAAGATCTTTTATGAATACTTTTTAAATTATCTTGATCTAAACTGGGATTGGAAAAGGGAACATGCATGGTAATTAAAGAAACTACAGTTGTTTTGTGCTGTAAATTACCTCATATGGTCTAAAGCTATGCAATTGTGGTATCAAAATCATATCAATACTGTAGATTAATAAAAATAACCCATTTAAACCTTCCCTGAATAGTTTTAAAATACGCTGAGAAGTAGAAAGTTACTATTAGACTACTATTTTGAGTTGAAACTGAAACAACTAAAATAATATGGAGATGTTAAAGCACAAAAGTACACAAATGTTTATATAATACTTAAGTTTAAAATGTTAGTATTCTTGAAAATGATAAAACTAAACGTATGCACTGAAGACTAAAGGCGCGTTCTAAACATATAGCACCAATGCTCTGCTTCTATAGGATCAATGCTGTCTAATGTTACAATATAACCTTGTTCAAGCTATTCACAGCCTGCATCACAGGAACAAGAGGAATTTTAAATCTAATATGTTGAAAACAATACAACAAGAGGCAAATGTTCGGCGCTATTCAGTGGTTAATGTAAGATTCAATAGTTAACATTAATTCGTTTATTTTGTTTTGAGTAATTGACTATTCAGATTGCTTTCCTTTTCAGACTAAACTAATCAACTAAACTAATCAAATCAAGTTGTTCTGCCTAGTTCGAAAATATTCTCTTTCAATTCCGAGCATAATTATCTGCCCAGGGAATAAGTCAGATAACCCCCAAATAAATGTAATGGAATTACATTTCTTATTATTACTCCTTGATTTTTAACCACTCTGCCTTGAAAAATCAAATTAAATTGAGTTAACTAATTCATATTGTAATTGAATGTAATAAATTGTCTTTGGAATGCCCTGTGCAAACGTCTGAACCAGAAAAGACACAAAAATGACAACATCTTGGAACTAGTGTTGTGTCAACACTACAATTTCATGACTTTTGAAGGAAACGATCTGATACTAAAATACTAACATAGATAGATCTTTTTTTAAAGCTAATTCAATTTTTTTCAACATTTCTGAAGAATAGTTCAGAAGTTTGTTTTTAATCACAACAACTAAATTTGAGATAAATACTCAGAATTCAAGCCATTACTCATAAACCATTTAGTATTTTAGCATCCTTTCAGTTCCTCAGGGGTGGGTGATTATGACAAATTAATATTTCAACATCTCTTGGGATTATCTCAATGACAATACTTGGACGATGTTATTGCAATCCTTCTAAAATGTCTATTTTTAGGATTGAAGTAAAGCATTAAACATGATAAGACTGTATATTTAACCAAAATAGTGCAAAAATATGACATTAGTAAGATTGTTTTAAAGATTAAATGGTAAATTTGTTATATTTTTAGTCTTAAACTGCTTATTTGCAACGTTTTTAAAAGTTCCTCCTAGACAATGCACTCAATGTTAGTTTTCCTTTCCTAAAACATGAATGAATGAAACTGTTGATTTTGAGTTTTGTTGGGCACATGAGCTAACCACACGCAGGGGCGAGAGAAAGAGTGCGTCATGGCATCAGAATAACCACAAATCACGCCCTCTCCTCAGACAGGAAACACTGACAGCACACGGGACAGTGGTGACACATACCCAAAGTCCCCTTCTACTACCGCCACACTCCAGACCATTCACAAAAACACACCCAACGCTGAATCAGAGCCCCGTGCCGCCGCTTGGAAATCGCTGTTGTTTACCAAAGTCAGTCTGGAGGAATTTACAACGTCGTTTGAATAGTAATAGGATTGGTAACAGTGTGTGCAGAAGGCAACTGGCACAGGACGGCTCATAAGTCACACTGCTCTGACAGCTGCAAAAAAAAGGCAGGGATACTGAACTGAAGGAGACATGGACAATATATAGAGATTCAGAGAGTATCGTGAATGTTGTTTTGAAGATATGCTATTGTTTACAGTAAAAGATGCTACAAAACCAAAATGAATGTACACAGCGATATTTCTGCACTTTAGTGATTCATTTTACAGATATTTCAAACTTGTCTGACAAATAAAGACGTGTTTTTATCGGCTTGACAGAATATTGTCTGAGTAAAATGGAGATTTTTTTTGTGTCAAATTGTTCACCCCTAAACTAAAGGGTTAGGCAACAACTTTTGAACACAGTACAAAGATATAGTGTCACCACAAAGGGAAAGAAGGTTTTCTCAAATTCATTTTATTTATTTTTTGAGGTTCTAGATAATGATTACAACAATAAAAGGTACCGAAAAAGTTCAGGTTCCAGTATGAGAACAGGTATCATTTATGTACTGCTAACAAAAAATGAAAGAAAAAGAAAAAGTTAATAAAAAAGGTACCCAGTCTAAAATAAAACTAAATGTTATGGAAAATTATAATAATTATTTGTAATGAATTTATTTGTAATATGATCTGAATGCATCTTTCTGGTTCTCCATAAACTACAACTGTGCTCTACAAATAAAAGTACCAGTTTTTTGTTTAAATGGGTTGAAAAAATTGACTGTTGAACATTTATAAAAACCAAGGCTCTCTCACTTTTATTTTTTTTTAAACGTTGCGTAATCGTCAAAATGGCTTGAGGAGCAAAAACAAGATGCACCGATTTAGACGTTTCTGTTCTGATACTGATCTTTTGACTTCAAGTATGTAGAAATATTACGGCTGCATTTGACTAAAGAAATTCCTGGCGGAGGCTCCATGCTAGAAATGTGATTTTAATGCAATTTTATTCTATCTAAAGCACATTGAATCGCCTTTACGACTTGTGCTTGACAAATAAACTTGCCTTGCCAAGTTTAAATCGAAATCAAATTGAAATTTGAAGGGATGCAATTAGCAAATTGCAAAGGCTGCAGTTTTATTTTATTTTATTCTGCATAAAAACTGCTAACCCTGTAGTTTTGATGTGTTAAAACATGTTCTGAAGCAAAGGACAATAATGTGTCTAAAAGCACCAAAAAAGCATCCTAAAACAAGAAAAATATCTGTGTGAAGACGGAAAAAACACAACTGAACCAAAAACAGATCCAAATGTTGTGTAACTCGTATATGTTCTTCAAACAACTATGAAACAGAACGGTACAAATGTAAGTACAACCCTTTTCGATCGAGAAGCTCTTAAAAATAATACTGAATTCTTTCCATCATCTTCAGACAATAGTTGGAGAGTTGCAGGTCAGATCAGTTGTGAGCGCGCTCTTACAGCAGACTGTTGACAGTAATTGAACATGACCTGAGAGTAACCCGTGTGGGCTTTCAAACACTGGACCAGAGGCGGACACAGCGACAGACATGATGTTTCCACTGTTCAAAGGAGGAAGCAATAGATCGAGACGCGTATTTTTAGCATTCGGGCTTTGCTACTGTCTTTGGTTACAGTGAAGACCAAATATGTGCAAAGACAGGAAGCATTTTACAAGACAACGCATAGAAAGTCTAAATATGTAATGAACAATGGTATTTCAAGCCCCCTTCAAATCAGTCTTTCCATGTTGTGAACCTGGAACTACAAAAAATAAATAAATAAATAAATAAAAGTAAAATAAGATACACGTTTTTTCAGTAATTAAGTTAATTATTTGACACTACCTGTACATTATAGACGCTTAAGAAAAAAAAAGTTGTGATTGACATGCAAAAAGTATTCTGTACACATTGTAAACAAATTCAGGAGCATTAGCATTTGAGAGATTGAAATAAACAGATAAAAACAAGAATCGAGTTCAATATGTTTGTGGATGTTTAAACTACAAGCTTTTAAAACACGATTTTAACAGCATTTTATTCTTTGCAGAGGGCATTCTATTATTTAAAGGCAACATATTCTGTTACAGCTTTTAATCCTGTTCTAACAATGTTCCAGCATCAAAAACATACCTGGAGTTACATTTAGCTTCATTGACGCTATTTTGAGGAATGTTGGTTAGAAAGTCCTTTCCCCTCTGACCACCAAAAACACTCCCTGCTGAACTCCCTCGATCGACAACTGAGTATTAAAAAAATATATATGTTAGACATCACTTATTCAAGAATCTTCTGCTGGTCTAAATCCTTAAATCATGCCAGACTCGTTCTGAGCATTTCTGCCTCTAAACACTACAAACTAACTCGCTCACTTGCATGTATCATTAACACACGCTTATGCTTGTGTAAGCGCTATGCAGTGTGCTAATGCAGAACTTCTAGGCAATGATTTCTACTGATACCTCAAAATCATATCACTGGCAATTAAAAGAACTTTAGAACTTTAATAAACTGCTGTTTCAGGTCCAGTTTGAGAAAACTTCCCCAAGTGAATGTCTTTTATATTAAAACATTTTTTGTAATTGTTTTCTCACAATTTTCACAGTATATCATTTCTACAAATAATCATATCTGATGTAGATTTTTTATTGTACTGCTTTACTGTATTGCTTTGTCAAAATCGGAGTATAAAGTTGACATGTGCGCTGTGAAGAGAAAAACCTCTTCATGATGGCGCTCGACTAGTTCCGGTTGCCATAAAAGTGCGGATCTTCACTTACCACTCTTCATTCTCTACGGGGATTAGCTGAGTTTCATTAAATGAATAAAAACGAAAAAGACCTCACGGTGGAGAGTGAATCCCAGATGGATAATCACTGGCAGCACGGCGTACGTATTCCGTAAATATGTTCCCAGAGGAAACGTATGTGTCGATAAAAGTAAGTGTTTTTTTAAAGGCCAACATAAAATAACTTAAATGCAAAGCAGACAAACTTGATAAAAGTACATAGAATGTCAAGTCAATTGTTTTTGTAAACAGGTTAGTTCAGTTTGTGGTGTCATTTTAACTTTACTGATTAAATTGAATTTAGCTTTGCATTAGCTCTGAGACAGTTTCCCCCGGTGAAGTATTCGTATTGATTATTGATTTATTTTAGCAGCACTAATTCTCCATCAGTCCGCCGCTTACGCTTAACGTGCTTCAGTCCAAAGTAAAGTGTCGGGCTTGGGTCAGAACAGGAAGGCGCTAACCGTGAACGGTGTTTCGCAGTTTCCTAACTGTTGTCTCTTCTGCACAGTGAGCTGTAGCAACCGAACACACACGCACACATATATCGAGTCTCAAAATGTGATTAAGGCATGTTTTTACCTATCCAATAATAAGTCAATATAGTAATTATCGTGACGGGCAGAATACAGTATACGTATCTAACCAACAAACAAAAAAAATCCACTGTTTCCTAGTACTTTTCTGTATGTAAATAGTTGTTTTTGTATGACCTCCCGTGCAGTTCTGGTCTTTTGAGTGCAGTTTAGGTTAGATACATGGAGCTACTTCAGTTTTGCCACACCCCCTCTGAGTCGACTAATCATCAAAAGGCCAGATCACCGCGGCCCTAGTGCAAGCCACTCTGTCACCGTGACACATAATTGAGATGTTACTGCTTGCCTGAAGTGTTAAACTTATCCTACACTTATTCCATTTCTGTTGTTACGTAGTGTACTTTTAAGAGTAATGCGCGCTGACTCTCAAATGTTTACGAGCACAGTCTTCACCAGAGCATGTGAGGCTGTGGACTGTCGAAACGCGGGGTGAAATACGAGCGCTCTGATGAAGTGGTGAGATTTGTTTATAAAAATGCAGTGAGCGATACAATGTGCGGCTGTGATGGGCCGACAGCACAGGGCCGGCTGTCCACAATAAGCCACTGTTTCTGCTCTGTCTGTGTGCGTGTGTGTGTGTGTGCCCGCGTGCCATTGAGCAAACACTGCCCTTGTGTTGCCCTTGCCCCCGTCGACCTCTCCAACAACATTTCTCTCTTTCGCTCCGATACACATAAATACTCGCGGCACACAGCTTTCCCCAAATCAAACACAAGCAGATCTGTACCAAACATAGAACACGCTCTAGGCCTCAAATACAAGATTGTTCAGTGTAAATTCATTCATCTCTAAATTCATCAGTACAGTTATGTCAAGGAAATCACAAGACAAAAGTTTAAATGCGTTTCGGGAACGTTTGGGAAGATTTGGGAAAATAAAAATGCGCTTTCCAGTCTCTATTCCTATTGAAAACTGTATCATTATTGTTTTGTATGACTTTCTGTGGAGGAATTGACCAGATTTCGACCAGTTTTTGGCTGATATTCCAATGAAAAATCCACAATGTTTTGCTAATTATTCTCAAAATCCAAAAGTTTGGGCTAACAGTCATACTCTGACTAGGGCTGGGAGATAGTGGCAAAAAATAATAGCTTACAGATACATTTTTTGGAATATCTAGAAAGCAATTTTCAGATACTATTTAGTCAGTGCAACAGAAATGTGTAAAAACATGTCTTTAAACAACGTTGAGGTTTAATTATCAGACAAATGTGAAATCTCTGTAAAATGTATTGCAAAAGTACAGAAATATAACCTTCTACCCTTTATTTGAAAGTTTACGGCATTACTTTTTTCATTTTTATTTTAATCAGTGCTTTTTGTAACATATTTTTACTACAAACAATACACTTTAAATCCAAAATTTGCATATTTTTAGAAGAACCTTCACGATATTATGTACATTTCGATATAAGTACTGCCCGCTTCTAACACTGACACTACTTTCAATGCACTGTGTAACTTTTCCAGTGCAGGGACCACTACCTGCATTGTTAGAAATGTTCCATAGTATGGCTTTTAAGCTTATCAAGTTCACATTTGTTCAAATACATGCATTTTTATTACAGGATAAAATTTCCACAGATCAGATATGTATGTTTATATGTTTAATGGCGTACTGTGGACATTCTAGGCACAGAAATGACATCTCCATGGAGACAAGCAGGTGGCAAACTCTCCAACAAAAAAGTGCACATTAAAGTTAAGCACACTCATTCATTATTGTGGCTAATCGATACACCGTTCCCATTACGGCTGCGCAATGAACTGAAATAAAACAAAACCGCAATCAGCAAATCACAAAAGCTGCAACTTTTGAAGCGCACAACACACGCACAAACAACAAACTATCCTGTTTTATTCGTCATGAACACAGTCAACCCTGTAGTTTAGATTAAATATGTTCAGAAAAAAGCGACAAAAACAAGACTAAACGGAATTAAAAGTGACCAAACGCATCTAAAAGCATCAAAAATACTATGTAATAATAATGATGGCAACAGAAATTCGACAAAAGCACAACTATAAGTGACAAAAACAATACTGAAAGTCTCAAAAACAGCCCTAAAAGCGACAAAAATGTGATTCTTTTCTTAATGTCCTATTTCCGTCAGTTCTTCTGGTTGTGATCTAAATGTCAACTTCGAACGCAACCCCCTTATTAAAACATCAACTGAGCAGAAAAATCTGTTCGTCATTTTTCCTAAATTGTACAGCTCTAGTTAAACTTTCTTTACCACGCAAGGAACAAAATGTAAAGTAACCCACAAAAAGTACTCTTGTGTTTTCTTTTGAACATGAAAAGAGTGCAGAGGGCACAATATGTTGAGAAAAACACTCCTCTTTGATTCATATCTATAGCCGCAGCTTACTCATACACAAGCCCACAGCATCCCACACACAGTCAAAGGGTCAACAGCAGCTCTAAAGGCAGTCCAAGCACTTCGGAGACACCGTCCAAACAGCGTATGGACGATATACGTACACAATACACTGGAAAGGCAATATGCAAACTCCTATTTTGAATGTTAGCCTGTTATGAGCAGATACGCAAAACAAAGCTGCTACACAACCTTTGAGCAAAGACACGCATGCAAACTCCGCTTGTTCAGCGTCGTCCAGTGAAACAGGAAATTAAGAAACTAAATACACAGATCCACCCCGTTGCACTATATCTGTTGAGATACTGGGAAACTTGACCAGGCAGAGTCTAAAAATCGGGGTAAATATGTGCTCTAGAAAGTATAAAAGCCGACTCTGTTACTGGGATACCACCAAAAAATACAGGTAATGCATTTGTCTTTTAGAAATTCCGAGAACAAAATCCATACACTAATTCATTCTGAGATATTATCAGGGAATTGTTCATCAAAAAACAAAAAACAACGCAAAAATGATAATCACGATCATTTAATGCATAATTGAAAGTATGATTCTTTCGAACAATTACCTGTATATTGTCTGATTCTGTAGAGAAAGTATAGACCGAATGTATTTTATTAGTAATGTTTGAGAAAAATGTATTTGCTCCGGGTTTTGAGGCAAAAGGAATGCACTTCCAGTAATCCACAGAATGCATGCATTTCAGAACATGTTTGTAAAGGTCCAAACTAGCATTAGCACGGTTTGTACAAAATACGACTAAGAATATTTTGTCTCTTCCTCTACTCCTGACATATTACCCATGCAGAGACACTGAAGGATGGGTCAAATGCAGAGGATGATCCCACAGTGGAGCATTTTCAGTCTCATCTTAAGATCCACTTTTATTCTGTCTTTTAACACTGCTGGAGTTGTTTGTATTGATTTCATTTATGCCTCTATTTTATAGTTTATCTTTTGATGTTTTTATTTTTGCTGTTTTTGTAATTAATTCTACAGTTTCATTTATTGTGTTGTTGAGTGGGTGATTTTATGATTAGGTTTGATGCTTTGTTTGTAAAATGTCATAAAAATTAAGTAGATTTGACAAGATTAGATAAAGTATCATCATTTTGAAAAGATCTAAAACCATTGCAGCCCAAGATTCCTGAAAAGCAGCAGTTTTAGAGTTGCTTAACCGTCCAAAACCTACCTATTTGCAACTTCTAACACGAGAAATATGCAGTAACAACGTGCAATACCTAACCCTGCTTTGAGTTACTAAAACCAGTTTAGTAATAGTCATTGTTCTTTCCCTCTTCTCTTTTATAGGGTCTGGTCCATTACCTCATACTGTAGTGTGTATAGATGTGTGTAATAATTGTGTACTTCTGACAATGTTCACACCAACTGCCGTTTCTTCCTGTTTTGACTTGGGCCTGTGCAGCTGTTCTTTTACAGTGACATAAGTTTTGGCCTTTGTTCCACTTGACACGACGACATCTTTAAAAAGGACAGAGCCTGCCTCGGAAACTATGACTCAAGAAACAATGAACGACTGGGATTATGGAGATTGTAGGACAGAGCATGTTAAAGACCCCTGTAAATCAATAGATTTTGTAGTATATTAAACATTTTTGCTGTGCTCAATATATTGGAATCGTGACATATTGTGACGGACTTCTTGATACTTGCGAACAACATAAATCCCATGGTAAATTGCAGAGTTAAACAATTATTAACGTGCTGACTTTTGCTTTAAAGATGAATCTGCTGAGTTGAAATGGTGAATTATTCATAGAACAGTTGTTTTTTGATATTATAGACTTTGTGAAGGTGAAATTCCACCGCATTTTGTTGTTCTACATAATCAAAACATCAATTTGGTAAACTTTTAACGCTGTTTTTATGGATATCCACGTGTCATGTATAAATTCAGAATATCAGATTACGTACTGTATTGTGACGTACTAAACAATATCCAGCCCTAATACACAATAACTCCTAACACTAGGCCTGTAGTCAAGTAAAGACATTCTTAGTCGACTAAAGACATGTCCTATCGACTAATTAATTGACAAAAAAGGGGTGTGGCAAAAGTATTTCAAACTATGTACTAAATATCTCCATGCATCAACACAGAATTTCATGCAAAAAACAAAATCTATCCTGAAAAAGTCTATATATCATGACTCACTCCAAAATATACTCCCTCCATTATTCCTGTTATTGCTGTTGTCTAATGAAAAAATATTTTAATCGAAAGGAAATATTTAGTTGACTAATGTAAATTTTGGTCGAACATGTAAATAAAACTGACATGGTTTAATCCATGTTTAGATCTGGTTCACTGGTTGGTTTATCCAGTTTATGATTAGTTACTGACCAGTTATTTGCAGTTTGTTCACGTTTGAATTTGTCCTGGTTTGTTATTTAAATGAGTGCTTCTGGAAAATGTCACAATTTCAAATGTTAGAGTAACGATTATTAAGTTTATTGACACGCTGACCAAGGCTGACGGTGAAATGCTTTATTTACCGGTACTTTAATTCACACAAACACATTTTTTCTACAATATGGACAAGTTTGTAGTGCACCTTAGTTTAATCTGACACTCCTTTTTTGCTTTTATCCTCTCATTATTGGGTTGCAGTTCTTACATTCCGTCAATTATAAGGAAAGAAATCAGGCTAAACTAAAAATGTGAGCCTTTCAAACAACAAACTGCGTGATCCGTGTTGCTAAATAGATTCATTACGTGTGGGAATTCAACACCGATATCAAAAATTAGTCACACACGCTCAAGCTGTATTCCTACAAAGGCCTGCTAATAACAGATGGGTGAGTTTACAAAAAATGGGAAGTTTAAAAAGAGGACAGAAAAAATGTGTCACAATTTGAAGTTTTCCACAAGATGCAGTGGAAAAAACACTTCAATGATTACAATGTTTCTGAGCGGTGCGCCTTTAAATGTTGTTATCCTCAGTGTTATTTCAGGCAAATGGTTTCACCTCGACAAAAGGCAACACAGTTCTAAAGAAACATGAGCACAAAAATGGAAGGCATTTGTCGGAAGATGCAGTGGTCCAGATAAAGTGGAGATTGGGTTTCTGCACACACTTAGACGTGGTTAAGGCCCAGCTCCCAAATGTATAGCTTTGCCATTTTATCAAGAAACATCAAGATGGTGTTGAGAAGGGCTACATAGTTACCGTTTGAAAAATTGTTTATGGCTTTTATAAATTTCACAACTAAAGTAAGCAAAGAAATGTGGTGTGTGGGTTGAGACAAATTAATTAATCGCAACTAATCGCTTATTGCTGTAAACTATTTTAGTAATCGAGCTATTCCTTACTGTACAATGAACTCCAGAGCATGCCATGTGATGAGAGAAGAGCTTTTATGACCAAAATAAGCCCAAAATTACACTAGAAATGTGTAAAATTTGTATTTTCTATGAAGAAAATCTATGCAATCTAAACAACTAATCGATTAATCAAAAGAAATTATTGACAGACTAATCGATTACCAAAATAATCGTTAGTTGCGGCCCTAGATTGAATAAATACTGACTATATAGTGCAGTGAAGCTTTGTGAAACCTGTAAAATGCAGGATTCAAATATATAATTTTCAGATTCAGTGATATTATATTTTGATTTGAATTGCGCTATTACAACGTTGGAATGATAAATTATTCTAATCAGGAAGTAATCATTCTGTTTGATACACAAATTAAAGGTTGAGAGTTATTTTTTCCCACCATTTGATAAAGGAATGTTTCTACAATAAAGAATAGAGGAACATGGTAGAATTTATATCTAAAAAGTGTCAATGAGAATTCTATTAAAAATGATCTGGGCTTTTAAATGTAAAGTCTGTTTTTGTTTTCTAAAAAGTCTCTTAATTGTGTCAATGTTTTTGTGACTTTTATGCGGTTATATTTGTCACTTTGCCAGTCTCAATGGGTTCTTATACGTGGTTAAATAAAGGTCAATATATAAATAAATGAAATAGGGCTGTATTGTTTTTTGTTTTGATGACGTATATTGGTCAATGGTGTCTTGGTTGACCAATTTCTATTCATCAACTTCTAAATTTGTGAGATTTTAAGAATTTATATTCACAACAGCAGACAGGAGAAAGCATGGAGAGTTATCTGGAGATTTGGAAGCGAATTCTGGGTTTTCGCTGCTTTTTTTACGGCTAAATACACTGCAGGAGATGATGCAATTACAACTATTTATACAGAAAACTAGTAAACAGCCTCGTGGTCTTGTCAGTGCACTTTTGGGACAGATTACTTTGGACAGAAAGGAGATAGCATGGAGCGTTATCTGGAGATTTGGAAATACATTCTGGGTTTTCTCTGCCTTTTTTACAGCTAAATACAGCGTTTACTAGCAGTTTTCTGTATAAATACTTGTAACTGCATTATCTCCTGCAGTCTCGTGGTCTTATGGTACAGATACATGGATAAATTATAGACATGTTTAATAGTTTTGAGAGTTTGGGCCACTGTCACGCCCCTTTTAGTTGACTTAACTGATCCACCCTTTAAATCGATCAAGAATTTCTTCAGTCGACAATGTAAGAACTCTATAATCGAGGTAATATATTGGCCGCTGTTGATATAGATACGAGGTGCGTGTGTTGTTTGAATCATACAGTAGAAGTAGAACTCATTGCCTTCCTCAGAAATAATTACACGCAAGCTCCTCCAAAAATAACAACAGATCGAGAGCTATCAATGCCACCAAACATGGGCAGGGCTTCCTTTGATTGTGCGCTGGAATAGGGCACACAACGCTTAGGATAAAACTAATGGCTGGGGAAACCTTTCAGAGGTCGTACGTCTAAGAAAAGAAACACAGTCGAATTTTGTCGGCTCTGGACTTGGACAATGACCAAAAACACGCCGGTATCAACAGCGGGATCAACACTTGGCAGGAGGTAGTGATTATAAAGGTGCACAGTGCACACTTTTCTGACCAAGGGAAGGCCGTCTGCTCATCTCCAAGAATATGTTATTGCTTTGACTAGAATGATCCAGAGTGTGGCATTAAACAGAGTCATCTACCAAGCACTTAAGCAATGATTACGATAGGGCTGGCTGATATGGTGATAAAAATGGAATCGTGAGCTCGTCCCAGTGACAATCTGCTATTTTTGTGAAATCGTGGTATCGTGATTCACCGTTTCTCTCTTTAATGCAGCTGTCTGTTCAAAATACTTTTTCTCCTGTTGTTTAGCCTCTGAAGCCTCTCAGCACTTTATTTACCTCTTATAGGCTAGAGCTGCACAATTAAACCATAAACCAAAAGCAATAAAAATTCATTCAAAAGCAGCAAAAAATGAACAACAAGTGCAACTCAAAGCACCAAAGACGCAACTAAAAGTGACTAAAAACCACAAAGACGCAGCAAAACGTGAGAAAGACACGTTGAAACATGACAAACACAACTAAACATGACAAAAATGCCACTAAAAGTGACACAATTGTGTTTAATTTGAATAGAATCCTATTATTTAAACATAAATTGCAAATCTAATCTCAATCGCACTGGTCAGAAAAATTACAATTAGATATTTTTCCTAAATCGGGCAGCTCTATTAAAGGCAATAGAAAGATACAAAGTGAACGCGAATCGTGATAAAATCGAAAACATGATGTGGCCTCAAGAAAATCATGATAATCATTTTATGCCAAATCGTCCAGCCCTGGATTACGACAATTGTGACTACAAAGACTTTGAAATGTATTTTGAAAATCGTAATTATGTAAACTATACAGACCATGAAACACATGACAAAAGAGCATAATTTAACAAACAGTGGCAAAAATGTCAGAATCAGAATCAGAATCAGAATCAGAAACTGTTTATTGCCATTGTCAGTGAAATTCACAAACGTAGGAACTTGCTTCGGCGTAGGTGCAACATAAAGCAAAGGATAAAATATAAAAAATATATAAAAAGGCATGCATAAAATTAAGAATAAAATAGACTAAGATAGACTATATACAGAATGTACAGTTGGCAGTGCAATGTCCAAATGAGTAGTGCAAATAGATTGTTCTTAAATAGTATTATTGTTGAAGTGACAGGTGTTACAAAGTGTTCATGAGTCCAACGGCAGAGGGAAAGAAACTGTTCTTGTGGCGGGAGGTTCTGGTCCGGATGGACCGTAGCCTCCTGCCCGAGGGGAGTGGCTCAAATAGTCCATGTCCAGGGTGAGAAGGGTCAGCTGTGATCCGACCTGCTCGTCCCCGAGTCCTGGAGACGTACAGGTCCTGCACAGATGGAAGGCTGCAGCCGATCACCTTCTCAGCAGAGCGCACAATGCGCTGTAGTCTCTGTTTGTCCCTGGCTGTGGCTCCAGCGTACCACACGGTGATGGAGGAGGTGAGGATGGACTCAATGATGGCCGTGTAGAACTGCACCATCATCTGCCAATTGTCAATGACAATTTCTGATTTAAATCAATAATTCTCTATTTAGAAGTCATGAGTCAACATATTTCAACCTTTATTTGGTTGATAATGCATTTTAAAAGTCTCAATGCAAAATAATCGTGTGACTAGTCGAGTGCTAATGGAATACTAAGGAAAAAGCTCGATACGGATTTTGATACAACAACAATAAAACACTGGGATTTAATGTAGTTTTCAACACAAAATTAAAAAATACCTTGAGAAATGACCATGTGGCCCTTCACTCATCCTTAACTTAAACAGTATATCGAATTATACCTTATTATACAGGATTACATGAGACATAGCGGCTATTAAGCACTTTTATATCTTAATTCTTCGTAAATTGACAGTATTCATACCAGGCATTTTAAAAGAAAAAAGCATATCCCCAATTCTGTTCTCTAGCCAAAACATTGTAATAAATACTGTACTGTGAAATAGGGCTGCAACTAACGACTATTTTTGTAATCGATTAGTCAAGCAATCATTCTTTCAATTAAATGATTAGCCGTTTAGAACACGAAAGGTCTGAATATGATCATTTTATTACATTTTACCCAGATAAAGCTGAAGTGAAGCCATCTGAGGACGTTCTGGTGGAATATTTATAGACGACTAGTGTTTTCAACAAAAAACACAACATTTACACATTTCTAGAGTCGTGTTTGTGTGATTCCTGCTCGGTCTGAGTATTGAAACCTTCTCTACGCACATGATTCGGAGTATATAGACCTTGATTATTCGATTATTTAAATAGTTGACAATTTTGATAAACCGTTAAGTTGTGATTAATGGATTGACTTCTTGCAGCCCTACAGTGAAATGAACAGCATGTCATTGTTAGTCTACTTTTCAATCAGTTTCAGACTATTCCAATGGACTAAAACGAGATCAGTTTTTAAAGTCAACATTTCATTTTTGCAGCTGCGTAACGATTTCTTGCCGTGCTTGAGCTTGTGGCCATAAAGCACTGGAGGTAGAGAGGGCACGTAGACGCATTACCGGAGACAGCATACCATAAATAATAGGATTAAGCTATTTTTTCCGCATTTGAGTAGGAGGAGAGGAAGAGGAAGAGAGGAGAGATGAAAAGTGAGGAGACGGTTTCAGTGGGTGGCATCTGCGTTCACTGTTGACCACCTGCATCGACTCAAATGTAGTTATTATCATGAAGGATGCCGAGCTGCACCTGGAATTGGACCGGCTCTAGACACCGGTAACAAGAGCGCCTTGTTTGTTTTCGTGCTTGTCACTCGGATCAGACAAAAATAACCGATGCTTTTGAAAGGCGGTGACGAGCCAAGGATTTTTATGACAGCTGAGGAATGCATTGTTAGAGCGTTTTTCAAAACAAAGTCGGAGGAACAGGTAGTCGGGCCTTGTGTGCTGTGCAGTGATTGAATTTAGAGCTTTAGAAAACAGGAAAATAAACCGATTAAACATAAAAACACCAGTGAATGAATAAAAGCAAGCTAGAGAAGTGGAACACTCGACAGGAAAAGTTACATTCTGCAAGTGTTTGAGACAACAATCGTCATTATGGCACGTGTTTGTTAAAATTCGGATTCAAGAGTCAATAGTTTTGAGAATTATATAAGCAGAAATGTCTTGCCAAAAGACACCACAACCGAACGTCAGGCCAGTAGCAAAATTAAAAAGACAACTTCTGTGCTAGACGATGAATGTTTATGCAAGCTGAACTTCTGCTACTCAAGACTCTTTAAAATCCAAACATTATTATGTTTTTAAGCAATAACGACACACTAGCCCTTTACAGATAGTCTCAAATTTTAAATAACCAGGTCTCTTTTCAAACATCATGACATAAAACTACACATCAACAGTCTATATTTGACTTCAAAGGTACACCCTTTCTGGCAGAAAATCCCACGGTACAGCATTAAACTTCAATATCTCCATGGAGACAAGCAGGTAGTGCAACCAGGCCATGTTACAGGTCAGATCTGTGGAGAGGCTAACAGTAAGAATGCATGTTTTTCGCAATAAAAATCTGTAATCGAATAAAAGCAATGTTTAATGGCATACTGTGGAACATTTCAATAAAGCAATAACACAGTAAAGATGGAAAGATGAACAAAATTAGCTTAAACAATAAAAAAAAATAATGCAAATATAATAAAAAAACAAAACAACTGTAGACTGGAATCACATTGCACTGAACTGAAGAAAGAGTTCTTAAAATAAGCTTAACTTGGTAACTAGGATTGGTGTAATTAGGTTAGCAGTCCGGAGAGAAGGCCTACATAGATCAGTGCAGTAACAGTTAATTTAATCACTGCCAGTTATCACCACTTCTGAGCTAAAAGACTGTTTCTGATAAGCTCACACAGAAACTGTACTGGGGACTGGACAAGACAATCAGCGTTCCTCTGAATTAACACTTAACTTTCTACAACTGAGAAGGATTAGAAAAAAAGCGACTGTATAAAGTATCGGACCTAAATGATAAATATTTAGTGGCGGGAGTTGGTCATTCCTGGGGTTATTGATGTAGAATGAAACAAGACACACAATAGAAATTTAATAACTTTTAAGCTTGTATCAGTATTGTTACCCTTTAATGCAAAACGAAACAAAACCATACCATCATCGCATGCTTAAAAATTAAATGATCTAGTTTATATTCTTATGTCCTCTTTTGTGTAACCAGACAAGGATGTAGACAAAGTCACCAGAAACAGGAGAGCGTCATCTTCTTGTTTCTCTTTAAAGATGACATAAGCTAATCCGACATTATGTCATTACAGAGCAGCAGCGCTCATAACCGATGAGGTAACACGACTCCTGCAGAGACTGTATGAGATTCATCTAGAAATCAAAATACAGCAGCACCGACTTTCTTTGATGACATAATATGCATAATCAGTCTGGGTGTGAACAGTTTACATTTAACAGTTTTCAACCGCAAGTCCTTTCCCAGCAAAACCACTGCAGCGATGACCTTTTCAGACAACTCAAGCCGTACAAAAGCTTCACTCCCAAACAGTCTTCCAGACTTGGACGACTTTTGATATTAACGTGCAAACTGGGAGCAACTGCGAAAGTTGTTTAGTTGTTTAGAAAGCGCACGATGAAGAGATTTTTGCCAATTTTGACCCGGATGAAGTCGAAGTGAAGCCGTTTAAGGATCCTGGTGGAGTACATTCATGGCCAAAAGAGTGTTTTCATCAAATTCACTAAATTTACACATCTATCCACGTCATTTTCATTCAATAACTGCTCAATTTGCATCATAAAACTCATTTTTTTCAGCATGTTTTGGAACCTCTGTGTAGACCAGTTGACAATTATTTCATTACAAAATTGGTTGACGATTATTTCAATAGTTGGTTATGATTAATCGATTAATCAGTTGAAACACTTAACTGAAATGTTGGATTTGTGACTGATGATATTTTGATAACCGTAATCCTCTGTGTTTTACGGTCTGTATCGTTCAAAGACAGCTGCATTACTAAATCAAAAGAGAATAAACTATTTCAGATTTTCATAAATAATACACTTTATTTGTAAGTATTCCCTATCTAAAAGTGTTCAATGTCAACATGTCTCTACCTTTAGTGTTCTAAAAGTCTAAATGTGCAGTAGAAATCATTGTTTAACTAGTCGACTACTGAAATAATTATTAGTTGCAGCCTAATTGCATGTGCTTTTACTCAGTTCTAGTTATTGGACAAACTCGCTCCACTTTGTCCTCATGGTTTGGCCAACATTTCTGAAAACAAAGCCTATTTTATCCGCCTCCATCAGGTGAAACGATACAGATAATCCTTTTGCACAACCTCCACCTGTCGAGACTAAAGACGGCGGCCTCCTGGTTTCAGACGGCGGGCCCCTCGTGAGAATCCTGCCCCCAGCGACGGCGCAGGTAAAGTAGGTCAGGGTAATTAGCAGACATGACACACACTGTTTTTACCTGCCGTTTCCTGGAGGCTTTTATGTCCTGTTGCTCTGCTCCTCGCTGGGAGTGTCCGGGAAGTTCAGTCCACGCTGCATCTGCGACACAAGAAGGTTGAACAATGCGCTGTGAGGACGTAAGTGTCTGGGTGAGGTAGAGGTTTACACAACTGGGTTATTCCGCGAAGCCTGCCTCCGAGAAGAACAGTACTGCTCGATTGTTGTGATGCATTGTTTGTATACGGTGCTTTTGTAGACGGTCAAAGTGCTTCGTATTGTGTTATTCTATCGCTTCCCGAACTGGATTGTGGTAAAGCAGACGTCAGCCACTTTGTCAAATTTGTATTTACTTAATTGAGACCATTAAACAGTACACCTTGTTCTCAATAATCTCATAACATTAATACAGACAATAGTTTTTTGTTCAATACAGTTTTGATTGAACAAAACTGTATATTCCTCAAAATGGCGTGAAATGCTAAATACTACTCCAGGTGTGTTTTTGATGATGGAACATTGTTAGAACATGGTTAAAAGCTCAAAAAAGTAGTCACTGTAGCAGATTATTTGTCCATTAATCTAGGGCTGCAACTAATGAACCGATAAACCAATTAGCTGTTTAGACCATGAAAGGCCACTGAAACACTTAACTGTGAAGAAGCAAAAAAACAAACAAAAAACAACAACATCTTGACAACATCTTCATAAAGGATACTTACAAGACACGTTTTTGAGGTTGCGTATAATTAAAAAAACGATTATTCAACAATACTCGATTAGTTGTGATTAAATCAATCACTTGTTTCAGTCCTAGTTGAATCACTGTATCCTTCCATGACCTGATTGACCAGGGCTGCAAATGACAATCATTTTGCTAATCCATTAATCAAGCGATTATTTTTTTGACAAATCAATTAGTGATTTAGAATGCAGTCAGTGAGTCACGTGATGAAAAGATTTTTTTTTTTTTTTTATGACTTTGATCAAGATGAAGCATAACAGGGAAAAAAAGAATGTTTTCATCAAATACACTAAATTTACCTATTTTCTGCAAAATAAAAACTTTTTTTTCTCAGCTCATGACGTGTTTTGGAACTGTGAATGGATAAATTAACAATTATTAGATTACTAAATCAGTTGACAATTTGATTAATTGTGATTAACTTGTTGCAGCTCTAATAGTCGTAATAGTAGTTTATTTCTTTCTTTCTTTATTTGTTAATAAATAAACAGCCTACTCTTCCTTGTGTCCTAGACTTATTATTATAGATTATAAGGATTTATATGAGACAACAGCAAAAAGGAGACGATATGGAGTGTGATAGCTGAAAATTTAGGAGCCATTTATGAGTTTAAGCTGCCTTTTTAAACAAATACCCTGTTTCTTTGTCATTTTTGTACATAATTGTTTTTGCATGAACTCCAGAGTCACAGTGGTTTTGTTAATAACAATCATACTCACTGGCCTTCTGTGACCTAAACAACTGATTCATTTTATTATTCAAGTAACTATTATTTAGATTAGCAAACCGTTAGTAGCAGCCCTTATTAAGATCAACTAAGCTACAACTAAGGAATTCAGCCTCTACATTAATTACATTTTAATCACTGTGTGCTACTATATGAACAAACACTTAAATCCATGTCAAGGCAGCAGACACTGTGCCGATTCAAGAAGCAAATCCAAAATGTCCCCAAATTTGGTCACAAGTTACTGTTCCGAATAAACAAAATGTATTAGAAAGGCATAGATTTGACACTGCAGGGCAAAGAGGCATAATAGGAGCATATTTGCCGCACAAGGAGAACAGTATGTGCTACAGCCACTGTCTTGAGGCTTCCACCACGCTGCAGTTAGAGGCCCCAGTGCCCCGTTAAATGAGATAAGATAATAAACACAATGTACAGACTTCTGCAGAGCGCCCTGTCTGACCTCTATTCTGCCCTGCGCCACCTCATTGTGCACAAGTCTGAAGATGCTGGTTTAGAAATTCCTGAAGCGACTTATTATGTTTGATCGGACACAACTTTTGATACAGAATATGTGAAAAAACAAGATCAAGTTAGAAAAATACAATACAAAAGCTAAACTAGGTCCAACTTGGAGGCGTACCAGGTCCAACAACTTTGGGGCCGAACCGGGTCCAGCATCTTAGAAGCCAAACCTGGTCCAACATCTTAGAAACCAAACCAGGTCCACCGAACTGGGTCCAACAACTTAGGGACCGAACCGGGACCAACAACTTAGGGACCGAACCGGGACCAACAACTTTGGGGCCGAACCGGGTCCAGCACCTTAGAAGCCAAACCGGGTCCAACATCTTAGAAACCAAACCAGGTCCACCGAACTGGGTCCAACAACTTAGGGACCGAACCGGGACCAACAACTTAGGGACCGAACCGGGGCCAACAACTTAGGGACCGAACTGGGTCCAACAACTTAGGGACCGAACCGGGACCAACAACTTTGGGGCTGAACCGGGTCCAACAACTTAGGGGCCGAACCGGGGCCAACAACTTAGGGGCCGAACCGGGGCCAACAACTTAGGGGCCGAACCGGGGCCAACAACTTAGGGGCCGAACCGGGGCCAACAACTTAGGGGCCGAACCGGGGCCAACAACTTAGGGGCCGAACCGGGGCCAACAACTTAGGGACCGAACCGGGACCAACAACTTAGGGTCCGAACCGGGACCAACAACTTAGGGACCGAACCGGGACCAACAACTTTGGGGCCGAACCGGGTCCAGCATCTTAGAAACCAAACCAGGTCCACCGAACTGGGTCCAACAACTTAGGGACCGAACCGGGTCCAACAACTTAGGGACCGAACCGGGGCCAACAACTTAGGGACCGAACCGGGGCCAACAACTTAGGGGCCGAACCGGGGCCAACAACTTAGGGACCGAACCGGGGCCAACAACTTAGGGACCGAACCGGGTCCAACAACTGTGGGACCGAACTGGGTCCAACAACTTAGGGACCGAACCGGGGCCAACAACTTAGGGACCGAACCGGGGCCAACAACTTAGGGACCGAACCGGGGCCAACAACTTAGGGACCGAACCGGGGCCAACAACTTAGGGACCGAACCGGGGCCAACAACTTAGGGACCGAACCGGGGCCAACAACTTAGGGGCCGAACCGGGGCCAACAACTTAGGGGCCGAACCGGGGCCAACAACTTAGGGACCGAACCGGGGCCAACAACTTAGGGACCGAACCGGGGCCAACAACTTAGGGACCGAACCGGGGCCAACAACTTAGGGACCGAACCGGGGCCAACAACTTAGGGACCGAACCGGGGCCAACAACTTAGGGACCGAACCGGGGCCAACAACTTAGGGACCGAACCGGGGCCAACAACTTAGGGACCGAACAGGGGCCAACAACTTAGGGACCGAACCGGAGCCAACAACTTTGGGGCCAAACCTGGTCTAACTTAGGAGCAGAGCTTGGGGCCCAACATGCACTTGCTGTCTAGTATATTATTCTCACCAATGACAGAGACAGTCACATTGCATGACTTCGCTGAAAGTAAAGCCACATGACTTTTCTGGAACTCAGTAAATGTTTTTCAAGAATCCAATCATGAATTAGTTAATGACCAATGAGAGAGTAACCATTACACCAGCTACTCATTCTGTGTGTTCTACAGTTGCCTATACATAAAAATATAATATATACAATTTATTTGATTTTTTTGCATCTATTTCCAGCTTTCGATGCTTCTGTTTTAGCAAATAATGTAAGTAGATTGTATGTCCTCCAAATCTTTTCTTGTGCACACATGTTTAGACAAAGGCAAAGGATGTCATTTATCACAGAGGTTTTAGGGTTTCCTTTGGGCTTTTCCTTTCAGTGTCAAAACAGAGAAACTTCTAACTAAAAGTGGGCCATAAAAACAAAACAAAAAAGTGATATGTCTTTATTATTACACCTGATAGTGAGAAATCGACTTCTTTAAATTTGTTTTGTGTATTTGTGGAGAGGTTAAAACATGTTTGAACTGTAATAGAGGATCAACACTTTTTTGTTTTTGTTTTAGGTTAATGCATTTCTCAGAAACAGAATTACAGGGAGATGCAACTACAAACACTGCTGGTTTCCTGGTTAGAGCAGCGTAAATGACAGAAAAATGGGAGATGTCAGTAAAATGAATGACAAAAGTGCAGCTACATCACCTTATATCTTTATTTTGAAAGTTTACAACAAAACTTTCATTTACTTTGTATTTTAATCAGCTCTTTTTGTAGCATTCTTTCTAATAAACAATATACTCAATATTCAAATTTTGCAGCATCACAATATTATCTAAAACTTGACATATGGTCCACCCTACATTGTGTCAGTATCGAGTATTGAACCTAATCCTTAAGTACTGAAATGGAGTTTGAAATGTTAGTACTTTAACATGCTGTACATAAAGGGGTGGACTCTGCAGCAAACAGACACTGCAGATCCATCTCACGTTCAAAGAGCATGAAGTGCAGCAGAGATGATAAAAGACAGATATTGTATCTCAAATATACTGAGCTTTACATGTTGGTTACACTAAACGCACTCATGACTTCCTGTTTTTCACCGGTGCTTAAGATGCTTTATCTCGTACATAGAACCACCCAGGAAAATAAATGTGAGCTCAAAACACACATAAAAGAGAGTCAAATAGAGCAGGGCAAAATTAGTAACAAAAAAATTCCAAATGTAACTGACGCGCTCTCATAAACTGGCTGCTGTGCAAAGATGATTTGTTGTTGTTGGTTTTAAGGATGCCGATATCCGATATTGGTCTTGCTGTTGTTGCCAATAACCGATATTTGCCTATACCAATATTCAGATTTAAAAATTCCCACAAATCTATTTTAAGTCGAAGTCAATTTTACAAATTAACTTTTCACTTATAAACAAACAATGACAGAATGTATTTATGTTAGATATAAAATAATTTGTTGTATTATTGTGTAAACATAACAACATATTTGTAGCGTAAATGTCTTATCTCCATTGATGCTCATTGGTCTATCCCCAGTAAAATATATCAGCCCTAATATTGGCCGATATTGTCAAAAATCTGTTAATATCGATACTAGAAACAATATATCGCCCATTCCCTGCTTTGTTGTGAGGACAAACACGAATATCTCAGTAATTTTTGAGAGTATCACAAAAACATTAGTGCGACAAATAACGTAAATCCAACAAAAATGTGTTAAATCATGACTTCAAACATATTAGTTGAGGTTTAATTATCAGACAAATGTGAAATGACTGTAAAAAATAATCACAGAAGAGCATAATCATCTACCCTTATTTCAAGGTTTAATTTTTATTTTTAATCAGCTCTTTTTCATGAACATAAATTATCTACTTGATATTCAAATGTTGTGTATCTTCAGAACATTCACAATAGTGTCTAAATCCAATATATTGCCCACCTCTACCAACAAATAATAGGTGCAATCACGACTGCAATACAGATGTTGAACTAGTGGCTTATTTTTTGGTTTTATTTTGATGCGGTTGTTTTAGCTGGTTTTCAAAGGCGCTTGTTGCTCTGTGAAAATCTGACATTTGATCAAAAACATTAAATGACATGTTTTCTTTGTCATTTTGATAGAATTCCTGATCTGTTTGAGTGATAAAACCTCTTTTCTTAGAACAGGGCATTCTTTGAAGTCTGTGTATAGTTAAGATAACGAAATCAGTTGAACATTATCTTAATAATAGCCATTCAAGTGCCTTTTTCAATATATACATATACAAAGACACCAGAACGGCAATCCACAATAACAACTGAAGTGACGTCACCAAAACCACAGCTCCAGGAAATGTGCTATTTAGTGCGATGATAAAATCTGGGGTCTAAGACAGTTAATGTTCAACTGCCCAGCTGGATTCGACTCAAAACATCACATGATAACTCGGTGTGTGTCATTGGAGATTTGGAGAAAATGAGTTTTCACTATGAAGAGCCCACTGGTGACGCTTTAGCCGCAGGGCGCACTCCACCATCAATGACTTTTATTGAGTGTGGGGTAAAACTGTTTGGTATGAGATATTAATAATCGCTACTAGGCTACTACTGCCAGATGTAGCTGTTGCTTTTTTTTTTTCATGCACAAATGTCTTTTTGTTCCAGATTTTTGTGGCGTCAACACATTTTGATTGTGTGTGTAATGTCTTAATTTTTCTATAGCACTTTGCATTATGTAAAAATCAAGATATTTCAGCCATTGTACAGGAAAGTATGTTAGAAAATATAAATCCTAATCGCAATATTAGCTAATTGCTCAATTCTTTTGTGGAGTTTGACTTATTTAAAAACAGATAATCAAACTATCTGACAGATATGGGTTGCAGCGTTATAGCAAACGTTTTGATCTGATAGAATATAGTATACATCTCAGGAAAGCATGCACACAAACTTACTGGCAAAGTGAACCGTATCTATGGATCTTGAGATTGTTTAAGCAGTTAAGACACAAATATAGGGCTGTCAAAATACTAACATTTCAAACCAAATGTTTCGATACAAACAAATAGA
This sequence comes from Rhinogobius similis, assembly GCA_019453435.1. Lineage (NCBI taxonomy): Eukaryota > Metazoa > Chordata > Actinopteri > Gobiiformes > Gobiidae > Rhinogobius > Rhinogobius similis. The sequence continues at coordinate 29,046,868 of CM033625.1, forward strand.
CATGATACTCAATACCAAACACACAATTTTTGTAATTTTCAACACTAAATTGTACTGTTTTTATGTTACTATGTGGTCTCAAGCTCAAGATCCTTTTAAAACTGTTCAGGGAAGGTACAATTTTACGTTTACGTTTTGGTATCGATACTTGTTCAAAAGAGTATCTAGTTTTAGCATCAAATAGTATCTGAGTTTCAATGCTTTTGACAACCCTAGACACAAAGACTTTTTAGGTCAGTAATAACATGAATCAAAACCATTGTCGTCTTCAATTACTCAAATGCCTTTTCATGTTTTGTTTTCTGAGCTCAATAACATCCGTTTTTTTGTTTTTTCACCAAAATCTTTCCAGCGAAACGAACAAATGAAACGAAGAAGAAATTCCAAACTGAACTCAAAAGTGTGTTTCGGGAATCCAACGATTAAACTGACATTGTGTGAAGCCAAGAATTCTTTTAAAGTTCTTTTTTTTTTCTGGGTTTTGAGTCCGTTTTATGTGAACAGTATGAGGTCTGATAGTTTCACTTGCCCATCCTCCTGCACTGCACAGGAATGCCGGGAATGCACTGGGCAGAAACGACTCCAGATTCAGGAGCGGACCCCTTCTCTCCCTCTTTCGCTCTCTTTCTCTCCCCCCTTTAACAAGTCCAGCTCGACTCTTGACCTCTGGAGTCTATTACTGTCATTGGGGCATTTTCTGAACATGTGCTTAAGACATTAAAACCACCCACAGCAAAGGAAAAAGGCCAGTGTTTCTCAGTTATTGATAATGAGTAAACTTAATTTTGCGAGTGTATCTTTTATGTTGTAAATACTAAACTGTGTGAAAGAGTTCGTGTTTTATCTGTGTGTTATCTTGTACTGTACTGCCGCTCTGCTCTGTACCAGGTTGTGACGCTGTTAAACTAATACAAGAATCATTTGCATTGCAGAACTCTTTTGTCTTTTGTGTTCTGGCAATATTGGTGTTGTTTTTGGCACTTTCAGTCAGGTTTTTAATCACATTTACTCAAGTTTTTGCCACTTATAGGTCACGTTTTAGTCATTTTTAGTCATGTGTGTTGCTTTCAAAAGTTTCACAGTTATTGTAGCTTCTAGTTGCCTTTTTTGCAGCTTTTAATTGCGTTTTTGTGGCTTTTTTGTCACTTTTCGCTGTTAAACTGTACATTGCAATGTTTTTAGCATACACTGTACTTCTAGTAAGTTTTATCCAATGCATTTATTCCAGTATATTTGAACCTTTTAAACAAATTTACACACATTATACATTACATACAGTCATGGCTGAAAGTGCTGGGACTCCTGCATTTTTGGAGTTGTGTGTGAAACACTTTCAGCCATGACTGTGACTGTCTTACAAACATAAAAGGTAATGCAAAGTTTCTACTAACTGCGACCACTCAGATAAAACTGCCAAAAAAGTCCATGGTATGCACTGATCACTGTGACATAAGAAAGTATGTTAAAGCAAATGAGATTTGGCTAATGAGCTGAACAGGGAAAGAATGCATGAGGAATGCCCCAGCAGCAGCAGCACATGCACTTTTACAGACGGATGGTGGTTAAAGGGCCGTTAGATTAGCTATGCGTCATCACGACCTCACCGTAAACAAGAGAGCTCTGTCTGTTCAGGTCTAAAACAATACCAGAAAACCGGCCTCCAGCATCAACAACAACACAGCACAACACTGATGCTAATGCTCCTTCTATAAGGCTAAAGCTAGAGCTAAGGCGGGTATGAATGTGATGACTTTGTCTATGCCAGACGTCTGCTATTTAGAGAAGGGTTTGGCAAACTGTTCCAAACTACCAGCACCTCGGAAAAGTTTGTTCGTTCAACTTTTCACATTTTTTACCAATTTAGTTCTAAATGAAGGAAACAATACAAGAAAAAAAAATAAACAGTAGCAAGGCAGGACTAGATTGACACAAACTATTTCTGTGGTCGAGGTTCATTGTGGTGGTTCGTTATTTCAGGTGGTCCCCAGATGATATGAGGGACACATGAAAATGCATGTGAGTCTTAAACAGGCTTCAGTTGCAGTTGTAAATGTAGAGTCATATTGGTTAACCTACTAAATTAATGTATCTAGACCTATATCTATAAATAAAATCAAACATTTGGTTACATTTGATTACATTTTAAGGTTACTTTATCATTTTGTGGTCTTGCCCATTTCTTGTGTTTGGGGGTCACAAATAAGTGTTATTCTCATTCTTCATTCCACTGGACTAGTCAACGATTATTTCTATTGTACTTTAATCAATGAATTCATGTTCTGCCGCTTGTTCCCCTTAGGGGTAGTGGGTGACTGGAGCCTATCTCAGTGACTTTGGGCCTTAGGCAGGGTACACCCTGGACAGTGGCTAACTCAGCATAGGGCTATTGTACATGGAGATTTCTTTAAATACATTTCAACTAAATAAAGGTTGAAATGTGGTCAGTGGCGGACTTACCATTAGGCAACAAGCCATAATTGCTTTGGGCCCCCAATGTGAAAGCCCCCCCCCCCAATAAGATGCTTTTTAAAGGTTTTTAAACAGTGTCTTTTCTCTCAATATCACAGTCAAGTAGTGCAGGGTACTTTTAAACAAGAAAAAGACCAACTAAATAATCTGAGATTGTCAAATTCTTCCATTACACGTTAAAAAAACAAAAAAGAAAACAACAAAAAACAATTCAAGACACATGACACAAAGTTATAGATAATCCCACTTAATGAGGAGGGGCCTTTACTTAATTCTACTCTAATACCATCAGAGTGACAAAGTGGCATAATGGTTAGCACTTTCAACATTACTATAAGAAGATTGGCAGAGCTGCAAGATAAATTGCAATCAAATCAAAATCACACAGTGCAAAATAAGCAAAGGCTATACAAAGGCTTTGAATAACTATAATTTTCTACAAAATGACAAACCAAATATCCCATCTTAGTCTGCAGAAAAGCTGTTAACCCTGTAGTTCAGATCTGTACAAAAACATTCTGAAACACTTGGTCAGTCCATAGGCCTATTTCAGTATTTTGTTAGTTCACCCGGACATGTTTAAAATGTGAACTTTTTAACCAAACCAAATTACTCACAGTTAGGCATGCAGTCCTAATATTCATTACAAACAGCTTTAACATGTTAATCAACTACTAACAGCTGGTATTTCTAACTATATTATTGAGAAACAGACCTGAAAAAAGCTAAAAAATCACTTCTGTTATGACGTAAAAATGTTGTGCAGGAGTAAGCCAAAAAAAACAACACATGGGGACAACCGACATTTGTAAGCAACTTTGTCTATTACAGCAGTGGATCCCACCCTTTTTGTCTCGAAAATCCCCCAAGCTTTGTTTTACACTCAGAGTACCCCTTAACTTGAGTTTCGGGCAAATAAATGCGTTTACTAGTCGAACATAGTAAATTACTTCAATTATATGTTTTATTTTAATTATATGTATGATCCACGATGCTCTAAAAGATCATACATTTGCGAAAAAATGATGTAGGGCTTTAGTCGTTTGGTTGATTAAACGATGGATGGAGCCTTGGTCGACCAATATGTTTATTAGTCGACTAATTATTTCATTGGGATTAAAAGGATTTGAGTGAGTTAGTTTGACATTTGAGAGGTGGAATGGAGGATTTCGGGCAACAAATCAGAATCTCATTTCCTCGTGGGTAGCACAAATAACTGGTCCGCTCAGGTGTCAATCATTCTTTGCGTGCTAGTGCCCGCCCACAGGCTCGTCCAGGGGAAACGCTCGCTCCCCTGGCCACGCATGCGTGGTTGATATGCTAGTGTGTTTATGTAGCAGGAGGTTAGCGGCGATCGTTCCGTCATTGTAAGTCTAAACTTTCATCCACGAAGTACCAAAATGGCTGAGGGACGAAAGAGAAAGACTGTTTTCGAGCTTTCACAGAAGAGACGAAAGTCTGCAGAGGAAAGAAACAAAACGCGTGTTATTCTGGGGGAATCGTTTACGCGCTGGCGAGCATTGAAAGCGCAAAACAGGCTTCCAACTGATGCCTCCGTTGCAAACTTTCTGCTGGACAGGTAACTGTTTATCTGACTCTTTTTTTAGCTTATTGTATGTGGAATGTATTATTGTAGACTAACTTGAACGTGCACTTTTATGGCTTAGCAGACACGAAGTAAAACATGTTTTTTTGTTGTTTTTTTTAATGTGTTACTCACTTAAATCTTCGCGGAGGTTGTCGTGAGAAAGCGACACCAATCGTCTTGTAAACAAATGCACATGGGGCAGCGCTGCTGGACGTGCTCGTTCACGAGGTTTGGTAGGCGTTCAGTCAGGAGAAACGGGGAGGGAGGGAGGAGGAACCTGCGCATGCGCTTTTTCAAAAAAAAGGACTAACAGTCGCAGATTTTCAAATCGGCGAGAAATCCTCCATTCAACCTTTAATTGTGAGTTTAACCTGCCCACTTAAAGACAACTACACCGTTAGTTAGTATTCATTAGTATAAATATTTGTAATTGTGGGAATTCCTGCAATCTTCTGGTCGTGTCGGTGCAATTTGCAATTTTCAGATACAAGGGCTGTCCTAGATATCATTTTATACTTTTAGTTTCAGTAGAACTTTTGCCAGCAGTTCTGCCTTTTAGTCGATCAATCGATATAAAAAGCATGTTTTTGGTCGAATCTCTTTAGTCGACTACAGCCCTATCCTTTAACAGGGAATTTAACAGTCGCCATGGAGACGAATAAGTGACACCACCAGGCCAATTCACAACACCGCTCACAACGACAATGAAATACACATTTTTCAAAGTATTCAGACAATAAAAACATCTGTAACTGAACAAAGGCACAAGTTTAACGCAGGGAAGTTCTATAGTGCACCTTCGAGTAACTTCAGAACTTCAACACCTCTTCCACAGCTAAAGAACCGCTCTGTTCGAATTCCCTGAGTCCGTATTGATTTTTGCCTGCGGGCGCTGGAGTGGATCGTCCCCTGGTGAATGAGTGATCCGCGGCCGAGCAAAGGTCCTTCAGAAGCTGCAGCCCGGAGCACAGAGAGCGAGAGCGGCGGCACAAAGAAACAAAGGCAGTGACACAACCGTGCAGTCACACCAAAATTACAACACGGCCCCATCAGCCGGAGGTCACATGGCTTACTGTAAAACGGACACAAGTGAGAGCTGTGGACACTCGAAACAACAAAACAACTCTTCATTTAGTTACAAAAGCCCCTTCTGCTGCTACCTGTCACTATAAATAGAGATGTCAAGAGGGATTATTTGGTTAAATCGATAATCACAATTATTCAGGTCAGAATTAGTGTTGTCACGATACTAAAATTTCAAACTCGATACCTCAAAGATCATTAAACATATTCTTTTTTTAGACAATAGACAGTAATTTTCAACACAAAATACTATTACTTTCTTTAGGGTACTGTGTGGTCTTATATTAGTTCTGATAAAACTGAAGATTATTTTAAAACTGTTGAAAATATGTTTTTCTATTTGTGATTTTCTTCTTCAGTCAAAACTTTCTCAAACATGTATCTAGTTTTGATACTAGTTTCAGTATTGAGTAGTATCGGATTTTCCATACTTTTATAAACCCTAATCAGAATATAATCGGAAGAAATAAAACATCAATTAAGTCATTAAAATACAAAATTATACAAAAAAAAAGGTTAACCGAAATGTAAATGTAGGTCAATGTCGCTTAAGGTAGAAAAAAACATACATTTTTGAGGGGTCAGCTTCTTTTTTGGAATATGTATTTAAGATGTATGAAGTCTAAAGTATCTGAAAACATCAAATATTTTGAATTATTGTGTGTTTAATTTCTATTAAAACAAACTGCTAAAATTTGTACCCCGCCTAAGGCCCAAAGTCACTGGGATAGGCTCCAGTCACCCGCGACCCCTAACGGGAATAAGCGGTAGAAAATGAATGAATGAATAAAACCAACTGCTAAAATCTGTGTCATACAGTATAACGGGGAAAAAATGTGATCTAAAACAAAAAATGTGTTACTTTCATTGCTTTTTTGCTTTTTTTTCCAATGCACTACCTCGGCTGTTCGTGAAGAAAGTACATAAAACAACAAAAAACTACCCAGAAATTGCAATTGTCTTACAGCTTAGGTCACAATCAAAATGTGTTACTCATATATTCACTCTTCTTGTACAAGTAGATCCAACTTTACTCAATTCAGGCCATTGTCAGAGCAGGTACACTACACTTATACACAACACTAAACTGAAGAAAATGGAGTCTCAGGGATTATGGGAGAAACATAAAGTGAAATTTACAACAACGTAAATCTAAATCTATTCTATAAAGTGTAATTCCTCCTCTCTCTCCCTCTGGGCCGGCACAAGTGTCACATATGACATGGTTTAGCACATGCTCAGTCAGCAGCGGATGGGTGGGACATTCTACAACAGCCTGCGCACACGATGGATCACCATGGAGACCCTCTCATCACCACAGAAGGGAAAAATGCAGCTCTCCGACCCAAACGGATCCACCCAAATCTTCTCCTGTCAGGCATAAGGTTTGAGAGGCTCCGTTTAATTAACTGTATTATTATTAAGTGCATGCTACCCCTCATTTTTCTATGAACAATAAAAGACGCTAGGGTTGTCAAAAGTATCGAAAATCAGATACTAATCAATACTAAAACAAGTATCGAAACTAGATACTCATCTGAGCAAGTATCGATAGTAAAAAATCCATTTCACAGGACAAAATTTGACATTCAAGTTTTTGAATGACCTTTAGCTTCATCAGAGCTAATATCACGCAATAACACAATGTTTAATAAAGAAAGTACTATTATTTAGTGTTGAAAATGTCAGCAAATGGTCTTTTCTAGGTCAACGCTTTAGACCATAGACTATTATCCCTATGGTGTCAAAATTGATATAGAGAATTGAGTACATTTTGTTGGTATCAAATTGAGTTTGAAAATTTAGTATTGTGACAACAGTAAAAGACCCAAAATAAATAAGACAGTGTGGTGGCAAAGGCAAAATGTACGATACCTGCTTTTTCACTTTCAAACCCAAAATCAATTCAAATTCCAAAGATCAATATTGTTTGCAAGGTATTCTGTGCACAAATGCATACACACATTCCGACTTAATAAGGCTGCAATACAGATAATTACTCAAAACAGTATTCATAAAAGGTTGTCCAAAACATCGGAATTCTTTCAACTGAAATGTCAAGAATCTTTTAAAAGCGAGAGGGGAATTGTTGGGGCATGTTATGGTTAAAAATAAAAGTCGTTGATGTGTAGGGATGGGCAATATATTAGTTTCAGTATCGCCGATCGACAGATTTTCAGTGATATCGGTACCTGTATATACACAAATGGCAAATGAGTAAAAATGTAAATAGAAGAGCAATAAAACAAAAAAATATGGCCATATGTTTACACAATAATGCAACTAACTATTTTATTTTCCACATAAATACATTGTTATTACTTTAGTTATTTGTTATAATTTATTTATGAGTGAAAAGTTCCTTTGTGATCTTTACTTCAACTTAGAATAGTATATTGAATGATGTAGCTTCAAGGCAAAAATCAATGCGATAAATTAGAAGAGGTGCCATCGTTCGAACATTAAGCCACTCTTTTGACCAGGGAGTGTTTTATGAAATCTATCATTAAACAAACTTCACTCACTATTGCCATTATACATTTAGATGAAGTGAAACTCATATTGACAGAAATGTATTGAAGTCAAATGTCATTATCTAAAAAGACAAATGCCTTAAACTCCCAGACAAACAGGAGCGGACGATCAATAGTTCAACCAGGAGCTAAACTAAAGATAGAAGTCCGAAAGGTGATACAGGAAACTTTACTGTGCCATCAATCAATGAGTTTTATGCGCACTGAGGATGCCGCCTATACATGTGGAGGTGTAGAAGTGGTTATTAGGGCTGCAATCAACCATTATTTTGTTATTTGATTGATCTAGTGTTTGTTCTTTTGATTAATTTATCTGTTGTTTAGATTGTGAAAGACCTGACTTTTTGATCCAGATAAAGCTGAGTTGATGTCACTGAGGTCATCTTGATTGAGTGTATTTGTATATATTTTTTCCTTGTAATGTATATGTTTCCTATGTCATTTGGATGTGTGTAATTCTCTTTTCACAGCACACGGCATGTTTTGGAGTCTGTGTAAAGTAGAGATGGGACAATAAACAATATCACCATTTATCGTGATAAAAAGTGTCGACAACAATCGTTCGTTTTGTATCATCGTGATAATCGCCAACAAAGATGACGGTCATCATTACGCCACCAAAAAGAAGCTTGTGATATTCACTCCTAGACTGTTTTAGTTTCACTGACAAAGTACAATATATGGCCTATGTAATACTTTTTATGTATGTTTGTGACACAAAATTCAAAATTGTGTATTGACCAAATAACAAATATTCACTTATTACTCCAATATTAATAAATTAGTTGACGATTATCCCAATAGTCGATTAGTTTCAGCCCTAGTTGCTTTTGTCAAATTTGACACAACTGTGACACATTCATCTGACTGGGTAAGAGGTATTGGCACTGTACTGTCAGTCTGTGACAAACATATTCCTCATGCTTCCTGAAGAACAAACTGAATAAGCTTGACAATTTAAACTTAGGATAAGCTTGTGTCATCAAGGAAGACAAGGTTAACTTTGCTTTAGGCACATACTGTTACCGAACATGCTGCAGCTATTCAATCAAAGACTACAGTTCAATCCAGCTGGTGAAGTCATAGTCCAGGAATTGATTTTTATGTGATATTGCTTTTTACACTCACAATTGGGTTGCACAATTAATCGAAATCGGGTCAAATGACAGCACTTTTGGAAGTGTAATAATTTCCTCCACAAACCGAAACACTGTGTTTTATTCTGCTGAAAAACTGCCAACACAGTAGTTTTGACTTGTTAAAACATGTTCTGAAACTAGCAGCAAAAACGCAACTAAAAGTGACAAAAACAGGCGAGAAACAGTGAGGAAAACAGTCACATTTTGTCAATTAACAGCGCTAAAAGTGACAACAATGCAACAAAAAGCAACAAAGATGTTCCAAAACACATGATTCTTATATCAGTTTTTGTTAGTTCATAGTATTTGTGGGTTTTTTTTGTCAATTCTCCTGGTTGTGTTTAAAATGTGACCTTTGAACAGAATCCCATAATTAAAACATAATTTGCTAATCTAATCGCAATCACAGTACTGGTCAGAAATATCACAATTAGAGATTTTTTCCCAAATTGTGCAGCTCTACTGACAATAACTTCACATGATATTGTGTCGCTCCAATATGCGAGGTTCAGACAAGGCCCAATGGTGAGACTGTGATTCAGATTTGAAGCATGTGTGATAAAAACATGTCACACCTTCACACTGAGGTGCTTCGCGTCACAAAGAAGGAGGAGGCTGCAGGCTTTAACACCCGGCTGCACGACACGAGGAAAACAAGCGAGGAGTTTAATGTGTTGAGCGTTGGATGATGTTTCATTTGAATGTTTTTAAGGTCAGCAAAAGGGAATTACAGGGAAAGATGTATGCAATTGTATAGTTTGCAGTAGCAATTCAAACTGAAAAAAGTATCAGGTTCTATTACTAGTTTTGCATTTAAGAAACTTTTCATCATTTCTAGTCAATGATCAGCTTGGGTGTTGGTCCAGAGCCAATCCTTTGTCAGCAGGAAAAAAAATGTTGATTATTTGTCATTGTTTGTGTTATATGACTACAATTTAACGCCTGTGTTGTTTCAGTTCAGGGTATTAACATTGAAAGTGTTTGTTTGTAATGCAATATGTGGACAGGATTTGATGGATTTTTTAATATTTCCCCACTCTGTGATTACGTATGGACGTTTGTTATAATTGTTTTGGGTTTTTTTTTACAAGCCTTTTGTGTCTCACTAGCTATGCTTTAGTTTCAGTGTAGTTAGCTCCTCCCTTCAGACAGATATAAGGCAGTGACTAGAGCTGCAACGACTAATCGACCAATCATGACTAGTCGACTATAAAAAATAAGACATTTTAATAATAATTGTTAAATGGACTATGCAGACTCTAAAACACACATCAAAAGACAGCAACATTATTAAACTGAGATGTCAACAGTAAATAGCACATCATCAATAATACACTTTATAAATATTCTCGATATGTTTAGTCACTATATTTCAACCTTTATTTGTCTGTATTTAAAAAGTCTAAATATACAGTGGAAAATGTGTTTGACCAGTCGACTACTAAAATAATTGTTAGTGACTATCAGTGAGTCTCTGCAGATGAACTGAAGAAGCTACTTGGATGAGTGCCGAAATAGTTTTACTCTTAAAACTTTTGTCCAACTGACAGGATAACATTTTCTTTCGCTTTGTCTCTCAAGGTTTCCTGCAGGTTTTGTCATGATTCTAAAGTGATTTTCCATTTTATCCTAAGCAGTTTGTCTTGTTTTTGTTGTCGCGAACCGCCTCATAAACACACTTTGACTGCTCGCCCTTTTCCAACGCACATAAATCTCCCGAACATCTTTCTCCCACACTCCGCCTTTCGCTGGAGTTCATCTGCTCCCGCTCCCGTTTCCCTCTCCTCTGCATTCTTCGGCAGGTCGCGGCTTGCTGCAGCGACGCGCAGAATTCCAGCTAACTGCACTCACCGTTCAAAATCAACCTTTTTATTTACAGTCCTGTCATCGTCTATAACGGCGGCTCTGTTGAAATCCCCACTCGGAGGTGCACGGGCGCTGTTCAGAAGGCCCTGTGCTGAATTGTGCACTCCTGATTGTGTGATGAATGGTAAAACATTGACAGGCTTACCTACATGTGCTATGCTTTCAAGGGGACGTTATGCAATAGCTTCTTCTAACAGTCTAAAAGCAGGAAGTGCGAATGGCTGAAGAAGACTTTGGGAGTCATAGGGAATTGTATTTATATTAAGCGAAGGACCGTGTCGGCACTTAATGAACTGTAGAATCTGCATGAGAGCGTTTCGAAATTGCTGTCCAGGTTTTATTCACTTTGCTAGGGTTGCTTTTGCAGAGAGTAACACGGACTGTCATTCATTTTCAATCACTTTCTATTGTACGTGGCTAATGCTTATCCCTGCAGCTATAACTCGACTGCATCAACGGATTAGGGATGTTGGGAAATCCATTTACTTCAGTAATTCAACTCAAAATTCAGACTGTGGAACAACATTTGAGTGAGTTAAGATACATTGATTAGCAATTAAAGAATCGATTATTGAGATAACAATGTCAAATAACTGATTTAACTACATGCATGTGCTGAGGGAAGAGATTTTATGAGCAGGAATAACTTCAGAATGTCACAAGAAACAACAAATGTGTCTGTAAATATTCCCCATCAAGTCGTTCTCAATCTCGTCTAACATTATCTTTACTTCATCTGGCTCAGATTTTTTTCTAAATTTGAGCCAGATGAAGCAAGGACAATGTTAGACGAATGTATGTAAATGTATGTATGTAAAAATGGCATGTATTTCGAATTCTAAATAACTAATCGATTGATAGAGAGTATGATTGCCAGACAAATCAATTAACAAAATAATCATCATTAATCATGACGCAGCATTAGTTGCAGCTCTAATATAGATCGATGTACTGTATTTGCACCTTTAGCATATCAATTATTGTCATCAGTTCTCCAGCATTAGTGTGTTTTGGCCGAACTGCTGCCTAACGAACAAACAATTATTTCAGCACAATACAAGACTGCACTGTTCATGCATCCAATCTATCCAATCCATACAGGTCTGTGTGAGTTTGCTGTGAATTCAAATTATATCATTGGGGGAAATTATCTAAATTGGCCAAACATATCAGCCCAAAAAAATATGGGCAGGGTTTGTTGGTTAGATTCTAAACAATCTGCCAAAAAAAAAAACAAATAGACACATTTCTGTCAGACTCTAGTGTAGGCCTGTCACAATAATTACAAATATCAGTTTATCGTTCTATAAATTAGAGCTGGAAGAATATTTTTTCAGGTTCATTGTTTATCGAGTGTACATTTTCTTTGCAATAGTGGGACATTTTAAAGTAGAACATTAAGATCTGAGCTTTAGAGAGTCAGAAAACTGTACTTTTATGACAAATTATAGACAACTAAAGTGTTTTATTGTGTCAGTTCAGTGATGTAAAGTAGTACCAACTAATACCATTTATCGTGATATTTTGATATATACAATAGATCGTATGTCAAATTCATTTTGTTATCGTGACAGGCCTACGCTAGTGCAATGTGAACAGAATCCTTTTTCCAAAAATATAAATCACAAGAATATAGTTCAGAGGGGGGCAAACTAAGGCCCGGGGGCCACATGCGGCCCTTTTGGCATTTTGATCCGGCCCGCAAAGCATTCAATGAAAAATTGTATGAGTTAGGTGTGGTGCATTTGTCATTTTATAGTTTCCTGAGCAGCTGCTTGTTCATTAAAAATCAGTTTTGAGAACAGCCACCACTAGAATAACACCAAACTTTGATGCATTGGATAAAAGGAGTGATCAACTGCACTGTTCCCACTAAATAAAGGTAATGATTTTTGCTATTCTGTTGTAATTTTTTTGTGTATTTTAGGCATTAAGTCTATGTGTAGTAGTATGTGTGTAAAATGGTCCGGCCCCCAGGCAAGTGTAAAAATCCAATGTGGCCCTTGCGTCAAAATAATTGCCCACCCCTGATATAGTTAGTATCACAAGCCTGGTCAGACAAACAACATTTTTTACAGAAAGCTATTGTTCCTCGTTTATGAGCGCCCATTAAAATGCCCTTGTAAATTGTCTAAATTGTAAATGAGTAAACTATTGAAAAATGGATTACAACCTCACACTGCGATCAAATGCTCCAGAATTTAAGGCAAGTGAAAAAGGACAGTTTGAACAAGAAATCTGATAATAAATGTGACTCAACCAGTTGGGGCTTTTCACTTGTAAAACCTAAAATAACAGACTGAAATCCACAGAACAAAATAGACTAAATAAAGTATAGTGGTGTGCTTGTGACCTCATTTGTAGTGAATCGTGGTGCGTTGACATTTTCAGGCCGCCCCGCTGTGAGCCCCATACGTGTCCACATAAAAAGGTTATGGCGTTATTTAAGCTTCGTGCAAAAGCTACGCCAGAACGTAACTGAAGTTATTCATAAGATCGAGATTCAGTCATTTCTAATCATTCATATCTGATCGACCTAGTCAAAGCCAAAGGTTAAGAAAAAGAAATGTGTTTTAGATGGCATTGATTTAAACTTCTGTCAAGGTAATTACTACGTCGACTTATGGTTCAATATAAGAAAGAAAGAAAGAAAGAAAGAAAGAAAGAAAGAAAGAAAGAACTATTTTTTTCAGGGTCAAACGTTATCACATTTACCTTTTCTTTGGACAAATACTGTGTTTTTTTTTCTCTAATTCTTTGTAGTATTGGGCCAATATGATAACATTTGGACTGTAATTTGTTGAATAATTAATATCTCTGACAAATTACAGATACAAGAACTAACTACTAAAGTGCAATTTATTTATTCCAGCCACATTTTTTTACATCAAACAAGTTATTCTGCTTTAAATTTATCCTGTCAGTTGCATGAAGTAGTTTCAATATTATCGTCTATCGTGATTTTTTTCCATTTTAATATATCGTACTTCAAAATTTGTAATCGTGACAGGACTAACTTCTGAACCTGTCTGTTTATTTTCATGAAATAATGTTATATGGCATTTTTATTTGCTTTTAATGAAAAAAAAAAAAAATAATAATCTCATTAAATTAAATTTGATAAGTCACATTGTCCAGACCTGTCTTCATCATAAGATAAAATAGATAGATAAAAAAGTAAATATTATAAGCAAATGATGACAAAAATAAAAACAGACACTAATCCAAGACAAACTCAAATCTAATAAAGAAAATCTGCCTTTTCTATATATTACTTTCAAAATGTTCTGTCAAATGTCAAAAACGTTTGCGTCTTTTCTTTCCGAGATCGATTATTGTGTCAGCCATTGTTTGGAATATTACACCTTCTGCAATTACATTTGTTTGTATTTTTTAAATCAGCTTATTCTGCAAACTCTGAATAGTTATTGTTAGTCCAAAATCAACAGCTGCCATATTTCCTGTTTTTCGACATGTCTCAACCCTGGCACCACTGCTACCTTGATCCCTTTAAAGTCTTTGGTCAACGTAACGTAATAGTTTAATAGAAAGATGATACCAATAATACGGATGAGAAAAAGAACATTTTGTTTTTGATGACTGATGACTCCTCAGGAATTCCCCATTCATTTGAGGCCAGTGTGTCTCAACAGGAGCCTTAGCTTTGGGACTAAATCTGGCACAGAATAAAAAGGTCCATTGTTAGATACAATAATGTAAGGTACAGGGTTATCAATTTTCACTTACGAGACTTAAAAAATTAAAAGAGAATGTAATTACTGGACCAAAAGGAGTAAGCCTGAACTAATATACTACCACTACAGCTACTACTATTACTACTACTACTACTGCGGTTACATGAGAAATATTTGTAATGTGGACAGGGGCGTCGGACTGGGGGGGTAAAGGGTAGTGGTTTCTCTGGGGCCCACGGCAAGGAAGGGCCCTCAAAAGCATGTGATGTTTTAGGTTTTTTTTACTTCTGCTCAATTTCTCTACACTTTAATTTATTGTTGGTGTTGTTTGGCATTATGGTAAGTAAGGTCTTTAAATACAACTAAGCACGACATCTGGGGCCCCATCAAACCTTTAAGATGAAACGTTGTAGGGGAATAGGAAAAAATGTTAAATTTAAAGTTATCAATTTGAAACTTCTTCTGTAGTGTACTCACATAAATGTAAGGGGAAAAAGGTATAACAGGCTTTACATCATATAATGTTTTCATGTAGAAATAAGGCATTTTATGTGTAAAAAAAAAAAAAAAAAAGGGCAAAAATTGCAGATTGCAAAATGTACAGAGAGAATTTTGGTTTTCTTATTTAGTTTTTGAGTTAACTAGATCAGTGGTTCCCAAAGTGGGGGTCGAGACCCCTCGGGGGGTCGCGAGATGATTTCAAGATCTCATTTTAATTAATATGACATTGGATTTGCTCTATTTTTTAAAGTTTAAAACAGTATCTTTTAGTGAAAGACAATAAACTATTCAAATAACTAATATTAAACCTGAATTGACTGGCTTTGACACTTAAAATTGTTGCTACTGTCGTTTTCATTTCGCTTTGGGGGTCCCAAGTCAATTGTGTGGCTAATTTGGGGGTACCGGGCAGAAAAGTTTGGGAATCCCTGAACTAGATCTAACTGGGGGGAAAAAAAAATCACTTTTTTTTTTTTTTTTGAAACATTTAAAAGAAAAATCAGGCTCAGAATTAGAAGCCTTCTGTGTTTTGTCGTTTTGTCAAAATCTTATTAAGTACAAGATTATAAAGGTTGGTGTGAGTAGGAGGTGCTTTAAGGCTGATCTTTAAGTCCCTACAGGAGAAAAATGCATTTTAGGAAAACAGCCTTCGAAGTTACAATGTCCCAGAGAAATCCATGGATGAAGTGTAATAAATGAAGAAATAAAACATCTTTAGAGGCAGATTGGACACGTTTTTGGTTTCCACATGAAAGCTTTTATGTTGATAGAGCAAACTGACCTAAAAACAAAACTTAAAAAAAAAAAAAAAAAAAGCGTTTTAAAAGAAGAGAATCAATGCTCACATATTAGCTGGTATCAGTGGTATTAGTGTGTATCAAATAAAACTAGTGATTATAACTTGCAGTTAGTGTATTCTAGAAAATAATACTTGTTGAGATGTTTGTGAAATTGGTCTGGTAGTAATAACAATAATCGAATTTGCTAGGATGAATAAATCTTGTCTTGTTTATTAGGAGCCCACCGAGAAGGTTTGAACCAGACCCCAGATTTTGGTGTTACGGCCCTGAATGTAGACAAACGATCTTGTCTGATCTCGGAATTAAAGAATGCTCGGACATGGTAAGAACTTTCTGCTGGAAATTAGTGCCGTAGTTGGGGGGCAGGGGCTGTCGATGTGTCGTTTGGCATGACCCTTCACAAAACTAGCCGAATGTGGCGCGTAAGTAGGTCTGCCACGATAACACAGATATATTTCTACAGAAAATATCACGATAAACGATAAAATTGGAATTACTTGATGCCATTCACAACAGAAGAATCCCCCCCAAAAACTGCAATATCGATAAAAATAATAATAATAATAAACATCAGCTGCAATAAATAAATGGCACAATGAAACACTGTAATTAGTTGGGGTCAATAATGAGTTATAAAAGTTACTAATTTCACTCTCTACAGCTCAAATCTTATCATAAAACCAAGAAAAAGTTTTCCAAATGGCAAAGAAAACATGCACGATAAATATTGAGCCAAACATATTGTTCTTTTCTATATATCTTTCCATTCATTTTTCCCATTTTAATATAAAAAATTGGAAAGGCAGATAAGTAGTGAGCACAAGGCTCATCATTCTATTTAAACCGGTTTCTGAAACTACAAAACTACATTTTGCAAATTTTTAAGTTTGAATGTTTTGGGGTTTTTTTAAACTGAAAACAACTGCTTAATGGACATAGGTCATTACTGTGGTCCAAAGAAAAAAATTATCTGACATCGGCTATTTGCCAAAACATAATCTAAAATTAAAACATTTTTTAAACATCAGCCACTGGAGTGTGCTAATGCACAATTCATTATGCACATTGGTGGTTCCAGCGCAATGTTGGACTCTTCTTTATATATATATATATATATATATATATATATATATATATATATATATTTTTTTTTTTTTTTTTGTGTATGGGTGTAAATGAAAAAGGAAAGTTACTTCTAGAATTTCTAGAAGTAAAGACTGAGTTCCATTCAAATCAGTCTGAGTCTTGGACTGGCTGCAGTTACATGTACACTCAAAATCTGATTACTATCACATTTTTGGATTTATGACACGTAAACAGCAAAAAAAACATCGGGGTTTTTTTTCGGGTCCATAAATGAGATAAATGTCATTGTTTTACCTCAGCAATGTTTTTTCACGGTTCAAAATCAAATGGAAAAGAACAACATCTTCTTTCAAAGCTGCCACACTTTGGTCTGAACATGATTTTAATAAAAAGATTAGTGCAGTTAGTAAAGCTCTCCGCCCCTGCCCCACTTTCTCGCAGACCCCCTGCAAACTCTAAAAGCCCACCCATGGACTTGTGCATGTCCTTCAGCGTTAATGTGGAAAATATGAGAGTTAATGCCAAAGCTAATGCACAACAGCATGATTTAATGTCCCACAACTGCCATAATAAGTGCCATGCCGTCTTACGATGCAACGTACCAGCCCTGTTAATGACCACAAGCCTCCAAACTTTGACACAATCTGTTTTTCTGAAAACATACACTTAACCACAAAAATACTCACATCCCCATTATAGTTAGTCCTTGAGTGCATTATTATTACCCAAAGCCAAGCATGGGCAGACGTCGGGTGGAGATTAAGTAGCCAAAGAGGCTGCAGATCGTGCTCAAGAATATCAAACATAATATTTCAAAAAGTACAACATAGTGGTCCAAGTTACACATTGCTCAAATAAAAGTAACTGGAAGAGTGACAGGCAACATCTGACTTATAAAGCATAAAAGCTGGTTATTTCAAAAGACAAAGCACACAAATTAGACAAACTAAATATTAGCTGAAGAAGCATGCGAGAAACACAAATGCTCCAACCATTTTATTTTGTTCACACAAAGCATTTGGCACTTGTGGATTTACTCCCAGTGGGAAGAATAACCAAAACTTCTACTCAATTAAGAGTACTGTTACTCTGGCAAATGAGTAGGAGTAAAAGTGGTGTCTGAAAACGAAGTACGAGTAAATGTACTCCCCACAGCTCACAATGGAACAGAATGCACAGAATTTGAGGTTGACTAAGTGCAACAACAAGACTATAGTTTGCCCTCTCGGGTCTGTAGTAATCATGGTTCATTTGTAAATTTGCAAAAAAACAAAACAAAAACCCTTTTCTATCAGAACAAGAAATTCCACTGTATCATGAAGCAATAAATAACTGTGACTTTGGCTGTGCCCATTAACTAACAACGCAAAAGGAGCAAACTTCCACGCATGTGCCAAATATCTACTCAGATTTGAACCCATTTTTACGCAAACCCTTTACGCGCGTGATTAATTAAAACACCGTCAACTATTGCACGAGAAAATGACAGCTTGTACCCTTTACACGCCACGCACAAGAAGTACAGACATCAACACTGACGTGGGAACTTACCTTTGATCCGTTGGAAGGCGTAACGGCGTTGGAATAGCGCTGAGAGAGACACCCAACCAACCACCGCCGCCGCGCTAAAGTTGCTTGTTGCACAGTGACAGTTACGTCGGTCCTTGGATAAAATGGTTTCCAGTGCGAAAAGCGCCGGTGCGGAGCGGGCAAACGCGGTGGATTGTTGAGAAAGGACCCCGCAGAGGTGAGTAGACACGCAGGTGGACGCGGCAGGAGCGCGTTGTCGCTTCCTGTTTGTTGGAGAAGGTGAATGCGCTCCACCGGTGCACTGCTCGTCCACTCTGCTCCTCCGCCGCTGTGAGGGAACCGTCAATGGCCGCGAGCTGTCAAGTCTCGACCGGAACTTCTGCCACAACTTTGACTGAGTGTGAAAAATAAAAGCCCCGAACTCAATGTCACTGAGTTTACAGCGCTGGAGTTGGAGAGTTTGGGCGTAAATTCGCGTTGCAGTGTACAGAAATACGACGCGCAGAGTTAAATTTACGCACTAAATTTTTACTTTGACTCCAAGGATCGAAATTGTTATTATACTTCCATGTTTGATTGACCTTTTACAAATGAACTACAAAAGAAATGTGCCGTGTCATTGTGAAATAAATAAGCTCTTCTTTCATAAAAACACACAAAATTAAGGAACGTTAGCTGCAACAGATTGGCTACACTTTAATTCCATCAAACGCCGCAATCGTGCCGTTTTGAGCAGAAACAAAGGCAAGTGGCGCCCTCTTCTGACGTGTCTGTGGTAAAACAGTGACACATGCCCATGAGCATTACTCAGCCACAAAATGACAATGATTACAGCATAAAAGGCATAATTGCGTTGGGTCATACTGTATGTCATTATAGAAATAGGACATTTCACAAAGAATGAAGTTCAAAAAGTCATCAAAATATACATTCTCTTCAAACAGGACTCACTCAATTATGCACAGTAGGTCTTTTTGGAAGCAATTGGGTCAAAATAATTGTGTAAACTTTATAAACAGGCCAAAATTTAATTGTCATTGTCTGCAAATGGGTTCAAATCTATTTGCTACAAGTTTGTGCAGCTGGGTAAAACAATGGGAAAGGATATGACCAAGGTTTAAATCCCACAAAGAGCAGGAATTATTACACCCTGCATAAAACAATAAACAGATCTGGTTTTGAATCCCAACAGACCCTTCTTTTCTAAGTGTCAAAGCTGAATTGAAGTGGCTGGCATTTGTCAACAACCTCACTGTGAATGGAAGTCACATCTCCATCAGTCTGCCTCAGGGCAGACGGTGTAGTTTACCACCACTGAGTGTAAAGAAAAATCAGAGCTTAAACTAAACCTAACCAAGTGATGATCCACTGCTGTGCCTTACTTCTTATGTTGGTCACAGCAGTTCTGAATTGAACACTTCAAGTATGATGTCCAGATTATCATAATCATATGAAAGTAAAGTCTGTATTTTTGCATTTGTTTTTGTTTTTTACTTTTCCAGGCAATACTGAACCTAAATATGAGTGAATTTTTTAAATACATAAACATAATTATCAATGCACTACTAACTTGGTTTTAATTTTCATCAGTCTCGATAGGTTGCTGTAAAATGTACCTTTTACTTCCACAAGATGGCAGCAAACATCTATTATAAATGTGCATGTCCAATAATCTAGGCTAGAAAAATTCCTTTGGATTGATTTCCAAATGACTTAAAAACTGTTTGCTTGTTTTTAACCGAGGAATATTTTCTAAAATAAATCATTCTGATTTAGATAAATGAATAAATTAACTGTTGAATTGGCCGTCTTAAAATCTACATATTTTTGTCTTAGGAAATAATTGGATGCAAATTAACGTGACCACTGATACTATTAAATACTGACAATCTCGTTTCAAAAACCCATTTCACTTTTTAAAGCAATTGCAGGTATCGATATTATTACTTTCTATCAGGATTTAAAGTATACAGAAAGAACACTGCACTCACGTTTTAGAGGCCAGAAACACTTTTTATGCTTTACTAATTTAAAAGAACTATACACTTTTACTTTTCAAATCTCTGAACAAGTTATGGCAATTATATTTATGGAATAAATATTTGTCATCATAATTTGTAATGAAAGCAACACTGACTTAAATACAGTAGTCTAATTCTAGAAGTAACATGATGCTTTAGAAGGGACTGTGCTGAAAATGAGACAGAGGTCAAAGGTCAGGCTTTAAGACCGCTTCCTGTTTTAGTTTGTCTGTTGTAACCATGAAAAGAAAAATGCTCTTGTTTGAATCTGTGGAACCTATAAACCATACTGTAGGCTAGTTTATTAAACTGGTGGGAAAATAAAAATGAGGCTGTATGATTTGTTATTAAAATCCTGAATGTTATTATGTCACTGCAAAAGTCAGGTTGGTTATTACTTTGTGACTTGTTGGAAGAATCTTCCTTTGGTGACAGGTCACTCTTTTCCATTAAAGAGCACGACATGTTAGACTACACTAAAGCACATTCACATCATTATATTTGAGCTGTAGCTACATTTATTTATTTATTTTTAATCAATTTTACACCAGTTGAGGAGTATGCATGCATGGTTTGTAAAACTTCCAGACAGTAATTTCATAGTTACTTAGCAACCATATTGTGCACCGGGGCAAAGCCCTTTGAATTCACACAATATTATTTGTCAAATATGATTATTTTAGTTGCCAAGTAAGCAATGTTTTTTGGAACAGCCAAACGGTTATTTATATTCTACATTCAGACTTTTTAAATACATTTTTCACGAAATAAAGGTTGAAACATGGTGACTGAGGCTTCTAGACAGAGAATATTTATAGAAGGAAAAAAATATAGTGAATGTAGATGTTTTTGTCCAGAGAACATCAATTAATTGTTGCAGCTCTTGCATAAATCTGTATTAGAATTCAGCTGCTTCTGATAATTTTCAACTTTTTTCCCAACTTTTCTGCCACTTGGCGAATGTGATAAATATTTGCAATCCCAGCAAACTAGAGAAAGAAAAAAAAACTATATGCACTTTAACTTATATTAGCAGTATTTAACCATGCCAACAAATAAAAATGATGTCCTGAAAACTAACTGGTGGTGTTACTGTATTAAAAGTTTGAAGGGCAGGAGATAGATCCAAAACATTCCTTCAAAAAGGCCAAGCAAAACTGAATCACGTTTAACCAATTACATTATAACGTCCTGTCCGGGCCTGGTGGATCCTTTGGTTTCCCTGGGGGTTGTTTTTGGCCGAGCTGTGCGTAAAACCCAGCATCTAATCCAGCGTAGGCCTACAGTAGAGGAACAGGTGCAGCGCGTAATGGCACCTATGGGACCTGGGTTCGTCTCTGATTAATTGGGATGTTAACAGCAGATGAACTTTGCTAATAGCCTCGCGCTGCTGCCCTGCGGAAGTTTTCAGGAGGCGAGAAGGGGAAGGGGTTAAAAATAGCCCCCATCACTGCGCTATGGGAAGAGCGGCGCATTTAAATCCCGACAAAACCATTTAGAGCGCAAGAATCGACTGGGCGGAAAGGGTTTATCGCATTTCCCTTTTACTGTACAAGCAACTCACTTCCGACACAAATGCGGCAGGAAAAGTGACATTTGGGTTTTCTTTTAATCATGACGTAAAGCCTCTTCTAATGCTCTTTAAAAATGGAGTCAAGAAGTAGCCTAGGGGCCCCTCATTTTCAACCAGTGTGCCGGGGAACACTAGTGTGCCTTGAGGTTTGAAAAAAAAGTCCAATTCGAGCCAACAGATTCAGAAATGTGGATGTAATTGACAAATGTACCATTTTGGAGTGTCCTGAGCAACTTCTGCACACACAAAAAAACACAAAACCGTCACTATTTCCAATTTTGTACAATCAGACAGAGGCACAAACATTATTTACTATATATTTTTTTTACTAAATTGTCTGATTTGGTAATATTTTAGTAGAAGGTGGTGTGCCGTGCTGTCTTTTAAACCCAAAAAGTGTGCCACAACAAAAAGGGTTGAAAAACACTGGCCTAAATTATCAACATTTTCTCCAGCAATAGCCGACACATTATGAGCTTGGCCTGCGTGCAAGAACTGATTCTATAAAATCGAGTGTGTTAGGTTATTATTAATTGGCTTATATTTTTGATGTACCCCATGATGACAGTTTATTAAAAATATTCAGGCTTCAGTCTTAGCTTATTGCGTTTAACTTGTACTGAGCCAGGGCTAAACTTAAAACTAAACTTGGACTAGATCAGTGATTTAAAAAAAACGGACTAAAACAGGACCAATCCAAGTCAGGACTAAAACTGTCTACGTTTAGAATGAAATAACAACAAGAGTTACCAAGTTTGAACCATTTTCAATAAACTATTTGGTCATTTTGAATTGAGTATTTGTCCATGCTTTTAAAAGTGTAGTAACAATAAAGTGATATATTTTATGTTATCATTGTTATTTTGCTGTGGTAATAATTAATCATGGTGTTAATGCAGTGTTCTTCAGACAGAAAAGGTTGCATTCTCACTCATTTGGAGCCAATCAGAAATATAGAATCCCTAATTTTCTAATTCAGCCCACTCCTGGTCACTTTGTTATTGTGTTTGATTGTTTGATTGTAACGATTAATTGTTTCCAATACCAAACAATACATGAAATTAAATAATATATATCCACGAGTTTCAGAATTATAACAAAAAGTTGACCAAAAACTATGCTATATCTTTTAAATTGGAAAAAGAAATCTTCAAAATGTCGCTACCATTTGTTCGATTTTGTGAGAATTTCTTGAAAGTGCCTCAAATTCTCAAACTTTTCTCCGGGCCTGTTATTTCTAGCGCCACTCAGCACTTTGTTTGAAACGACAATTAAGACGCAAACCCTGCCTCTTTCCTGTGAAGGTCAAAGTCGGAGTGCGCGCCGCTGCAGCGTGACATTTGAGTCTGCGGAGCGAGGGGGCACCGGGAGGTCACCGGCGCGCACTGCACCGCGTGAATACCGTCTCTGTTCCTCCCCGGCGCACCACACTCGCCCTTATTAATAACCACGGCTTTAACTTAGACAGACGGGTCCCATTCGAGCGCTATTTATAAACTCTGGCCGCATCAACGCCATTATTCTGGGCCATTAAACCGATTGCATATCTCCCATTGTTTCGCCAAGTCGTCATTAAGACACAAACATCACGTAGATCACAGTGACAGCGGGATTACGTTGGAGATGTTCCCGAAAGCGCGCTCGACAAAATAAACACCGGCGGAAAAAAACGAAATAGAGCGCTTTTGTTGCTTCTGTAACCTGGCCCCGAAACAGAGCCTGAAAAAAAACCACGCTGATTCGAAACAATCGCCGGATTTTTTGGTCAAATCAAATCTGCGCATATTTTCCTGTTTGGAGCGGCTGTGTACCAAACAGCGGTGACCCCGTCTCCGCGCTTGAATGGGGTCGGGGCGACGCGCGCGGCTCCGAGGTGGAAACGGCCGCTCTTCGCTCTCTCAAACATCGCGAGGAATGCCAAGAATTCGATTGTGCGAGGCGTTGGGAAACCTGCAACCTGCGTGCGACTTGACCGGCTGGGTCGCATCGCCGGGGCCCCGCGGAGCGTGCAGGGAGCAGTCGTGCCGGAACGGGTCCAGGTACGGGCGGCGCGCGCGGAGCCAGACAAAGCGGAGGTCAAATGCGTTGCTCTTACAATGAGTTGACCCCGTTCGACGTGTTGATCATAATCTGTCATCTGTGAGAGCACAACAAAGGATACAATCAGGTCATTCAGAGCAGCTTCTGAGGAAGAGGGACCGGGAACATGCCGCGCCAAACCTGCGCTCTGCGGGCAAAAATCATTACTTGAGCCGAGCAGAAATGCTGTCAGACCTTGCTGAGAAAACAGGGTTCGACTATAGAAGTTAAGTACGGTTTAATTCAGCGAGGGTTCCCCTCAGATTTAGAGGCTATATACACTCGAGGAACGTAAGCATGAAATGTTCAAACGTGATCTTAATCTGATCGCTGTGGCCCTCAATGCAACATGAAAAACTGGTTGAGTAATCATTACATATACTTTTTTATTTTTCTTTTTCAAATGAGCATTGTTCCATAAACATACTTGTCAATCCCAGTCGCGGGAGCCAATTCACAGACACGTGATTTTACACACGATTTTGCATTGAAAGACAGACTATATATTATTGACCTAAAAGTTATGAGAATGTAAGAGTTTGTGTTTTAGTGCATATTGTTTGAATTTGTGCATCAAGGCTTGAACACAAACGGCTTCCATCCAATTTTACGCACAAAACTTCCACATTCCAGTTGGATTGTGATGACCATGTGTTACATATCTTTTGAGGCCATAATTGTGAACATAAGATCCATACCAAAATTGCAATAAATGAAGTAAAAACGAGGGCCAAACAACTGCTGCACAGGGTTAGGGTGCTCTGTTACGCACACAGTCCATTAGGAGCGGAAGTCGTAATGGTTCCAGTTTTGCTCTTTTAGTCCAATGTTTATTTGTCCCGAGGACTAAAGTCCATTTAGGACCAGCTCCCAAACGTGTAGTTCAGTCCCGTTTATAAAAAGATTCGTTACACTTGAAGAAACATTATTTCATGTACAACGCTTGTATTTGTTATTTTTGGAAGAATGTTTATTACAGACTTGCCTTTCAAAGGCGCCCTTATCTGTGCATTGTTTACAAAACATTAATGCGAGGAAGCAGAGAATACCACTACATTTGAGCCTTGGGAGGATGGAAAAGTGTCAAAGTTAAACTGTCGAACTGTTCTGGTGGCACTTTGTAATCATTACAATTCAAATATTTACAACGCAATAAAAATGCCAAAGAGGAAACTTAAACTATGTTAAAACTAAACCAAAGAAGTGTTCACTCATGCGTTTCCATAAACATCTTAATCCTGGATCTTGCGTTAAAATTCACACTTTTGGACTGGTCAGGATGGACGTGGAACCACGCGTTATCTGTGCGAACAAATATGTGCATAATTAACATTTTTTGTAATACATTTTAAAATGTAGTACGTCTTTTCTCGTGGGTTGTTTCAGCACTTTTATATTTTGGGTTGCGGTGGGTTGAACGGTCTGTGGTGCACAGCCCGCAGCTCCTGAAACACAAGTCAATTCTAAACGCTGTGGTGTGTCTGAAAAAGTTTTAAATGTCGATTTGTCAAAAGTGTGAAGTGCCAACAGGCTCTGCTCATATGTAGACTGCAGACGCTCCGCTGTGACGGTCTGGACTCTCGTGCTGAAGGCCTCGGGCAAAGACACGGATCATACGGGCATCTGAAACACAGCTCTCAAAGAAAACACGAAGGAGGAGCTGTCCGTGAGACTTCACGCTTTTCTTTGCTCATTTGTCTCTGCGCATCAAAATTAACGGTGTGAGTGATGTCATATTTGGCTCTGGTTTAGCGGCGTGTTTTATTATTTTAACACGTTTCCCGCTTTTGTTCTGATTTCCTTTATGATTGTGTCGAGCGCGACAGGTTCACTGTATCGTATTATTCTTGTCAGTACAAAGCAGAATCATTAGAATACCTTTGCCATATAATTTAGCAAAAGTTATAATTCTCCTTTCGTCCAGAGGATAAGCTGGTTTATATTAGGCCTCCTCACTCATGGTCTAAAAATAAGCAATTAATAATCTGTTAGGCTTGGCCTAAACGTGCAGTAATAATTAGGTGTACATTAAACGTTGTATTCTTAATTTGTAAAGAGAGGAAAACGTACAATGCTCGTCACTATTTGTATTTGCTGACTGCCGCATCACCGGAGCTTCTTCATAAAACTAAACAAAGTGATTGTCGTGGCGCCACATTTATAATATTCCTGTTCGGCCCACAGCTCTCCTTAATTATTAGCCCTTCATTTTACGCGTGTAGTTTTTCATATTTTAAGTACCTTTCAAATCAGCTTTTAATATTTCTCTATCTTCCTTTTTAACTTTAGTTTACGTCGGTGCTACGTGTTGATGAAAGGAATGTGTCTAAAGCCAACACAACTTGGACTGGTTTGTGTTGATTTGACACAAATCGCTAAATTGTGAAGATGCAAATCACCGTCCGCAGAGACAAAAGCACAGCTACTTCTGTTAACCATAAAACCAGTGGCACTGGAGTCTAAAGCATAAAACAGACCACTGTGATATTTTATGAAATACAAGTTTATTTAGAAATTCACAAAACTAAAAAAGAGCGAAAAGTGCTAAGATAAAACATGGCCCCAACATGAATGAGACAAAAAAAAACTAATCACTTTTATAAAAAAAAAATATATATATAATAATCAAAACATACTCAAAAACCTGGCGCCGTCTGCATCGCACTGGACATAGAAAAAAGCTCAAAAACCCTGTCTGAGTTATAAATGTATAATTGTTCCCTGTTTTTATAAGTTCGTCAAAAATGAGGTTAGTGGCAGGTTAAATTCACTTTGGTTCAGTCATATCATAAGGCTTTGACATAATTAAGGCACTCTGTGGGCCTGTTCTATATCTTTTGGCAGATGGACGGAAATGCTGTGCGTAAAACTGAAAAAAAACATCACGCCTCGTCAAACACACCGTCAAAGTAAATCCCTGTTTAAACCGTAGGCTACACAATGACACAAATATCAATCATGAGCCCGAAATGGCCTCTGGATGTAGTGCGTCCGCGTGAGATTTTTAGTTCAGTTCATTTATTTTTTATTTTGAATTGACGTGAATAAAGTTCCCATCGGCGTCGTGTGTCAGACACAAACAACTGTCAGAAAGTCTCCGCAAATAGTCCGATGGTTGTTTTGAAATTATAGGAATTACTTTTCTTGAAGAGCGCTCGGACTATATATCAATCCTCGTGTGCAAGGCTGAGTGTTTGGTCTCGTGTTCCCAGTACGAGCAGTGCATCATGGAGAGCTCCGAGGGCTGGCGGGAGCAGGCGAACTGGAGCCCCGCGCCGTTGCTGGAGGAGACCGGGGGCGGTGCAGCTGTGGCCGGGCTCAGCTGTTGAGTGTGATGGGGGTGCGCGGGGTGATGGTGGTGACTCATGCCGTTGTAAGAGTTCACCATGCTGGGCAGCGCCATGCTCTGGACTCGGGAGTACGGGTTGTAGGAAGAGGGCGCAGACAGCCCTTTGACGTTGACCGGACTCACGTTGCCGCCGGCCATTTGACAGGACGCGTACGACATCGGGGCAGGTGGCTGGCCGAGGGACCACGAGTTGTTCATGAAGCTGGACTGCAGGTACTTAGGTGGGGAAAGATAGCCGTAGCCGTCGCCTCCAAACAGCGCCTTGCCGGGCTGGAAGTGCGTCGGTGGAGGTCTGAACGGGCGCTTCATCCTGCGCCTTCTGCGATAGTTTCCCTTCTCGAACATGTCCTCGCAGGCAGGGTCCAGTGTCCAGTAGTTCCCCTTTCTCTCCCCGCCGCCTTCCCGCGGGACTTTAATGAAGCACTCGTTGAGGCTCAGGTTGTGGCGGATGCTGTTCTGCCAGCCCTTCTTGTTCTTTTCGTAAAAGGGGAACTTACTGATGATGTACTGGTAGATACCGGACAGCGTGAGGCGCTTCTCGGTGCTCTCGCGGATCGCCATGGCGATAAGGGCCACGTAGGAGTACGGAGGCTTTTGGGTCGGGTCCGGCTTCTCTGCGCTCTTCTCCTGCACTGGTTCCTCTTTGGTTCGCTCTTTCTCTTTGGTCGTATTCGTGTCATGGATCATCAGCGCCATAGCCTCCTCCTCCGGGCTTTGATAAGTAGCCATCATTGCGGACTCCAAAACCATAGAAAGTCCAAATGCAGAAAACGCTGTAAACGACAACTGAAGTTACAAATCCACTGCAAAGTCTTTTTTGTAAACAGCGCATTGGATTCCTTACATCGATCGTTCACAAAGTTATGCGCACTAGATCCACTTCTTGTGAAGAATTTTAGTCTCTGGTGGAGGCGCTACCCAAGTTGTGGTTTGTGATGGTGGAGCCCTCCCCTTGCCTGAGTCTGCAGTGACAGGCTGCTGCTGAGCCACAGCTCTGCGCTCGACGACGTAAAGCCTCGTGATTTGTGCGCGCCGAGTTCCGCCTCTGACCGTTTACTGTGAATGGAAAAAAATCAACCAATTCAGATATGCTCAAAGTTGATGCGTAACAGTGGCACAACTTTCACTGCCCACTGTATTTTTCATTTGTAAACAAATGCTAAGGCTGTGCGTAAAATGCCTATGCGTAAAGGTTGACATACAAATAATACCTTTTGAATGTAAACATGCTTATAAATTTGAATGCAAACATGCTTATGAATTTGAATGCAAACATGCTTATGTTATACTAACATAACTTAGTATAACATATTTTGTTACGATTTTGCATCCAATAAAGTCTTCATACAAATACAGGTACTGCTCTAAAGTATAGACTGTGCTTAAACTAATTCAAATATCACCACCATGCCATATAAATATAATTAAACAAAAGTGTATGTGTATATATATATATATATATATATATATATATATATATATATATATATATATATATATATATATATATATATATATATATATATATATATATATATATATATATTCCTTAATTGTGATTTTTTTGGCTGCATATAAATACATATAAATAAATATATGATAACACACTCATAATATCTGGTTTGAAATCTCATCGCCTCTAGTTAGTAGCTTTAGTTCTTGACTCAGTGCATGAGGCATTTTTCTCTTCAGAGTTGGACACAGTAAAACACGCACATTACGTGAGATATATTTAGCTGAAGAAGGCGCTCTCATCTCTCCGTTACAAACCAAGGACATGAACGTGGCCACATGTTCATGGCTCCAGAACCAGACCGCTGTTGTTTAATTAGCTCACGATGAGAATGGAGGCGCGAGGAGAGGTGTCCATTTCTCCGGGCCACCCATGCGGCTCCCATGGGTTTCTCTGGGACTGTATTTTCTGCGCTCCGAGGTTCCGCAGGTGGAACAGCACTGGCATGTGTGTCATCACCCCGCACCCCGCCTGCAGCTCGCTCTTCCCCGCCATCCGCAGCAGCTGAGGAGCGCTCACATCACCGCCAACCATCTCTCAACGTGCAATTACCACGCACTCACGCTTTCAGGCCTCACAGCGCCCTGTTAGCGCTTGTTTTTATGTCTTTTTCACAAGTTTAAGACCGACAGTGTTGCCCTAAACTCAACACAACTATTAAGGATTTGACTTGGTTTCAAGCATGACATCAACCAGTGGCTAATTAATAGATTACAGCTTGTAAGTGGGCCCAACGCGATTTAGAAACGCACCGATCATATTGCGCATGCCGTGCGTAAAGATACAGTGCTGTGCGTAAAGCAAAACGTGGTGCGTAAAAGTGTCTTAACACAAGAGGCTAGTTTAGCTTTCAGTTAAAGCATCAAAAGACTCTCTATAGTTCAGAAGTAAACCGTAATATGAGCACATGACTTTTGACTTTAACTTCTGCCTTTTAGTGACTTTGTGGTTTCTCCCTCAAAGCACCAAACAATGGGAATGTCACTAACTGTCATTCTTGTGATTTGCATTTAATCTTGTCCATTCGACCAGGCCTTCAGGGAGTTTCTTCTTCTTCTTTTTTTTTATTAATAGTGTGAACTGTTACGGCACGGCAATCAAACGAATGCACTATAGAATATTTTTGTGCCCGGCCTCACAAATCGTCTGGGCGAAATAGCGTTTGGATTTTTTTTATTTTTCGCTTTCAAACTTTAACGCTCCAGTTTCAACTCCAGACTTAAATGACCGAAAGCCTTATTGTTTACATCGCGTTTCTGCGCTGCAAAGCCTCTGGCTGCAGTCACGCGCGTCTGTCACAACAAAATTGTAAACTGGCGCGTGCAGAATCCGTAAACAAAACAAAGTGAAACCCGAACCGGTCCTAAACCGCATTTGGATGATGGGGAAAATCTCCTTAACAAGATTAAAATAGTTTTATACGACCACAATAAAGCCGAGAGGGAGGCTCAACTCCGGCCACGCAATGATTAATTCAACTTGTACAGATCACATAGTGAACCTATTTAATGTGTGTATTTCACGAGATTATTTTTATAAAAACAAATTAATCCAAAAAATAAAGTAATGATGTAACCTACGTAAATTAAAGCAAAGTGCACATGGATCGACACAAATATAGGGCCTAAATATTACGCAAACTGTGCAAAGTGAAAAACAAAGAAATTAATAATAATAATAAAAAGAAAGAAAGAAAGAAAGAAAGAAAGAAAGAAAGAAAGAAAGAAAGAAAGAAAGAAAGAAAGAAAAAGAAAAGAGGCCAATATTAAAAAGGAGAAGTGTCATGGTTAATTCCCTTTTCAGGCCTAAATTCATTGACCCCTGCAGACTCGTAACTGAACCCTTCATAATGTCGTTAGAAAAAGTGGACTTCCTGTGTCCGCGCACTTCCTGCCCTCGCGCTCGGGTTTGTAGGATGTTTATGAAAAGTGCGCACGAGTGGAATGCAGCGCGCGGGCCTGACGGGTCGCGGGACGGGTCAGGTGTGGACCAGGGACCAGCAAAAGAGACTAGGGCTGCAAATAAGCAAGAGTTTAAATATACGTGTCTATTTACATGTTTTAATTTATGTGCGTAAAACGATTATTGATTAACGCATTACACGTTTATTTATCAAGGTAAAGTGCAATTTAATTTCACACAATCGGGAAAAATATTGTCATGTAATTGTATTGAAGTAATTTCTCCAGTTTTGCACTATTGTTCTGAGCATTTCGTACGCGTAGGTCTATATATATTTAGTTTTATTTTATTTACTCAACACCTTGATTTTTTTATGCAGCTTTATTTTTTCATAGTTTTTATTTTATTTTATTACTATTATCCATTGTTTCATGTTGCACCAATCACCAACGCAATTTCTCAGTTTGTGAATTTTGTTCACCGACAATGGCAATTAAACTTATTCCGATTTGGATTAAAATGAATAGAAAATATGTTGTTTATGAGCAAAATGCATCTTTCTATATATTATTATTGGTGTATTTATTTGATTATGTAAAATAACCTTTATTTATTGCTTTAAAAAATAAATAAAGGATCAACATTTTTTTATTTTAAGGATTTACAGTCATTTCAACATCAGAATTGAAGAGATATTTACATTTTCTGCTATTAAACTGTAATAATAACTATCTATTCAACAGTCAACTTTTCCATTGAACTTGTTATTGATTTTTGGTCAAAGAAAAATGTTAGTCAGTCAGTTCCATGGGTCATTATTGATCACTTGTAAACTTCTCTTGCTGGTCTTCAGGTCTGTCACATCTGCCCCAGCGTCCTGTGCGAGCGAGGCCTCTGTCCCGGTTTGATCTCCGGCTCCAGCTCTGGATCTTTTGCATCTGGTTAAAGCCCGATTCTTCAAACATCCACCACGTGAAGCGGCCCTTCAATGGGATCCTTATGAGGAGGCAGGAGGATTAGGAGACAGAGGAGGAAGGATGTACCCTCAGCCCTCATGCGGCGGATCCAACATGGCTCCTGTTCCTCAGAGAAAAGAGCAAATAAACACTGACCACAGACACTTTTCTATCTCCACCTGCAGCAGCCAGGCTTTGTGGGCAAGACGGAGCAGCGGCCATGTTTTATTACCGCCGCGTAAGTTGGATTGTATCGTGTCTTTTTCTTATTTATTGCTATTTAATGATTTTATGGTTGGATTGATTCGGTTGGTTTTATTGTTCTGGGACTTTTGAGATAAAATTGACCTTTTTTGTGTGCGTTTTGTGTTTGGAAACTGTTTTTGTTCATAAAAATGTGCTAAATAAATAAGTTGTGTTAAATTCTGAAGGCCTTTATCCCTGCTGGTAGTACGTTTTTTATCATCATTTGTAAAGTAAATCCCATTCCAGTGTTCAGTGATGAAAAATGTCAAACTGACCTTGGACTTAAGCTCCTCCACTTGCCAAACTGCTCTCATTAGAAGGTATTTTGATTTGCAAAATTTGAAAACTCTAGTAATTGTTGCTCAAGTTCTATCAACAACTGAACAAAATAGTCAGAGAACAGTGTTTACAACCTGAATCGTTCAGTTTCAACCCACAACGCATCGAAATTACTTCATGCCATTTGCAAAACAGGGCTTTTTACACCGTTTTTCTGAAATGAGATCATAAACGTTTAACAAACTTCACTTCATGCACCCCTGTCGATTTTGCAGAGAGGAGAAAGTGGAAAACAGGACGGAGCGGCGTTGCTCGGGGTAACCTCTGCGCAGAGGTGAAGTGTGCAGCCTCCTGCCAACAACATTCACTTTGAGGTTTTCTGAACAGCTGCCAGGACTCAAGCAAAAAAATGTGTACGGCGTTCAGCTCTGAGCCCAGGGAGTCAGCCAGGCGTTCTGAAAAGGTACAACAGGAGATGGGAGATAATGAAAGCGCTGTGAAATTTAAACGGACAGAAACAATGTTTGGAAAATACTCAAAAATCCTCACTTGACAAGAAAACTTTTACCGATGCTACTTCCTTTACTACGACTGTAACTGTAACTTAACTCAAACTATAAGATTAAATAGGGATTAATAAACGTAATATTGTTTTTGTGCTGGACAATTTCTAAACATGAAGTGAATTGCTTCCTGTTGAAATTTTTTTTTATTACCCATTAAAAAAAAGCTTTCATTTTGACAAAGGTAATCCAACAGGAGTCCGTTATATTAATTATTCAATAGCTTTCAGACACCATACACTTTTACTCTGAAAAGGTTTTGTTACTGTTGAATTCATATGTAGTTGCACCACTCCTTGTCTGTTCTTTGGAAATACCAGATTTTGTGTATTATTTCTCGTTTTGCCCAAACAGTAACATTTTATTTTAGGATACACTTATTATAACTGCTTATTTGATACTAACCTTATTCTGCTGCTAAATACACAATTAAACACATTCCTGTTCATTTAAGTATAATGGCTTATCAGTATGATTTTAGAAGAATTTAAACACTTTAAAAACTACATTTCTTGTGATATTAATGACAACTTTATTACTAAATGTAAATGTGTAAGTAGCAGTGGAATATTTTCATAAACATGGCTTCTTTAAAAGACAATGCTTTTTGTTTGTAGTTTAAAAAAAAAAAAAAAAAATAGACACAACAAGTCAAAATGAACGGTGTTGGAGAATAAGTTCATGTAGAATAAGATAAAAAGTACTAATTAACATAAAAATCAACCACGTACACAAGTAGTAGTAGGTTGTTAAAGTGTACTTAAGTGTTGCCTCTTCAATTAATCAAATATTATGACACTTGAGCGTTGTTTAACTTAGTCATTTCTTTGACCACAACCTTTTTGAACTTTTACTTGCATAAATGTTTTGCTACTCATGGTCAAATCAATATTTTTGGCCCATTTGTAAAAAGTAGAAGCAGCCAAAAGCGAGCTCGATCCAGCGCAGTATAAACTTCCTCTGGCCTTTAACACAGAGGGGCTGGAAGCAGCACAGCCGCCGTCCCGCTCACACTCACGCCGCTCTGTGCCACATCTTTATCCCGTCTGTGGGTTAGATTTCAGCCCAAATCAAAACAAGTCACTTCGTTAGAGGCAATTACACAGGTAGCCTCCTCCGCTCTGCAAACAAACACGTCCGACAGCTGACACCTCGAGGACTGATCAAAGCTCCGGGCTCCAGCAAGAACAAGAGAATGAGCTGCTGACTGTAGCTCACTCTGCAGCGCTAACAAGCAGACTGGGATGGCTGTATCTCCACACTTTTACTGTTTATTCAAGAATAGTTTGTTATTTATCACGTTTACATTTCAATAGAGCAGTGTCATGAATCAAAAATGTGTTGCATGTTTAGTTTACACTTTTATTTTGATATGCAAATAATTACTTATACTTAGAAATGTGTTTATTTCCATGACAACAGTTCCTCTACTCTCTATGATTTGCATTGCATTTTCTCAGTTCGTGGGTTTCAGCGTGCTGTAATGTCGTGCAATGTTTTGGGACTTTTTTCCATTCAAAAGATATAATAATTAGCTTTATATGGTTTATCGCCATGGCAACAGCCCTAATTTCTCATAATTCTGAGACCCATGGATAAGAGGTATTCTTAATGAACAATTTATGGACATTTATGGACAAATTGAATGAAAAGGCCTAAGGCCCAAAGTCACTGGGATAGGCTCCAGTCACCCGCAACCCCAAACGGGAATAAGCGGTAGAAAATGAATGAATGAATGAATGAAAATGGCAATAAAAAGTCTTCAAATATCAAATCAAATCAAATAAAAATCACGGTAACTATAAACTAAAATAAAAGGGTGTAAAACCTGTTTGTAAGTGCAACTAAAATGGAGGTACAGGATCAAATAATGCAGTGAATGGTTATTTTTATGTGCACTATTTAACTTACGGTGGTATATGTGTTGGAATGTTCCACAGTATTGCATTAAACGTTTATCTGTCTCACACTTCAACTCAATTGCAGGAGTTTTTATTGACACGCCTTGAAAAACATAATTCGTCACGTGAGCTGGCACGCCTCCACAGAGCCAACCTGTCACTGCCTTCATGCCTCCATGGATATAGATCAGTTTAAAGCTATATTGTGGAACATTCTAAAGATCTTTATAGAGAAAAACAGGTGGTGGACCCCTCGCCGGAAAAGTTACATTGTGCACCTTTAAGTTTTTGCCCCTCATTGTGTAACTAGTGTTTTGTTTGAGTGTGGACTAAACCTTTGTGTGTTTGAAAGCTGTTGGAATGAATGAGTGAATGAATGACCTTCACAGTTGAGCTGAGAACGCAGTGTTTTAATGGAGCAGAACACAGATACTGTACCGCTCCTCTGGTGGTCTTTCAGACATAAGAGTATGATTCCCTGTGTGCATATGATTAATGTAGTCTTTGGACCCACTGTGAAGGGATCTCACATAGAAGTTATGCACCGACATTCTTTTATTTGAAAATAAATTCTAACTGAGTGAAAGAATTGTGAGTAGCACAACACGTTTCTTTGCTTTTTTGGGCTTATTTTGTGTATGTGAAGCTTTTGTTTTGCTCAAATTAGCTTTACATGCTAGATAGAAACTGAAAGTAGTTTCTCCATTGCAGAGTTGAGTTAGCTTAGAAACGTGTTGCTAACAGCAGGGGGATGTAAAGGACACTTCATCTGCCACAGAACAATACATTTTCTTCCACACTTTGATGCAAAAAACATTTTATTTAAGGACAGGAAGGTAATGAGTTCAATTTAGTATGATCCCAAACCCTGTATCAGTGATAAACGTGAGCGTAGCTGCAGTGTTCTGTTCTTTGTCTGGTTTTCTACGACTGTTTTCTTACTTTAGATGTCGGTTTCAAACTAAATATTTAGCAGAGTTATATATTTTTATATTTGTTTTCAGATTTTGGCAGCTCTCACGTTTTAGTAATTTAGTGATTTGAGCTTTTACTGGAGAAAATGTCATTACTCACAATAGACTCTCATTTGTTTTTTTTGCTCACTGCTAACATTCATAACGCCGCGAATTTCAGTTCTCGTTATCACACCAGAATTAACCGGAAAACATTGATAAATTCAGGATTGTTTTCAGTAGTAAATGGTTAAACACTTGACACTGACAGTAATATTTTAGAATTTGCATAATTTGACATGAACCATTTTGTTAGGCATAATCACAGTCAAGAAACTTTCCGTTGTACTGTTGGCACATGCAGTTTTTCAGTTCAAACTTTACACTAGACTCTCTCAATTTAATTTATTTAATACACGCTACTAACTTTTACTTCACAGTTCACACAGATAGAAACACACATGATCCTTTTTTTTCACTTCTTTGAAATGCTGGGCCAACAGTGTTTTTTTATGTTTCACTGAAGGAAAAAATAAATGTACCTTTTTTAAACCTCAAATCATTATAGTTCATTGCGTTCACTCGTGCAAACCCACCTCATCAAAACAGGGATTCAACCTTTAATTAAACCTGAACTAGAACAATTCTGCAACAGGGCCAAAACCGGGCTCAAACCAGAACAAGTTGGGCCATGTTTTGTGTGTATTTCAGCACCTGTTGCTGTCCGTGGCTCCGTGGGCTACAGGACAGCCTACAGAGCTGCGGTGTGGAGGTAGATGTTATCTCTCGGCGGAGTGGACCGGGCTCCTGCACCATCTGTCCATGTGACATCCCCTCTGTCCCTCTGTTATCACTGCATCTGTGTCTCCAGCTCACAATGAGAGCACATGCACCGGACACAATGCCGCTGATTGGACCGGCACAAAAGCCAATGTAAGAGTTCTGTTCTGTCGGTTTCATGTAGCGGTGGAAAGTTTTTTGTTTTGTTTTTAACTTTCTGAATCAATTCTGAAATCAATATTTACGTTTCATTTATAAAATCTTGAGTAGAACAAGCAGAGTAGTAGTAACACCAGTAATTAATGCAATGGCACGGTGTCTACTTTTATTATTTCTGATTTCAAGTTTATGCTTTAATTTTGTGGTTACTATGGCTTTCATGATACTAAAATGTCAAACTCAATTCGATAGACAATACTTTCTCCATAAAGATTTCTATACCATAATGATGGTTACAAAAATGCTCTTTTTAGGTCATTGTTTCAGGCAGTAGACCGATATTTTCAACACTAAATAATGGTTACTTTCTATTTAACAATGTATTATAGTAGGTTTTAAAATGCTCAATTTGAAAACTGTTCATGAAAGGCCTTTTTTCCCGTTAAAGGGATTTCTTTTTGTATCGATACTTGCTCAAATGATATCAATAGTCAATAACAATTCTAGTTTTAGTGTCTGATTTTGAAGACTTTCACAGTGGTTACTCTTCTCCAACAAAGCAACAGCAACGAATAACTGTAGAAAAGCATAGATACTCATATTGGAAAGGGTTTTGTTTAGATATTTATGTAATCAAGATGATTCTTAAAGTTTTAGAAATATTTTGTTACTAAAAGTGAGACAATTGTTATGTAGGACAATTAAGCATTAGTTGTATTGTTATTAGTGTTTAAACATGCTCTTACTTTGACTCATATTTGTCTCATATTTTGACAAAAAAAAAAAATAATAAATACAAAAACAAAAACAAAATGAACATCTGTATCTCTGCTGTTTACCACGGCACTAACTTAGATTTACCTCCATCTACTGGCTGCAGAAAGAATTACACATGTTAAAAATCTGGAAAGAATTCCGGGAGATGCTAGCTAGATACAGTTGAAATGATCATGATGAAACGGAAGAAATACTAAGAATGTGGCTAGGATTTTTTCTCTGAAAAACAGCATAGAAGACTCTCTGAGCCACGTCGCACATCGAGAAAACATCACACATCGAGGAAAAAAAGAGTGTCCGAGAAGTAGGACTTGTGAATGAAGCTAAATGCAACTCCAGATATGTTTTTGATGATGGAAAAATGTTAGAACATGGTAAAAAGCTACCAAAAATGGTAATAATTTAACATAATATGTGTCCTTTAAGGAACATATTGTACATTCGACACACTTTACACCTATATAAAGGACGCTGCTGGGCTGCCGACACATGCTTTATAAAGAAAACCAACACACGTGATGAAAACATCTAAACTTCACTCAAACAAGCCCAGTCTGGTCCAGGAACCTTTGACCTTCTTGTTATGAAAGTTCTGACCATCCTGCCACTGTACTGGTGTAATAATTGAATGTTTTCGCATGTTAAGAAGCTGCAAGAAGCTTTGAACCGACCGTGCAGACAGGACGAATTTCATCCTCTGTATTTTGCAAACCACACACTCCACTCAAACCACTCCTCTGGGCCAATGCAGCGTCCCCCGGCTTGAGATCGCCTTCCACGCTGCAGCCCACATTAACGTCCTCCATCCCGGCTCCTCGGCCTCCGAATACCACAAGAACAAACAAGAAAGCAGCCGCACAGACACAGGACTAGAGGCTGCTGCAGACGGAGGCTGTGGTCGACCTGACTGAGGTTAACAGCTCCTCTCACAAACGCTGCAGGATGGGAAGCCCTGGATGTAACTTTGTGAGGGTAAAATGACCATTATCTAATCATCCTTAATTGAGCTGATGGGTTTTCTTAGCATCATGCCTGGTTATGGATAGAATCCTGTTGAGCTTTTCTTTGTTAAATTTCTTATATGAAGTCTTGGAGCATACAAAAAGTGCATTCAGTGGAGTTTCCATTTTTCGTTGCAAGAAGAGATGGGACATTATCTCAAGCCACAAGATCTGGCAAGACCAAACTGCCAAAAGATTGTGCACACTTTTTTTGTGTGTGATTTAGTCCTGGAGAGTTAAACATCTTGAGAAGCTGTAGTGCCAAAAAAATCAGTGCTATAATCACTTATGACAGCTCTTAATACACAATAAATGCAAACAAGGACTCACGTATGACCATGAACACCAAAAAAAGTCACAAAAAAGTTCAAAACAAAAAGATCAAATCAATACCATCTACACTGGGACAAGCTGCTGACCTGGCGCACCCTCCGGCAGAAAAAAGTTATAGTGCACCTTTAATATTATAGTGTCTGAGTAAAAGAGGAGGATCTGGGCTAAAGCAGAAAAGGGGAGTGTTTCCTTTGGTGCGATTCCCTGGAGGCCACGCAGAGCCCACACAGAAGAGGAGGAGGAGAGGCAGAGGACACACATCAGAAGGAGGAGAAGATGTCCTGTTTTGGTTTTCCTCGATCTCTGTCTTTCCTGCAGGAAGTAAGGTCACGCTGGGCATGCAGGTCTGGATCCGATCTGGACTCAGTGTGGGCCTTTCACACGTGGAACAGGGAGGCAACAGAGCGGCGCAGGGAGGTTTATGGGATTGGGGTTTGGTGCAGTGCAAGAAAACCCAAAGATCACAAGCATCCAATATGGTACAATGTCAATAATGTACTTGGCCTTTCCGTAAATGCACAAAACACCAAAATGTAATGATGAATTTACTGACACAAATCAAAGTTGTGACTACGCTGGGGCTAAAGAACAAAACCTGGAGACCTGGACTAAATAAGAAACAGAACTGGACCAAACCAACAGCAGGAATAAACCGGACTTTGTGCACGCACTAAAAATCTTTAATTTGGAGATGTCAGTTTGGAACTTCTGTGGTTTACGTATACATTTAAGAAAAAATGTATTTTGTGTAGTATGTGTTTTTCTTCATGTAACGTTTACAAATAAATGTGTGTCAAAGGGCCAAAATGGCAGTCTGAAAACTGGAAAGACACAGGTTTAATTTCTTGTTTCAATTTGGTCACATACTAGATGCAAAAAGTATAGAGACAGGTTTGTAAATATCTTATTTTATATTTGATGAAACTAGCTCTTACTGAATGGGTGTAAACATTCAAATTCGTCAATGAGTTTTGCACTAATTTGCATTGAAACTCCTCGACTATGAACAATTTCAGAATCAGAATACTTTATCCTGATCCTAAAAGGGAAAATACGCAGTTTCTGCAGCATCAAGATAATAAAAACACAAAATCAATCATATAAAAGCTCCAATATAGTGCTAATGGGACAATAAATAGAAGTACAAAATTTGAAATTCACAAAATATAAATTACTTTGGCCATTAGTATTGTCTTTCAACTTTCAACTAAAATGAAAAGTAAATGGGCAGAAAACCAAAAATAGAAACAATGTATTTCAAAATAAAATGTAAACAAAATGCATTTAAAAACTGTTTTGGAGAAATATCAATGTTTGATATCGATCACTCAAAGTTTTTTTCCTACATTTTTACTCAAGCGCAGGGGTGGGTCTCTAGAATATGTGCTCCTTCTGAAAATGTATAATACAATAAAATATAGAGGGAATAACCCTCAGAGACATGTTGGCTGCCTTTTCCAGGCAGCTGAGTTCAGTGGACTTCTTTTAACTTTTCCTGATACTTAATACATCAGGAGGTCACTCATTCAACACCAGACCACTCCCTATGTTGGACAAAATCAAGTCATTGGCTTCTTCCAAATACAAAACTGTCCATGTCTGTAATTAGTTGATCATTTTAACTGTTTTTGACAAAGCTATATCCATTTGAAAGCCTCCATTTTTATTTTCTGCTACTGCCTGTTAATAAAAACACGCTGTAACTAGGATTTGCTGCCAACTTCTTGCAAAATGAAAATATTTGGTTAAACCGGACTTCCTTCCTCTGTTCACTGCTCCTACACTTTCATTCATAAAAACACACACTCGGTTTAAAGTACATAAATACACGGAGCACTGAAGAGGCTGACTTCTCCTGTCCGTCCACACTTTTGTACTTCGCACTGACTTCATCCACAGCAAACTCCCAAACCAGACCCTGCGCCAACCTCTGTCCCAATACTCTGAAGAACCCTCCTCTCTCTTACTTTCTTTCTTGCTTTCTTGTTTTCTCTTCTTCTTTAAAGCTCTATTAAACTAATACAATGTTGGGATTTCAGTCATGTTATAAATGTTTAAAACGTTTTTTGCCTGAGAGTGCTGCTAATTAGACGTTCCGAGATGTGCAGTTCCTCACTATTGTCAGTGGAGTGCGACAGATGCCTAATCCAAGGGTTCTCTGTGCAGTAACGGAACCAACACCCTGACGTAGAAGTGTTCATGATCTTTTTTGAGGATGTTCTAGCCAGGCTTTATTTGACAGTACAGTGCAGCACAAAACGGGGAACAAATTGTCGGCGCTGGATTCAAACTCACGACAATGCGACCAGTTTTCCATTCGACCACTGAGCAGCACAAAGAAGTGTCCATGTTCATTGCTATGTGCCGCTTGAATATTACAAAGCTGCATGTGCCTAAAACAAGCTTCACAATTGCGATAAAAACAGTTCTCTTGTTGACCAATTTTATGTGTTCATTTTTATTTTTTTTATTTCCTATTGATCCAAAGCAATGTTTGAAAGCATGTTTTGAAAGAACAAAAAAAGTTTATTATGAAATAATCAAAGTTTTTCTCAGCTGTCTACAATGACAATGACTGAGTACATACAGCCACTAGATGGCGCCTAGTTCTGTACACATTTTAGTCACGTTATCGCTTTAAGAGTATCAGCGACACGCCATTATCAAGCGATGACGAGCAGTGAACGGAAGAAATGCTCAGAACGAGTCTGTGTCACAGTGTAGGACTCAAAAGCAGCACAACAGGTAAGTAATTAAACAGTTTATTTCCCAGAACAACAGGTAAGTGGGTTTGGGCTGGGGTGTATCCAGGGCAGGTAGGAGCAGGCAGGCAAGCTGGACACAGACAAGGTGAGTGAAAAATCCACAAAACGCACCAAAGTTAACACATTGTTTCAGGAGCCAAACGCTTGTACTAACTGGTGTAGTAAATACGATGAACTGGCGAGGAGTGGATGAAAAAACTGACCTCTTATTCTGCAGGTAACGAGGTATGGGGATGCAGAAGTGTCAGCTGCCAGATTTGGAAGGCCACGCCCAAAGAGGAGGAGAGACAGACAACACAGAAGGGAGGGGGAGACAAGAGGGAGCACAGTCCTACAGAGGATCCTGACAGTCTGGTGATGATTTAAGGACTTAGGACGAGGATAAGTGACATAGATGATCTGAACAAATCGTCCCAGATCAAGGGAGTTCAGCAGGAAGTGTTTTTGATGGTAGGAGAGGATTTTCCAACTAGCATTCCTCAAAACAGCATGAATGCAGCTGAAAGCAACTTCCTGTATGTTTTTGATGACAGAACATTGTTAGAACATGGTTAAAAGCTCAAAAAAGTCACTGCAGAATATGTGTCCTTTAAAATAAGTGAATAGATTTCTTTACAAGCTTATATCATTTATACTGTTAATGAGGTTGTCCTGCACTGAGCCTCAGAAGCACTCTTACTTTTCCCTGGATCTACTCTTGACGTTACAAGAGGAGAATTTTGGAGGTCTTCTGCGCCATTTTTTAAGTCTGTAAATCATCACCAGACTCGTTTTGAGACTCAATTATGTGCTTGTATTAGCATGCCAACCACATTGCTTAAATTACATTTTTTGTTTCTTTTTTTTTTCTTTTCCATGGTTAATTCTGTGCTGCCAGTAGATTGTGGTTGTGTTATCACTAACGGAGCACAGCTGAAGCAAAATAGTGTGATTTTATGCATTATTATTCTAATTAGTTCTAAATTATGAAATGTCGTGCGTGTTTAATGTTCAGTAACAATACAGTTAATACATAATGTGTCCTTTAAGGTCAGCATCTACTTTCATTTTAGTTTTTGCGAGGCTCATGGACTAACAGTTCAGATTCCACTCCTTTCACGCTTTGAAAACAGTAAAAATACAGTAATGCACCTTTCAAAATCCTGATGCATAATACAGTACTCCTCTCGGTGTGTCTGTGTGTTTTCTCTGTTTCTAGCGGCTCCGGACTCTCTCTGGATCAGATAAGCATTTGGATCGGACCTTCTCAGATCTGTGCAAACACATGAGCTCATGTCACAGTCTCTGAGCTCATATCCACTCCATGTGTCTGTCCTTCACTTTGTAATCTCTCCAGGATCCAAGATGTCCGCTTTGTGTTGACTTTAAATTAGCTATCTTCATTTGTCCCATTCATCTTCTTCCGCTCGTCATCATCACTGGACATTGTGGAATCCTTCCAATACGCGCCTTTGTTGGGTAATCTGTCCAGAGATTATAAGCAGTTAGTTGTACATTTCAGAATGCCCCAGACTCAGACAAACCTTCTACTCAATACAATTCACTTTAGAGTGCAGCCTCTTCTGCAGATTCACCTCCTCAC
This sequence comes from Rhinogobius similis, assembly GCA_019453435.1. Taxonomy (NCBI): domain Eukaryota; kingdom Metazoa; phylum Chordata; class Actinopteri; order Gobiiformes; family Gobiidae; genus Rhinogobius; species Rhinogobius similis. Next base: position 29,089,891 of record CM033625.1, read on the forward strand.
TCTTACTCCTCACTCTTACTGGGTTTGGAGGGATTATATTTAATGGACTATCAAGCCCTTTGTGTTACATTTCGTGCATGAAAAGAGCTTTATACATGAAGACTGATTGACCACACAATCTCTGTTTTGAACAAGGTGTGTACTGAGGCTACGAGGTGAGTCACAGAAGAATGCTTTTATTTACAGTAAAAAAGAATAAGCATGTGTGGATTAAATCCCACCTATAAAGGCCTCAGGAGCGGTGTGTTCACTGGAGGAAAACAGCACAGTCCTTGTAGTGGTGATGATGAAAGCCTTTGCACAAACTGGTGTCCTCTGCTATTTCTAAAGTCTCAGAGCCGTCACTATAGGCAACAATACCCGGTGCCGTTTGGTTGCTCTGATTGGCTGTTGTAAAGTGGACTGTAAGCGCCTGCAGAAATATCCTACCTCATAATTTGATGTTTTGGAGCTACTGCCTGGCCTTATTCATAGACAATATTTGTTTTCAAATCCAGAAGACACATTCTGTTACATTACGGCTGCATGACTTGCTCCTATTTTGTCCTGGCAGGTCGACTGGAGCAGAGTTTGTGACTATGTTCTGCTTCTTCAGGGCTGTGTCTGCATGTGTGAGCATGAGCGCACATGTAATCCATCGCCCTGTGTGGCTGTATGGGGACCAGAGCCAGGGGAGGGGGTCCAGGAGGTTACCCCCCGCTGGAGGCAGAGCCGGGTCAGCCCTCTGCGGGACACCTCTGTGAGCCGACCCCCAAGACCCCGCTGCATGGCCCCTGGAGGAGAGAGGACCTCAGAGGAGAGAGAGGAGAGCTTTGATTCAGAATACTAATATTGATCCACTTTAAACCTGGATTATCAAACTTGTGTCAAACTATTCCACTATTTTGAGCGGAGGAGCGCAGAAAGAGAAAAGAGAAGAGGAGAAAGAGAGGAGACCAGAGCACTGAGACCCCCCAAAAACCTGGACCCCAGCCTCAGCAGGGTCCAAACCAGGTCCAATGTGTTCTCAATCAGCACTAACACAAACACTAGTTTTATTAAAGAGAGGAGAGCCGAGACCTGACACAGCAACAAAGGGCGGGACTCATAAGAAGCACATTACTCTGTCTGATGGAGCCATGCAGTGACAATTGAATCACTTTTATTATGTATTTACCTTAATACAAAAGTGTAAAAAACTATCACATTACAGTTTATGGGGAAAAAATACTGTTTCTGTTTAGTCCTTGTTGCTAATATGTAAATAGTAATAATGATTAGAATAGCATATACTGTATTTCTTTTTTGTACAGAAAATATAAGGACGTGGATGTTTGCTGCAGACGTTCCAGCCATATTGTATCTGTGTCTGTTTGACTGAATGTAATGACAATTATCTCAGATCAAAATTAGTTGAGAAGTTTCAATATACATTTTTAAGCAGTACAAAACACATGTGAGTGCCTCTGGGCCCTTACACCCTTATAGGGCCCTGGACTTAACCTGTACGGATTGTATATACATATTTGTTTGATCACTGTCTGTTTGTTTTGCCCCATGGTATAACTGGCTTACATTAAAATATTTCCTGACATGGATTTGTGTGTTCTTCCTAAGGTTTATTTCCAACATCACCGTATCTCGGCTCCATGTGTTCAAAGCGTGCTCTTCCCTCTGCACCACCGCGATGCCCCTCTGCCGCTCGGCCTCCTCCTGCTTTATCCTGCCTCTATCCGGGAAAACAAACTCAGGGATTAGGCTTTTGTGGAGCGGTAATGGAGGCCAGGTGGAGCGGTGTGACAGAAGAGCGCCTGAGCCAGATTAAGATGTGGGCAGATCTCAATCCTCCATTACAAACCTGACTCCAGAAGCAGATAATGTTTCTTTGCGTTAATAATCCTGTTTGGTTTCTTAATAGCGGCAGGCAATTCTGGGTCTTTGCAGGACATGTAGGCATTAGAGAGGCTGTACCTACAAGAGGGAGCCACCAGAGCAAAGTAGGATTAAACTATACCAAGCTCTGCGGAAAGTTTTGCATCAGATGAATTTACCAACATAACTAACTGATTTTTACTGTCTTAAAAATGTGAAAAACTTGTAATTCATTTCTTGCATCATCGATAAATTGCAACTTTCAGAGGCCACTCAATAATATCAATAAATGTGCATTTCAAACATATTTTATTGAGAATACTTTCTGGTCTTAAGTCTTTCTGTTTTTAAGATGCAAGAGAGAGGCACAAGATAACAGCAACAGTCCATTTGTCCCAACATGCTGATTGACAGGTAATAAACACATTATACAGTGAGGTATACAATGAGATTTTCTATGTTTACCTGTTTCTGCAGCGTTGAAACATTCATCAATTTCAGTCCACGACATATAGTTTACAAATCGATTTTCACAGCACACCTAGAGCTTTCCTTTTACTTATGTTGTGTCTCTTACCACAGACATCTCCCCCTGGTGGAGCAGTTGGAGTTGGATAATGAGCTGATTCTACTACTTTTTTGGTTATATTCTTAGGGACATTCACACTTGCACACACAGAGAATAAAATTGACACAAAACACACGAAACCACATACTAAACCAGGAAAAGTTGTTTGAAATTTTACAAATTTTTGGTTAATTTGATAAGACGAAAGTTCTTGGTACATCTTTGGATTTGGAGGTGAATATAAATGTCATTTTCACTTTCTATTTTGGATCGTGTATGTTCTTTTGTTGAGCAAAACAAGAAACAACGCCATATTCACATTGTAACATCAAAAGAAAAATCAAATGTACAAAAAGTTAGCATTTGAATAACTCCCCTTATTCCTGCCTTAGTAAAGCATGAAGAAAGACTTAATTTATAGTCAACTCAGAATTTATTAAGAATGATTCAGGCTTATTAACTACTTAACCACAAGAACAGTTTCTTTCCCTCTGCCGTTGGACTCTTGAACACTTTGTAACACCTGCCACTTTAACCATATATTATATAAGAACTGTCTATTTGCACTGCTACATTTGCACATTGCACTGTCTGCCAACTATAGTCTTAGTCTATTTTATTTGATTTTATTCTTAATCCTATGCATGCCTCTTTTATATATTTTATTATATTTTATTCATTGTTTTATGTTGCACCTTAAACCGAAGCAAGTTCCTATGTTTGTGAATTTTGATCACTGACAATGGCAATAAACCGTTTTCTGATTCTGAACTAATACTCTAACCCGAATTCCTGGCCCTAACCCTAACCCTAACCCTAACCCTAACCCTAACCCTAACCCTAACCCTAACCCTAACCCTAACCCTAACCTTAATCAAGTAGTTACTAATCCTGAATCATGCTTAATAAACTATTTAATACTTTGTTAATGCTTTACTAAGGCAAGAATAAGGGGAGTTATTATAAAGTGTTACCACATTTTGAATATACTTACTCGTCCTAGTTATAAGCAAGAGTTATGATAGTCCCGTTCTGCTCTGTTTGGACTGTTTAGACTGCACCTTTTATTAATCACGACAAAGCCACAAACCCTGCCTGCTCTTGAACTCGGCGGCGCGTTTGATCGTCTTTTGCCACTCCCGCTCACCCTTCCCGGCGTCGCAAAGGTCCACGAGGCGGATGGGGGGGAAGAATCGGCCCCCATGAACGGCAGAGGTGAATCGCAAGTCACACTTTTCACACCGGGCGACATTCTCCAGGTGAGCTCAGCCGTGGCAGACAGAGCAGGCGGAGCGGGGCAGGTTCAAATCCATCGCAGCGCCGCCATTCTCCGCGTCTCAGCGCTCGGGCGAAATCATATCGCCTAATCAGATGAGAGAGGAGACTTCAAATTGGACCTGACTGTGATTCATTGTAGTTTTCAAATGGTGGGTGACATTTCTTTTACTCTCGGGAAGGTGAAATACATTGGAAAATCGACTGCTTTTGAAACCAAATATGTGCATTTTTTATTCTACGGGCTTATTCTGTCTTAATTTGGTGCTTTATTGTGCTTAAAAGAAGAAAAAAAAATTGTGCACAAGCAAAAACATACAATTGTGTAAGAAATAATGTAAAAGTATTATGTTCAATGTAACTTAACATCTTCTCAAACAACTTCTCTTGTGCTTTTAACCATATATATATTATTGTTTTTCCTATGTTCCACTATTCATGATTGTCTCCATGGGGATGTAGAAGTTTAATACCATACTGTGGAGCATTTCTAGCATTTTAAAGAAAAAAAATAGCACAATGTATAATATTACGATGAAACTATAACAGCAACCTAGACACTGCACTACAGCTAGTCTTTACTGCTGCTAAAACGATTTAAGAATAGTATATGGGCTGTCATAATAAAGTTATAAGCTCCGTCACTTAAACGCATTCTTTTGTTTCTGCAACAGCAAAATGAAAGACTAAACACAAAAAAATCAGTGTGGACTACATTGACCATAATCCTTTGCTCCATTTAAGTGAAAGAAAGAACAGTTTCTTGTAATATGACATTTGTACACAAGTCTTGTCGAAGCATTTCAAACAGAAACAGTGTTATAGCTGCAATTTTTTGTTAGGTTTTTCAAGATATTGCAATAAATATGGTTGCCTGACATGCATATTGTGATAATATTGTACTGAGAAATGTGCATATTGTTGTTGTTAAATAGATTACGTTGCTTTATCTGCAATACACACTTTACATTTAGAACAGGACAATTAGTTGCACTGCTCTGTAAAACACACACACACACACGGGCTTTGTGTCTGTGGTGACTTTGTGATATGAATCTGGCACTTGCAAAGATATCATTAGAATCCAACTGGTTTGATCTAAGTTTAGTGCACTTCTAATCTGGGCTAGAGTTAAAAAAGCTCAGACCATTTAGATCCAAGTCAAAGGCTCCGGAGCAAAGTGGCCGATGACGGAGAAGGAAGGAAGGCCTCATGGCACAGTGCAGTTTCTTCAAGGTTTTAAAAAAATAGAACAGTTTACATTTATCTTAGAGAAGTGTTTTTGGCTGTACATTTTTTTATTTTTCCGATTCAACGAGGACAGAGCAAGTAACACAAAGATGCACCAGTTTCTGGAGAGTAGAATGAGACAAAAACTAATAGAACTATGAAAAGCTGGCTTAAACAGATTTGTGTATTAATACTGTACATTATTGCAGGGAACTTGTTAATTGTTCTTTACCGACTATTGATATTGACTGATCTTGAATAAATAATTGTCTTTATATATACAATTGTAATATTTCATTATTTTTAAGCAACAACATTTGACAATTTTTACTGTCACTTCTTTGCACATTATGGTTTTCTTATGCTTAGTTGCATCAATAGACAATAATTTGTACTGAACAATAAATTATTGTATTAATTCAAACATAAATAGCACTTTTTTGACACATGAGGGTATTTAGATTGGAAGATAAATAGAAAATGAGAAAAGAAAACTCAACAGTGGAAATTATATTAAATGTGTGAAAACATCTGACTGCAAATTATGAAAAAATATTATTGGCGATGTTTTATGTTTTCAATGTTACTACACATTTCCTTTATATACTTTGCATTGAGAATAAGGTGTACGTTCAATTGTTGGATTTGATTTACTTTTCAATTTCTACTCTTCACATTTTTGCCCTTTTTGGCCGTGTATTTTACGAGTAACTGTGTGCTCCGTTGCTTGTTTTCTAATCCCGCCTTTATTCTTCCTTTATCTGCACTCTTTGTAGTTTTGTTGAATAGTGAGACCCGACGCTGGTGTGTGTCACTTCAAAGAGCGACACACACTCGGAGGAACAGGCCTGAAATAAAACTCTGTCAAAATAACAAACAACGGCCTTTGTTCCACTCCGATGATTAAAGTAGCAGCGAGTGCGAGCAGAAGAGGCAGAAACAGTCCAATAAATGAGTGTGCTTGGGACAGGGAACCGGAGGGGACCCATCTCTCAACACTTTTGGGGCAGGGAAACTCACAGTAGCACGACACTCCGGGCTAATCGCCGAGTGCTGATTAGCTTTTCCGCACGCACATTGAAGATGGAGATAGATAGAGGTGGATATTTGGGCAAGAGATGCAAAGAGGAGGAGGTCATTAATTGGGAAGAAAAGCCACAATTAGGATGTTTGCGCTATTGGCCATGCAACCTTGTTTTCTGGTTATGTTGTAGAGTCTCAACCTTTTGGAATTATATTATATTGCACTTATTTTATATCAGTGAGAGGCAACATGATCTCATTTTAGTTAATCACAGATAAAACTGAAGAGAACAGTTCATGCACGTGGAGCGTCAACAAAATGTGGAACAGGTTTACAATGCAGTGGTGGAATCACAAAATAATGTATTTCTTTAGTTTATGTTCCAAAATATCAGTGGTGATAGTTGTACCTGGTAAGCAATTTAGATAATACTTTTTTGTCAATCCATTTTAAATACATTTCATGAAAAAATTGCTATAGAAGTAGTATTAGTAATGGTGAGGAGGTTATTTAATTGTTGGTAATAGTAGAAGAAGGTGCTTAAAAATGCACATTATATTATAGTTTAATATATACTTAACAATTGATACACACGTGATCCACCTCCGACAGCTTTGATAAGATAATCACACTCTAACCGCAAAATAAACAGAGGCAAAACAAAACTGGAAAACAATGCATGTGGCTATTTTAGTTGCAGGTTGCATAATATTCAAGATAACGTTTTCCAAAATTAGAAAGTATATCAGGAATATTGTGCTAAAGTTACTCAGTGATGAGTCCAATTCTTTTTGAGGGCTTAGAACTAAATGGAATTACAGTAGACAGAATTCTGACTCTTTCTTTAAGTGCTCAAGCACCTGTAGACATTGTTCTTGGGAATACATTTCATTAAGTTAGCCCCTGTAAGATCACTGCTCCACCAGAAACCAAAATATATTTATTAAAGGACACATGTTATGTATGATTTGTATTGTTGTTGGCCTTTAAACCTGCTCTTGGCATCTCATGTTTTAGAACTTGAAATAATGTATTGAAAACCACACTTTACTTTCTACAAACAGGTGTTCCCTCATCAAGATTGGCATGTACCCTCCATCTACTGGCAGCAGAGGGTATTACTCAGCCTGCAAATGCAGATGTGAGCTTGCAGTTGTAATGCACGTGAATTGACTCAGAATGAGTCTGGTGATGATTTATGAGCCTAAAGGCAGCGCAGAAGATCTCAGGATTACTATGAAGAAATCTGGGAACTTTAAACTTCTGAGGCTCAGAGAAGAGAACAGTGAAGAGGACCTCGTAAACAGGATTAATGGAATAAACGCGAGTGAAGCAAAATACAACTCCAGGTGTGTTTTTGATGATGGTTGTTACATGGTTAAAAGCAAATTGAGCACAGTATGTACCCTTTAAATTTGCAGTGGTCCTGTAACAAAGGCAAATATATGTTGTTCAAGTTGAGGAATAAATGCTCTCTCCACTGTGTCACGAGCAGCACTTGGTTTACATAAAGTCATTGATCTCCCTCTTCCCCGCTCTGTCTCAGTCTTCTGCTGCACATGAGGAGCCGGCCTGCTCGTGCTCAGTGTGAGTGTGTGGATGTGGATAAAGAGCTGTCTCTGTGGAGCGGCAGATTACAGGAGACTGCTGTAAATCAGACCCAGGCGCCTGAACTTCCTCCTGCCTCTGCGCCTCCAGCTCACCTCGCCCTCCGACTCCTCTTCGCTTTCACAATTTATACATTTTCTTTTTTAGTCTCACATGAAATACCCACTGCGTAAACTCAATGGATAGTTTCAGTGGTTCAGTGGTCAAATCTGAGACTAAATTCAAGTACAGATTAATGGCCAAAGTGAAGTCGAGATTTGGCAGCTTAGTCCAGATGCCCTTTGTTACTCACATACTATGTCCGGAGTAATTGGGATGACACGATAACATGTGTGATCAAACACTTCTCCAATAATTTACAAAGAAGTGATTCCGGTCACAGTTCCATCTCCCAAAGTTCAGATGGACGATGATTGACAGGAGGATGGAGAAACACATGGCCCCTCTGTATCAGGACAAATGTGAAACAAATTTTCACAGTGGACTGAAAAACAGCAGGGATTTCTGCATCATCAATAAGTGAAGCACAAAAGTCTGTTAATCTGAGGTGAGAGAAGTTTCATGTAAATGACAGATGACCAGTGAGCTCCTCTGTTGCAGGCGACACTGAACTAAACAAATCTGACGGTGCAGTTGTGTCTGAGTTTGGCCTGAGCCTCAGCTGAGGAGGGGATGACCAGTCTCTGTATAAAAAGAGACATGGAGAGTTATCATTCTGAACGAGCCAGGCAAGCACAAGCCCAGCTGAAGGCAAACACCAGAGAGTGTTGGAAGAATACTTTAAAAATGTACTGGCTATAGAAATGATTCTGTATTCCATTACATTATCCTATCATAGTACTACTGTATTCTGAATACTTTCACATCGAGTTGCATTAATCAGTTTTAAAACCCCAACTAAAACTGCTTATGTTTATTGTACAGTTTGTTATGCATCACTAATAGGGAAAGAAATATTACTCACCACAAATTTCTCACGTATACAACATAGTTCAAAACTACTGCAATGAATTCCTTTGATTTTATGAAATTATGAAACTGTATTCTGAATAGTACCAAATGAAAGAGTAACTGTACCAGAATGTTACTCAAAATGAATGTTCTGAATACACATTTTCAGCTCATGTATTTCATTCCTTCTCAGCACTGATTACAGAGATGTTTCTCTGAAAGCATGTAACAGGTTACATTTAAAAACTAGTGATTTTAACCTTTTTTTCCCAAGATACTCTGTGTGGGTAAAAGTGCATTTTCTTCACTGATATTAGATTGTCTAATCTGTGAACTCACTGACCTGTCGTTTGACATGATAAAGAGTTGGTTTACTTTGTTTATATGTCACTGTACGGCTCTGTCCTTCACTGTTGGCTGTTATTTTATTTTAACAGCCCCCCCACCCCCCCACACATTGTCCTTGTAAATAGAATATGTTCTTATGTGACCTGACCATGGACTGTGAACCCGACCGATTGAATGAAGGACGACTATAATTGTCATTTTTATTTAGGAGATATCGAACTCACAGTCTGAATACGTTTATAACATCCCAGGATCTGTTTTACAAGTTCAAATGTGAAAGAAAAGATGAAACTATGCTCACAGCCCAGGTATAGTGTGGTTTAAGACTTTACACATAAAGTGATCGTTACCATCTTGTGTCCTGGGTTTTCTGAATGTTTCCCAAATCATTTATACATGTTTTAAATGAACATGATAACTAATAATAGAACCAAGGTAAAAAAGGTTTCAAAGGTAATCATCTGGACACAGTTTTAGAAATCAAGACGTCCATCCGAAAGTCATTTCCAATCTGATGTTAATGGCTCGAGCAGCTACAGTATATACTCTTCTCTGAACTCATATTGGTCCTATCCAAAGGGAGAGTTACTGAAACTTGGCCATCTCCTCCTCAGAGTTGTCAAGTACTGTACTTCATTCGGCTTTGACTGGTTTGACTTCTGCCAACGTCTTACAGAGAGGAGGTTTGAGGACTATTTTAAGAAGGGTTTTCTTGCTCAACAAAAATGATGCACGGCTGATTGTAAACCTGGATTCAAGTGCCTTCTGTGTTGGTACAGTTTTTGTGCAGTGGCTGTTTGGTTTTCCTTCCTCACACTGCAAACTAATGTGTTATCTTAAATCTAGACAAAAAAAAATCATAAGTATCAACCAAAAAGATTAATGAGCTTCTTTAACAAAAAATGTAACGGAGAATGCATGCAAAACAATGTTAAGAGAGTGTTTAAGACTCAATCTTTCTTAAAACAAGAGTATTTTAGGTTAAATTACTTTTTACCAGACCTATTTATCAGTGTTTTATGCCACATTTTAGTTCTGTTGTCTTATATATTGTTTCACTTGTGAATAATCTCAAATACAAAGCTGAACAAGTCATATTTAACGCTGCACAAATCAATCAAAATACAACTTTGAGTGAATTATTGACAATAAAAAACAGTTACATTGGTTATGAAAAAGTAAAGTTTACATAATACGTCCCCTTTAAATGTAAATCTGCAACTACACAGACACATTTCTAACAGTATACACATTACTGTTGCTGTATCATATTTGTGAATGGGTAGAAAATGATCCATGGGTAAAAGTTCATTGTTTGTTTTCACATTTATGCTTTATTTTGTGACAGTCCAAGAACCATCGCTGACACAATGCAAACTGATTGTAGCAGGTTTATCGAGTGTATCTTTTGGCTTTGGATGTGTCTTAAACACTTCACGCTGCTGTCATAATGTTAGTGTTCCTCTGTCAAAACACGAGCTGGTGAAATGTGCCCAGGGCTGTTTCAAACTCACACTATCATTGCACTCGATTCACAAACATCAAGTGTGTAGAAAACAATAAGAAATCCCGCAAACAGATAACGATGGAAAAAGGCTAAATAACAACATCAACAGCACGTTTGCTTTCAGATCTAACTCGAGTTTGACAGATAACTTATGGATTCTTATGTTGCCTGTTTTGAAATTGTATTTACTATTTCTTTGTACTTATCAGGATGAGCTAAGAAAAGAATAACATAATACAGTATACTAGCGTCTGTTGTTTTGTGCTTGCATCTGAAATATAGACTTTTTTTTTCAACATTTATGTAGTCAAGCCTAGCATAACCACCGCAAATAGTATGTTTATGTTTATATGGTAATGATAAAGGTAAAAATGTGGGTAGAGTATTAGTATTAGTAAAGTATTACTCAAGATTACTACTACTAGTCAAAAAAAAATAAATAAATAAAAACATGTCATCTGATTCTAGCTTGATTTAAAGACAAAACATTAAATAATGCACACAATTTTGTATCTTCAAATGATATACACAATATTATACATCATATTAATAATAATACATACAATAATACACTATCTAAAGGAGCTGTGCAAAAAAACAAAAGTTTAAAGCTTAATATTAACTTTGTCACTTGGACTTACAGTGGAAAAGAGGAGCCAAAACGTTTACTCAAGTATGGGAAAGAAGAGTTGTGTACATACAAAATGTACTCATTTGGAATTTATGAAAATGAGCTAGGGGAACCATTAAATACGTTTTAACTTCCTCCTACTCCTTTTCAAACATGTCAAATGTTTTTTGTCTTTTTTTCTGTCATATCCTGTATTAAATGTTTTATATTTTGTTGTGATTATGTGTTCTATCATGTTGGAAATAAAAACGAATCAAATCAAAAGTAACTGAGTACTATTCACCTCTGGCTAAAAAATGACACTGTCCGCTAAATTGTTGGATAATGTTTGTAAGCCATACTCTAATCACAGTTTCTTTCCTCATATTGACCGATCACAGTTTCTGATTCAGTTCATGTTGTCTTAATAAAACAAATAAGTATCGCTTTATTCTTAAACAGAATTAGAATTAGTATCAGTATTAGTATTTTTTGTGAATTCTGCTTTTCCAAAAGAAGACTGGCTTTGGAATTTGAAACAACTGTGTATTGATTCATTACATTTGAACAACTGCATGGCCCAAATGCAACATTTTGAATCCCTGAAGCTTCTGTACAAGTTGTTTTTTATCATATGAATGTTGTGAACTTTTAGAGGAATTTTCCAGGACTTTCCAGGACTGCACAGTCAGTCCTGAATCACCTGATATGGCAAACTACGCGTCTGTCACATCCCGACCTCCCTCTATCTGTTCCACACATTTGTTGACACTTTCTATGTTCCCGATAGAGTAGAACAACCCATCCCGACAACTTCTCATCGACCCGGCCCTCTGCCTCCTTCTAAACCCCCCCTCCATCCGTGCTTCGAGGACACCGGCCCATGGGAACCGCCTATCTCTGCCCCGGACGCTATCAGATAGTTGACACCAGAAGATACTCTCGCAATGAAAATATTTTGTGTGCGGTACCGCTGACATTGGCCTACATGGTGCACAGCTCAGCCTCTCGGGCGTAAACAGCTCCTGTGTGGAGTGTGGGCTGCTCTCACTGTTTGCACGTGTTTACAGAAAAGTGCAGCAAACATCAACTGTGAAGATAAAGCAAGAGTGTTAGGAATTAAGTCAAGTTTTCCAATCGTGATTAAGTCAGACTTTAAGAAGAACTCAGTTTCCAGGTAAAAGCTTGAGAAACTGACTTTATTCTTGCAAATGAGTAACTGTAATTCCTCCCCATAGACTTTTCTATTTTAAAAAAATGAATCAGCTGTCTCAATCACATTTTATCAATCACAAACCTGGAATAATTAAAGAGCCTGTCATGTTGCGTAAATAAGTAGTTTGAGATGACACGTGTTTCACTTTGCCGTTTAAAAACTGTACGTATGCATGTGAATACAAGTGATGTGCCAAAGGGTTTGTGAGAGCTAAGGACTAGTTAGATTCAAAACATATTTCCTTGTTTCATGGCTTGGAAATCTGTTACCACAGCTTTAGAAAAGAAGTTTGAGTTGTATTGTGAATCTATGAGATGAGTATGGTTGATTTTTCTGGATTGTTGCTGCATTAGTCTCAGATTGCAATGGTACTTTTTGTGGTTGCTGGTTTTATGGGAAACATACAAAAGATGACACACTTTATTTTTATTTTACATGTACCACCAGATCCAGGTCTAAAAGTGGGCTAAACTTGAACCAAACCATGACAAATCAACAGAATAGCACTCAACAGATAAATAGAAAGGGATCTAAATCAGCTGAATGAAATATAAAACTCTTACATGCAGGTGAACAGCAGTAGTACCTATACCACCAGCAGTTTAGTAAAGCAGTATCTCAGAGATCTCTCCTCCACAAGTCTCCTGAGTGGTCTATAGTCATGTTTCCATTAGCCCGGTATGGGCTAGCACATGTTAGATTCAGCTGCTTCCTGTTTACGAAACACGGCACCTGCATTTAGACCATGAAAACCCAATGTATTTCATATAGTCAGGTTAAAATGTGGCGTAGATGCACAGAGGAGTAAAATATCTGTAAAGTAAGTAAAATAAATGCAGTAAAAGCTGATGAAAAAAACAGAATCTGTGTCTTGTTTACGCAATCTTTATCTACATCTTACAGCGCCAACGTCTTTTTATCAATGGAGAGTTCTGCAGGAAGAAAAGATGTAATTCAGATACAATTTAGATTGTATTTCTGAAGAAAATATTAGTCATGTTTGGGTGACTTCTGCGGAAACCTGCATGATGAACCTCTGCACGGAAACGCAGTCCACCATTAACAAAGGTGGCCCGAGACGCTCCGACATGAACCGGTCTAAGGGAACAGGTCCAGTCGAAACACGCCTTATGGGTTCTGGTGCTTCCTTTTTTGCTAGTTATCCAAAGACAAAGTTATCTCCAGTCATACAAAACCAAACAATCAATTAGGGTATTAGCTGGAAGGAAATTGTTATGTTGCATTACACTAGACCTTACGTTATCATATTATACTTGTAAGTAGTCGAGTGGATTTGATCAAGGAGGAGTAGTAGTAGTCATTTTACAAATTAACTTGTTTTTAAATAACTTTAACTTCTGTGGGCATTAATAACTTGTTTTTTTCTTTTCACTTTCAGAGTACTTGTTCAACATAGAGTTTAAAGCTAGCATTTATTTAGATGACAACTTTTCACTTCCTGTTTCAACTCATCAAGTGAGTAAGACGAGAATCCTTTGGAGCTTGTGTCAACATTCCTCAGTACAAGCCCGAAAGCTAAGGTCAGTTCCTGCATGTCCGCTCCTTCATGCACCATTTTACCCCGGAGAATCTGCAATAAAAACAAATGAGGCTGCAGACATCTAACATGGGACTCCCGGAGAGCCGAGAGCGCCGCCGCATCTGTGGAACCGTGGATTATTTTTACCTGACACAGGAAAGAGCGCTCTCATAATAAATGGCGCTGAGGTGGTGACAGATCGCATTAACCCTTCGCTGAATGAAAGGGCGGCCATGTTGGAGGGGTCAAAGGGCGCGAGGTGAGCGTGTGCCGGACATCTCCCCGAGGTTCACGTCTGGATGTTTGGGCTAACGTGAAGGAGAACACACACAGGCACAAGTTTGTACGCTAAGACGTTAATAGTATCGAAAACAAATGTTCACTTATCTTCAGCTTATTGATTTTTAGATCAGAGGTTAGCAATTTTGTCTGACAGCGAGGAATTCCATTGATCTATTCCTGAATGTGGGGAAATTTTGTGCACTGCTCTGCTTCTGCAATGTAATAAAAGTTCAATAGGTCATCAATAGATACTCCCGACCAAAAGATTCAGATCCAGATCAAGACCTGGGCCACGATCCAAGGAATGGCACAATGAGGAGATGGTCACTTAAACCATTCTTCCTCCGGAGCTTTATCCACGTCTCACAGCAACACAAACTTGGAATTACTATCTCATCGATTCTCAGAGATTGGGGTAGTAGTAGTATAGTAGTATAATTCAGGTAATACTTAAGGGAGCATTTGTTATGTTTGAGTGACGTCTGTTGTTGACGTGTAGACCCTGACCCATGATGCGATCCAAGCCCATTGCATGAAAATTCTGGTCGCGATTAACCTAACCGAGCCAAACTGCTCCAAGATGAACAAATCTAGGGACCGGAGCCAGTCAAAACATATCTTTATTGCTCCTGACAGGTTGGCTCGATTATGTGCGCAAAAATAAGAAGAAAATAGGCTAAATGTAGCTATATTTGGGAATGTAGATGGACTCAAACTGTTGCAAATGGGTAAACTTTCAATGCGTGTGACACAGAACACCAAACAGAAGTGTTTGTTCGAGATGACAAGTAATCGCAGGAGAATCAAACACTGTGATTAATCAGACGGAAGCTGCGTCACTGTGAAGTCAGAGCGGAGCTGGCATCGGGCCATTGTTCTAACGAGCCCCATTAGGAAACACACTCAGGGCCCTTAAGCTAATTTCCTGAGGCCGGACTGCCCTTTTGAAGAAGGAGGGGCCCGAGACGATGAGGTGACGGGACAAACCGGTAGCAAAAACAGGACGTGGGCCCAAGGGTGGCTCTGATTGGGCCTCTTTGCTCGCGTGCAGTCCGATAAGACCCACGCTCCTTTCCCCTCTTTCATGTTTGTCAGGAGTGTTAATGGGATTTTTAAACAAACAAGTCAGCTGCAAAAATAGATGGTTTTTTTTTTAGTATTTTGTAAACCATAAGGAGTGTGTTTTAAAATGGCTCACCAATACCATGTTCATGTTTGAAATCTGAATGTTCTCCATGTGTCTGTGTTTCATTTGGGCATTTTGGTATTTTGAAATCATATCTGGAGAAAGGACCTCGTCGCCAGGGAATTCTGGGTCCTGGGCACTAAACGTCTTGGTGGCTCCACACTAGGTTCTTTACAATAAATGTATATTACAGACTTTTGTGGGGCCACGTTCCTGCATTGGGCACTGAGCAAACAAGTCTGAGGCCCCTGCTGGTTGCCGGTTTGTTTGTTTAAATAAACCAAATCTTGTTTGAAAGTTTTGAATACATTTGTCGGAAATTGCAGCTAGAAATCAGCCATTCAGCAGTTACAGTACAAGCTATATATTGCAAGTTATTGTGCCACAGGGACAGCAAAATGACTTGACTAGTATCAATATATGTTATTTTCTTTTCTGTTACGTACTGTTATAATTTCCTTTGAACTTAGCTAACTTTTTAAATTATATTGTGAGTGAAAAACTTTTGGCAAGAAGCACAAAATATGTTCTTGTAGATGGGAATCAATTTGACGATGCTTGGACTGGCGATGAGTCTTTCAACTATCTCTGCATTAGATGAGGCTGCAGACATCTGAAAATAAGCGTATTTATTAAAGTTTCAGCTAGAGTCTACATTAGTACAGAAACAAACCTCCATTGTGGGGTTATTCCTATCACTGTAGACCACAGAGACTAGACAAGGTCACTGTTAATCTGCGTCTCTTTATCGCTCTTATTCCTTTGCACCGAGTCCTTGAGCCACTTATCAGACACCTGCTGCTCCAGCAACCAGAAATACAGGAATTTTCCACTCAATCCAATATGCATTTGACACATTTCTTCTGCTAGTTAGTCAGATTATAATTGTGAGAGTTGATTCGATTTATTGGTGTTTGACCCAAGACTCAATTGGAAAATAAAGCATTCTTTAAAATGCTGGAGAACAAACACACGTCTACAGGCCCTTCAATCATAAATAACTTTATTCAAATAGACTAACCAAAAACAAAATAATCCACATCCATGATCCACTTTGAAACGTTCAAGAAAGTTCAAACTCCCTGCAACTTGTGAATATGGTATCAAACACTTCCTATAAACCCTTGGAAACTAAAGCTTGGTTTATACTTTACCCATGCATATAAACGTGGACAATGCACATGGAAATGAGCGCAAATTTACAGCAGCTATCCACATTTCTACTGTCTGCAGCTGCAAGTCCAACACAGACTGTAAACACTGCCGATTTCTTTCTCAGTTTCACTCTGAGCGTCTCATTTCTGTCAAAACATAGATGCGGAAAGTATAATCTAAGCTGAAATCTACCCAGTTAACCCTACATTGACGAAGGTTTGTCGGGTTGTAAAGGCCATCTAACATTATATGAAGGATTAGTGCAATGGTTTCTTTATTCCAACAAAGCCCTTTTCCATTTTGCAAGCGGTGAACTGTTACGCCTTTCTGAGATCAGCGTAACCTCGCTCGACCTTTTGAAAGGGAAACGCTTTCAGGCAGATCAATGTCAAATCCCTTTTCTCAGATTTTGAGGCGTCATCCTGAACTTCTTCTGAAGTTAATGCATGTTCTGTTTTGACATGTCTAATTTGTTTGCACTTTCGTCTTTGAGGAAAACAATGTCTTTGGCAATAGAGGCTGATTGTCAAGTGTGGAAATGATTGGAACTAAAATGGGTTGAACCATCCTGGGAGTAATTTGATTCTATCTCTTTATATTTTTTTTCAAATGCAACTTGAGTTATTGCTTTAGCCGGTGGTCCAATTGAGATACATTAATATTTCAGGCATAGAAGTCCACACCTTCAAGATGCAAATATATATAGCAAATGATAGTCAACATCATTATGACAACAAAACTGCAATAATTCAATAATTTTAGACAATGTCAGTTTCAACTTAAAAATAAATTTTTTTTTATTTTTTTTTTTTTATATTACCTTGGTCTTAGCTCTGATATAGATCAAGAATACTGGTCCAATGTTGTCTTGTTTATTAGATTAGTTTTTCAGTATCAATACTTCTATCAATCAATACAAATAACTAGTCTTATAAATCATAAGCAATAGCAAATCCACGCAGTTTTGTTATTTATTTTTCTTCATGCAGACGCAAATGGAATAACTAAACTCTTAATATCTTAACTTAAATCCATTTTTTTCCCCGTAAAAAATTGAAATGATTTAAAATGGACAAATTTAACAAGCTTTGGACTAGATGGGACAGTTTTGTTGTACAGTATGTGCTGCAGCTTTTTTGGGGGGTGTCTTTCGTCAACCTTTTCATGATTATGTGTTCTTTTTTGTTCTGTTTATATGCTCGTTCAAAAAAAATCAAGTAAATTTGAAGATGTCAATTAAACAGTTATTGAATTGGAATAAAACAAAGATTAGGTTTCATACTCTGTGATCTGGGCTCTTCCTTGTTCTCGACTCCCCTTTGAGGGCAGTGTATTGTGTGACAGAAGCTTTAGCTGTGGGAAATCCTTCACTAAAGGGATAAACGTTTGCTTTGACTCGTGAGGTGTGAAGTTCATATCTAATCCTAGCCCCTCCCTCCTCTCACCTGAGACTGCACTGCACCTGAGCGGGCCACAGAGGAGAGCGAGGAGAGAGAGGGGCCCGTCACAACACAGCGCTGCTCACACACGTCCCAGGACAAAGACCCAACACCTGTGGGTGCAGAGGTCGTCATGGAGGGGGAGGGAAGAGGGTGTCAGAATGGGTGAAGTGCAAGGCGAAGGAGAACAGTTTGGATGTCATGGAGATACACTGCAAAAGAGGACATGAAGAGATTTGTTAAAGGTGCTCTATATCTCGACTGTATTGATTGAGATATATTGACTGGATTCATTCTGGGTTACTTCTAGGTTAGACCTGGTTTGCTCCAGTTTTATAACTGGTTTGATTCCGGGTGTCCTGGTTCAGACCTAGTGAGTATGCAGTCCTAGTTTAATCCAAAACAGTGTTGGTGAAGCATTTTGTATTTCATGTTTCCACCAAAATCTTCATGTTGTATTAGTTATTTTATCATTATTGAAACAGATCTAGTGTTGCTGATATTTCGTGTTTGTGTTAAAAGTGACCCTCCAAAATCTGGTTGAAAATTGAAAAGTCCACAATGTTGTTCTACAATATTGTTTTAAATGTCTATATCAACCATTTATTACTTGTGAAAAAGTCCCTTGTTGTGTTCTTAGGCAAGACACTTTAACCACCTTGCCTGGAATGAAACTGATGAGTTTGTGAATGGTTGATATTGGTTGGAGGGGATAGTAGCACAGATTGGCTGCCTCACTTCCATCATTCTGCCCAGGGCAGGTGTGGGTTCTACCACCAAAGCGTGGAGTGAATGAACAATGCAATACATCTTTGAGAGTTCAAAAACGAGATTAAATGTGGGCCAAATAATAACTCTATATATAATATAAATACAGTTATTATTTGGTCCACGTTTTTTCGACTCTCAAAGATGCTTTACAGTACTTTATTCCAAATAATAATAACTCAATATACATTTTATATAGAGTTATTATTTGGCCTATGTTTATCACCAGGTGGCAGTGGTGCAGTGAGATGACCCACCAACTACAAGTTTGTCGGTTCCAATTTCTGAACATCATACAGTTCAATCAATTTTGGCATCTGGCATGAATTCTGGCCTAATTATTGTGGCAACCTTGGCAAGGAAAAAAAAAATGTTGGAAAAAAATATATTCCAATCTGTCGAAGACCAAGTCAATGCTGGACGAATGAGGGGTTACAGCGACATCTTCCAGTCTGGTATTTCTTTTTGAATTTTTTCATTTCATCCCCAACCAAAATGAACCAACCTGTCTAAAACCATACATTATAAGTATAGTCAAAACTTGAGCCATTTCATTTTAAGAGTGTTGTAACTTGAAAATGTCGGCAGAAGTGTCCAGTGTATAGTCCTGTGTGTCCTCTCTCCACTCCACTGCGTCTCCATACAGTCCAGGTGTGCATCAGCCTGCTCCATTGTGATCCTCTGGACTTATGGGGCCTCTTCAGTCTGTCAGCTACCTGCGCTTTGAAGTCTGGGAAGTCTTTACGCTCTTCTCCCGTGGGTCAACATTCCTACAGCTCTCACACACACACACACACACAGCGCAAAACCGACTCAAAACGCGCACGCTACAATAACACACCTGCTCGTGTATAGACAAGTAAAGGTACCGCTGAGAGGGTGAGGAGAAGGGAGGAGTAACAAAAGGAGAGGAGTGGAAAGAAGTACAAGTAAACACTGCAGGCATGTATCAGATAGTCTGGTAAAATATCAGTCTGACATAATATTATTTACATCAGGGAGAAAAATGGAGAAATTAGCGGGTAGTAAGTAGTTTATTGGAATAGAAAACAGCATCAAAATAGTTCAGTTCAATCAGAAAGACTATTTCTCGACTCGGTTTCTATCTTTTGTCACCATTCAAGTGATAGAAATTCAAGCCAATATTTCTTGAAAAACATGTATTACTGTGCTGCTCGTGGTTGAATAGATAGCACACATTCCTGCTGTGTGGGTGCAGTTGTGAGTCAGACTCCGGTGCCCATTTCATGCTGTACTGTCTTGGCAAATAAAGCCTGCAGACCAAAAATCCTGAACATGACACAGAGAGAAAGCAAAACAATAAGCAAATAAATAAACTCAAATAAAGTTATTGTCCGAGAGAAACGTCCCCCTTAGTCCAGTTTGTGTGGGTAATTTCTTCCAGTTTTCTAAATAAAATACTCTCATCTTTGATAAAGTTAAAGGACACATATTCTGTTACAGTGACAGTGAGGAATGTAGAAAATCCTCTCCTCTCCGATTGTCAAAAACACTTCCTGCTGAACTCTCTTGATATGCGGGTTTTTTCAGATCATATACGTCACTTATTCGAGAATGTTTGGTTGTTTTAAGTCCTTAAATCATCGGCAGACTTGTTCTAGCCTGAACGTAGCTCTCTTAAAGTGATAACGCAACTAAATTGTGGGTAGTACTAGGTGCCATCTGCTGGCAGGATGCACTCAGTGAGATGGCAAATTTAAGGTATTCAAGAGCATGTTTAAAGGCTGATTATAATATGAAAAATGCATAATATTTTTCCTTTAATGAATACAAATAAAACATGGATGTATTATGTGCGTTGTCGCCTTTCTACAGATCTGACTTGGAACTTCCACGTTGTCCTCACTATAGCAGACTTCAAACCCGGTCTGACCAGAGCCCTGTCCTTCAGTCTCGTGCTCAGCTCCAGTCTGTGGCCTGAGCATGGAGTTTGTGACTGTCAGTGTCTGTGGTTGTTTTCTGGGGAGGCTGATGGCTGGTGCTGACAGACGACAGCCTGTCATGGGCCTCTGAACACACAAACACATGCTCACACACTTTCACTCTTACTGCTGCTCCTCCACTCATACATACCACTGAGACATCTAAAGGGGGAAGCTGAAGATTACTAAATGTACAAGTGCTTTTAAATTTCCAAGCATCATCCTAAATTCAAAGTCCATGTTAGAATTATCTTGAAATGATGAATATTTTTTGTCCCAAAACACAAGGTGAAACAAAACTTAGTACTTTTTATGTTCAGTTTAAATACAAATATTAAACCTTGGAACCATATTTTCTTCATGATGTGTTGTTGTTTTATTTTGTAGTTTTGTTGTTTCTTCAATATCAGACAATAGGAGATGATGTAATCAGCTTGACATGTTTAGAATCTTCTGTCTTCATCAACAAAACAACAGTTCTACTTAAAAAGACAAAATTAATATTCTTAATCTAAAGGAAGTTATGGACAAGGATGTGTCAAAGGTTTCCACCGATTGGAGTAGCCAGAAAAAAAAAAAAGAAAAAAAAAACGATATAAAAAATATCTTATTTTGCCTACAATCTTATGCAAAAAGGAAAAAAAACAAAACAAAACATGGAGACAATTTATTTTGGCAATGAAACGCCTGAAATTGAATAAATAACAATAATAAAAGACAGATTATCACCTCGTGGAACTTGCAGCACAACATTTTCATGTGACACGGAGGAATAGTAATCTAGACTCCAGAATTAATCCTTTTCTTTCCATAAGTATATAAATAACTAATTGAAAAACTAAAAAAATATATGTTCTCGACTTTATTTCAATTCAAGGCTCAGAAGTGGTTAACTAAAAAAGTCAGATTTTTTTTGGCTTATTTGAAAGTACAGTTGTTGGGTGAAATGGGGAGAGCATAGAGAGACATTCAGCAAATTGTCGAGGCCAGGAATTGAACACACAACCACACATGTGCAGCGCCTCAAACCACTGCACCACCAGCAAGCAGCAAGACATTCCTCAGGACAGACTGACACAAAGGTGACAGCTCTTCCCACCATCACCAATCGCACGCACAAACAAAGGCTAAGTGGGTGATGCGTCTTGCTCAGCGGCACGATGACCGAACTACCATGCGTCAGCGTACATATATCTTCATCGACTGAGCAGCTGCACCCCTGACAGTCACACGTTCGTCCGAAGAAAGTGTGAGATTCTGAGAGCGCAGAAGGGTGGTCCCCGGGCTTGAGTTTCTCCCTGACCTTTGAACCCTCTGGTGTAGTTTTACATTTGGGTTAATTCGTGCAAAGATGAAGTCTGTGTCAGTTCGGACCACGCCGGTATCTCCGTCTCACCCAGGTGCGCACGGATGAGCGAGCAGCCGCTTTTATCCCAGACACATCCTCGGGAATGCTGGGAATTCTCTGGGAGACGCTCCTGGTCACAGCGCTCTCATCCCACTCCTCCTCCTCCCTCTTCAGCCCCGACACACTGACAGACACAGCCCAAAGAGCAGACACCTGGCTCTCACAGCGACACACACACACGCACACACACACACACACACACACACACACACACACACACACACACACACACACACACACACACACACACACACACACACACGCACACACACACGCACACACACACACACACACACACACACACACACACACACACACACACACACACACACACACACACACACTCATACACACATGGACAGAGCCTGAGGAAGTGAAGGGAAAGTCAGGGATCACCAGAAACACTCAGGAGAAACAAGAGAAGACAGAACACACCAGATGCAACATGCTACTCATCGGACACAGAGAGACGGAGGGGGCCGGGGACACAAAAGTAAGACCCAAAAACAAGACGGAAATTTTCTTTGGTCGAAGTTTTCACCTAATTTCAAATATACATGCAAACAAAATTATATACTGTGGTACAGCAGCGTCTTGTCTTTTTTCATCATTGACAAAGCAGTAGGTCAAGCAGCAAAACCTGTCCATCTTTATTCATGCCTGTAACCATATGTCATGTATGTTTTACTCTAAAAAGTGTAGTATTAAAGAAATCCACCCATTTTTAAAATGAAGTGTTCCAATGTAGATGTAAAAAGGCAGCTCCTGTTAAAATGGGATTGCAGTACACTGTCTGCATCAAGTTATAAAGCATTTCATCATCTGAGAAACAACAATGTGCAACGTACGCTAGTAGTTGTCAGCGTTACTGTGAACTCTGAAAGTTTAAAAATGCACAAAAAAACTCAGTGTAGTTAAGAATTAGGGTGCTGGGAATGCTTTAGAAAAGTCTGGAATAAGATTGCTCAGTTGCAAAGGATTAAAAATGAACGAGAGTAGGTCTGATTTTTCCCCACGTTTTAAACAATTAGGTACAGCACCTTTAAGGTAATGACAAGATTTAAAGTAAAACACACTATGCTTGGTAATCTGAGCCAATCCAGCAGGAATATACTTTTGTACGTATGTATGTACTTTTCATTTCTCATCTCATAAGGAAAATCTGGACTTGATCTATAGCTGCCAGTGAAGAGTTAACTCTCTCCCTGTCTGTTGTCAGTCTGGAGTTAACACCTGAGAGGCTTTCAGCGCACTTCCTGTCCTTTCTCCTGCCTGTCAATCACACCACCAACCCACTCATGTTTAAGATGGAAGAATCTGGAGCTTTTGCCAAATCATGCATCTAAGACTGTGCAGCGTTATTTAAAGCTGAGATGACGTCAGAATTTTCCATACAGAAATATAACCAAAACTTATGTTTTCTGTTGTTAGTTTTTGGGTTAGAGCCAGAACGTCCCTGCGGTAAACTGATGGAGAGCTGCTATTCTGTGCTGTGGCCTCCTGTCAAATGTTGGTCAGATTGCCTTTCTTGAGGCAAAAAACAATATTAGGCATTATTGGTCATTAGCAGCATGAAAAAACCTCTAGACTAACAAGAAAACATAAAAATTAAAGGATAGGTTTACAATAGGGCTGCAACAATTAATCGAGAATGACTTGTTTACTTTTAAGATAATCATTATTGTATGTAATAATCATCCTCCTTATCCAGAATTATAGACACTATAACACAAGCAAATAGATAATTATTATATTTATTATTTATTTTATGATTACATTTACATAGTACTTTTGAGGACACTTAGATGCTTCACATAATAATAATAATAATAATAATAATAATAATAATAATAATAAAATAGTACATTTTTTATTGTTTTTGGCAATAATATACTTTCTTTGTAAGTTTTCTCCACCATATTTAACATTTTATTTATTTCAAAATGTATCTTAAACATTCTCATAGTAGAAAATAACTAATCATTTGACTGATCGACCTGTAGGAAAAATAATCACTGACTACACAAGGTCTTTGCTCGACTGAATGGTTCTAAACACAGAACACTTGCTGGCGGCTTCATATCCCTTTTCCACTGAAGCAGGTGGCTTTTGTGCTATTGACATGTCCAGATTCATGCTGAAAGAGTGAAAGTCATTTGTCTGCCGCTTCACAGCCCTGCACACCGTAGTGCTGTGCAAACACTCCCTGAACCAAACCAGGTCTACAGCAGGACCAAACTGGGCCCCAAACCTGTCTGAGTGCACCCTCTGTGTCCGCACCTCTCTCTGCTGCACCTCAGAGGAGAAACAAACAGGTCACACCTCCTCGCTCCCTCATGGGCTCAGCGTTAGGACAGGTGCTGCTGCTGCTGAGCCTCTGCTTGGACATGTGCAGAAGAATTGTGTTAGTCACGCAAAAAATCAAACACAAATCTTGGTTTCAATACAGCAACGCCCTCAGTCCTGTAAATCACACTGTTAAGAAAAGCATAATTCGTTTGGAGAGCTTGCCAGTTTCAGAATGAAGAGAAATTAGGACCGTAAATAATTTAGAACAAAATATCATATCTTTTTAACATCCTCAAAATGTTGCACATAACAGGAAACTGAAACCCATGAATAGACAAACATATTAGCATTGGCACTCTCTTGCAACGGTGCATTTACATTTCTACCTGTTAATGTGTATTTGTGTAACTGTTTTTTATTGCAGTTAAGTGAATTTAATAACTTACTGGTTGTTGTGAATGCAGCTGACTGTTTTGAAATTTCCTTTAGGATTAATAAAGTTTATAGACCTATCTCTATTTAATAACAGCCAACATTATCTAAAAGAAGCTTGACTTCACTTTCGAGTGGACTTTGGCTGTGCAGCTGTGTGTTGTCTCTGTCAGCTGTGGGTCCATGTTTCACATGACATTCCTCTGAAGAGCTCTAAAAGGCTGACAGCCCCCACCACTCACCTCACCTCCCTCACCCTCCTCACCCTCCTCTGCTGATGGCCTGGGGACACGGGACCTCCATCAGTCAGACACAGACTCATATGAACTTGTGTGAAGTAAGTTGTCACAATACAAACACGTCAGACTCAATTCTGATACCAAGTAAAAGGCTTGGTCCCTCACATACACCAGGGGTTCCCAAACTTAAACCCAAAATAGCAACCAATGCAACCAACTCGGGACCCCAAAGCGAAATGAAAAATAATTGTCAAAGCAGTTAAAGTGTCAAAGCATGTTAAATCAGATTTAACATTGGTTATTTGAATAGTTTATTGTCTTATTAGACCCTATTTCACTAAATGATGCTGTATTTAATTAGAAAACTAGAGCAAATATAGTCTCATATTTCTTCAAACTAGATCTTGAAATTATCTCGCGACCCCCCAGGAGTCCCAACCCCCACTTTGGGAACCACTGCTTTACGCCACATGACAGTGTGGATAAAAATCCTTTAATGGGTTTTCATCATACCGATGTTCATGGTCCAATTGGGGTGTTTTCTGATTCTAACATTAAGACTATGCATAACTATTCAAAAAATACAATTTCCATCCAGGGAAAGAAGGAAAAGAAGTCTTTTTTTCATCCCCTGTCCAAAGCTACACTTTTTATTTGATGTTGGGAACACTGTGAGTGAATGCAACTTGCACTTTCTGCTGGCATTTCTTCTTTGTAAAAATCAGGGATAATAAACTTGTTTCCTAAATACAGCATTTTAAATGGCCTGTCCCGATTTCAAACCTTGAGAGATGTACATGTTTCAGGATTTGCTTCCTTGTGGTTTTCTTCCAAAAAAGTATTTTCAAATGAGTAGGTCCTATTGTCTCATTTTCTCCACAAATAAAACTACTTTTACAATACACTGACAGCCCCTTTAAGTTATCCCAGTTTAGAACGGCTCATAATGCAGCAGGTGTACATCCAGGAGCGCTCTCTCATCCATTAGCTTAGCATTTAGCAGCTCTTCCATAAACAGGAAGTGTGTCAGAAAGCTGTAACAGAAGAGGGGAGCGCTCCTCTGTCTGTGGCGCAGTCCGTCTCTCCTCTCTCTCCTTCTTCATCATGTCAGCACTCAATTATAAGGTTAGGCCCTGTTTATTCTTTCTATTAGTGAGATTTTAAAAACGTCAACAAGCACTTATTGCCACGACCCAGCGCCCCCGGGTAACTCCAGCTAATTATCAGGGAACAGAGCGGAGACAGACAAAGCAGAAAAGGCTCACATCAAGCTGTTCTATATTATAATTATAGTCATGGCACGTGACGCAACATTAGCTCATGTCACTCTTTTGCACAAGTTGCATATAGGTGCATAGTTGTATCAAAAAAAAAGTTAAAACATAATCAAATTCAGATTATACATTGAGTTATGATGTTATCTGGTCTGTACTTTCAAATGCTATGTTATTCTGCCATCCAAACATCACCGATATTAATATTTGCTATCAAAATAAACACAATTATTAAATGGTAACATATTTTGTCATCAATAAACATATCTCAGATTTATGTATCAACAGTGAACAGGGCGGATTGTACAATGTTTTGGGCGAACAGGTATAAAGGTCTTGAATGATTGAGCTGAGTCGGTCCTGAAAGAGATTAAAGCTGCATGATACTTGAATGAATGACATAGAGCTCCATTTTAACACTGGGTTTTACTCAAAAAGTGATTACACAATTCTATTATTGGTTAATTGTATGATACGGTAATGGTGGCAATCAAACAATGATTTATTTTAGTTTTTTTAATTATTATTATTCTTTTATTGCGTAGAGCAGAGGGTAACTGAATTTGTAGCCACTTAAAATAATGTATTTTGGACAGTTATTGACCCATAAATATTCTGCAGTTCTTCTCAGCCATGAAAAAATAGGTCAGTCTGTGCACAATGTAACTTTTTTGAGCAATTGCATTTATTCAATTACAGATGCTGTCATTTGGCCTAGAGCACCTGTCTCTCTCCATGGTGATTGATAAATTTAACACCATACTGTGGAAGATTCCAGGCAAAGTCACAACATCTCTATGGAAACAAGCAGGTGGCGAACCCTTCAACAGAAAACGTACATAGCGCTCCTTTAACTGCAAGCTATGGTCCAGACCACGTCCTAACTCGGCCGCTAATCAGAGAAAACACTACGATTACAAAAAGCAACAAACTCAACATGTCCGAAAGAGATGTTTTGACATGTCTTGAAGATATTTACCTAATTATGCGGCCCTCATCAGTCATGTCTAAAGCTCAGAGCGATAACAGGTACAAGTCTGCAGATCCTCCTGAATCACAGTCTGACGGACTATCTGATCTGCCCGACCGGCCGAGATACGAATCTGGCTCCAATCTGAGCTCCACGCCTGTGTGAGAATACCACAGAGCCACTCACTGTGCGTCTGCCCCGCTCTGATCGGGCCAGAGAAGCAGATAAGCCTGAGACAGACGTGGGTGGTACACTGGCACTAACACGCTGAAAAAAGTACACATCTGCATCAGTAAAACACATCATTTCACCACTAAATATATAAACAGATAAGTCCATTTGAAATATACAGTGAAATAAGTGAGTTAGCTTTCGAACAAAAATAATTAAATACAAATACACTATAGGGACATATTTCTGTGTGATAAGACTATACTGTTTTGAAACTAGTCAGAATAATCTTCAACCTGGTCATATAAATTCTGCTAAATCAAATGATCAGGATAAATGCTGATTTCATAATCTGTTTTGCAGTGTGTGCAGATGTAAAGCAGGAAGTGCAGTACCCAGGGTGCGATGAGGGCGATAAGGGTGTGTGTGTGTCACGGGGAGGTGGCGGGTTCAATGCCAGGACAAGCTGCTGTATGCTGGTATTCGTGAGAGGCTCCAGAGCACGAGGGCAGCACAAAGAGAGCAGAGAGAAACAGAGGAGAGGAAAAGACAGAGATGTGCAGGGGAACAGGTAGAAGGAGAGGACAATTGGAATGACTTTTTTTCTTTTTCTTTTGCTGAACATGAATGCGCTTTTACCAAGTATTTTGTGTCATCAAATACAAATGACTTAAAAACCTGCACAATTATTGTAGTTATGATGCTCAAAATCATAATCTGATTGCTGGCCTTTTGTGGTGGTTAGATTTTCCTGGTTTTTGTGAAGAACTTCTGAGGTTCAATTCCAGTTTTGTGGTCACAGTTGTATAAATCGGTTGGCCGTGTATACACCAATTTGATTATTCAGAAAGTATGTTGTTGTACGGCATTTACAATAAATATGGTCCCTTAATCAAATGTTAACGAAGAACGATTTAAATAGCTATAATCCGTGGCATCTGTGGAGCATTATTTTATATTTTGGACCATTTAAATCACAGTTTTGATCAAAAACAACTTAATACAAGAAATGTTTCTGTTGAGTTCCGGTTGAAGACAGCCTTGATTTCTCCCTGCCCCTTATGGGTACGAAACCGTAAACACCGACTGGCGACTGTATCAGAAATGCTCAGTAGGCACAAGATCTCAGAGTCTAAAAGTGTATGTCAAATGTATTACGCTAACTTGCCAACAATTACTCATAATCAATCATTCTTGTTTAGAGGCCAAGCATGTTTGTGTTGGAACAATAGGAAGTCTTTAAGTAAATCATGTTTATTAAAAAGGGAGGGAATGAGCCTGCTGGAGTTGAATTTTTATGATTCTAGTTTTTTTTTTTTATACATTTTTGCTTGTCCATGTGTACCAAATATGATCACGATGCCGAATAATCTAAACAAAACTATTACTGCACAAAGTAAGTAAATAGCAGTAATGCATGAATCAGACTAAATACAACTTGTGGGTAAATGAAACAATTAAAACTTGGTGAAAAGCTCTTAAAGGTTTTTTTTTGCTTTACTTTCCCAGTCCCCATGTGGTCAGACGCAGCTCACCTCACCTGACCACTGAACACACACACGTTCATGTTGCACACACTTGACCAGGAAGTGGCTGAAGAGCTGACAGGAGCTGACAGGAGCCGACAGGAGCCGACAGGAGCCAACAAAAGCCGTGCCCCTACACAAACACACAAGCACAATGAGCATTGAGAGCCCAGTGCACAGAGAGACACGGGGCAGGCTAAAAGTGACTCAGATCTGGCTCTTATCTGCAGCTCTGTGTTTGTGCTCCATCAGGCATGTAAAGACCTCTGCGTATCCTGCCTCGTTTCCCCAAACCGAAAGAATGGTGTTAATGAGGAGAACAATTCATCTAAATCAAGCACTGGTTTAAAAGCACAGTGTAAATGAGAGCGGACGCATATGTTTCGCAGATCTTATACGCATTTATCTTAAGAAAGTGACGAGAGATGTTTACCATTTGCAGCTCATTATTGATGGCTGCCCACTGTCCCATCAGACAGTTGGAGATCGAGATGTCATTGCCATAGATACAGTCATAGTGGGGGCGTGATCTGGCCTTGGTGAAAACTCTTTGATTCAATTCAATTTCAGTTTGCAATTTATTTTTTAAACTGGCTGGCACATTGTACTATAGTCATTTCTTGCTGGGAGCTCAACTAATTCAAGTCAAAGTCTGTATGGAGGTTGTGGACATTGCGTTACCCCAGAAAAGTAAATAGATTGTTCTGTTAATGTTACAATACAACAGTCGGAGCAAGTATCGTTGTAGTAGTTAGTCCACCACAGCTACTAGTAGGCGTTATGTGAAAGAACAGTACAGCGTGTAATGGGGATGAGACTGGGGAACGACATGCAGTAAATGGTTTCGGACTCACGGTGCTGCGGCCTGCTAGTCTCCTTCTAATTTATTTATTTATTTAAACAGGGCAACATGCAATGGTATTATGCCTGAGGGCAAAGATGTTTGCACCAGATTATAGTTATGTAAGCTAATTTCCATCTGCAGTCCTATTTAAGGGAGGGGGGACAAAGTGCATTATTTACAGTGCAACAGTTTTCATACAGCCGCTGACACTCTGACAATCATTCACTCACACATCATCCTCCTCCTCATCATCATCTTAACATTGAAGTTCACTGCAAATACCAGCACCTGCTTAGAGTTAAATTTACAGTATTACTTATTAGACAAGTCGTAGAAGAACAATTCACATCTAGTAAAGCTAATACAATTTTAAAAAGGTTTATAAAAAGGAGCTAAAGTAAGACAATACTTTACATAGTACAACTAAATAAAACTACATGTATATAATTCAACTAATAGTGTGCAAGTTTGTGTTCAGTGTGTGCATCTCTGGTTCTCAATAAACCAGTTCTTTTGGAGGTTACTTTCATTTATGAACTCGCTGGTTCAAAGCTTGTATTACACTTGGGAATACTGTATTGTCCTCTGGTGGATGTTCTTATGATCCTGGTGGTCACAGCTGAGGTCTGGTGAATAAACTCTTTAAGAGGAGGAGGAGTCAGATTGTAGATTATCTTGTAAACCAGTCGGACTTGGGCAAATGAGATAACATTTTCAAAGCTCAGCAATTTATACTTATGCAGTATATGGCAATGATGATACAGATGCGTTTTTTTTTTTAATTAATTTATTTATTTTTTATCAAGGAGTGCTTGTAAATTGATACTAGCGGCTTCAAAATAGTCATTTTTGCTTGTTAGCATTTTTATCACCTTACTGGAGTCATGCCAGGTCCCAGCCTGCTTCAAGTCATCCATCATCGTCCCTGTCCCCAAGAAGCCCGGGATCACTGGACTTAAAGACTGACGCCTGTAGTCATGAAGTCATTTGAGCGCATGCCACTTGCCCCTCCTCAAGTCCTTCACCTCCTCCGCCCTGGACCCACTGCAGTTCGCCAACAGATCAGTCTGGCCCTCCACTTCATCCTGCAGCATCTGGACTCCCCGGGAACCTACGCCAGGGTCCTGTTCGTGGACTTCAGCTCTGCATTCAACACCATCCTCCCTGCTCTGCTCCAGGACAAGCTCTCTCAGCTCATCGTGCCTGACTCCATCTGCAGTTGGATCACCGACTTCCTGACGGACTGGAGGCAGTGCGTGCAGCTGGGGAAGAATGTCTTGGGTACCTTCTCCTCTGCTCTTCTCCCCGTACACCAACTCCTGCACCTCCAGCTACGGATCAAGTTTGCGGACGACACCACCCTCATCGGACTCATCTCGATCGGCGATGAGTCTGTCTACAGGAGGGAGGTGGACCTGCTGGTGTCCTGGTGCAGTGACAACAACCTGGAGCTCAACGCCCAGAAGACAGTGGAGATGATCGCGGACTTCAGGAAAGTCTCAGCCCCCCTGCTCCCCTCGCCCTAACAGACTGTCCCATCAACACCGTGGACTCTTTCCGCTTACTCGGCACCACCATCACTCAGGACCTCAAGTGGGAGCCGACCATCAGCTCCATTGTCAGTCAGGCCCAGCAGAGGATGTACTTCCTGCTGCAGCTGAGGAAAGCCAAGCTGCGGGCGCAGATGATGGTGCAGTTCTACACGGCCATCATCGAGTCGGTCCTCACCTCCTCCATCACCGTGTGGTACAGGAGACACATATCAATCCTGAGCCAGGTTATCTCCGACCAGCACAACTCATTTACACTCATATAAACATGCATTAACTGGAGCTGGGATTGCACCACAAACCAGAGCCACTGTCACAACAAAACTGATTCAAGTTAGATCAACGGCAACGACTTGAATTAAAGTTTACACACACAAAGTACTAACAAGCCACCTGTTGGGCTGTATTTGTGCGGGCCTTGTCACATACATCACAATAAAACACTAAACGCTTTCTATTGATGCGAAATTATTGACACTACAACGTTGTGATATCATCTGAGAAGGCGTGTGGCTCCGAGAGGAACAAGGCGAGTGCGACACGGGCAGAACAGGGGCCCAAGGTAAATATTGTGTCTGAGAAAGTCCTTGTGTTTATGTTAAGTGTAGTGAAGCTGTTTGTCTGGAGCTGCCAGTGTGTAAACTTGGCTTTCAGATAGCACAAGAGAGTAAGAGAGAGAGGATAACAAAACAAACAGAAATCTGCAGCTCCTATCTCTATCAGAAACATTTACTGTACCATAGCACAACAAATAATAAGGTGACAAGTGAGCAAAACATAAATATTTTACGAGTTTAGAAAAGCAAAGAGAAAAGCCCTGATAAATATAAGAGTGTGATGCTATTTTTAACTTACTGGTAGGATATGTAGAATGTGTATTTACAATTTCAATGTCCAACAATTGCCATGATAGTCAAGTTGTTTTCATCTGGTGTTGATAATCCAATAAGAAACCAGTATGTGCATCATCTTTGGAAATACACGCAAAATAGTCTTTGATCTTTGACATGGATTATTTCAAATATTGTTTTATTATTATTATTATTGCTCTCTTCAGCTCTGACCTAAATCACTTGATCATTGTTAGCATATCTTAAAGAAAAACAACAACAATATTTTTTACCATAAACAATCTTGTTGCATTTTAATCTTGCAAAATCTTGTAGTAGTGAGGCAATTCCAGAGGTTATTGTTTTGATCTAATATCAAGTAAAACTATGGTAAGTACTTTGTGATATAGATACCAAAACCAATGAGTTTTGGATTAAAATGCAGTCAAGCTATTATACTACAAAGAATGTATTGTTATTTATATCAATAATAGCATGAGAACTAACTGGAAATTTTGACACCTTGTCAGATCGATACAGTGATCCCTCGCTATATCGCGTTTCATCTTTCACGGCTTCGCTGCTTCACGGATTTTTTTTACAGTGCGGATATTTTTACAGTGCATCCACTGAACTTCAGCGCACGGCACAAGAACGGGACCCTTTGACGAGTCGTTCATTGCAGTTCTCAAATATAATCGAAGGTGGCATATCCGTTTATAAAAATCTTCTTGCTCAGAAAAAGAAAGTGCGCCAACAACTAAAGAAAGACTCGTGCGTCTTCAGTAGAAACAGACGCTACAGCGGAGCGGAGTCAGGACCAAGAGGCACAGACTGTGAAATACGACTGTTTCCAACCTTGTATTACTATATTAAAATGATTGTTTTAAACAAATTTTGGGCTTTAAAACAGGTTTTGATTTTTGATTTCATTCCATAGTTCAGTATTGCATTGTAAAATAATACAAAATAAAGCTGTGACTACTTCACGGATTTCACTTTTCGCGTGTTATTTTTGGAACGCAACTCCCGTGATAAACGAGGGATCACTGTATATGTATTTTGGTATCCGCCCATCACTTTCTTCTCCCATCAAAAAAATGTATTTATCTTGTAATTCATTGTATGTTTCTCGTTCTCGTAAGAGGTTCATGTAATTATGACTTAGTTTGGTGGAAGGGCACCTGTGGTAAATATTTTGCCTCAGTTTCAGTTTGTAAAGACATTTTTGAAAAATAAAAGTTTAAAATGACAGGAAAGAGTGCTGAGGTCTAAAATGGAATCCCTCTGTGATGTCATCAAAAATCATTGATAATAGAAAGACAATTTACAGACAACTAACAACATTTTTCTGATAATATAAATGATCATTCAACAAAATAAAAGTATTATCAGGTATTATTAGTAGTCATATCATAACTATTGTGTAATTTATGTGGATTGTAGCCCATGTTTTCAAAATGGTAACAGTTGTGGCATTACCTCTATATCATATTTTCTGCCCATGTCCAACCAGGAAGTTTAAACTTTACAAAAACTGTAAAACTGGGGACAAATGGGCAAAATGTTTAGTAAAATCTTAAATATAATCATGGCTCACTTTTTGATAAGATGTGTAGTCTAACCTGCCATATAGACTTTAACTGTGCGTTGCAACAGTGGAATTTCCCCATTGAGGGACAAATAAAGGTTCTCTTATCTTATCTTAAGATAACTCTTGTTGTATTCTTGCTCACTCCATTAACACTGAACAAACCAGAGTCTTCGGTCTAAAGCCGGGTGTCCACTGCATGGTTTTGGACGTCTGCGATGTAAGCTTTTACAACTTTTACAAATGTGAAAACACCGCTAGCATGTCGCACGAGCCTCCACTAACAAGTACAACTGCGATGACTTTATCACAAGGAGCTTGAGCTCAGATACCCTTTGTAGTAGCCACGCCTGATCGTATTCATCGCACTGTGTTCTGTCACGACTATGACCTTTAATTGATTATCTCTTGTAGTGAGATAGCCATAAATCTTATAAGACGAAAAAATTGTACAGTGGATCCCCGTCTTAAAACTGTTTGACATTTTCCACTGTTGCTTGTTTCTACAAAGACAGAAAAGTAAAAAGGTTACAAAAAGTTACAAAAATAGGTGGAGACATTTGGAGGATGCTTCAGACTGCAGATGTAAAGATTGGCAGCGTCCAGAAAATATAAAGTCCAATGATGTAGCGATAAAGTCAATATCGTCCTTGGTGCAGAAGAGAAGGGAGCAAATTCTGATGCTTCCAACTCCAAACTATTTACACAGCAAATAGAATTAAAGAAGGAAGGAAGAGGTAGCAGAATGGAAAGGTCAAAGAGACAGTACTTCTGAATCAGAACAGTAATCTTTGTGGACAATGTCTCAGATATTTACTGTTGAAATGATTAGTCTGTAATGTGAATATTTACTAATACAACTTGTTTGCAGAGTTGAGTGGAAGGAAGTAGGGAAAGATTTGTTTTAGTTTAAGTGGGAACATTTGTGGGTTCAAAGTCATTCAAGGATTAATAACAACTGGGGCAAGTAACAAGAAAAAGCTTGAATGATATTTTTCGTTTATATGTTTGCTTATACACAATGGATAAGCAACTATGGCTATGTAAATACAGCTTACAATACATTTGAAATTACATCCGACTTGAAGAATAAGATTTCCTCACAATATTGAGAAAGTAACTTCAAAAAGCAAGTTTATGCTTCCTGTCACCTCAATAAAAAATCTGCCAGCTGGATTTGACGCTCAACCAACTATTTCTTCAACTCATTCATATATGAACTCTATCTCCCGTCCGTCCATTCCCATCTCCCCAAATAATTCATCCACTGATCCATATTTTCGCTAAAGCTTTGACCAACCAGCTGAACATCTCTTTCTTTTTTCTCATATTATGCAGATCCATTTTGTCACAAAAAACTACTTCTGCCTTCAAGTTTGTGCATTCAGTTTTGTTAAGACTGAACGAAATACCATAAATTACAAAAAAAATGTCTGTAATATTCTTACAAAACACAAGTGATAGATACTCTGAGACCACACATGTCTGTTGTGTAATCTCAAAATGATCCGATCTGATATGTCCTCGCAGGCTGCATTCTGGAGCTGAATTGGTCCCTCTTTGATGCTCTTGTATTTTGATTGGGAATTAGCCCCACCCCCTTTCTCTCTCTCTCTCTGATAGGACGACCTGTTAAACCAGAGCCAGCTGTACAACCACTGATTACATCTCCACGGTCTGCCCCTAATGCCCTTCTCTACCCTGCTGCTGCTGCTGCTGCTGCTTCTGCCGCTGCTGCTGCTGCTGCTGGTCAGTGTTTAAGATGCAACGCTAATGTCTTAACTTTGACAAATCCAAGTAAAATCAAGAATTAACCTACATTTAAACCAAAAGAAAACAACAATTTAAATCATTGTGTAAAACCGGTCTTTCAGAAAAGATAATTGTGGACACTAATGCAGTAAATAGAGAAGTAACTTAAAGATGGGTCAAAACTGCATCATCTAAATTATGACTATTCACTGTTCAAAAATGTGCACATAGAAGCGCTTTGTGTATTTGAGGACGAAGAAGCAGTCTGTGCTTTTCTCTCTTGGCTTGTTGTGACACTTCGACCAATCAGCTTTATATTTCTGTCAAGACTCTCCAGTTTGTTAAAAGTGTAGAACAGAGTGATACACATATCAATGCTGCGTGTGACAGGTTACTCTCCTGATGGTGTCAAGAGGCTGTAGAGCTGCCAACCTTTCTTCATCAACCGCTCCAAAGTTGTGCATTCACACTTGTCCTTAATAGAGTCCTTTCACATTGTTCAAAAGCCTGAGGGATTTCCCAAAAATCATGTGTGACAATGTGTGATTTACAATTGAAGGGACATGTGTTACCAACAATAACATTAACTACATTGGTGGATACTAGAGTATCGAAAAGCGTTGCAAACCGTATCGATTTTACAGATTATTTTAAACGTTTTGGTTGCGAGATGTCGTGGATGTCGTTAATAGGAAGTGTACCTGATCATTTTAGCACGCAGAGCATCAAAGACTATTTGATTAACAGCAAAGATTTGACTGGGACAGTCTCCGAGCGTTTAAAAATTGTTCTTCAGCGATGACTACGTACAGAAAATGAAAACTGCTTGGCATATTGACGAGTGAATGCTGAGGTGAGGCTTCTATGTCCCGTTCTATCTACAGGGCATTGTGTGTGTGGTTCAAGGGGGAAATAAATGTAGTAAATAAGTAGATGCGGCGTTCGATGCTCATGCTATCAACCACTAAGCAACGCGGCTAGTCCGGTATGATTTGAAGGACTCCGGTGTAAGTCTCATGCATTTTCCCTGTAGCCGTTAGCATTAGCCCTCAAAACACACAAATTCAGAATAATCCAGAGAGTGTCAGCTGGTACCAATCAAGCACATTTACGAGAGGTCAAAGCCTCGTTACAAGTCATTGTTCAGTGAGTAGACTTTTTGGTATTTTATTTCAGATAATAGTCATCTGAGCTAAAGGTTAATTGACTTTGAATTGAGATTTCTGAACTTGTACACTTCTGCTGAGTATCTAGTGAGTGCAAAACATCCTCTTTTACATGTTACATGTTAGGAGAGCAAATAAAATAAAACGTTTGTACACTTTAATATAGGGATCAGCTTCTCCATTTGTTTGTTTGTGAAGGAGAGTTCAGTTTGACGTATGTCCGGGTAGCATCGGCAGCAAAGTGGTGGTGTTTGAGCAACGGGCAGAGAGAGAGAATTTCGCGTCTGTGAATGTGTATTGCTGGGTAAGAAAGTGTTGTTGTTACTTCTCTCTTTGAAGATAACACATTCCCTTTTAATTGCAAATCACGCACTGGGATGCGTGCGGTTTTTATGAGTTCCTGGACAGGACTCACGGAAAATCAACGTGAGGCAAACTGGTCGAGCGGACTTGACTTTGAAACAGCTCACCGAGATGCAAAGACGTTGATTTTTCCGTGAGTCCTGTGCGGGAACTCATAAAAACCACACTCTTTCACTTCTTTGTCCATTCGATGATTGCATCCAAACACACAACAACAGTCCTGGCCTCCCATTATGGATACATTTGATTTAAAAATCGATTTGCATTAAGTAGATCGGTGCCCATATTAACAATTAACAATTAATAATGAACTCTCGCTAAATCTCGTGCAGTCAACGGGGACCTGGGCATGCGCTCTAACAATGTGAAAGGACTCTATTGGTCCTAAATTGAGCTACTTTTATGATACTTTTATGATGATAAGGACTTGGTTTGTTTATTTTCTCTTCTTTGTTTAGTCCTGATCTAATATGGGTTCAGTTTCGGGTTTAGTCCTGGTTTGCTCCCAATTTAGATGTGGGTCAATAGCAGGACTAAAACTAGACAAATGAAACCACGAACCATCTCAAAATCCTGATGTGAACTTCCAACCTGTACCATCAAAGCGCTTCCCATTGTAAAAAATAACTTATGCAACAGCCAGCCTGCTTTTCAGAGTGGACATGCCTCTTTCTCTGAATAGTAAGCCTACATTCTCTGGATAGTTGAAACGAAAGGCCCTCGCGTGGCAGGACAGCGCGCTGATACAGCTGCAGGCTATTGTCCCTCCAAGATGCTTTTACAGGGATAATATTATGATACATCTGCTCATATTTAGCTCCCAGGCCTCACACACACAGACCTCAGCGATGGAAAAGGACACACGTTTGGAGATGCAGTCTTGCTCACAGGTTACATTCACATTATGCTTACTCTACACATGGTCTGCACGAGCTTTTGGAACCGAGCTGGAACAATTGAGTTTAATTTAACGTATTACCAAAGGGGGTTGGGGTTAATGTGGGTGTTATGGGAGCTGAAGATAAGTCAGTTTAGCTTAATGTTAGACAATTAGGTCTTAACAGGTCATCTTCTGTTCTTGCTCATTTTGACAATTAAATTTGATTGCAAGACCAGGACCAGAACAGGACCAAATCAGGTCAGGACTAAACTGGGCTCAAACCAAAACCAAACCAAGACAAATATGGACACATTTTTTCAGAGACAGAGAAAGGCTGTTGCAAATCATGATCAGAATCTTTGGACCCCATGAGGCAGATTATTCAAGAAGACAGAAATAGACGTGACGGGTGTTTTTCACTAAATATGTAACGTGCCTTCAGATTCTGGTGCAAATAAGAACAGGATTTTTGAATGAGGCCTGGGCCTTTTGAAGCTGGCACACAGGGGGTCTGGATGTCTACACAAACACATCCTTTCATTGTCAACTGAATTCTTCTGAGTGCCTCTTTAACCTTAAGAAAAAGGGGAACAAATGTATCCTGTGAGATTTTAGCATTAGGTGCGGGACGAGACACAATTACCACAAGACGGCACACAAGATTGGGTTCACGAGAACATTTTGAGCCAATTGTAAAACACTTATGAGATCCATATCTAGCTCTATTTATTAACTTAATTTTAGATTTTCATGTCGGCAGATCAACAACAACTAAAAGGTATAAACACATGCATATTTATAGATTTCATTCACATAGATCTTCAGGTTATTGATCGTGTTAAGAGGCTTTGGCCATTCAAGAGTTAACATTTGTAACTGCACTGGCAACCGACATATGTTTGCCCCAGTCCCTTTGAAAAACCATGGACTGTTTGTTCATAAAAAAAAGCCAGGAGTTTCAAAACATAAGCTTTTTATTTCAATCATTGCAAACTAAAGTCAGTGTGAAGTCAAGTTCTCAAACCAGTGCCTTCTGATGAAAATGTCTCCAATTGAAACCTTTTCTACAACTGCCAACTAAACCCCATGTAAAAATGTAAAGATGCATTGTGTAACTTTAATGGCGAGTGCTTTGTTTCTCCCAAATTGTTTTTTCCTACAATGTTCCACAGTGCATCTTTTTTCAATTACTCCTTAATTCAATTATTTCTATTTCTTAAATAACTGTGAGTTGCTCTCCTTTCCACAGACCTGAACTTACTTGTCTTTATGGATATATGTAAAGCCACACAGTGTTATATTCCAGGCAAAATAACATCATGAGACATTTTAGACATTTTATTTATTTTTATGATATATTATTTTTCGCTTTGCTCATCCGATTTGTTTTGAAGTAGATCTTTACAAAGCGTCCTCCCTTTTCCAGTTTTGGGGTCATGCGTTGTGTGTGTTGTGTGTGTTTTGTGTATTGTGTGTATTGTGTGTGTTGTGTGTTTTGTGTATTGTGTGTATTGTGTGTGTTTTGTGTGTGTTGTGTATGCTGTGTGTATTGTGTGTGTT
The DNA here is from genome assembly GCA_019453435.1 of Rhinogobius similis. NCBI lineage: Eukaryota > Metazoa > Chordata > Actinopteri > Gobiiformes > Gobiidae > Rhinogobius > Rhinogobius similis. The sequence goes on from CM033625.1 coordinate 29,129,237, forward strand.
TTGTGTGTGTTGTTTATGCTGTGTGTATTGTGTGTGTTGTGTGTTTTGTGTGTATTGTGTGTGTTTTGTGTGTGTTGTGTATGCTGTGTGTATTGTGTGTGTTGTGTGTTTTGCGTATTGTGTGTATTGTGTGTGTTTTGTGTATTGTGAGTATTGTGTGTGTTGTGTGTGTTGTGTATGTTGTGTATTGTGTGTGTTAAGTATGTTGTGTTTTGTGTGCATTGTGAGTATAGTGTGTGTTGTGTATTGTGTGTGTTGTGTATTATGTGTGTGTTAAGTATGTTGTGTTTTGTGTGCATTGTGAGTATAGTGTGTGTTGTGTATTGTGTGTGTTGTGTATTATGTGTGTGTTAAGTATGTTGTGTTTTGTGTGCATTGTGAGTATAGTGTGTGTTGTGTATTGTGTGTGTTGTGTATTATGTGTGTGTTAAGTATGTTGTGTTTTGTGTGCATTGTGAGTATTGTGTGTGTTGTGTGTGTGTTGTGTGTATTGTGTGTGTGTTGTGTATGTTGTGTGGTGTGTATGTTGTGTTTTGTGAGTATTGTGAGTATAGTGTGTGTTGTGTGTGTGTTGTGTGTGTTGTATGGTATGGTCCACTGTGTATGATTCTTGTTTAAACCCAGTACAAACCGTAAGCGCTGGGCCTTTGAAACTCCAGCAGCTTCATAATATAATGTCACACTTCATTGGGATGTGGAACTGTAACCCCGCACGACCTCACCTGACCCCGCCTCTGATCGCCCGTCCATTTCTCTCTCTTTTTCCTTCTGACTCACTTTTTCTCTCTCTTCCTCTCTCCGCTTCTTTCTTTCCCTTTCTCCCTCTCTCCTGCTTCTAGTTCTTTTCCGTTTTCTTCTTCTCATTCCTCCTCACTCTCTCTGTCCCTCTCTATGTATACTGTATCCCCCACTCTCTTTTGAATCTCTCCCTCTTTCCTTCTCTCTCTCTCTCTTTTCCTTTCCATTCCGTTCTCGTTCCCCTCATTCTTTTTTCTCGCTCTCTCTACTGCTCTCTCACTCTATCTCTTCTTTCCTCCTTTCTCTTTCTCTCCTCTTCTGTTTTGCCCCATTATCTCTCTCTCTCCCTCTTTTCAGTCTCTCCCTCTTTATGTCACTCAAAGCCTTTTCACTTCTTCCTCTCCTCCTTTCTCTCTGTCTTCTCTCTCTTCTCTCTCTCTCTGTTCAATCGCTCCTTCATTCCTTCTCTACCTCTCCCCCTCTCTCCTGTCATATATTCCCTGTTTCTCCTTCCTTTCTTTCCCTCTGTCTCCTACTCTAAGCGTTCTCTCTTGTTCCTCTCCTCCTTTCTCTCTTTTCTCTCTCTCTCTCCCACTGTTCAGTCTCTCCTTCATTCCTTCTCTCTACCTTTCTCGCTTCCTCTCTCTCTCTCTCGCTGTTCAATCTCTCTACTGCTCCCCCTTTTTCCTTCCATGTATTCCCTGTTTCTCCTTCTTTTCTCTTTCTTCCTGTTTTTCCTCCCTCTCTCCTACTCAAAGCCTTTTCTCTTGCTCCTTTCTCTCTCTCTCTTCCTCTCTCTCTTTCTCTCTCGCTGTTCAATCTCTCCTTCGTTCCTTCTCTCTACCGCTCCCCCTTTTTCCTTCCATCTATTCCCCATTTCTCCTTCCTTTCTCTTTCCTCCCGTCTCTTACCCTTTTCTCTTGCTCCTCTCCTCCTTTCTCTCTCTCCCTCTTGCTATTCAATCTCTCCTTCGTTCCTCCTCTCTACCGCTCCCCCTTTCTTCCTGTTTTTCCTCCCTCTCTCCTACTCAAAGCCTTTTCTCTTGCTCCTCTCTCTCTCTTCCTCTCTCTCTTCCTCTCTCTCTCTCTCTTCTTTCTCTCTCGCTGTTCAACCTCTCCTTCATTCCTCCTCTCTACCCCCTTTTCCCTTCCCTGCATTCCCTGCGTCTCTCCCTCCTTTCTCTTTCCTCCCATCTCCCACCCTGAGCCATTTCTCTCCCTCCTCTCCCCCTTCCCTCTCCCTCCGTCTCTCCCTTCCCTCCCCTCCCCTCCCCTCGTTATTTGTTCAGTATGTAGTACAAATTTCCCCCGTGTTCCAGTCTCGCGCGGCGAACTGTGCCCAACCTCAGCTCACCTTATGGAGCTTGTTAGGATGCCACAGAGTTCAGAGCTGACAGAACCAATCACCCCTCTCTCCCCGGCGAAAGTTCAGCGAGACGGAGAGAGTGTGCGACCGGCGCGGCCCACGGCGGAAAAACGTCCCGCGCATCACCCCCAAGTTTAAAGTCATGATCCTTATCGTAATTAATTCAATAAAGCGGTAATGTGCGGCAAAGCGAGCCCCCTCCCACTGCCCACGGCGATATAGTCTTTCAGCTCGCTCGGAGTCCAGCGCGGCGGGTAATAGGGAGCAGACAGGAGTTTCAGCGGCGAGAGGTGAACGTCTACGCCGGCGCGAGTGAAAACGCCTAATCGAATTTGTTTTAGACTTTAAAAGAATACTTGCAAGGGTTTGTGTTAATAACTTAATAATGATGTGAAATGGAAAGACGATCCAAGGTCAACAGTGGAGGGAGGCCAGGTTTTAATTCGAAAAAGCGCAGTTCTCGGCTCGCGTGTAATTGGCCATCGTCCCGCGCAGGCCAGCTCCGGCTTCCTGCGGAGTTCAGACATCACAAGCCCGAGCGAGGCAATTACAACGCCGTGATTACCGGGGGCGTAACGAGGGATCAAAGGTAGAGGAGGAGCCGGGGTAGTGTACACAAGTGGAAGAATTAAAACGGTAAAACGATGACGGGAAAGCGTGAAAGTGGACGAGGAAGTTCGGGAGTGCAGTGAAGATTGTGAGAATGTCGTAGAGCAAAATGTGCATATTTATGACTGTCTTCTTGTTCTTCTTCTCTGGGTATCTTCTTTTTTTTTTCAATTAAACATGGAATACAGTACACGGAACAAGACCAACGACATGTAAAGAACACAACTAGCACATAATAGCTAAAACAGAATCAAAACAGAATCAAATCAAAGTCATATTTAGTTCAAAGTCTGTCAAAAAGGTTAATTTTTTGTCTTGTTTTTAAAGATCGGAGCAGTTTGTGTTTTTATGAATATCTTTAATTACAGTGTAAATGTATCAGATTAAAGCAAAGATACACATTTCTATCTGTAAGACAATTACAAAACATTGCAAAAAAACACCACCGAGATCATTAAAAGGGCAGTTAAATGTGCTCACAGACTTGATTTTCCTTCATCCACGGTAACACAAGGTGAAATTTGAAAGTGGACTGTCCATAGAAATATTTGTCATGATACAACAATGACCAGTTGCTAAATTCTTTTTGCATATTCCAGATGTTATAAAGTACTATCTTGCAGGATATACTGCATGTTAAATTGACTTTCCCCTCTCATCTACACTTTTTAAGTTGTTTTAGAGTTATATGTTTGACTAATCATCATTCTTCTACATTCAAGCTACCATTGCTATCTATACACAGAGACTGCTCTTTACTTTTTTGTCCAATTGTATTTCATTTTCCATGATTGGATTCTGCAGTGCCATGTACCTCTTATGGCACAACAAAAAAAAGTAAACAAATCTACTGTTTGCTATCGAGAATTGTTGCTTTCCACAGCCGGATAAGGTTGGTTTTAAATATATGGAGTATTGCAATATTACAATTTACCATGGCCATTTCTTTTCTTCAATTTTAAGTAAAGATTCTTCCAAAAAATAGTAAATGTGAAATCCATTATGGCTTGAAGCTGATCTCTTTAGCAGGACATAAATAAATCACCTTCTCGTTTCATGTTCAAGCGCATTACCTAAAATAATATCAATATTATCAGAGCAAACGGCAGCAATGTCACCACAACATTTTAGAGTAATTGGGAACACGACCCAACCTGAGATGAAAAAATAATAAGCAGTCAGGTGTATTGGTTTAAAAGAGCTTTAATGATTTCAAAACAGACTTCTGCAGATCAAAACGTCAGGCTTGAAACATGCCACAAAAAGCCCTATTTATTTACCTTTTGTGATATTGTTTGCTGCCTCTTCTGTTCACACAACTTTCTATAATCCTTGATTTAGGAAATATAATAATAATAATAATAATAAGAAGAAGAATGCATAATAATAATTATAAGGCACTTTTTTCGACACTCAAAGACACTTATATTTTCTTAATTGATAAACACAAATGAAAAATGTTAAGATGGCACTTAATCCTACACCGCAAAAATTGAGAAGCTAGCCTTCCTTAAAATAACGTGAATTCAGAATATTAATCTTATTTTGATTAGTGTTGATCAGAAGATTTTTAAATGCTTATGTGACACAGAAAATGTAACTGGTTTCAAGACATTTCTGACTTGTTATAGGATAATTTTGCTTGAAGAAAATTAATTTGAGCAAGAGGTAAGTGAAAATTCTTACCTCAGTGGCAAACAATTTGGGTTGAAATAAGAAGAAACATACTAGAAAAAGTCAGAAACAAATTAAAAATGTCCATTCAAAGTTGTTGAAATTAAGATTAATATCCTTAATTGAAGTTTTTATATGTGAAATATCTAACTCCTCATTCAAAAAAGACATAACACACATATCTCTAAACAGAAGAGACGTGTTTAATTTTGACCAATTAACTTCTAACAGTATTCATTCAGTAAAGCAATCAATCCTTCACACACACAAGTCCTTCGCGCCACACCGGCAACGTCTCAGAGACATCTTGCCGAACTGTTGGCAGCGAATAAACGGTTAAAGATTCAAAGCAGAAGTGTAGCTGGACCACCTCAGAAAACAGGAACAAAAACAATGTCCTAATCCAAAGGCTAAGCTCCACCAAAGCGCAGAGTCCCGGAGCCTGGAGGCAGGAGCTGATCCGTTCTCTGGTTACGTTTGAGGGGGAGAGAATAGTCTATTTACATTACTGGCATAGTGCAAAATAACTTGGCAAGATCTCCCCTCTCCGACATTTGAATATTATGAAATGTAGCCTCTTAGAACTGCGGTGTGTTTACAGTCTGTTCACTTCCTCTCTGTCGACTCGGACCATTGTAGTGAAAAAGATATGAGGCTCGTATAAGATTTAAGATGGTTTAGGAATGGGTTTGCACGACACGAACTGAAGTGACTGCAACTGGAGACTTTTATTAGACTTATAATAATGTGTCCGTGGTACAAGTGGTAATAGTATTAATGTTACTGCTGATTGGCAAGGTGGGTGAAGTGTCTTGCCTGTGGACACGACGACAGTTTGTGCTGGAGCAACCGTCCTGCTTGACTGAGCGGTCAGGTGGTCGGTTGGCAGTGTGATTCCAGCTCCCTCGGGTGAATACTTCCATTGTGTCCCTTTGGCGGGACACTTGAACCGCCGCCTGGTCCCTGAACGTGTGCACCAGTGGCTGAACGCTTCCTCCATTTGATTCTAGAACGTAGAAAAGAGCTATTCATCATTTAGAAGTGTCTAAATGGAAAATGGTTGAACTCTCCCTGCATGAACTACTCCTAATCTGTCTGGAGGAACTCTCTCTATGTTGAATAAACGCTTCCTTATCTGCCTGGAGGAACTATCTCTACATTAAATAAACTGTTCCTCATCTGCCTGGAGAAACTCTCTGGACATTAGATTAACTGTTCCTCATCTGTCTGGAGGGACTCTCTCTGCACTAGATGAACTGTTCCTCATCAGCCTGGAGGAACTCTCTCTATAACAAATAAACTGTTCCGCATCTGCCTGGAGGAACTCTCTCTACACTAGATGAACTGTTCCTCATCTGCCTGGAGGAACTCTCTCTACACTAGATGAACTGTTCCTCATCTGCCTGGAGGAACTCTTTCTACACTAAGTAAACTGTTCCTCATCTGCTCGGAGGAACTCTCTCAACACTAGATAAACTATGCCTTATCTGCCTGGAGGAACTCTCTCTACATTAGTTAAATTGTTCCTTATCTGCCTGGAGGAACACTCTCTACACAAACGGTTCCTCATCTGCCTGGAGGAACTCTCTCTACACTAGATGAACTGTTCCTCATCTGCCTGGAGGAACTCTTTCTACACTAAGTAAACTGTTCCTCATCTGCTCGGAGGAACTCTCTCAACACTAGATAAACTATGCCTTATCTGCCTGGAGGAACTCTCTCTACATTAGTTAAATTGTTCCTTATCTGCCTGGAGGAACACTCTCTACACAAACGGTTCCTCATCTGCCTGGAGGAACTCTCTCTACACTAGATGAACTGTTCCTCATCTGCCTGGAGGAACTCTTTCTACACTAAGTAAACTGTTCCTCATCTGCTCGGAGGAACTCTCTCAACACTAGATAAACTTTTCCTCATCTGCCTGGAGGAACTCTCTCTACACAAACTGTTCCTCATCTGCCTGGAGGAACTCTCTCTACACTAGATAAACTGTTCCTCATCTGCCTGGAGGAACTCTCTCTACACAAACTGTTCCTCATCTGCCTGGAAGAACTCTCTCGACATTAGAGGAGCATCTTGTTCCTGCTCACTTCCCAAAACAAACTTCACAGCTTCTCTGAATGAGATGAGAGCGATGTCCACTGCAGTGACGAGCCACGTTACATCGACAGTAACTAGCAGAGCGTTATGGCAGAGGAAAGAGTATTTGATTTGATTACTTGTTACTAATAAAAATAGTTCAGATAAATAGATTAAAAAAAAGTTAGTAACGCCGTTATACTTAAACGCCGTTATTCCCAACACTGCTCATACTGGCTTCTGTGTGCACCGCTTGGTCACTAAAAGTAAAAATGAAGAACCGCTGCATTCCTAATATTATCACTTGTCTTAGCTTGTGCTTGTTAGCCGTGTGTGGACATCTCCTCAGTCAGCTCGGATGTCTGACCAGTGTTTGCACCCTCTCTCTCTCCCCCCCGTCCCGCTAACATTGATTAAATTGGATCAAGATGACACCAATAATTGTCTCAAGCTGGAGCCCAACGATGCATATCTAAGTGCTTTTGTGTCCGTGGTGTCTCGTTCCCTCTGCGCGCTCGCCATTTGGACACGGTTTACTTTGGCGCGGTCACAAGTTCTTTGAGTTTTTAGCCCCAATCCCCAATGAACTGAAGCGGCTCTGACATCATGAGAGCGACGGCGAGGCCACATTTTTCGCACACGTTTTGGAAATTGCGGCTAAAGGATCGTCAGATTCTAAGCCACCCATGTCATCCCGCTTTTGTTCAATATCCTCCGGGAGGCGCGCAAAGGATGAAGGAGGGTTCTGGTGTGAAATGTTCCGGATTATTATCAATATCTGTCTTTTTAAGTAAGAATAGACTGAGGAATTGGAGGGAAATGTTATTTTGAGTGTCAGAAAAGTGATAATAATCTAAGAGAGAATGTCATTTGAGAAGATTAAAATTTTGGCTGAAGCTTTGGAACTTCGGTTCTTTTCTTTTCTTAGTGCAGCTCCAAACAGGGACACACTAATCATCTGCGGAGGTGACCTGTCAAATGGCTTGGAAAGAAAAAAACAAAAAAAAAACACTTCTTCTTCTAATACACTGCAAAAAAAAAAAAAAAAAGAAAGAAAAGAAAGCTAGATTGATAGATATAGAACATAATTATTAGTATTATTTATTAATGATCTCTCTTACCATCACATCATCTGGGTTCATCACCAAATGTATACAATTTAAGTAATACAGAAGTTTGCAACTACACGTCCAGTCAGTAGTCAAGCTGCTACAATCTAATTTGTTTAGTTTTATACATCTCTTTAAACATGATGATGACATCACATAAGCAATTACATCCAGTCTGGTCAACTACTCAAAATTAGTTAATATTCTGAATTCAAGTCATTTTAAGCAAGGCTAAAAATGAAATGTATGCAGTGCCGTGCACTTTGTGTGTCAGTAACTGTCTTGTTTCTGTCAGTCAGCCCCAGGACAGCACTTTTCGCTGTTGTTTACCACCAAATGTCTGGAGTGAATGTTCTTTTTTCTTTTTTAAAGGAATGTATAACATCAAGCATAGAGATGTTACAATGTCACACAGTGTTATGGTTATTGTGGGAAGAAACATCCCGATACAACAATCCAGAATATTGACACAAAAAACAAACATTACCAACTTTATGAAATTAAACCTTCCTCATTGACAAAGTAAAGTTAATGATAGATATCTAATTTTTACAATCAGCAAAAGAACAAAACCTTAATTAATCCATGCTGATTTAAAACATGCAAACAACCCTAACTCTCTGCATTAATGTTACATAAACAGATAAATAAAGCACTTTATTCATTAGGCCCTATTATTGGCCTATTGCTTCAGCATCAATGCGGTCAGGCGCAGCGCCCCCTGTCGCCCCTGGCATTTAGCAGGAAAAGAGCCCATGCAGAAGGCACGGGACTCTGACTGTCCTCAACTGAGTGTAAGGGTAATAAACCAGAGTAGTGTAAAGCGATCTAGCCTTGTAAACACACTCCAAGCCCGACTCAGTTACAGTGAGTCAATGAGCAAAACTCATCATTCACTTTGGACCCCACAGTGATGTGGGGAAGCTCGAGGGCTTTCAAACAGGTATATATGTCCTCCCCATTAAAAAGGATATATTACTTTTTTCTGAAAATATTATTAGACCTGAGCCCTACAGCGCGTAGGGCCTAAAGATATTTTACAAACAAAAAATTTCCTGTTGTATTCTGAATAAAAACAGTTAAACCTGCTGTTTAGATTTGTACAAATATCTGAAATAACTGCATTCTGAAATGTATAGGATTACTTTATTAGTTGGTCAGTTTTTAAAGTTTGCTTTAAATGAATGCTATGCATTTCCCTCACTCACTTTTTTTACACTGTGTTTTTTTTATACTGCAAAAGAAAAAAAAAGGAAAAAAAAGTTCTTAGGTCTATTTTAGTCTTTTTGTTAATTCTCCTGTGTCCATTTGAAATGTGAACTTTTAACAGAATCCTATTATTCAAACAGAATTCACAAATCTAATCCCCATCTCAACATTGATCAGAAAAATTGCAATTAGATATTTTCACAAGTTTCTTGTGAAACTTGAAATAGATTGAAATATGGTCAGAGAATGTTTCAAGACAGAGTATATTAACAGATTAAGTGATCTATTAATGACAATTAATAATCCCACTGTCTTTGAAATGAAAAGGTAGATTTTTGAGCTAGATGTACTTGAGTGGTTAAAAAGTGGAATAACATCTGTTCATCGTGACTAGTGTGTGGTGCGCATACTGTTTGAGTTTTACAGTGCACAAGGTGATTTATTCAATTAAAATACACACACACACACACAAAACAACAATAAATATATGATATATGTTGTAGTTTTGGCGATTTCATGACCTCAGACCCATATAACTTCTCTACATGTCCAGCAGTGAGCCACAGAGATTTGTGGGCCACTGTCACCTTAAAGCGAGCACCATGGAAACTATTATTGAACAGCTTTATTTATTTGTTTGTTTGTTAAGCAAAAGATAAAACGCTACACTTTTTTACATTTACAGCAATACAAGTGGAAGGACCTATTTTGATTATAAAAAGCATCAATACTAGCAAGAATACAATGTCCCTTTCAATCTTTTGCTAATAGAATGAGTTTGTCACTAAACAGACCTTTTTTTGCAGATTGAGAATTGAGAATGTAAGAGGAGCAGTGTGCAGTGCACCTCAATCATGTGTTCACTGACAGTCACCTGCAGTGGAAACAAGTCAAGATGCTCAGACACAGGTGGATAAGACAAGTGTCTCACTGCCATCACGTCTTCTTTTTCTTCTTGTCCATCTCGGCGTGGAGCTCCTCTGCTGTGCCCTTTGTTTGCTGCAGCTGATCCTCTGACTCCTTCAGACACATCTGCAGCTCTTCACATCTGAGGAGGGCATGTTCTCTCCTCCTCGCTGTGGGTCAAAGCAGTGCTCAGCTCCTTCTCTGTCTTCTCATTATGGCATTATGGACGCTGGAACATTTCTCCAGTGCAGCCATGAAAGTCCTCTTTTGTGAGTCCTGGTCTGTTTGGAGCTCTTGGACTTTGCTGCACTGGGCGATCAGACTCTCCTCCAGCTCCTGCGCCTTATTTTCTGCCTCTTGAGTTGTTCGCCTCAGCTCTGAGAGGACAGACTCAGGACGAGGAGCTGCACCTGCAGGGCCTGCTTCTCCTGCTGCTCCTTCTGGAGCTCGGTTTGGGTGGAGGTCAGACGTGTGGCCTTGCTCTCAGCCCCTCCATTTGCCCCTTGAAGCTTACATTTCAGTTTTGTTTTCAGCTTTATACTGATCTAGTTTACTTTTTCTTTTAGTTTTAGTTAACAATTGAATTCAAATTACCCTCTTTTTTCTTTGTTTTACTTGTAAAACAGTCACAATTAATGTTATTACTAATATTATTCGTTCTCACATTTCACCTTTATTACCTCAATTGTTGAATAACCCTTGATATACCTGCCCAAACCATTATTATTTCATTTCAAAATGACCATACTTTATAACCCTAACCCTTTTTCCACATCTCTGGCAATATATATTAACAATTAATCTATTTTGTCAAAAGGTATACATGAATTACTGTGAAAAAAACACTTGAGGAGCAAAGTAGAACATAGAACAGTAACAAAATATCAAGATATCGACAGATTACATTGACTTCAGAAATAGACGTACATATAGTTTGCCAGCTCCTGCTTTTTGCTTTGGGGTGCAATAGAAGCAAAACTGATTCTCCAAAAGATCAGGACATTATCAGTTACTCTCTTGGCTCATCTTTATACTTTCCCTGCGTTACCTTCGGATGATTTATTTTCGATGGAGATCACAAAGCCAAATGTTTGAGGCTCTAATGAAGCGAGTGTAAATGGTTGCAGAGGGGCAGCCGCTCCGTTACAGAGGGTTTAATCAGAAACAATATACAGCCGTGCGCTCGGAGATGACCTGCCACAGTCCCGCTCAAATGGCTCTCAAGTGTTTGTTGTCTTTAGAAATTCCTGACTACTGGAATGGACTTCACCCTTTGGCTCGCTGATTTTTCCTGGCCCCAAAATCATCCATGTCTTGCCCGCGCACCCGAGAAAGACACGTAAACAGCCCAATCAGACAGCGCTCAGATAGTGACCAGACTCGCATTTCACCCAGACCTTTGTGAATACAGCTATGGGCAAGAAGGAGAAAGCGCTATTCTGTTTAAAATAAAACCTTATTGGGTAACACTTTCTAATAACTACACTTTGGACAACATTTATAAAGCATGAACAAATACTTCATTCATAATCAACAAATAGTTAATTAATGATTTATTTATTTCATCACAAGTGACATAAAGTTCAACATAGTAAAAATAAAAGAAATTGAGCAGAAAGAAGAGCAGTCTTATGTTATCGTCACCCTTTTGTACTTAACATTGATGGTTTACAATACACACTGTGTATTTGCATTTAATAACATACAAAAATAACAGATAGCCGCTCTTTAACCACAATAACCTCATTTTCTATTCCATACTTGTTAAGAAAGCTTTTATGTATTGCTTGAATGCCATTATTTGAATTCTTTGACAAGATCATTCCATAAATTAAAGCTTTGTTCTATATTATCTTGGTTCTGTGTCTGGGTTTTTTGAAAATGTCTGTTCCTTTCAGTTTTTATGACATTTTTCAACAAATACTTGAATGTTTACAGGTAATATTTTGCACTTTGCTTTATACATTACTTATACTTTGAGTTGGACAAATAATGAGTTAGATGTATCTATAACGACTGTTGGTTACAATTCTCAAGCCCTTTTTTGTGAAATAAATATTGGTTGTATATATGTTCTACACATTAACCCTCATTTCTACACAGTAGACCAAGAAAAATACGTACATAATTTACATAATTTACGTCACAATACACTCAATAAGTACATTTGTGGAAACATACGTTTTATAAATTAGGGTTAGAGTCTGTGTTGGAGTTAGGGTTTATTATTGATAAATTGTAACATGTGTAAGTTTTTTATTAACATACTCATGCAGCATCATTTCAACAATGTGTACGTTTTTGAATGACGTAATCGTGCGTCGTAATCGTAATTTCCAAAAATGTCAAATGTGTACGTTTTCACAGACGCACATATTTTGTCAACATAACATCATAAAATATGTGACATAAAAACATACAATAGTTACATAAATGGGCTCACAAAAACAAATGATGTACGTATTTTAGTGTACTATTTATTGAAAACTATACTTTATGCAACACCACAATGGCTTTGGATATTTTTCCTTTTGTGTACTCAACTCAGATTTTCTATTATTACTCCTACAAATGTACTTTGTTTTAATGATAATAATAATCAGGCTTAGTAATGACTTAATGAATCCTGGACTCTAACTTCTAACTTCATAACCCCTTTATCAAAAAAGTATTAATCATTCTTAATAAACAATGTGTTCATTATGAATTAATTCTTTGCTCATACAGTACTTTATTGAGGCTAATTATGTTGTAATTATAAGAAAGTGGTACCGTTGCAGAAACAAACTGACTCAAAGTTTATTCTCAACAGTGAGTCTCCAAGGACACTGTGGTTAAATAAAAGACAAGTCTGTGGTATATTGTGTTTAGACCTCATGTTCTTATCCCAAGGCCGCAGCCAAAGCCGCACTGAGAGTCCCAAGGTAATTTCAAGTTTGTATGTCGCTTTTCCATCTGAAAATCATGTCAAATCTGTCTTAACATCAGTTTAAACTCCTTTCCCTAATTTCTTCCATCTTCAAACCATGACTGAGCAGGATTGTAAACTTCTACTATGGAAAAGTACGCAAATCGTTTCTCAAGTAAGAGTACAGATACATCAGCGAAACATTTATATAACATAAAAAATCCAAATAACTGAACATATTGAAGTCCCTGTTTAAAAATGCACTTTTGAAGTTTTGAGTAAAAGTAGTGCACACAGATTTTGAGAACTATTACAGTCAAAGGTTGTGATTTTGATACAGAATTGTGGTGATTTTGGGTCGACAGTAATGACTGAATCTTATTTGTTAAGTCTTGTTTATTTAGATATTTTTGTTGAAGTCAAAACCTTGCAGTAGGATGTCACCATGAATGTGTTAAAAGCACAGTACTTTTACCATCTTATTCATGTTTTATTGTGGCATGTTATGACTGATGTATGAATGAATGTGTATGAGGCTGTTTTTGTGCTTCTTCTTGTCCAGATCGTCACTGAGAAAGCATTCTCATTTGACCCACTGAGTAAAACGAGTGACTGACTCAGAATCAGACTGAGAGAATTCATTTGTAGCTCCACAGCCGTGCGTTCAATCATCAAATAAAACGTATAAAAACACAAGTCAATGTGCAACAGTTCAATAAGAGAGAGCAGAAGCTATAAAGACCGACTTTGTGTTCAGAACAAACAGCAATTCATTTAATTTTGAGGTACAAAATAGTGCTCCCCAGATGGACTCAAGGAGGACTCTGTGGACACGATGTTCTCTGGTTGGCTTACGACTGAATGCATCAAATAAACTCCAAAAATATTGATCAACAGAGCGCATATTTCTTTCTTTCTTTCGAGCAGGGCGGCCAGTCCGACCCCCTCCCCTTGCACCCTGCCCCCTCACACGGAGCAGCTGTGTCGCGCAGCCGCGGCGGGGACAGTTACATCAGGTAAGTGCCCCGCGTTATCAGCCGTCCATCGCCGAACCCAAGCCGCTCTCTGGCTGATGCATTCAATTAGTCCGCTCGCCACTCTCTCTAATGCCCCTATCTGGGTCCCGTAGGCCGAGGTGGTCCTGCTGCGCCCGGGCCGTGGACAAAACCCCAGCCTGTCAAACCTGATCCCAGCAAAGCCGAGTGGATCCTGGCTCTCCGTCACCAAGGAGACTAATCACATTTCCACTGGTCCTGGGCCACATGCGGGATTTCCTGATCAAACGCCGGACCCATTATCTAATATGTTTTCTATGCGCAGGGGTCAAGCGCAGTGTAACGCTCGGGGAGTAACTCTATCCCATCTCCTGGAGCAGGCTCTGGAGGTGGAGAGCGAGCCACCGACGGGTTAAAAAGGAACCGGGTTGATCTCGGACGGGGTCAAAGTCGGGACTCACCCCAGATTCAACCCACGTCAGGGACAAACAGCGCTGGAAAATATTAAGAGGGCTACAAGGCTGAACCTGGATGAAATACAAGAAGATAGAGCCTGACGCGAAGTATTAGAATTCTATTTATAATGATATTCTGTCTATTTCACCGACAACGTATACTTGGACACTATAATACATAATTTAAACTTAAATGATTAATAACAGTGTTGGGAAAATGGGAAAATTAATTCAAATTATCTGAAAATGTAATCAATATCTTCTGGATTTATCAGATTGTTTAAATGCAATTGAAACTATTTCATTGGATGCAAGTAATCTGATCTATGTGTAGGTTTTAACAAAGAAAATGTAAAAAAAAAGGACAAACTAATGTGTCAAAGATTGAATGTTAAAGAAAAATAAAAAGTTATTTTGAAATTAATGGTCACCTAGTGTTTTTGTTGATCAAATTTCTTTGTAAACACCAAATATCAGATCTAATAATAATCTGATTATTCTGGTAATCTGATTTTTACTGATGTAAATATAGCATACTGTATTAACATTTACATTAACATTAATTAATTAATTTATACTTTTTATCCTGTATTTCTTTATTTTCATTTCTGACTGGTTTCAAAATCAATTTCAAACACATTTTTTGCCAGTGGAGTAAGAATTGTCCACATTAAAATTTCAAAGAGCCAACACCACTGAAATAAAAATTGCCCTTTTTCTTTTCTCCAACACTTAAATCTTTGTAGTGTATCAAACAGTTTGGACAATTCTTTTTTAAACAAGAAAAAAAAAATGCAAAGATTCAGTCAAATCTGTAAAACGTGAGTAGATGTGGGAGTCCAGAAGCTAATCAAAAGGTGGACAGGTAACACTTTGAGTCAGGGTCGTGTGCTCCGGTGTTTATTGACTCAGGGATGAACTCTGAACTTGGCCAGCGCCTGCCGAGGGTTCAGTGTTAGTCACGCTAACGCTAACCTGAAGTGTGTGAGTGTGCGCCACCGCCTCCAGAGACACACGGGAGAGAAACCTGCAATTACTCATGAACTCACTGGCATCAGACACGAGAAGAAAAGAGCAGGATCAATGTTCATGCAGCTTTGAGAAACTGCACTCGTTTTGTTCACTGCAGTGGCACACTTTGAGAAAGACACTTGTTGCTTACTTGTGGGTTTTATGGTGTGATTGGGGATGATCACAGCCAGCAATATTAGGAATTAATGATAGACTAAATTGTGGAGATACAGGAGATTTAAAAATTATGGAAATTGATTTAGAGATATGCAAAGTAATAATGAAAGTGTAGAAGGGGTGATTTAAGTGTTTACGGTTGTATTTCTGCGCTTTCTTTCTTTATAATTGTACAATCAATTCATATTTTTTGCAATACTCAAACCTAAATCACAACATTTACAGAAAAATGTTCGCACATTTTTGATGGATTGTCAAAATATTTTCTGAATACCATTCGGAATTATCCCAAAAAAATTGCACGGTAACCTTTAAGTGAGGAAAATGAACATTTTAATCAAATAGTATTTATTTATTTCTAACTAGTGTTCCAATGTTACTGGTTTGGGGATTGTTCATTTTCAAGTTCAAGATAAGGAAGGGCCTGCCATATTTTTGGAGTCTCAATATGATACCATGATTTTGAGGTATTTTTGTTTTTTATACTGATACTTGATACTGGTCTAACCTTATGGGTGAAGGGATTTTAAGAAATGTATTATTGTCACTCATTATGTATAAAACAAAAATAATGTTTCAAAGATGAGTTTCAAACAGGCTCTAAAGGACAAACAAAACACCTGACAGAGATGGGTCAGTCCAATAAACTTCTGGAGTGTGTTTGACACAGAACAATGAAGAAATGGCTCAAACACGTCTAAAGCTGATGCCCAGCCTTACATGCAAATGCAAAATTTACATAAAATATGAAGTAGAATATATGTTTTTCGTAATGGTATACCCCAACTGGTACTGAGTCACAGTCTATCAGTCCTTAGTATTGATACTCCCTTCTCTAGTTCAAGGTTGGGGTGAAAGGTTCACATGGAGGGTCAAAGGGGGGCTCGCCCTGAAGTGGTGGGTGGTACTGACTGACACATGGAGCAGCCTTCACTGATGTGGAAAGGCTCGCTCCATTGTTTCAGCACCAGCACCTCAACCTAAACCTGCCCTGACCCTGTGCCCACCGTCTCCACCGGGCAGCGCGTGATGGAGGTGATAACAGCACCTGCCAGAAAGGAAAACGGAGCAAAGAGAAACACACGGAGGAGGGGAAGGAAAGAGAACGGGACGGGAGCGCGGAGCGGCGTAGGCGAGAACAGCAGACAGAAAAGAGCAGCGACAGGCTAAAGACGCAGGGAGAGTGCTGAGTGCTGAGAGAGGAGGCCGATTCAGTTTCACTTAATGTAACCGTGGAGGCCCGCTCTGCCGGCTCCTAATGTAAATAGTCATGGCCGCCTCGACACCCAGGCACATGTGAACACGCCGTGGCAGTGTTATATGACTCTGTCTAACCAAACAGCACTCACAGACGCAAGAATCTGCACCCCAGTCTTTTCCCAGTAAGTGAACTAAACTCTGAGGGCGAGAGGACAGAGAGAGGGAGAGAGGGAGCGGGGTAAGAGGAGAGGAGGGGTATCAGTGTGAAGAAGGAGAGAGAAAGGAGACACGCAGAGGGAAGGGTGGAGAAAAAGAACAGTTAAAAAGTGAAGGGAGGGAAAGAATGGGTGAGGAAGAGAGAGAGCGAGAGGAAAGAAGTGAATGGGGTAGCGGAGAGAAAACGAGAGGGGACGTGAGAATATTGACAGAAATAAAAAGAAAGAATGAGACAGAGAGAGAAAAGATGTTAAAGGAGGAGAGGTTGAGAGGGAAATACAAAAAAAATTAAGTTAAAGAGAGAGAGAGAGAAAGAGAGTGAAAGTGGTAGTGGAGTAGAGAGAGAGGAAGATGAGAAGGGGAAGAAAGACAAAATACTGACAGAAAAAAAGAATGAGGGAGATAGAAATAGAGAAAATAAAGACAGAGAAAGTTGGTTATAAAGATAAGAGAGGGTCAGAAAGAAGGGGGGAGACAGAGCTAGACGGGGGCAGGAATGGGGTAGAGAGAAGGAAAAAAGGCATCAGAGAAAGAGAAGTTCAGATGGAAATTAAAAAAAAAATTATGGAAGGTAAAAAAAGAGGGCAGAGAGGGAGAAAGACAGAGAGGGTAAAAAATGGAGAGGAATATCAAAAAGTGAAGGGAAGTTAAATAAACGGGGAGACAGAGAGTAAGTGAGAGAGAGGAATGCAAAAAAAAAGGAAATCAGATAGAGAGAAGGGAGAAAGAGAGAGTATAAGGTGGGGAGAAAGAAAGTGACAAAAGTTAATTTGATGCTGGATTGAAAGAGGAGGAGAGAAGGAGCAAGAAAGTGGAGAGTGGAAAAATAGGAGAGATGAGGGGGTTGCGAGGGAGACGAAAAGCTGGGAGAAGGAGAGAGATACCAAGAGAAGGCTGAGAAACAGAGGCGGAAGGAGAGAAAGCAGACTGCGAGTGAGGGATGTTCGACGAAAAGGACAAAGAGCGAGCGAAAGGAAACGTTTCTTTGGCAAAATAAAAGCACGGCGAGACAGACTCTTTTAAAGCCAGCGCCGATCGAGCCTCGGGACGGACGAGAGGAAGCAGAGAGTGAAAAGTTCACCGTCTCCCCCAGAAAAAACGTCCTCTGCATCAAGTTCGTCGGTCTCCGAGGAGCCCGAAGCACCGTGACCTTATTGGCTGTCAGCCCGAGTTTGAGGCGCCTGATTGGCTGCAGCGCATTCCTCATTCGAACCCACTCTGACTTACATGGCCATTAATGTCAGTCTATCAAATTATACGCTCACTGAGAACTCATTTAAACGTGTTATACTTGTCAAGGGCCCGAGTACACCCCCAAAAACACTTAGCAACGGCCGGAGAAAACTGGTAAATAGGTAGCTTTGTTCGATACACGTCAACGTATCTGAGGCTGATTTGGCCAAACCTGCTGGTCTCATTCAAAAGCCTAACCCAATTTAAAGCTATAAGAACATAAAACAGGAATATAATCTATTTGATCGTACTTTATTGCTCTGCAGGCCTCTGGTATATGTTGGTAATGTCATAACATCCATATCAGTTCACGTGTAAGTCCTTCTCTGTGCGTTAAAAGTTCACGTGTAGGTTACAAACGATGGCATAACCAATTAAAATGTATCAATATCAAACATATACTTTCATAACTAACAGTGCAATTATCTACTGCAGGATAAAGAGGTCAAGTTAAGTTTCGCAAAACAGATTTTAGGGTAAAATCTACTTTATTATTACACAGCCTCAGTCCTTATTTGAATTGGTTTGAGGCTCATACAGAGGGGGATGTATTTTTAAAGTACGGGTTTTTGTTAATGTCTGTTTTTTTGTTTTGTTTTTTGTAAAATTAAGTTAAAATTCAAGAATACAAACACATCTTTGCAGTACAATTTATTTCACTTTAGTTACATACAAATACTTCATTTTTCCATGGGTAGATTGTGTTAAAACAAAGCTCAGATTAACTTGAGTAACAGAGCTTCACACAGCAACAAAATTAATGTCTATAATTAGTAAAAATATCTTGATTTCAGGTTTCTAATCTTCCTTTCAGACCTTGTTAATATTAGTTAAGACTATTCATTTGATGGGACTAGATTATTTTAATTGTTTCAAACCATTTTTGACTTGTTTCAGTACATTACTTCTTACCTCAAGCCAAATTGTCCGCCAGTGGGTTAAGATAGTACTTGCTTCTTTGGCTGAAAATCAATTTAATTTTAGTATAGCAATCTTTTGTGGATATTAGTTCTGTCATGACAGTAATGATCCTTGCCCTTGTGTTTTTGTAGAGGTCAGGTGCAGATCATGCTGACAAAACCTACAGGATAGTCCAGCAAATACCATCTGACTCTAGTGAAGATGATGTTAGTGGCAGTGATGATGAATAGCTACCAGAAAAAAGAGAATTAGTAAATGGCAGCTGTAGTGACAATGAAGCTGAGGATGTGGAAGGAGCAAAGGATGCTGAGGAAGTTGAGGTTGCTGAAGAAGCTGGAGGAGCTGAGGATGTCCTACCTGACAAAGCTCAAGAGCACAAAAAAAGTAGACATGTCTGGAAGACCAAAGATAATGAGTTTGAGGGAAACTTTCCTCCTTTTTAGAAGAGTGGATGGTTAATATTGAGGGAACAGAACCAATAGATTTCTTAATGCATCTATTTCCCGAAGATCTGATAGATAAAATAGTGCTCAAATCAAACCTCTATGCACTGCAAAAAGGCAAAGAAAATCTGGCCATTACAAATGGTGAAATTAAGCAGTTTCTAGGGATTAATTTTGTCATGTCATACCTAAGATACCCAAGATCAAGAATGTACTGGTCATCAGAGGAAGTGCAGCGTCCTGATTTGATGGTAAATGCCATGCCACTGAACCAATATGAGCAGATTTTGAGATACATTCACTTTGTTGACTATTCACATGAGCAAGGAAATACTGATTAACTCTTCAAAATCAGGCCAATGTTGGATACACTCAGAAAAAACTTCCGTTCAGCTGTGGTTCCTAAAAAATTCCACTCAACTGATGAACAGATCATTCCATTCAAGGGGTGTTTGTCTCTCAAGCAGTACATCCCAAAGAAACCCAAACCCTGGGGTTTGACACAATGCACTGATGTACTTCAGTACATTTGAAAGAATGTTTGCCATAGTAATACGCCCGACAAGTAGTGGAGGGCATGTTCGTGTTATGGTTGGAGTTATTTAGCCTGTACTATCGGTGCTTCAAAGAAGTTTATTTTTCTCTGGTTAAATGTTTTTGCAATACATTTAACAGTTCTGGAATATGTTCAAAATATATTAACACAATGTTATAGAGCAAATAAAAACATGTTTTATAGTATTTACAATATTTCTTTTTAATCATTGTTTTCTCAAACACATATTTCATCTGTTCTTCAAATGCGCATTGTCCACCCTAGTGGACATGTCACCAACTCCTTGAAAAATACATGTTTGAAAAAAATGAAGGTGATTATTTTTTTTTTTCATGCCTAAAGAGTAATAAAAACACTTTGGAAAAAAATCCTGAAGTTGCCTATCATAATTCATGCATGAAAGGGTTAAACTAAATCATCACATGATGATTTAGCTTAAACGAGCTAAAAAAAAAAAAAAAGCTTCAAACTTGTCAAATATTCAGCATCACATAAGCAATAAAATGTAATTGAGTTAAAACTACTCAAGTCCAGATAAAAATAATAAAATCTTCTACCACTTTTAGCACTTTACAGTTTAAAATAAAAATATATTTCTTGCTTGGTATGACAGGAAGCTGAGACCAATGAATACTGCAGGTTCATGTTAAAGGTGCACTGTGTAACTTTTCACCAGCTGTGGAACGTTCCACCGTATGACGTTAAACTCAGCTTTCTTCAACAACTACAGGAGGGTATGTTTAGCAACCTGTAATTGAATAAATGAAGATAAGTTCAATCAGAAACCTTTCATTCCAGTTATGGGGACATAGTACAAGGTCATATGTCATAAGACAAAAACATTACATTCTTATTGGAAGTCACATTTACTTCAGTATAAGAAGCAACATACAATAACCCACTGCTCTCGTTTGAATTGCTCTCATTATGTCACATTCTGAGGAGGCCTATGTTTTTCCACTGCACAGGTTCATGTGAAGGTCAGTTTTTGTGAATTGCCAGTTGAAATTCAAGCTTTTTTTTACTGTAAACTGTATTTATTATACTTACATTCAGTCACCACAGCCGTTGTTTGAGTGGTTCATTGTCACATACAGTGGCCTTTGTATTTCCAGCCCAGGTTCATGTTAAGGTCACGGTGCGTGGGTCCACCTCTCAGTCCGTCAGTCGTCGCGCACGTCACATGTGTCGGAGGAGCTGTTGGCCCGCGTTAGCCCTCGCCCCTTCTCCTCACGGGTTAAAACAATACGCCACATCCTGCCATTGTGCCCTTGTGCCAGTCTGCCCCGCGGCGGCTCGACCGGAGAGCGGTGTGGGCACGGCCCCGGGCTCTGGTCGTGTGCTCGGTCCACGTGGAGAACTGCAAACTGCACTCTAAAAAGATCTGCCCGACTTAAATGTAATTTGACATGATTTGTTCTATGTTGTAACTAATGGTTTATTTATTTGTTTAGCTATTAACTTTCTACTACCATTAGCTTTCACCATGGTTGATGAACCTACAATTAAAACTTAGACTTAGATTACATTTATTGATCGTAATAAAATAAAATAGAATAATTAAAGTAAAAGTAGCATAATGCATGTTTACTGTCACATATAGAAAAAAACATTTCTGATTTATATGTACGAGCAGACAACTACACCTTAATTGGCCTAAGAACAAAGCCACAAAACAGATTTATTCATCATGAATTAAGTCTATGTTCACGCTTTATTAAGGCTATTAAAAGTGTAGTTATTAGAGTGTACCGAATCAAATCTAAAGATATAGTAAACAATACATATATCTTGGCTGTATACAAGAGTTGCAGTAAATTGGACATACACATGAATACATTATCAGTACAACAAAACAATATAAACAATTGTTTATACAGTACAGAAGTGCCTCACATATAATAGATTCCATTGCCTTTGCCCCCCCAAAAAAATCCCATTTTGTCCAAAGTCTGCCCAGTCTTTATGTTGAGTATAATGTCAGTCCAGTCCTGAATTGTTGTTTGTGTCAAACATTTGCAGACAGAAGTACACTATACTCCCATGCTATCCATTCACCAAATCCATGGCAGAAGTTTTGAGGCCCAAATACACAGTTATGAAATCAGGTGGGGATGTAAAAACAGTCTGAAGTGCTTTGTTAATTCTATGGCCTTTTTAAGGATGTGTTCACACTTATAGATCACATTAAGCTGGCACTAAACTGGGACAAAACCTGGAACTAAACCAGGACCAGACCAGGGCTAAACCCAGAACATGACCAGATCCACATCAGGACAAAACGGGCTCAAACTGGGACCAACGTTTTGCAAGTGTGAAGTCAAGTCTGTGCGTGGTCTCTTTATAACATTCAGAGACTCATTATTGGACGTTCACACTGAAGGCAATTATCTTCATCATGCTTTTGAAAATGTAAAAACAGGAAGAAACAATGACATTTCTTTTTTGTTTGCATGTTTGGCTAATCAAAAGCTTCTTCTGAACAGCAGAAAATGTGGAGAGTAATGAGCACAAGACATCATTTTATTTCAAATCTGTTTCTGAAACTTTGTAAACCGCTGAGTTATTAAAACATTTGCTGACTTTTGAATTTTACATGTGTTTTTTGGGCTGAAAACAACCGTGTTATGGACAATAGTTGTACCACAGAGCTGGTTAGCCTCTGTCATGCCCTTAAACTTGTAATATTATTATTATTTTTTTATTCCTACGTCACTGCAGCTAACTCTCAAGTGAACAAGACTCGTGAGCTCCATGAGTTTAATACAGAGATTTAAATAATTGAAGAATCACACAAAAAAACACAATAGTAACACATTAACACATGACTACTGTACTATTTTCTCTGTTAATGCATCATGTTTTTGTTTTGTTTTTTCCTTTTTGTTCTTTTTTGCTCTACTTCCCAGTCACAACCTTTTCCGCATATTCACGTCTTTAATTCCCAGCTCCTCATTTAGCAGATTCTCTTCTCGTGTTTTTGCAGTGCGACCGCATGCGAAGGGAAATGGACGTCCACGTGGGCATGCATTAAGCCCCATGTTAAACAAACTCAACATGTGCAGCTTCCTCTTCCTATAACGCCGCGCTTTTATCCGAGCTGACCCAGAGGCGAGCAGCTCCGAGGCCCGCAGTACAAAGACAGTCAGACCCCGGGGTCACTCCATGCAGGTCAGGGGCCAAGCGCAGTGCCAGTGCAAATTATAAGCTTAGGAAATGGAAAGCTTTAGCGGACAGATGTAAAGAACCGTATTAGCAAACGTTATTGGGGCTAATGCGATACAGGCATTTAGGGAGGAGAACGTTTCAACGATTATGTCCAGGGGAAGAGATAATAACAGACTTTGAGTGGTTTGAGCTCGATGTCCACGGACTGATGTGTCATTTGGGACTGGACACTGTTTTATTCAAACATTTGATTTAATATTGTTGGTTTTATTGCTTTGTGCCTCTGTCTTTTAATGGATCTGTTTCTAAATTGTCACTAATCTGCCTTATAATGAACTCATGTTTCTGTTATTTTACTGTTAACTGTGATCTTAATTACCTGCATCTTGTGGGACAATAAAATCTACCATAACCATCACCTTAAAGTTAAGCCAAAGCTTCTGCGACTTACTACACTTCCTTCCTATTTTTCCACTTCTAATACTTGCTTGCAACTGTCTTTAATATGTGCAATTATAGCATGATGTGTTAATTAATGCATGAAATTGAATTGTTATTAAAAACAAACATCTACAGTAGGTGTTTGAATGAGAGTGTGTTTGTGAGAGTGAATGAGAGTGTGTTTGTGAGAGTGAATGAGAGTGTGTTTGTGAGAGTGAATGAGAGTGTGTTTGTGAGAGTGAATGAGAGTGTGTTTGTGAGAGTGAATGAGAGTGTGTTTGTGAGAGTGAATGAGAGTGTGTTTATGAGAGTGTGTTTGTGAGAGTGAATGAGAGAGTGTTTGTGAGAGTGTGTTTGTGAGAGTGAATGAGAGTGTGTTTGTGAGAGTGAATGAGAGTGTGTTTGTGAGAGTGAATGAGAGTGTGTTTGTGAGAGTGAATGAGAGTGTGTTTGTGAGAGTGTGTTTGTGAGAGTGAATGAGAGTGTGTTTGTGAGAGTGAATGAGAGTGTGTTTGTGAGAGTGAATGAGAGTGTGTTTATGAGAGTGTGTTTGTGAGAGTGAATGAGAGAGTGTTTGTGAGTGAATGAGAGTGTGTTTGTGAGAGTGAATGAGAGTGTGTTTGTGAGAGTGAATGAGAGTGTGTTTGTGAGAGTGAATGAGAGTGTGTTTGTGAGAGTGAATGAGAGTGTGTTTGTGAGAGTGAATGAGAGTGTGTTTGTGAGAGTGAATGAGAGTGTGTTTGTGAGAGTGAATGAGAGTGTGTTTGTGAGAGTGTGTTTGTGAGAGTGAATGAGAGTGTGTTTGTGAGAGTGAATGAGAGTGTGTTTGTGAGAGTGAATGAGAGTGTGTTTGTGAGAGTGTGTTTGTGAGAGTGAATGAGAGTGTGTTTGTGAGAGTGAATGAGAGTGTGTTTGTGAGAGTGTGTTTGTGAGAGTGAATGAGAGTGTGTTTGTGAGAGTGAATGAGAGTGTGTTTGTGAGAGTGAATGAGAGTGTGTTTATGAGAGTGTGTTTGTGAGAGTGAATGAGAGTGTGTTTGTGAGAGTGAATGAGAGTGTGTGTGTGAGAGTGAATGAGAGTGTGTTTGTGAGAGTGAATGAGAGTGTGTTTGTGAGAGTGAATGAGAGTGTGTTTGTGAGAGTGAATGAGAGTGTGTTTGTGAGAGTGAATGAGAGTGTGTTTGTGAGAGTGAATGAGAGTGTGTTTATGAGAGTGAATGAGAGTGTGTTTGTGAGAGTGTGTTTGTGAGAGTGAATGAGAGTGTGTTTGTGAGAGTGAATGAGAGTGTGTTTGTGAGAGTGTGTTTGTGAGAGTGAATGAGAGTGTGTTTGTGAGAGTGAATGAGAGTGTGTTTGTGAGAGTGAATGAGAGTGTGTTTGTGAGAGTGAATGAGAGTGTGTTTATGAGAGTGAATGAGAGTGTGTTTATGAGAGTGAATGAGAGTGTGTTTGTGAGAGTGTGTTTGTGAGAGTGAGAGTGTGTTTGTGAGAGTGTGTTTGAGAGAGTGTGTTTGTGAGAGTGAATGAGAGTGTGTTTGTGAGAGTGAATGAGAGTGTTTGTGAGAGAATGAGAGTGTTTGTAGTGAATGAGAGTGTGTTTGTGAGTGAATGAGAGTGTGTTGTGAGAGTGTGTGAGAGTGAATGAGAGTGTGTTTGTGAGAGTGAATGAGAGTGTGTTTGTGAGAGTGTGTTTGTGAGAGTGAATGAGAGTGTGTTTGTGAGAGTGAATGAGAGTGTGTTTGTGAGAGTGAATGAGAGTGTGTTTGTGAGAGTGAATGAGAGTGTGTTTGTGAGAGTGAATGAGAGTGTGTTTATGAGAGTGTGTTTGTGAGTGAATGAGAGTGTGTTTGTGAGAGTGAATGAGAGTGTGTTTGTGAGAGTGAATGAGAGTGTGTTTGTGAGAGTGTGTTTGTGAGAGTGAATGAGAGTGTGTTTGTGAGAGTGAATGAGAGTGTGTTTGTGAGAGTGAATGAGAGTGTGTTTGTGAGAGTGTGTTTGTGAGAGTGAATGAGAGTGTGTTTGTGAGAGTGAATGAGAGTGTGTTTGTGAGAGTGAATGAGAGTGTTTTTGAATGAGAGTGTGTTTGTGAGAGTGAATGAGAGTGTGTTTGTGAGAGTGAATGAGAGTGTGTTTGTGAGAGTGAATGAGAGTGTGTTTGTGAGAGTGAATGAGAGTGTGTTTGTGAGAGTGAATGAGAGTGTGTTTGTGAGAGTGAATGAGAGTGTGTTTGTGAGAGTGAATGAGAGTGTGTTTATGAGAGTGAATGTAGGACAACAGATGAAAACTAGCTCATGGATAATTCCGGAGTTCCATGTTCATTAATATGTACTGACCTGACCAAAAAAACAATAAATTAAATATAATTAACTTGTTTGACCTGAAAAAGAAACGGTTAATCCCTTTTTTCCTCATGAAATGTACAAATAACTGTATAATGTATAAATAAAATTTATAATAAAATATGTTTACTTTGTTGCATTTTTTCCAGGGTGTCCTCCAGGCAACGGAAACACATGAAAACTAGCCTTTTGACTAATTCTGCCTTATTATCAGTTACTGTTGGTCAATATGCTCTCTCCATTAATAAATAAAGAAATCCATGAATAAAGTAAAATAAAGTAATATAACAATACAATATTGTATGTGCTGGAGGGTTGTGGATGATATATGTTTTCCTGAATGACCTCCTTGAAAAAGTGATGCTTCTCAAAGGGCAATCCAGAATAAATAAATAAATGGATTTCTATTCATGGAAAAATGCTGTTTGCTTTGCCGTTTGATTTAACAATCCTTCATTGCGGGATTTCAGAATGATGAAAGTTAGGACAGTTGCGAAATATTACATCTTTTGAACGATCAATTGTCCTCAAAATGGCGCCACATCATGAAGCTGAAACCAATGACTAATGGTAACGCTTCATTCAGGCATCTTAAAATGCTGTGGAAACAAGCAAAATGTAATGGTAAGTAAATGAAAACTTCTAAAAACCTTGGAGCAGTGGAAGCGGGGCCATGCTCTTTGCTCTTTCACTGATGACTGAATCACTGAAAATGAGACTAGAAATACCAAATGCTAGTGTTAGTTTTATTTCTAAAGTCTGTGTACCAAAATGAGTAAGTTATCCCCGTGTTAAATGCTTTATTTATAATTGAAAACACAAACTTAGCAATTAAATGTTTTTGATGATGATTTTGTTTTATTTAATGTTACGTTTAACACTTTTTTTTAGTATGTTCTTTCTTTCTTTTCTCCTTTCCTTCCATCATGTAGAAGTGAATCTTTGGTTTGTCCATTCCTCTGTTTGTGTTTCGAATCATGCTATTTGCTATCAAAGATCAGGTCAAAAATCCCCCCTATATGTTCCCAAATTTAAATGCTGTTTTTCATAAAGCGTAAGGCAGCAAAAACATAATAAAACGCGTGTATCAGGCTTTATACCTGAGCAGTCATGTGTAGCCGAGGTGAAAGAGCAGGCGCCGCTGGTCCTGTCCTCCTCCGTTTATCAGACTCAAACATCAGCGCAGCTCGAGCTGGAAATGTAAAAATGTGAAACGGCCGAGAAGCGCACACCTCCGGGACTTTTGGAGAGGAGCTGGCAGCGCACCAACGGGAAGTGATGCTGAGAGGTGAGACAAGAGTCCAGGGGGGAAGGACACGGATGACAAGTGTGCGCTGTTCAAGGAAAAAAGAAAAAAGGTCAAAATATATGACTTTTTTTTTTTTTTTTTAGGTCAACACGATTCATTGATTATACAGAATGTTTTGCTTCTGTGATTGATCCCAGGACAATGTTTCAAATGTCTCCAGCTGCTTGAAGAGTGTTTCAATCAACCAAATTATGTTTTTTTCCAAATTACGTTTTTCATTATTTGAATAGAAGAGGTTGCATTTTGCACTTTTACTTTGTTTAAATGCAGGAATAGAGTGGCAACAACTACATATTTTTTTTCTTCTTCTTACTCTCTCAGGGAAGTCATGGATGACGATAGAAGTCCAAACATCACCGATCCTACATTGCACTTTACATCTGAATGTTTAATGTAGAAAAGTAAAGGTAAAGAGAAACCTGCTCCAGCTCTCTTCATTTATGCACCTTTGGTTAATGAAAAAAACAAAAAATACAATTAAAAATCTAGATTGGATTAAAATAACCCAAAGATAGAGGGCTATCATTATCTTTTTCAAACAGATATATATTTATTGGCAACATATATACTTTTTTGGCCTTAATAAAATCATCACAAAGACTTAATTCATGTGAAAACATTGTTTATTAAGAATGATTCAGGCTTAGTAAGTACTTAATTAATACACTAATGACCTTTAACCCAAATCCCTTAATTAAGTACTTACTAAGCCTAAATCATTCTCATGAGTTGTTCTATTCGTTCAGTGTGAATTAAATCTTTGTTCATACTTTATTACGACACAAATAAGTCATACAATGTTCAATTTAATTTGTGACTTACCACAATTCAGAGCAAATAAATAATTAAGAATGATTCAGTATTAGTAAATGAAGGGGTTAGGGTATCAATTAAGTAAGTCTGATAGATTCTTAATACACTCTTTGTCCATGCAGCATGCTTTACTAAGGTTATTAAAATTATTAACATTGATTCTAGACCGAAATAACAATTAATGCAGTTGAATAGCATTATGAAACACATTCTGTATCTACTTTACTGTTTTTGTGCCATAAAAAGCCAGAGAAAACCTTAATTTGTCCAGAGAAGAACTGCGCTGCACGTCCTCATCAGATAGTCAAATCCTGAAATAAAAACGACAGTCCTTTATAATTGACCTTAACCATAGGGCAGTGACACACAAACCTGAAATGACATCATGACACAGGGAGAAAGTATTTGGTTGTGACGCCTTCCCTTTCACGGCGAACAGAACCAGATGGACTCCAACGACAACAAAATAATTCTGACCACACATTTCCACCGGGAGATTTTGTAAACGTACTGTTTTATGCCTCACATCCACATCACAACACCAGAGCCGCGCGCATATTTAGTCAGCGTTTATTCATAACAGTCCCCTCACTGGCGACTGCCCCTGGGCCGTGCAGCCAGCGTGAACACACTTCCCAAACAGATACGCATCAGATCTATTCCATGATTTGGATGGGGACATTTTTGCATGCTTTTTGTCTGCTTGATGAGCACAATTGTAAACGATATCACAGTTGAACATTGAGTGCTATCTGTATGTAAATGAACTGTGATCATTGATTAAGTTTAGATGCAGGATCAAACCTCATGCACGCCTCTCACTGAAGCTGCTCTGTTTATGCTCCCAGAAGTCTTCTCTTTCATTCTCCATCTGCATAATCATCACCTTCAAACATAATCAGTTCTAAAGTGTTGGTCCTTGCAAGTGAAGTTGGAATAATTATTTTGAGAAATTGCTCTTTAGAGAATAGTTTTCTGACATAAAACTTTATAACTACGAAAGCAAATTAGTCAATGTGTGATAAAAGCGTTATGTTGACAACTAGGGATGTAACGATGCTGGCGATATGGGGATAGCGTGACAGTAAAATTGTCATGTTATCGTCGTCGTCATGTTACGATATGAAAAACAGCATGTCTTCGTTAAAAAAAAAAAAAAACAATGGTTTAGCCTGCTCTGTCAGATTCAAGCATTATTGACTAGAAATGATTAATACTGTTATTATTAAGAAGAAATAGCAAGGTACATCACAGAATACATAGCAGTCATTATTGTTGTTCCTGACATAACTGGAAAACTAACTATTTATAAAGCCAGACATAAACAACTCCCAGAAAATATTCAAATCATGTTCAGTGACAGAGAAGGAAATTATAATCTAAGGAATCAATTCAACTTCAAGAAATTATTTTACCGCACAGCAACCAAACAAATGTGCGTCTCAAGATGCGGAGTTGATCTATGGAACAGTTTAAATGAGGAAACAAAGAGCTGCCCAAGTATATACTGCTTCAAAAAGCGGTACAAATACAACTTATTTAAAAAATATGCAGAAGAAGGTTGAGTAAAAGTTAAAAATATTTTAATCTGATATGGTTAAATAACTAATTACAATATTGTCATTATTATTATTATTTTTTTTTTTTGTGAATAACACGCAAACTATTAAATAATCAAATATAGCCAAAGCTACAGCTACATTTAGGATATCATCTACGATACTATGATTGTAAAACATTCTCATGTATATTGTCAATATACATATTGTCATGTAATGCTCAGGTTTGATGTCAAATATTAACGTTGTCGTATCAAGGCTGTCAACACTTGATGAAATGAAATAAGGGGTAGGAGTTTATAAGTTCACACTTCTTCCTACTCCTTTTTGAGCATGGATGCACCACAGCAGAAAATGTGGCAGAACTTGTATGTTGCTCAAAATAAATGAAATGAAAATGAAATGAAAATTGTACCTTAGAGTTGCAATCATTTCTATTATTATGATTATAAAATATGACAATAAAGGCCTAATAATTAATGGCAGGACCATATTACAATTGAGCTCTTCTACAATGCTGTGAGCTTCTCCATGATATCACAAAACATATCGTGTTGTGAGGTTCATATCATGATAATATTGTATAGTGAGATTTTCATATGTTTACATCCCTATTGACAACGTAATAAAAGACTTTGAACGTGTTTCTTGAATGATACCTTCAATTGGGATTTCGTTTTTTAATGTGTGCACTATTTTATGCTTAGTCTTTCCAAATATAATGTTAAAATCCATTGTTACTGTAAATGTCCACTCCAACTGTCACTTCCACTTGTGAACTATACTCTATATCTTTCTTTCCTCTACTCGAGTATGTCTTTTATGTTCCTGGCTTCCATGAAACCGTTGGCATTTTGCCAGCGTTCACATCAACTGTTTGTGTGGGAGAAAAACAGCATTTCTCCTGTGCCAGTCAAACACTGCCAGCTCAGCTCTCATTATCTTTGCCTTCGTCATCAGAGGTACATGACTCCATACAACAGAAGCAGAGCCAGACCAGACTGGACCAGTGGCGGATCTAGGATTTTTTTCTTAGGGGGGCCAGGCAGGGGCACAAACTTTATCAGGGTGGCATGTAAAATAAGTAATTATATTGTAATTATGCTAATTGAAGTAAAGAAAAACGTCTTCTCTACACAGTTAGAACTTGTGGATTAAGCAGAACCGCACATATGGTTAGAGGACAAATACGTTCACCTACATGGCTATTACCTAAATTACACTTAGCTATATATGCAGCAGCTTCCGTGTTTTTGATCTATGGTTTTGTAACGCTAAAAAGCAAGCACCATGCACTAGCCCGACTGTCGTTTAGCGAGGAGGGCAGGAGGCTAAAGCGAAAAGAAAGCTAAAGTTAGCCTAACAACCGGTCCGGGTTCAAAGTGTAACGCTATTTAAGTCGTGAAAAACACAACCTGCAAGTCAATTACAAGTTTACTTACACTTGTTGTAGCCATCCAGCCGTCGTTGTGTCGTAAACAAATCCTCTAGCGCTACTCAATTCCTGAAAAACGGTGCGTCTTGTGGCGTGGGTCGCGCTTCACTGGGGACTACCTCACCGGTACACCCATGGGTACACCGGGTGCATGGGAATCACTTCCTGTGCGCCAACAGCAGCCAATCAAGGCTTTCATTGGAAATACACATTTCCACATTTCCCTCTCTCTATATATACAAAACATATATAATTACCGTATAAAATTGAATTTATAAAATTTTACAATTATATACAAAGATATGTAACTTTCAGCAGCTTGAACAGGGTGGCCGGCAGGGTGGCCAATCAGATTGTAGGGGTAGCCGGTGCCACCCCCAGCCACCCCGGTGGCTCCGCCTGTGGACTGGACTGCACACAATCACAATGTCTTAGGGTTCATGTCTCATTGTCCCGGGGCCTGTACTGATGGAAATAAACTTCTCCTGGGCTAGAATTTCAGTCTCATGCCTCCTCCTTCAACTCTTGGACTTCTTCAATTTATTCCACAACACTGGGCCACTAGCGCCGCTTTAGAACAGCCTTTTCTGTCCTTGCACAGCCAATCAGCTCTCATCTAAAAGAATAAAGTGATGCACAAAGATATTACATGTTTGCAATAGATATGTCAGCAAGAAAGAAAAAGAAGTAGGGTAATGCAGCTTTAAGTTTGCCTAGAAAGTCCAGAATGATATTGCTCTGTTTATACATGTCTGGTCACTGTTTTCATCTCCCTGAGTTCAGATGGGTGTGATTGACAGGTGGATTAGCCAAACACTGACAGACAAGGTATCAAAACAAACGTGGCTGCTTATGAGGAAAAAGCATCACAGGGGACTGAAAAGCCCTGCAGATTTCGACAGAATCAATGAGCAAAGCACTCTAAGACTCTGTTAATTTGAGGCGAGAGCAGAAGAAATAAACAAATCTGTTTGCATGACACTGTTTGAGCTTGACTCTTGCTTCATTAAGAATTGGAGAAGTGTGTGCTTTACGTGGCCTTTATGCTAATCCAATACCTTTTAATGAATTAACTAAATGATTCGATTCCCTACATTCTACTTGTGTATTATTCCGTGCGTTTTCTTCTGAACATTATTTACCCTACACCGCTAAAAAGTCCAGCATGCCTTTTATGTATTAATAGCCGTGACACAGTTGTGCACAGTGTGATTCGGAGGGCACTCTGGCCTGTAATTGGAGAGCGGAGGGGGCTTTGCAGAGGAGAGCTTAAGTGAGAGCAGCTGATGTTGCATCATACTTCAAACATTCTTTAAATTAACAATATGTCAAAGGCTACGCGGCACTCTCTGACACACCGCGATGCCTTTTAGATAAGAGCTGACCCTAGCGCCTCCACACACAACTCCTATGTATGACACGATGGATGGGATAAATGTTTTTCATGCGACCTGTGAGGGGGGACAACTGACTGCATTGTGTGGAGTGTATTTTTCTTACACTGACATCTATTTTTGTTGTTATTTTTAATTTGATTGGGTATGCTGCAGAGAAGTGACAAAAAAAAAAATCCATGAGAACTGTTCCGGAACCAAGAAGTAAATCTGAACTAAACCAGAACAGGATGAAAAGGTCTTCTCCAGGACAAAGCCAAAGACTCTTAATCTTAATTTTGCATTATTTTACCAGAATAATCATTTAAATGCCTGATAAAGCTCTGGACTTGTCGACATTATCTGACAGTAATCCAAGGTCCTGCTTTGTGTTTTTTAAGTTCATTCACCTTCATCAGACTCATTGTTGTCATTTAAGTTCTCACATTTTCTGCATTAAATAAGTTGTTTTTTTTCAGTTGCTTAGTATAATGTTACTCTTTTCAAATCCCACTCCAGACATAAAAACGTCATCGGTAGAGGTACTTTTTTTACTGTCCACATAGGGAGATTCCTCTGTACTGTATCTGAATCATCCTTCAAAGCCGCTGGAAGAACCTGTCAGCGCTCGCGGGACACATCTCCAGATCTTCAGCCTGGTCAGGACACCGTAGCTGGAGGATTTTACCTGTGCTGCATGTTTTGGGTTGATGGGGGGAAAGTCCAGAATGATGTATCTCTGCATGTTAGATTGACATCAGCCTGGTCACTGTTTTCATCTTCCCGAGTTCAGATGGGCATGACAGATAGATTAGCCAATCGGGGACACACGTGGTTCGTCCGTATCAAAACAAACATGGCTGCTGAGACGAAAAAAGAAAGGAAAAAATAAGACAGACTGAACAACATCGCTTATTTCTGCAGCGATTACATCTGACGTAAACATCGGCCTCCTCTGAGTCAGAAACAGCCATGTCCGACTTAATCTGAGGTGTGAGGTTTGATTTACTTGATGATAGTCGACCAATGAGCTCCTCTGTTTCACATTTGTAGCGGAAATAAACAAATCTGATTCTGGTTCGATTAGAGAATGACTCGATGCACAGTGGACTTCGTAAAGAATTGGAGAAGTTGTATTCTGATCCTTCCTGGAAGTCGGATCAGAATGTAGGTTTGACTCTATGGTTAATGGCTTTTAAAGTGCTTTGCGTGCCTTGAAAAGTGCAATAAAATGTTACCTATGACCGTTATTATAAAAAGTGAAAGATCAACAACAAAAGTATAAATAAAGTATAAGCTAAAGCAGAAGCAGCTCATTCCAGAGATGATAGTAAAGAGTCTGATCAGTCACAAAGTGTGGAGAGCTGCACAGTGGAGCAGAGGGGGCCGTTTTAGACGCAGATGTTTGTGGGTCCGCCGACGTCCAGCTGTTGGAATGTTTTCCCACTGCATGAGGAGACCGCGGCTGCTCCGCCATTGGCCGCCCCCTCCGTGTCATGTGACCCGGGTCATGTGACAGCAGTGGCTTTGGAGTCACTGCCAGGGTCACCACAACCGGACCGGCCCACGCTGTCCTGCTCCGGGACCAGAGGGAAGTCACATCAAACAAGGAGGATCCCATTCACAGGAGGACGCGCTCTGGACGGCATGAGGTCAAGGCAAAGTTTCTAAAAATGCTTAAAGACGAAGAGTTTTAACATAGAGACACAAATGAGTGAGGTGCAAGGAGTAGATACACTTTTACAGTGCATGACAGATTAGACTACTACTTCACAAAAACATAGTTAAAGTGCATATGACAGGTTATAACGATTTATTCATTTTGATTTTATGAGGTGTAATAATACCTATTGTACATAAAAATGATCATTTTACATCAATCAGGTAATAATTTGTGGAGAAAAGTTGAAAAATCTGAACTTGCAGATTCACACTAGGCAGACTCAGGCTCATTCCATTCAAAGGTGATCCATAATTTACCCAAAATGAACACCTTTTTTTTTTGACCCTTTAATCATTAATTCAACAAAATAAAGGTTTTCACATATATTTTGATTGATCACATTTAAAAAACTGTGACATTAGCTGAGTTTTAGCCCAGTGTACAAAGTCATCATCTAGTGTGATGTCATCATTTACAACCAGGAAGTGATATTACAAAATTAAAAAAAAAAAAAAAGCTAAATCGGGATAAAATGTTTTACGTGTTACCTGTATTTTAGGCACAAGAGTAGTCCAACCTGTCATAGACACTTTAACATTAGTAGTTTTCCCTCGTTTGACAAAGTTTGTGGGACTCCCTAAAGGTTTGTCATTTTGTTTTCAAAGCGGGACTCTAGCGTTCCAAAAACTGTTCCAAAACCAAACCATAATCCTAATCACTTTAATAGTGAAATAATACATAGTAAAAACAACAACAACAACATTATCATGAAATCCAAAAATAAAAGAAAATAATCATTTAAAAATGGAACCGTAAGCTCTGTTCTTAGAGAAAAATGCTGAACTTTGAGAAGTCCAAAGTTTGTAATTTGACTTCCTGGTTGGACATGTGCTGCAGATGTGACATACAGGAATCCATTACCGTTACCTATAGCAACCATAATGTAAGAAGGACCAAAACTCATCTAAATTACACAATAATTATGATTTGAAGACTAAAAAACCTATGACACCTTTATTTTCCTAAATACATGTTGAACTGTCAGAAAAAAAAGTGTAAATTGTCCCTGCATTTTAAATGGAATTTTGTTGATTGATCACATAGTTAGAAGAATCCGTTTTCAGCCTCATTTTCTACTTTTTTCGTCAATTTTTACCCCAACTGCCACCTGACTGTTGAACAACTATTAACCCCTGGTATACTTTTCCACCAAATAAAGTCACAATTAGAGAAATAAATGTATACTAAAACCTGTCATATGCAGTTCACTTGTAACTCAATGATGGATCTGCCGTGGGAAATATCTCACTGCAGAGAAATTTGGGAAGATAAGGAGGTGGTTCTGCTGCTGGGGAGGAGTAGGTACGGCTTTTGAGGGTTTGGAGTCAATTTGAGAATAGGATAGGCTTGATGAGAGGCAGAAGTAAATATTGCAAAAATATAATGTTTTCTGGTTGCAAATCTTGAGCAAAATGACTTTCAGTTGCACAGTAACACTTCAAAATACTACACTTAGCCTTAATAATGAATGAACAAAGGCTGAAAATGTAATGAACAAACAGATTATTAGGAATGATCCAGAAGTTAAGCCTTAATGAAAGTCTGTGTTCATGCTTTATTTGATTAATTGGTACCATTGCATTTACAAAGAAACAAAGCGGTTTTGACATCTGACCTGAAAATAATGGAAATCAAATTAATAAATGAATAAAAAACATAGAATATATATAATGCATCATGTCTAGCTGTTCACCAGTATTGAACAGGTGCTAAGTTTATAAGACAAGGCCAACTGTGGAGTGAGTTTGAAAGCGTCCCAGCTCCAAACAGTGAGCGCTGACAGACACGTCTAAACATCTCTAATGCTGAGGCTAATTAAGATTAAACTCTGCGCAGTTTGACAGGACCGTGGGACGTCAGGAAATGTAAAGCCGTGGAAGTGCTTGACATGTCTTTTGTTCAGTCAGCGTTATCTTTAATAATATTAGACCAAAAGGTACGGTAATATCATTTGGCTGATCAGATTTCTGTGCATTGTATGAATACCTCGGCTCTTTACTCGGACAAGAGCCATCTCCTCTGAGCTGATGCCCTCTACTGGACTCTCAACTGTGCTTAAAGGTGCACTATGTCCATTTTCTTGTGGAGGTTCCGCTATACCTTGTTGTCTCTGTGTGAAATGTTCCGCAGTATAGCATTGAACGTATCTATCGTTTGTTCAGTTACCTGTGTTTTTCTTGCTATTCAAAAATCAGAGGGATTGCCGTGCCACAGACCTGACCTGTAACATAAATCACAGAACACGAGAGCAAAAAACTAAAAAATTAAAATAGCACAGAATCATCAAGCGATACAAAACTATGACACATCTCAGTCCATCTTAGTCCAAAGTCTATCAAATGTCAAAGGTCAAACGTCAGCTACAAATTCAGTCCAGTCACAAACATGAATTTGTGTTTGCTTTGGTGGGTTGTAGTTGTACACAGACAGTATAGACCTTTTAAAATGTTCTATCAGAATGTCAAAAAGAAAAAAAAATCCATAATGGAGCAACTGGAAGAAAAATTAAGTCCAATTTAAACATATAACTTCAAACATACAGCACACAGCAAAATGATTAACTGCCATCGGGTCTAAATGCTAATGTTTTAAAGCCTTTATCACCAAAAAATAGGTTTGAATTGGTAGAAATATATTTAAGCTTCACAAATAGGATTATTTGTGGTAAAGTATGCAATATATATGTGGATAAAATGAAAATAAGACTTACATATCCAGTCCAGTAAAACCTTTCTTTCATACTGTTTTACAATCTCTTAATATTATACAAAACACAATTGTATGTAACTTTAAAACCAGGCTCTGATATCCCTCACTTGCCGACACCCCCTTGACAGCTGGATTAGCCACACCTCGTCTGCCTGGACGAACTCCTTCTACTTTAGATGAACTGTTCCTCATCTCCTGCTGGAGGATCTCTCTACACTGGTGGACTGCTCCTCGTCCGCCTGGAGGAACTCTTTAAAGCCACCTCCCTCTTGAGTGGTTCTGGCTCCACAGTCCAAGTGGATGCGTCAGTCCTAGTTCATCTGCAGCCTGTCCGTCCGTGGGAGTAGGATCTCTCCTTCACTGTGGTTCTCCCCGAGGTTTCTACTTTTTCCCATGGGGTTTTTTGTAGTTTTTCCTCGCCGCGAAGGAGGGTCAAAGGACAGGGGCATTCTGGGACAGTTATCTGAACTGCTTTTACCTGTGGCCCATCGAGGCAACTGTTGTTGTGATTTTGGGCATTATAAAAATAAATTGATTTGATTTGATTTGATTTGATTTGATTATTCAAATTTTGTGTTTTTCTTTGGCTAATTCCAATTTCCCCATTGAAATCAAATTATATCCTTCACTTATGCCTTCAGCTGGCTTTCCAAAATCTAGAATACATTTTAACGAACCTTTAAAGGGTCTTTATGGGTCCGTGGGCAACCAAGTCGTACTGGAAAAACCACACAAACAATCCAAATGTCTCTTGTAACTTATTGCATTTTGAGGTTGCTGGTGCGACATGTTCACTCCTCCCTCTACAACGACGACAACAACAACAACAGCTGTTAGCATCTCGCGTGTAACGGCCACTTCCCCCTCAGCGTCGCCCCCTGTCTGCGCGCCGCGGCTCTCTCGTGACAGACGTGACAGTAATTAATCACCCTCTCTTCCGCTTATTCCCAAACCGGACCCAGGATGCAAAGGACAACCCGGGCTCAGAGGCTAAAATTATCTCCCGGCTCAGTCATCGGGCTGATTTGGTGGCTCTAGCTGGTGCGCACTTGTATGTAGCTGTGTGTGCGGCGGTCTAAATGGGGTCGAGATCAGGAGACCGATCCCACCAGAGTTCCTGTTCCTACGAGACACTGATTTTCTGAAACTGTCACCGAAGGAAAATCATTGTGTTTGCTGCTTTTTGTTTCTTGCCGAGTCACGGGACGCCTAGGGGAATTGCAGATTAAAACACAAGTAAATAAAAGGTTGCATGTTACATAATGAAAATGCCAGGAAGGTTATGTGGTTAAACATCTTACTCCGAAGAAATATGTAGATCATTTGACTCAGCGCGCAAAAGGGGATTGAAAATGTCATCAAGTTTCTCTAGAATTTGTGTTTTTTTTATTTATTTCATTTTGTTTGTGCAGTGTTTATATTAAAGAAGCATCTCATTATAGAGCATTTCACTCTCCGAAAACCAGGAAGTGCACTGTTAGCATGCTAGTTGTTGCATTGGCCTTTGAAAGTTGTGAAACGCAATTGTAAATGATCATTAGGATGCTCAGAATTTCGAGAAAGTGAGGAATATGTTTGGACCGCTGCAAACGGAAAACTGAGAACGGAGAGCAGTAAAAATCAGATACTGCACCTTTAATACACCAACATTGCTTAAGTTTTGTAATTTTAATGCCCTGGTTTATTTGGTGCATTGATATATTTTGTTGTCATCATCACGAGTTTAGATTTTTACCATTTTGAAACATGAAAAAATTAATTCATTACTTCATGTTACAGTTTTTTTGCATGTAATAAAGTCAAATCTGTCATTCCCCTGTACAGATATACTGTACAAACATATATTTGGGTAAAAATGAAAGCATTACACTTTCTCTGCATCTGTTTATAGCACGTTTAATTCTACGAGAAGCAGGAAGTGTGCCGTTTGTATGCTAATGTTTGTTAGCTTTACACGGAACGGCAAACAAACTCATTGAGGTGAATATTTAGAATGCTACAACTGCACTGAGAGAGCGACACAAGATTGCTGTAAAGACTTTAAAGGACAAATATTATACAAAATAGACTTTTTTGAGCTTTTAACCATGTTCTAACATTGTTCCATCATCAAAAATGTACCTGGAGTAGCAGCTAGCTTGATTCATGTTTGTTTGACAAATTCTCCTCTCTCTCCAACACTGTGTTCTCAACTCCTTCGATGTGTGATGTGGATGATGCTGACTTCATTTATCTCAGAATCTTTTGCTGTTTTAAGTCCTTAAATCATCGCTCTGAGCATTTCTTCCGTCTAATCATGATAACTACAACTGCGTCAGATCCACTGTTGACTGCAATGCATTGTGAGTATATATTTACATGGGTGTAATTGCCTCTACAGCCAGCAGATGGAGCCACAGCTAAGTCAAAATGGCATCTCCCAACACAGCTATTAAGTAAAACATTTCTTTGCAAAAGCACTTAATTTTTAGTTCCAAAACATATCAAACTGAAGACACTGAAGGCTAATAACAATATGAAAAATGCATAATAGTTGTCCTTTAAAGTAAACTAGTTCTGTCATGTTTGAAAACAGTAAAGCTCAGGTACAGCATCTTTAAGTATACCTCCAGTACAGTGTGCCAGTGCTGTTCCAGAATCCCTGCACCCCAAAACTAAGCACTAATCACCAGAGAGTGACCTGTGGGTCTGAGCTGCTTATCAGTGGCACGCTCCCCCTGTCAGCTCCACTCCTACCTTCAGCTCCAGCGTTAATAATAACAGACAGAGAGGGAGGGGGCAGGAGTGAGCCCCTCGTGTGGACCCCAATACAAACTTCACTTTTTATTGTTCTAGGATACAGGCCAGAGAAAAAGGTGAAAGAGGCTGCCCTTTAATAATGAGACAATCAGCCCAAAAGTGAAAACGGGTAAGAATGATGCATATGACGTGGTGGAAAAAGCTTTCTTTCAAGATAGTTTTGTTTGCTACATTCATTTGCCCATTCTTTCTCTCATTAACATTAAAAAGACACTCCAGGTGAACAGAATGTAAAATGTAAATTCAAAGATATAAATTTGAAACTTCCCCTGTAGTTTATAAATGTAAGAAGAAAATGTATTATAAGTTCTTCATTGTGTAATGTTTTCATATATAAATAAGACATTTTATGTGTACAAATGGCCAAAATTACATATTTGGCACATTTCAATCTGAAAAAAAAAGGGACAGAACCAGGTTTAAATTTCTTGGTTAATTTTGAGACACATTAGTTACAAAAAAAATCTGTATTTCTTATTTAGTTTTTGAGTAAACAAGATCTAACTGAAAATTGTCCTTAAAAAAAATCAAATTTCACCTTATTTTTTAACACTAAACTTGAATAAATCAGGTTTAGAATTACATATAAAAAAAAATCCTGCAGTACGTTCTGTCAAAATCTTGTTCAGTCCAAGATTGTAAAGTTTGTTTTGTGTAGGGTGTGTGTACTTTAAGGGACTCTATGTCCCTACGAGAGACAAATGCATTTTAAGAAAACAGCCCTTGAAATTACAATGGATGAAGTGGATTAAATGAAGAAATTAAACATTTTTAGGAACAGACTGGCCAAGTTTGTTCCACATAGATACTGACCTTAAAACAAACAAAAGAAGCTAACGCCCCTAAACTTTCTGTATAAAGATAAACAAATTAAAAAAAAATGTTAATGTAAATGTTTGCTGTCCTATCATTTTATTTAAATGTGTTCTGTGTAAACGCCATATACCATTACATCATTAAAACATTTTGGAACATTTTTTGATTTAAATTAATTATGTACTCACACCTTATGGACTTTAATTACCACAAAACTAGTCACACGATTTTTAACCCTAAATATTTGGCAGTCTAAGTCTACGGATGGGAAAATTGACTTGCCCAAATCTACTGTAAGGTTAAACTTTGGACTTCTCTACACACTGTGCCTCTGCTGCCAATGAGCTACCAATACTACAAACCAGTTCTACTTTTACCGGCTGGAAACAATGTGCAAAGTGTGAAAACTGCAACAAAAATATCCTTTCGTAGTAGCGTTTTTTAAACCTGTGTCATCCTACTTTGCGTGGTTTCAGGGAATTTGCTGCATGAGAGGCGGCGTGCTCATGTCACCGTGCCCTGCCGTCTTCCTCTCCCCTCCGTCTCCTCCCTCTCCCTCCTCTATCTGCCCTCTCCCTCCTCGCTGGGCTCCTCTCGTCTCTATCTTTTCTCAGCTCGCCTCTATCTCGCTCCCTCGGCCTCTTCAAAGTGCGGCTCGGTGGGAGGAAGAGAAGGACCTTGACAGTTTCGTTCCCAGCCAAAGCATTTCAAACAGGTGCACACGCTCGCTCACTGAGACATTTTCTAGGTTTGTTCTTCACGGATTGAACTGAGAAAATGTTATTCTTGCGACTATACATTTGTACGTTTGATGGGAGGAATGGAAAAGCCACAAATGTTCGTTAGGAATGGTTTCAAGTGTCAAAAAACCTTGTCTAGATGCACTCGTGGACAGTGGCGGATTTACCATTAGGCAACAGGCCACAATTGCCTTGGGCCTCCAACCTGAAGGGGCCCCCAATCAGATGCCCCTGATCATAAGTAGACACAAGACAATAGTTGCTCTTTTCTCAATATCACAGTAAAGTATGTAAAGTAGTGCAGTTTACTTTTAGACAAGGAAAAGACCAACAAAATAAAACAAAATAGTAAATAAAATATAAAATTATTACATTTCTAATGAAAGGCATGTAGGCATCAGGTGCAAATGTGTTAAAATGCACCAACAAACAAGAACTATAGTCTGATTTCTTAAATATTCTTTAAAATAAGCTTTAAAATGTAAAACAAAATCGTTGTTGTTCCTTCAAGA
This sequence comes from Rhinogobius similis, assembly GCA_019453435.1. Classification (NCBI taxonomy): domain Eukaryota; kingdom Metazoa; phylum Chordata; class Actinopteri; order Gobiiformes; family Gobiidae; genus Rhinogobius; species Rhinogobius similis. The sequence goes on from CM033625.1 coordinate 29,170,776, forward strand.
ACAATTCAAGAGACATGAATTTATGAAGAATCACACCTGATGAGGAGGGGCCTGTACGTAATTTTGCCTTGGACCCCCAAATTCCTAAGTCCGCCACTGCTCGTGGACGTATGATGCCAACATTTCTGCACGTTAGTCTTTTTTTTTAGCTTTGACTGTCATAATTTCATCTGAAGCCTCGCAAATTACACAGGTTTTACATTCAATCAAAGCCACATCATGTAACATTTTAAGCCAAACAAAATAGACTTAAATTAAAGTGTTTCTTTTTCAGTTTGGATGTTTTTATTGCTCTGAAAAGACAAAAATCTATGCATTTGGGGCTCAAAACTCCTGCCATGGACACGATAGACCTTCACAAAGAAATGGATGACACAAACTGCACCGACAATTAAGGACTGGACGGACATTATAATTGAAATAATGAAGTAAAAACAAAAACAAAACAAAAACAAAACACACACACATGTGGACTTTAGGTAAAACTGGTCACATTTGAAAGACTTATTTTTATGTCTTGTTCTCTCTCTGGTCATGTTCTGTTGTCTGTGTTTTTCTGACAAAAAATAAATAAATAAAAATATACATATACATCATTTTAACTGAAACAAACAAAACAAAAGGACTATAGGAGAAAAATGCAAATATGTAGAAAAACGTTAGTGATCTTGTATCTCCACAAACTTGACCTTTACTTGACCTCCTTGTCTCCGCGGAAATCTTGTTCCTTTGCTTGGCACAACAACAATATTCCACAGTATGGCATTAATCTGCTCGGTGAATATCCTGAAGTATGATTTTGAACATTCTGTTTCCATGGTATTAGGAGATAACTTTAGAAAGTGTTGCTTGAAATAAGCAGTTGACAATTTCCAAATAAACCAATTGCTTTTTTGCTGCATAAATACCTGGAAAGAAGATACAACTTGAGAGATTTAATCAATGTAAGATTTTTTTCACCACACTTCTACCATTATGTGATCAAGGATTATTGGGTAAATGGAAAAAAGCATTTTCCCAGAGCTTTTTATGTATTGTATTGGTTTATTGGTGCCAGCATGGAGTTGGACTGTTTCTTTTTGGATGTTTCTGAGTCTGAACTTGAACTAGAACTTGAATTTAATTTGATTTTCCTCCACATCTTTATTTTCGCCATCATTCCCCCCAACAACGTCTCTCTCTTTTCCCAATAGTAAATCACTTTCCTTACAGTCCCCTTTAGACCTGCAGGCTCAGCTTTTGTCTCCCAATCACACTCTCCTTTGTCAATCCATCAACTCCACCGGGTTTATTATGAACTGGACGCTAATATTCCAGGGGAGTTGATTATCCTGTGTGCGCTCGGCTGGCACACCTTCAACAATGCGCCCCGCGTAAACAGACACGCGGTCGTTCCTGTGCGCGCTTTTACATGTGTTGCGGTGCCATTGTTTGAGCGTGCACATCCTCTCCGCTCTCACCCCGACCTGAACCCCGCGCACCATTCACAGCGCGCCGGCAAAACAAACAAGCGCGCCCTGGTGTCATGTGACCAGCCGCCCCCGCTGCCCATCAGCTCCGCCCGGCCTGGCGTTCAGTGGTGGGATGCTGTTGTGAGAAGTGGGATGTGGACGCATTCGATTTAGTTTTGAGGCGCCCAAAATCAGGACAAGTTGCCTGGATGGGCCACAGGTAGAAAGCAGATGGGATTAAAAAAAATGTTCAAGAGAATTTATCAAATGTGTAACTGTCAAAGACTGTTCCCTGGCCTTGACCCTCCTTCTATGCAAGAAAAACTAGAAAAGTGTATAAAAAAACATGTGAAAGATGTATGTTTCTTCTCGCTTCTGCTTTTTTTTTTTCTTCCAAGGATAAGATGAAAGTCCACAGTTGTTGTTTTTTTCAATATAGGTCCAATGATTGACTGAAGCAAAACACAACAAATCAAGAATAGCTTATCAATTAATTGACAATTAGACAAACAATGTGAAATTATTTTGATCGTTTTACAAAAAAAACAACAACAATTATATAGTAATGTAAAACTATTGTAAAGGTCATTTTGTGTAAAGAGCATGCGATGGCTTACATTTCCTGCACTTTGATCATATTTTTTTTTCAGTTTGCTTTAGTTTTGTCTCTAATTTTATGAGTGGCATTTCTGCAAAAAAAGTCCAGTCACCAAAAGTTTAAATTTTTTAACATTTTGCTGTATAATCTGTGCACCAGTAACATTAAATATTTCTATCAGAAAACAAAGCATACACATGGAGCCCTGTGACTGAGTGTCCGGCCTCAAAGCGAGAAGGCCCTGGGTTCGACTCCCGGCCACCTGAGCCTCTCTGCTCAGAGTGGGCATGTTTCTTGCTGCAGTCTGAGTGGGTTTCCTCCAGGCTCCAGTTTCCTCCATCAGCCCAAAACATGCACAGTGTAAAAGTTTAACTCAAGACCTGGAGATGGGTCTCTGCACTGCTCCTGACAGTTTGCCCCAACTGCATTGAAGGATGAGTCGAATACAGATAATAGATTTATTTATGTAGCACTTAGCAAATAAAAACACATATAGAATACAATTAGTGGAAATGTTATATTCATACAATAGTCGTAGTATACAATGTGCTTTAGAGACTTCTCCCAGGAAAAAAAATACATTCATTAAATAAAATACAACAACATATTACAAAGTTAGTCCATGAACATGTTTTCCCTTACATTTACCTCTTTGAAAAGTCAAAGAAAATATTGAAACAGCAGTTTATGTTTTAATATAGATTTGTACACTTCTACAATGTCTGTTTGAGCGTTCCATGATTTGGATCCATGTTATCAAATTGAAAACTGCTCCTGACTTCTCTTATATAAAGGTAAATGCAGCTTTGGCGCTTGTCTAGTGCCATAACGGTGGGACTGATCATTGTAATTAAGAGAATGCTTGATGTAAGAAGGCCAGGAATGCAAATGTACAGCTCAAATTAATGTTTACATCAAAAATACTTAAGAAACAAAGGCGCATCCAGTTTAGAACATGTTACAATTCTTACAAACTTCTTCTGTAGAGTAAAAAACTATGATACGGTGTTAGTAAAGATTTAGATGCATCATTTTACTTATGACACCAGTTGATTTAGTTACCTTTTAATTAATGAATCATACTGAAAAATATGTCAAAGGAAAGCACTCATAATCTGCTGCTCCTGTCCCCTCTCTCTTGCCTTTTCTCTCCCCTCTCTCCCTTTTCTCCCCCTCTCTCTTGTACACCAGCCTGCAGGATTAGCTTCTGTCAGCGTGTGCACAGCTGTGGACATCTGCCCGAGTGAGAGGGGCCTTTTACGTCTCAATCCACACGTCGCTGGGTCCCGCTCTGCCACTGCTCACCTCATTACCGCCGCGGCCACACCTCCCCGTGTCCAGCCCTGTGTCCAAATCCCAGGCCGGATTATGGGTCGGGCCTGAGGGGACCGGATCACATGAGAGAAAGGAGATACGGCAGGACCAGAGGAAGTCAGAGCTTTATTAATGAGGGCTGAAGATGTCAAAAAGAAGCTGGTAACTACTGTGCAGACTGCGCTGGGTTTTTTGGTACTCCTAACAAAGAGTGTCTTATTCAAATGTGTTTATTTTGAACATTTTATGAGCCATATAAAGGGTGTGATTGACGAAATAACTTTAATCAATGCATTTAGCGTTGATTAGTGCAGTGTTTTTCAATCTTTTGAAAAGATACCACGGCACATGGCAACTAAAACATGACTAAATTAGACCTTTTCCCAAAAAATGTGGTATATAAAAAATGCATTGGTGATGGTTTTGTTTTCTTTTTTGGTTCAGAACTTTGCAAAATAGGAGGCAAGACGTGGTTCTGGCAAAAGCGCTCTGAACTGATCTGAATTGCACACGCAAGATATCTGAAGTAAATTGGGCCACAGACAGAAAAAATAAGCTTTATCTGGGCTTTTAAAGTGCCACCACACCTTATTCAATCTTTGAACCTCGATTTCAGGTCTGTCCCAAACAAAGAACTTGAAGTAAAAGGACTGCTTATGTGGGCCAATTCACCAGGAAGCCGAGGGCCAGGAAAAACTTGTCTGAGGGCCGCATTTGGCTCCCAAGCAGGCACAATATATCTGTAGAGCACAATTCACATAAAACAAGATCAAATCACAATAAAACTATTAAAAAAACACAAATAAGTACATGAAAATAATAATTAAAACAATAAAATACACGTACAATTGTCTCAGTCATAATCACAACCAAACAGGAGCCTGGACTTCAACACTACAGCGTTGGTTCTGATCTCACCATTTCAGGAATATGGTTCCAGATCCTGGCAGCATAGAACTGAAACCACTAATAAAAAATTAAGTTGACTATAAACTGCAATTAACTAAAAGCTTACAGCCCAAATTTATTTTAGGAGTTGAAGCCTCAGACTTGAATAAACTGTGTGGGCCATAGAGAAAATGCTCTATCACTTGTGTATTCTTCGATACCACTGAGCCTTCCATTCTCATGACTTGTAGGTCATTTTAACATATGTGGAGTTTTAATTCTTGAAAGAGATGTTTAACCTTTTTTCCCAAACAGAGAAGCAGCGACAAGAACAAACAGAAGCGGATGTCTCGGTTACAGAGCACCTTTTGGACCTTATTTTGTTCTCCTCTCTTTGATCAGCTTTATCATATACGTTTCCTTTTGCAAAATTGTTGTTGTTTAGCTTTTATTCATGTTATTTCATCATCTAAAATATGCTTTTTTTCCCTCATAAAGATAATTCACTAGGTCTTTCTTTTAAGGGCTCGATACCTTTTATGTGCTCAATTTATTTCACTTGTTTTTATTGCTCAAAGTGTGCAAAAAGTGTTAAAAATTGAACTATTTCATGAGACAATGCCGCATATACTTTGTGTCTTTAAACAGGAGCACTGGCCATAAAAAAGGATTTCCTAGATATAATTATAACCTTCAGCAGTGTGTTGATGACAGAAAGATGACTTACTTTGGCAAGATTCAATTTCAAAACATGTGTCTCAATTAGTCACTGGTTCTTACTTTGCACAGTCCCTTTAGAGACTGCGTGTAAAGAAATATTCTTCACTGCTTTTAAATTATGATATCAACCGTTTGGAGTAGAAGTTTTCTTTTTTTTTTTCCTCCCAAGATTGAAATTACTCAGTAGTAGCTGTGATTAGCGTTATTAAAACACATTACAAGCCATTAAGACTGGCCAATTGACAAATAGACAAATAAGACAAATCTTTTTTAAATGATTTTACCTGCTTTTTATTCGCTGAGTAAAGTCAAAGGTCGGAAAATATAGCCTAATGTTGTAGTTCTATATTGTCTGGATTTATTTAGAATGTTAATTGGATAATTTGATGAGTTACATAAAGTGCATTTTCTAACAAATTACATGGTCACATTAAACCAACAAATAACATAACTGCATAGGTCAAAAGTGTCTATCAAAAGGGCAAATTGAAAGGTACTTGTGAATAAAACCAGTGGCACATATTAAGAGTAAACAGATTTAGTGCACAGGCTGAGAATGGTTCTCTTTCACACACTTGTTATCTCGCAGACACATTTTGCAGTTATCAGAAGATTCAAGAACACTATGTCATGACGAGTCAGGAATGTGTGTAGGCTACAGTGAAGGGTTAATCACATTTAGTCTAAAATCCTCTGCAAATCCCAAGAATAACACACACTCAGAAGGAAAAATAAATCAGCCATTGTTTATTTGAAAATGTAACATGGTTCACGCACGTAAGGAGGTGTTTTCTTGTGTGGTTCAATAGTGCCACCTGCTGTTCAGTCTGGGATAGTCCACCGTAACAAATGTATCAAATCAAATGTAGGTTTATTTTTTCTCATTTTGTCTGTGTTGTTAAATGACCCATCGTAGTACTCATAACAGAGAAATGCACAAAAAGCACAATTGTGTAAAATAGTCGGAACTGAAATGATTTTCTAATATACCTTTTAAAATGCGGATTGTTCGACATATCTGAATGGAGGCAAGTGGAGGCAAAATTAAGCAGACCAGTGCTTTTCAAACTTTTTTTTTACAATTAATTAATTACTATTTCGCTGTCCGAGTACCACCAGGCCTAAATTGGGTCTGTAACAGGACTATTCCAGATTTGAATTAGGCTTTATAGGAGGAGACACCATTGCAATGTTGCATAAATTGAAATGAATACATAAATTAATAAACAAATAAAAATAATAATACAAATAATTGTAAATGTCTTTTAACTGTGCTCCAATATCACTTACATGTAAGTTGTCTGAATGTTTTCTTTTGCCAATTATTTCAATAAATAAATCCGTCCCAACAAGACCACATTTTGTAATATTCTGAGGCTCTCAATATCTCCATTGAAATCATATTATATTCCACTTATTAATAAAATATAAAAGCTACTTTTTTGGATCAGTATAAAAAAAATAAAAATAAAATACACTACAAACTACATTTCCCATGAGCACATACAATAGTTCATAGGGCACGTACGCTGCGTCACGTTACGTCTGTGAGGTAATAACAAACATGGCGGCGGTCGGAGCAGCACGGCGTTTGTTCCGCAGCTTTTCTCAAGTGAAAAATGTGCACCAAAACAGGCGCATTCTGTTGAGATGTAGCGTCAGGACGTTTTGCAATGATTCAGAGGACACTGGTGAGTAATCTGTTTTAATATAAAAACTTTAGATTAAATGGACGGTGGCTTTTACGCTGACCTTGTGGATAAATGTGGCTGCAGTATGACATATCAATATTTCTACAGTTTGCAAGACCCTTAAACGTTTGTATGCAAATAAATTCTGAATTCTGTAATGGAGGCAAAAGTGAAGAACATAATGTGATTTCAATGACAAAATTCACAGAGATACTGTACATGTGAATGATATCAGAGCATAATTGATACTGGACAAATACTTGCAGAAATGTTGACTTCACAAAAGCTGTTCTGTTTATCTACAGATGCATAACATAATTCACTGCAAATTATACTTTCTGTGAAGCTCAAATATTATTTTGAGGCTAGGAAACTGCATTTTATTCTGTGCTTTATTATAGAATCAAAAACACAACTGTCATTTTATTTACTGTGGGTTCTAAATTATAGATTATTCTTTTATTTAATACATTCCTTACCAATTAGATTTGATGACAGTTAAATAGTTGAAAATATATTCTGGTCTACTTAATTTTGCTTTTGCCTCAAGGGGTCTATAGGAATTGTACTGGCATCTATTGCAAACTCTCTGTCCGTGCTCTAGTACAGTTACTGCAGTCAAGGCAGAAGTGTCTTGCCCAATGATGCAGCAGCTGTATGTGTTTCAAGGGGCGGGGATCAAACCACAAAGTCTTAGAACAATAGATATGCTTTCCAGAATCACACGCGTCAGTAGTCTTAATATAAAATGGTGTCATCCCTGGAGACAGATGGACCTCTCCGAGCTGGTACTTAGGAGGCTTGAGTTTGAGTAAAGTGGGGAATATAAAATCTCCAAATGCTCCTTGAGGCGTTGCAGCCCGACATGTGGAGGTGCTGTGTCATTAGGAGCAGAGAGAGACGGTGGATGTCTGCACTGGGACTCTGTCTGTTATAGAGGTCTCAGAGTGAAAACAACACCAACAATGTTATGTGTCTAGAGTAAAGCTATGGTTTTAACTTTACAGTAAAATAGTCAATAGGGCAATAGGGCTATTTTCAACATTTTCATATCTCGCTTATTTGTAAATGATAAATTGTCTCCACAGCTCTTTCCCACAATGCAAAGCCCCAGTTCACAGACCCAGCGGTGCAGGACATCCTGAGCAGAATCACAGGCCTGGACCTTGAGAAAGTGTTTCGACCAATCAAACAGGAGCTGAAGCTGCCCGAGTACAAACTCATGACAGATGAACAACTCAACCAGGTCAGTATTTAAGATACATTTTATCTATAACTGTAATAATAAGAGGGTAATATATTATTGAACCTCTGTTGTGTGACAAGCTTTAGTTTATTTTTTTAGCTTTAGTTTTCTTAATAAATTTGATTTTGGGGTTTCTTAAAGTCAAACACTAGAGCCCTCAAAGCACCACTGCATTCATTTTGAATTGGGGGTTGAGATACATTGGTTCTGGTGTTGGGCTATATTGTGCCATCTGTTTTTTATTTCTTTGTAGGCGATGAAACATGCGACAGAGCAGGCAAAGAGAGTGCTGGCGATGCCGCCAGTGTTGCCGGAGAGGAAGCCTATCAACGACGTGTTATCTGAAGACCCCATTCTGGACGGCATGGACACGGCCAAATACGTCTTTACAGATATCACTTACAATATACCACACAGGGTAGGGCCAAGGCCTTATATAATCTTTTTTATTTGCTGTGCAATGTCTAATCAATACTTGGCCATCAAAGTGTAGTTTTTGATAATTTGGATTAGATTAATGCACATTTGCCACTTTAAATTCTAAAGAAACCAGTGGTGAAATGTATATAATTGTTTTCTATTGTATTTTTTATTTCTATTCTATTATAGCTTCACGTTCTCAACTGTTTAGTATTCATCCAATGATATATTTTTAGTAATACGATACAGGTATAACTGTTATATTCATGTTTCGCTTCTCAAGTGTATGTTTATTCCCACACGTTCTATAGGAGCGGTTCATTGTTGTGCGAGAGCCCAATGGCACTCTGAGGAAAGCCACGTGGGAGGAGAGAGACCGACTAATCCAGGTCTACTTCCCCAAAGAGGGACGCAAGCTGACGCCACACGACATCTTCCAGGAGGAGAACATGAAGGTAAGCAAACAGAGAGTGTGAGACAAAAGAGGGGGAAAGTAGAAGTGCATTTGACTGAAACAAGTACTGAACTATCCGCTCTGCTCTTTGTGCTGTGTAAAAGCTATGCTCTATGTAATTTAATGCATATTAATGTGTTTTCTATCAGATGGTGTTCTCCCAGGATCGCCATGAAGATGTTTTGAACTTGTGTCTCGTCCAATTTGAACCAGACTCTTCAGATTACATCAGGGTATAGCATTTGTTAACTCATTTATTAATTAACTGCTGAGAAATAACAGATAGACATGCAGCGCTCTGTGACCAATTATGTATCAGAAACATCAATACATTTTCGGTGTTGGGAAAGTAAGAAAAATGGAGGACTTGTCCAGATAACTACCATTGAATCATTTATCTAATTGTGGGTAATTTAATGTTATGCCTTATCTCCTCTTAGGTCCATGCAGCCACTTATGAGGACCTGGAGAAACACGGGAAGTACGAGCTCCTGCGCTCCACGCGACACTTCGGAGGCCTGGCCTGGTTCCTGGTCAACGCACGACGAGTGGATGGACTCATTGTGGACATGCTGAAGAGAGAACTGTGAGTCCCCCTGATGTGGGAAAAGAGAAGTTTATGCCTCTTTCACACACATAAACTTATCCTTCAATTCTCATTTTCTAATCAAAATAATATAGACTTGACTACAGCTAATATAATGTGCTATAATGTCTTCCTAGTTGTTTTTACATGATTTTATATTAATTAGTTCATATTTTGAAAAGATCATGTTTATCTTGCTTTACCACACCATAATTCTACACTTTATTAGCACACATTTGGTCTTATTACTGCTACAATGCCATCTCAAACCATCACGATTCACCCTTTAGTTGCTTTAATTTTAATTTGTTAACTATCTTGTCATTTGTCCTCTTCAGGCTCCAGGATGCAGTGAGTTTAGTGTTGCTCTTCCACATGGTCCATCCTCACAGTGAATCCGCTCAGGAGGCGGCTCTACAGCAAGCGACGGGAACAGACCTACTCAAGGTAAGACTATGCCAGGATGATCCTCTTCAAAGCGGTAAACTGACTAAATTATGACATATTTTGACCGTCTAACAAAACAGATTTTTGAAAGGGCACTGAAACCTCTGGATAAAAAACAGTCTTTTGGTTTATAGACAGTTTGACATGGCGCTGGGTTATTAATCATATTTTAATTGAGATAAAGTCATTTTTAATTGTCAGTGTCCAGCTTGGCTCTTTTTAACGGAGAGGTCCACAGCCAATCCTGTCAGTAAAAGCAGTTTTTGTGTTAAATTAGAATCAAAAAAGAATTTATTGCCTTTCTCAGTGGCAAATTTCTAGTTTGAAATTCCTAATTCACAAACTCGGAATATGCTTTAGCGGTAAGTGCAACATTAAACAATGAATAATAAATGATAAAATAAAATTATAAGGTGTTGAATAAAAAAAGGCCTTTACTAAATATAATAGAAAATGCACAGTTATTAAAAACGTGTATCGAATTGTTAAAAGTGTGTTTTTTATGTCCAGGAAAGTAATATTGAAAGTTAATTTTTAATATTTATTTAGCAAGGAACAATAAATCAATTGCGATCGATCAATGAGGAAAACAATTGTGATTACTTTTAACAAAATTTTGGTCAGCACTTGACAATTCAAAATCTCCAATTGTGCCCTTACAATTTGGAGTTAGTGCTTTAAAACTGGTTCAGAAATGGTCTTCACTTCTCTCCCTTGTGTATTCAATTTAAAGCCAGGGTCACCTCCAGGGGCCAAAGCAGGTTCGCGGTCTAAAGTTTCCTCCGGCTCCTCCTCGAGTGTGGGAACTGAAGGAGCAGATCCAGGGCACATCAGCTTCTATTAGAACCCCTCAGCCTCGAACTGTCCGGAGACGCATTGAGAACGACAGCCATTTAATTTGAAACGTTAGCAGCGCGAGACTTAACGAAATCAAATTCAAAATGATCACCGCCGTCACGCTCGACCCCTCGTTTAGTCACGGTTTAATGCGAAGATGCATTTCACAAGTATCACATTAACGACATTAATAAGATGTTTAAAGCCTCCTGGACTCCAATCAGTGCTGGCGTATTGTGCACGGACCTCGGTTTAATTGGTGTGACCACTTTGTCTGCCTTTGTGAACTTGACCTGGACCAGGAATAAACCAAGGACTCAAACTAACCCAGATCTAAGGGAGTCTACCAGAAATGGACAACGCATTCTTGAGGGTAAAACATAAATTGAATAATCTATTGGGGTTGCTATTAACTTATTTTAGTAATGAACAAGACAAACTATTATTCCTAATGTACACTGGGACTTTATAAATACATTATCACCCAAATAAAGGTTGAAATATGGTGACTGAAGGCTTCTAGATGGAGAATATTTACAAATTAAGTGTATTATTGATGGAAATTTGAAATAGTTTTATTATTTTCTGACATTATGTTAGAGTATGTAGAGTCTGTACATTGACTACACGTTTTTTTTTTTTTTTTTTTACAAATTTTCAGTTGGTCTCTGTGTGTAGAAACAGACTCTTTAAAATCTTGGTGCTTTTAGTGAAATATAAACATTATCTTAGAAATACATAGATACTTTTTCCTTCAACTCGCAAAGAATAATACGAAAAATAAGCTTTCTCCCTTATTTGAAAAACTAAAAACAAAAAACATATTGATCATTGTTTCTAAACCAAATCATCACCAGGATCAAATCAGAAATTACGAGGCCAACCAGAACTAAACCAGGACGAGACCTAACCTTGACATAATAAACGTAACCTTTTTCACCTTTTGATATGTAGCTCTCACTAACCTTTGACCCTTGTCCTGCAGATCTATGCACAGAAAGAGTCCCAGAGGGCGGGCTTCATCGAGCTGGCACTTCAGGCTTTTGAACCTGCAGCTGAACAAAGCACTGCCACCTGACTCTGTCCTCTCTGATACAGAACAATCAAATTCAAACTACGTCCATCTTTTCCAAATGTTCATAAACTGAAGAATTAGTTGTGTGAAATATATTAACTGTCACATCATGTAAAGTTCTAAATTAATCTGCCATCGTTTGCTTAATATCCAAAGACGTTGCTGTACATATTGAATTAAAAAACATGTCTTTTTACAAGTACTTTGGGCTCAAGTTGTTACTTTAATGAAAAAGCAAAGTTTGCATATAACTCTCTGTAGATTTTTTTCTGTATATAGAAAATACTAAAGGCACTTAAAACATGCAAGTATCACATGTATTGTTTAAAAGGTCAAATATTTACAAATGCAATAGTCTGTACAGAACCTTCTAAAAGGGCTGCACAATATTAGAATTGCAATATTTGAGTTTGCTATTTGACACATTTGTTTTTCAATTATATTAAAACAAATATGTATGAGTCAAACCTGCTTTAAAAAAATCCTAGGGTACCTAAGGCTTAAAAAGGCAGATCATTAACACAGTCTGCCTTTAAACATTTTCATTTTAAATGCAGTACATTTCTGTGATTGCGATATATTTTAGTTTGTTATCAATCAATTATTGCAGTAGGAAATTTTACGATATCAATATTTGTGTGATACATTGTGCAGCCCTACTTAATACCAACAGAAAAGATACATGTCAGGATTCAAGAAACTGCATATTCTGTAAACAACTGACACTAAAGAGATTGTTCTTGCATTTTAATAGCTTAAAAACATTTGCAAATTAAAATAGTGTTAGTTTACTTCCCTTGTAGTTAAAACATTACATTTTAAAACTCGTGCGTACATTTAAAAAGTCTGGTTCCTGGCATTCTGGTACATGTGTTCAATTTTTGGTCATTATTGTTAAGATAAGAATGGATTAATTTTCATCCAAGAAATCGTCGTCCAAGTTGACATCCGCAGGGTCAAAATCTCCCAACTCAAAATTGTCCAAATCCAGATCATCCAGACCCTACAAACAGGACACAAACAAAATACAATTACAAATCAATTACAAGAAGACATATTGTGCTTTTTTCCGTTTTCTTAGTAATAAACAATAGCATATGAAGAGATCTCTTTTTTTTTAACATGTTGTTCGTTCTATACAGCAATATTGACAAAATGGTCCGTTGACTTTCTGCCTAACTATCTCTTCATTGCAGGTTTTCACTGTAGCAATCAGCTGATTTTTATGTATGTATTTCTACTTCGATAAAGTTCTGCACAGTACACAACAGTTTTCAACCCTCTGTGTATGACCCAGAGTCTAAAATATCAGAATTTTTGTAATTAAGTACAGCGCTATGGGCGGGGATAGGGTTAGGGCCACCAATGCAAGACAATGCAGGATTACTCAACAGGGATTGACTTTTAAATGTTATCTTGGTGTATTTCGATTGATACACGCATGTTTGAATAATCCTGTATTAGTCTTCTTTTAGATCCATACTGCATTTTACAAAAAAAAAGTGAATGATCTACTTATGTTATTCTGTACTTGAATAGTAAATATCCAGAAAAAAAACATGAATGAATCAAAATACAACTATGAGTATGGTATTGATGAGGGATAACCATCAATTGTTATTTTACAGCGTTAGTTAATCATATTATGCATTCTGCACAGTGTCAAGAATGAACTGATTGGATTTTAGTAATGAATATAATTTGATCCTAAACAGCAAACAAACTCAGACATTTAAGAAACCCGACCAGGACCAAACCAGACTTCAAAATTTAAAGATGCAAAGGACTGACCTCATCTTCCTCCTCCTGGGGTTGCTTTGCTGGTTCGTCTTCTCTCTTTGGTTCCACTTTCTCCTCTGTTACCTCTGGTCCCACACTCAGCACCTCTGGACCCACACTCGGCGCCTCCGGTTCCACAGTCAGCGCCGCCTCTGGTTCCACACTCAACACCTCTGAACCAAAATCCAGCCTCTCAATATCCAAACCATCCCTTACTTTATCTGACAGCGGTGGTGATGTTTCTACCATTGGTTCAAGCATTGGACTGAGGGACAACCCGGCTAAAGTTTGCGCAGCAATTTGGTCAGAAGCATTTTCTGTCGCTGTTGACTCAAAAGAAATAAGCTGTTCCTCCATTGCATCCTGCTGTCCTGTTTCTGTAACATTTTGCACTGGTGTTATAACATCTTGAACCAAAAACGGGTCTTCCAAAATGCCCGACACTTTCACCTCCACTTCTTCATAAACAAACTGGTCGCTGCCTGTTGCCATTGATGACATTACACTTGTGGTTTCCATAGTAACATCTAGCAGACTGTCCGTCGCCATTGGCTTCACTTTCTCGATAATTTCCTCCTCCGTTGTTGAGATTATTTCTGATGACTGACAGAAAGACACTTGAGAAGAGATTTCTTTTAAATCTTCTTCAAGTGATGCAACATTTTCCTCCTTTTCAGAAGTGTCTTGTGCAATAACTGGCTGTGTGTTGGTAATTTCAGTAATTGGCTCCACTAAAACTAATTCCTCAGCTGTGAGTGTATTAATAGACTCCTTTAATTCTGGTTGAGGTGCATCCAAAATGTCCTCTTCTTCTGTTGGGGCTGAATCGATGGGCATTGGTTTAGTCTCTACTAATATTTCTTCAAATGTTGTCTCGTTAGCTGTGCTTTCAACTGTGTCCTCAGTCACATCCTGCAGAGAACAAGATGATTAAATAATACACTTTTTAAAATGGTAAACCAGATCTGTGCATATGTACATTATAATACATGCTTTATGTGTTTGGAATAGGGATGGGATGGTATGAAATTTCTACAGTATGATAACCTCGACAAAAAATACCAGGGTATGATGATATACCGCGGAGTTGCATATTTTATAATACGCAACAATAACAAGGGACTTCTCAGCTATTAAAGGAGTCGGCAGTGCTCCTTTAAGCCATACTTCACTGTGGAGAGATTTGGGGAAACAGCAAGGAGCCTACAGTGAATAAGTCTATACTGTGTATTTCGATAATTACACATGGATTTAAATATTGAACCAAAGATGTTCTATTTGTGAAGTCAAGGTTGTTAAGAGTGCTGCTTATACAGATACAGTCAAATAAATAAGCTTTGTCAATACTGTCAGAAAGCCCATCCTCCTTGTGAGGATACTGTGGTATTTTAATACCTTACTGCTTATCATCCCATCCCTAGTTTGGAAGTAGCAAATAGTACATGTACCTAAAACACATATTCAGATTCAGAATAAACATTTTGAGTATGTGCATTCTGGTAGAGTTATGAATTGATTTGATAGTATTGAAAATATCGTTACTTTCATAATTGTTGTTGAATGCAATTTGGCTTCAAACTGCACTGTGAGAAAAATATAAAACATTGCTCTTATGGTTAATGCATTCTGTAATTACTAATAAATAAACAGTGTAACAAACAAAGTTGTTTTAATCCTATGTGGAAGGTCTTTACACTATAATATAATGCAACTCAGAGTGAAATTTTTCTTCTAAGTATTCAGAATACAGTACTTTGTCACCATGGAGATAAATAAGCTTAATGCCATACTGTGAAAAATTCAAGGCAAAGCAATAACATCTCCATGGAGACAACCCAGAGGGAGACCATTCACTAGAAAAGTCAGAGCACCAAGCATATTCTTCCTTGACATACATATTGTAAACGTAAAAAGTATTTATTATTTTTACTTATAATATCTATATTGCATATATTTAGTTTAGCAAGATTTTTGACTCACATATGGTGTTTCTATTCGATTATTTTCTTCAACATAAATTTCCTCAGGTGTAGATTCTGTTACTGCAGCCAGAGTTGCACTTTCATCTTTGCGCACCACTGATTCCTGTAGAGATAAAATCAAAAATGCTTAAAACTTAATGAGTTAAAACACTTAGACTCATTTACAACAGAGATGTAATGAGAAAAAAAGTTACTGATATCGTGACTTACAAAGGGAGTTGCAATTGGTTTCTCATCTACAATTTCTTCAGGTGTAGTGTTTGTCTCGACAGCCAAAGATGCACTTTCAACAATCTGCTCAATAATTTCCTAAAGCGAAATAAAAGGGAATCATATAACTAGACTTTTAAGAAAAGAACCAATTTAACCCAGTCTGACATGTGTGCTACAATTATAGTGTTTTATGTTTTATAAATTGTTTGTATTTTGCAAAACTGTGACCTACTTTTGGTGTTGCTACTGGAGAAATTTCTTCAAATGTAGAGGTTGCTGCAGCAGTTTCAGATTCAGCTTTTTGATCAACAGCCTCCTGTAAAAACAAGTTAGTAATAAAAAGACACTGTGTTATCGCTAATTTATCGGTTTATTCAAATTATAATAACTAATCCAAAATGTGGTGACCCGGGAATAGAACAGCCTAATGAAGTAAAAAAAAAAAGAAAGACAAATACATTTATTGCAATCAAGAAACACTGAATAGACTTATATCAAACACAGATTAAAGCATTAATAAAGAACATAACAACTTTATAGATATAAACAATGAAGTAGGTAGATTTATTATTCCAAAAAGAAAATACAAACCTTTGACTCTCCTTTAGGGATAAAACCTTCTGATTCTTCCAAAACATTACGATCCTCATTTGGCTGCAAGAGCACAAACACACTTAATAAAAAGCCATCCTTCTATGTTGTTCTCAGCATGTTTTGCACTGACCATGACAAGAGTGTATTCAGCAGCGGGCCGGACCCTGACATGAGTCTCCTCCAGGTAACGCTCGGCCACCAGAGCGCGCTGTAGCCCCGGGAACAGGTTACTATAGCTGGACGGGTCTGCCAGAGCGTCTGCTGCCTTCTGGTTGGTCTTAGACAGACTCTCCTTCCACAGCTTCACCACCCTGAGGAGAGACAGCTGGAAGTTATGCATGATTTACAATCTCAATTACATTCACAATCACTGACAAATAGAGGCAGTATTGGAAATATATTTACTGTATCTAAAAAAAGGGAAAACATATGAGCCATTGATCAAATTGAGTACTGAACAGAGGTGGGTAGAATACAGTTACATTTATTTGAGTAACTTTTTGAAGAAACTGTATTTTTTGGAGCAGGTTCTTAGCCCCATACATATACACTAGTTGATTTGATGACATAATATGTCAAAGTTTTATGTTGATAATTTTACATTCTTTGAAAAAAAAAATTTGTTTCTTGCACTGCTCCTTCAGAAATTGTTTAGTTTTTCAATTTCGCCTGGTTCATTTTAAAAACACCAGAATTTGTGCTCTATTTTTTTTGTTTTGTCCTTCAAATTACATTAACTTCAAATTATCGACAATCAGATGTTGTGTCCAGACAATTATTTTTACTTTTTTACAGTTTCTCCAATACATTTTTACTCTTATTTGAGTAATATCCATTTGAAGTAACTTTTCTCTTGAGAATACATTTTGGCCTCTGACACTGAGCTGTGTTTTGGTCACAGCACAAGAGAAATAAACTACATGGACCCTAATTCATTGCTGCTCATTTAACAACATTATAATGTGAATTAATGTGGATACTGTTGCCTCTCCACTACACAAGTTTAAGTGTTAATGGAGGTTACTTAAGCGAACCCAGTTATTAAAACAATGTGTCAAAACCAAGTCTAAAAGTATGATGAAATTTGGTCTAAGCAAGGACTAAACCAGACTTATTACAATAGCACAGAAATAGAAACAGAAACAGTACAACTCAAACGGCAAAAGAAGAAGCTAACAATCCAGCAGTGCCTCAGCATTATCACATTGCACTCAAATATGTGATTGTTTTTTGGGAGCATTTCAAATATAAAGCCTTCGTAATGAGTTCCTTTCACAGCGAGCAGCCCCATCAGACTCTCTTGCACAGCTCTACCTTGACACTTGGCTGGGCAGGTACGTTCTTGCCAGAAACGCAGCCTCTGGCAACCGGTCCGTTTTGATCAGAAGGTCGAGGCATTTGTCCAGTCTATGAGCAAAGAGCAAAAAGCAATGAATTATACAGTGCACAGTGTGAACAGAATCATAGTTACATATAGAAGTGGTTTCTTTCTCCTCTGTGTAACATTCTTCTATAATCAACGGAAGGCAGGGACAGGCACTTCACGGTGTATGATATGGAAGTAATAGCATGTTTGCATGATTAAAATGAATGATTGCATGATTACAAATGTTACATACTGAAAGACTGACTTCAACTGAACTGTTGTTAAACCATGTTAGACTTAGGAATGGGTTATGAGTGAGATCGGAGAGTTTTCATAGATATTGGGATTGAAGTTGGCAATATTTCAAAATTTAGATAATATTGTGAATGCTGTTTTGAAGATATGCAAAAAGAGCTGATTAAAACTATATTTGCATGATAATTAAACTTCAATAAGTTTACGTGAGACATGTATTAACACATTTCTGTGGGACTGACATTATATCTTCTGACATCTGACTCATTTTTGTCAATATTGCCCACCCGTAGGTCATAAATTGAAAATGTTGCCTATATTTGGCTCTGTGTGCCCATGTCATTACCAGTTAGTCGTCAGTGCATCAGATTTGTCTTTTTATTTATTTAATTAAGCTAAATTTGTCTGCATGTTTGCACAAAGACATGAAAGAAAAGAAAGATTTTGTATCCCAGATACATCCCAGTTATGATTAAAATTTTTACAAAGACAAAAAGTTAATTTGTGAATTTTTCTATAATTTCACAAACTTGTGTGGTTCTTGCTATAGACTTTTAAAAATCTCAATATTAGTATTGAATATTATTGTTTATCCTCTACAACAGTAAGGCTGTCACTAATGATTATCAGTAAACTAGTAAACAGTAATTACTATTGTACACTGAGACTTTTAAAATACATTATTCCGCAAAATAAAGGTTGAAATATGGTGACTGAAGGCCTCTAGGTAGAAAATATTTACAGATGAAGTGTATTATTGATAAAAAATAAGACATTGTTGATTTAATAATGACACTGTCTTTGCTTATAAACAGTCTTTTTGTATGTGGTTTAGAGTTTGTACTGTCTAGATAACGATTACGATGACAATCTACAACTAATATCAACTAGTTTCTATTAGTAGAGTCACTGTTGTGGCACTAAATCAGCTAAAAAAAAATCCACATCAGACCATTCGTAGTTCCCTCCTCAGAAAAAAAATTGAAATTGTAGTTTAATTCATTTATGTCTGTGTAATCCCGTATGCTGAAGCCATAACATCCTCAAAGCTGGACTGACCCCTCCGCTCACCTGCCCTGCATGAAAAAGGCGAGAAAGGCCACATTGGTCTTGCCGTCTCCGTCTGCGCCCTCGGCCAGTTTGCCCACCATCTGAGCGTTTCCGGAGGCAGTGGCCAACAGCAGTAATCCTCCGTAATCCTGGGCATGGTGCAGACACTCCTGAGCCAGGCTAAAGTGGCATTTTGTAGTTGCGAGCTCTGCCAGCTGCTTCCACTTGTGTTCAGACTGGAGCCGGACATGCCAAAGCACAGAGGAGAGACCAGAGGATTATCACACCAGCTTCCACCATGACTTTATAATAGTGTTAGGCAGCAACTACAGAAGAGCACAGAAACCAGGTCAAGGTTTGGGCGCCATAATGTGTTTGTGGTGGAGGAAAGCAAAGGAAGCACATCAGGTCCAGATTTTCAGTAAATGTTCAGTGAAAATGCAATGTAAATTTTAAGAGATTCAGAATTTATTTCCTCGCCAATGTCCATTATCGTCAGGACCTGATTACCGTTTAGCATAATGGGCTCCATACACGGGACAAACTTCAACACACAGTTTCACAAATGGAGCTCTTATCCAGAGCAGATCGTGAGTCTCCCACAAATTTGATTGTTTTAGAAATTCGAGGACATTATGCAGGAAGTCAAAAACTGTCCAGATGATGACCGTTGAAACTTTTTCAAAGATCGAATACTCCTGGACGAATGCGGGACTACACCACCTTAAGGGCTTTACGATTTTTTAAATGACATTTTTACATGTATATTAGGGGTGAAAAAAACTGCAAATTGAGGAAAATTGCCTATTGACTATGCTTCACATAAAAAGAAAAAGGCAGCAGCTTTCTTTGGCATATTCCATTAGTACTTTCTTAAAATATAAAGTATGGGGAAAATCTGCCACAGCGAGTATTATTCTTCCTCCTTGATAATTGTGGATTGGATTATGCATTTCTCCTGCATTGCTCCTTCAAAAACGCTCAACAACTTTATTTTATTTGAAGCTTGCATGTGCACGTCAAGATGAACGGGCGCAAAATCTACGCAGGCACTCCTTCATCCTGTCACCTAGCTGAGACAGACTGGCGATTTTGTTTGATCATAGCGCAACTTTGATTGGAAATGAATAGAGGAGAGACATTACATCCTTGCGTGTTGATCCCAAACGTGAGTGTGTTTATGCTCTTACCTCTGCTTCCAAAGCCAGTTCATAGGCAATTTTGAGTTCCCCGAGCTGCAGAGCTAGTTCAAACTTGTGCTCTGGATCTGTGGTTACGGCCAGTGCCTGCTGCTTGAAACCCTTTATGAAGAGAGAAATGTAATATTAGAGATCATGGATAGAAACTGTATGTTTTTACTTTTCTGACAGTATGACCACTGAGGGGAGGTGAAAAGCACAGATTATCTTTTCACAGTGGTACTTGTAAATGGTTTGGATATCTTAGCAGCAAGAGAACATTTTGACCTAAATTGTGATGTTAAAGAAGCAAAACAAAAGTGAAAGTGAACAGTATTGAGAAGAGCTAAACTTCGACTACAGCAGGGTTAGCTCTTGTCCTGGTCTGCATCCCCCAAATACTGGACCAGATTATCCCTGATCTATGTATATGTGTATGGAAATTTCAATGTAAAAGCCATTTTGGAATACTTTATTATTTGTTTCTACTGGGCCTGAGCCAAGTGAGAAGCAAAACCTCCCTCTTTAGATTAATATATCTGAGTGAAAACCCAAAGTACTACCCAGAGGCTGCTCTCCATCTGGCTGCCCCATGTTCCCCTAAATTATGCATGCCTTCAAATCCTGCATTTTAGAGTCTGTTGAAGTAGTGAAGAAAGCACAGAAACGCACTTCTAAGGGGCAAAAACAAACTGACCTGTTTTCAAAAAAGTGTTGCGTAAACGAAGAAATATATATGTGTTCCTGAGAGTAGTAACATTTTATCAGAGGGATAGCACACGGCGTTTTGGGTTTGAATATATGGGTAGGAGAATGCTGAGGCAGACTGTACAGAGAAAAGAATTAAAGTGACAATTACATGATAAACATTGTATAATTAACTTAGTTCTAAGCGTAGAAGTACTTGCGCCATGTGTGGTATGCAAGCTTTTCTGGTTTAGTCCTGGTTTAGACTAGGGTCATCAATATTGTATAGCCAAGAATCAGAATATATTGAGTTATAAGATTCATTCACAAGCGTTGTTTTATTGTAACAGCACACTAAAGTAGGATATTAAAACACATAGGCCATGATCTTTTGCTCGGTGTAAGTGCAACCAACAAGAAGAAATTATTGTAAGCGCTTTTTGGAGATGTGATCAAGTATATTTTCAAAAATAAAGAATATATCTAAGAAAAGCTACAATAACAGCTGATTAAAAATAATGCACATTCAGGGCATTGTAATATTCCAAAAAAGGATATAATGATATTTCTGCACTTTAGAGTTTAAAGTTTTGGGGGCATAGATGCATTGTATAGATAAAGCCTTAACTTGAGGTGTTATTGAAATAGACAGAACCACTAGCACAGAATCAGTTTTTTAAAAATGTATGAACTTGCGGGTATTTTTTGGAAATGAATCTATGTAATGTATTTGACACTGTGAAATTGTTTCGTGTATCTTACTGAGCTAATGTTGCTTAAGAGCTAAATTAGCATAGGATTGTAATTATAATCTATTTTATCTTATTAATCTTAAATGTAATCTTATGCATGCCTCTTTTATATATTTTATTATATTTTATTCATTGTTTTATGTTGCACCTTACGCCGAAGCAAGTTCCTATATTTGTGAATTTTGATCACTGACAATGGCAATAAATCGATTCTGATTCTGAGATGGAGAGTAGCAGCACAGATAATTTATTCTTCCGCAATATTAATGCATAACATGCTCCTTGAAAAATAAACTAAACTGGTAATGAAAATAAAGCAGCAATGGGCATCTGGTGGTTCAAAAGTGTATTCAAAATGTCTGACCTGTTTTTCGAGGAAATGTGCGACCCTGGGCCTCTGCTCCTTGGGGATTGTGGGCAGGACTCGGTCTGCGGTGCTGAAGTCTCTCCTCATCACAGCCGTCTGATACTCCAACACCGACAGCAGCAGCCAGAAACTCACAACGTTCAGCTCTTTATCCCCCAGGTACAGCCGGTCGTCTTTGGGGATGTAGCCCAGAAGATACATGGTCCTGACAAGAAACACACAAAAGTAATTAGCAAAATGTATGAGTGTACGTGCTTTACTCAATGAAAGTGTAAAACGGTGGTGGTGATAAAGCTGGACGTGCACAACTTTATTTCTGCTGAGTTAATTACTTTGTCTAAAATCTTTCATAAATTAAACTTGTATATATTCATCGAAACAAACAGATGATGCACCCGGGCAAAGTTACAGGTCAGATCTGTGGAAAGGGGAGCTCTCTCACAGTAAGAAGGCACATAAAAAACAGCAACATATATATATTTAAGTGAATAATTGCAAAAATGTGGAACCTTCAAGAAAAAACAGGTTGCAGACCCCCCACCCGAGTAACAAAGTTAGACAGTGCACCTTTATAAATACTTCAACAGGATAAAAAAAGAAGTAGTTCAGTAGTTCAGATGAGGCAATAACCCACTCATCTGTCAGTGGTTCTGTGTTGTGTCTTTAGGCAGAAAACTTTAAGTACCCATGACAGGTTGAACTACTAATTTTACGTTAAGATAATTATATTTAAAAAATAAAATAAAAAGGGCAGAAATTTGTTTCTTGTGTCTAAGTGTCATGAAAGTTATTGCATATTTTTGGTGTTTACCTTAAAATTCAGAGGGAAAACACTCCATTCCACTGTTTATTTTCAGCTGTATAATTCCATCTGCCTCATACCTGTCCAGGTGAGCGACAGTGATGATTTCTCCGCCGACATAATAGTTGAGTCTGTTCACAGAGCTGGTGTAGATGAAGCAGTCTCCAACCCAGACTCCAGTTTTCACCACCTCCTGCACCTCGCCCAGGACCTAAAGACCAATGAAACGGTTGCTAAATACAGAGTTTGAAGTGTTTTAATAAGGAAATAAGTTTAAAGTCTGACATCAAAGGCATCTTCAATCCCATCCTCTGTGATGTCCTCCTTCTTCTCCAGAGCAGCTGCTACTTTCTCTGACATGTACCTCAGCACAAAGAAGGACTCTTCTGTGGCGATACACACCAGCTCTCCAGAGTCCGACCAGAAGACCTGAAGACAGGAAGATTAACATTATTAGTCTTTTATACAAACTACAAATTCATGGTGTGGTTTATACAATACAATAAAATTTAAAAGGACAAATATTATGCATTATTTGTGACTGGTGATGATTTATGGACTTAAAAACAGCGCAGAAGATTCTCAGAGCCACGTCACACATTGAAAAAAACATCACTGATTGAGGGAATTCAGAATGGAGTGTTTTAGACGGTTGAAGGGAGAGGATTTTCTAACCAGGATTCATGAAACTAACATGAATGAAGCTAAACGCAACTGCGGGTATGTTTTTGAAAACAGAACAATGTTAGAACATGGTTGAAAGCTAAAAAACTCAACTTTGCAAAATATTTATTTGTAAGTGCTGTTTGTGGAGCTAACAGGTGCACTATGTCACTTTTCTGGTGAAGGGTTTGTTACCTGCTCATTGTTCATTGAGATGTTATTGCTTTGCCGTGAATGTTTCACAGTATGACATAAAACTATCAATCTACAGGAAAATAAAAAGTTGACACCTTTAGGCAATGTTACATATACTTTTTCTGTGGAAAGGTGACCTCGTTCATATATTAAATATATGTTTTAAATTAAATCATTTCAAGATAGATCAGATTAATGCCATACTATGGAACAAACCAGGAAAAGCAATAAATGTGCATGAGAAGGTGGCGGACCTCTCACATACAGTTACATAGTGTACCTTTAAAGACATCTTTATATGGTGTGAACTGTAAATATATTCCATATATGTCCATACTGGACATCCATGGACCTTCTACCACATGCACAAGACTTGTTCATTTGTAAATGGATCCAGTTATTATTATTATTTTTTTCATACTACACTTATTATTTCATTTTTATCAGCAAAAATACTACGCTAACAAAAACTATGACAACAAATATAGCCCTTTTAGTTGAAAAGCAGTGGATTTAATTATGTATATAGTGGTTTAAATCTAATAATCTTAATCTGATAAACGTACATGTTTAGGTTGGATTTCAATGCGCCGGATGAGGTCAGCACTGTCCCAGTCATAAAATGCCAGACCACTGCTGGATCTAACACCAAGTAGGAAACCTCCAAAGATACCTGTGCAAAGAGAAAATACAGAAAATGATAATCAAGACTTATCGTGCTGAAACAGTGTGACGCTGTGAGCAGATTCACCTTCACATCCCAAGTCAGGTTTAAACGCTTTTTTCTCTTTAAAATTCTTAAAGATTTTGACTTTGTTACTGCCTTCTCGTATTGCATATCTGTAACAAAAATACATTTACAAACTTGAAGCGGTTTTCAAAATAGATAGTGAAAATTTACTGGGTGTATAACGTACTGAGAAGAGTCGTGGGCCCAGACAAACTCCTGAGCTGTGCCGAAGCTTTTGTTCCTCAAGGCCATGGCAGTGTAGATGATATACTCTCCATCTCCACACACAACCACAAATCTAAGAAACAAAAAACATCTCTTAAATCTGTAAAATAAAACCTCTAGTGTTTCCTTTATAGAAAGATGGAACATAATAATCTTTTGTCAATATTATTCTTGACAGAAGAGAGACAGTACTTGCAGTATGACAATGTAAATGTTGTGTACTTTATTATATTTATATTCTGTCTTTTTTTTAAATACTTTTCGAATCTCAGTCTTGGTCTTTCAAAAATTATATAAATATGCAATAGTAAAAGTCAAAGTGAAAGTTAATTTTCCTGTATAATACAAAGCTTGTAACATTTAGAATTGCGCAATTTATTTTCAAAGCAGAAGTCCTGCCTGTTAATGTTCAAAAGATGTTTAAAGAAAGAGATGGAAAATATGATTAGAGAGAGTAGTTTGACTTTAATTTGTGTAAAGTGGGAACTACAAAAAAAAAAACAGTATGTGTCTAACAATCCGTGGTGTTAAATTATGGAATAGGTTGAATTAAAATATAAAAACAAGACTAATTTAATTTTCTATTTAATCTTAGCATTATAACACAAAAGCAAGGCATGTTTGTTTGTTGTGATATTGTATAACTGATGTATTGCTCATAGCTTGGATTGTGTTAATAATAATAATAATAATGCATCATATTTATGTAGCACCTTTCTTGACACTCAAAGACCCTTCACACTGAATTATTCATTCACTCCACACTAAAAACTAGTAGTTACTATTGTAGCCACAGCTGCCCTGGAGCAAACTGACGGAAACGAGGCTGCCAATCTGCGCCATCGGCCACTCCAAGCACCACCGATCATTCCCGCGCACTCCACTTCCGCACTAGGCACGGTGGGTAAAGTGTTTTGCCTAAGGACACAACGCCATTTCCTCCAGTCAGGATAGGAAGATTTTTTTGTTTTGTTTTATCATTGTTGCTGTAAATAAACAAAACAAATTAGGCCAAGTTGTGTTTTCACTATGGACCATTTTGGACCGTATATTAGCCTACATCAACTGGCAGAGGACATGCTTTCTGATATTATTAAAAGGTGTGCCAATGAATCATATAAACCCTGTGTACAAAAACAAAATATGCAGTATTTGGTTTGTTTTTCAGAACTTTGGCATCTTATGTTTTAGAGCTTAAAATAATGTATATTTGAAAACCACACATTACTTTCTATTTGTGAGACGTTCAGTTATCAGGATTCGTGTTAACACTACACTAAGGCGCAAGAGAGCAAAGAAAAACAGAAGCGAACCTAAGCACGCAGTAATGGGATAACGGGTATGATCTGAGGGCAGAAATGCTCAGTGTGGCAATGATTTAAGGACAAAAACAAGAGGCCTACGTTTGACAATTAAATCTGGGAAATTTGCACTTTTATGAGACTCAGAAAAGACCACCTTATAAACAGGATTGAAGTGTGACAGAAGTGTGAATGATTAAATACAACTCCACGTAGGTTTTTGATGAGAGAACAACATGGTTAAAAGCTCAGTCCATTTTGTTGTCACTTGCAACACTACACGGTCCGCTCACCTGCCATTGGGACTGTGCTGGATGGTCTGAGGGTAGATCTCACAGCTGCCCATGTCCTTCACCCCCAGGGGCAGCCTCTCTCCGTCCTTGACCTCAGCGTCCCCCAGAGCTTTCAGGTTAGCCTGCTGCACCTCCGAGTGTCGTGCCCACATCACCTTCCCGCTGGAGTCCATCGACATCGCCGGCTCCTCACGCCCCAACTGCACGGGCACATTTGGATCAGTGTCATCACATACTGTACTTTTATTTTTTGTCACTACTGAGAGAAGATTATATGCAAATAAATCATAATGGTCACAACTGGGAGGGCAATATATATTCGCGTATCACATAAACATGATAGGACTGTGAACTTTATTTAAAAACACACATTATATTCTTAAATATTACACAGCTTGTTTGTAGTTCTCATTACACACAAAATACAATATAAACATTTTGAAACAAAAAAAACACAATTCCAATATCCAATTATTATTACTTTTTTTGACAAAATATTATATAAATAAATCCACAACTGTCCACAACACGACCATTTTTACAAACTTAACCCAAACATTTTTTTTATTATTTTGGAATTTTAACCCAACTATACACCAAATCAGCTCTTGTAACAGTAATTTCAACTGTCCCTCATCTCAAACAACTTTAAAGTGTTGTGCGTAAACTGAAATAAAAGATTAGTGTTGGCCAATTGAATATGCATCATAGACAACACATACAGTAAATGTACAGTACACACAAAGCAAAGAGCTGCATACTTCCCCAAATTAGGTCAGCCATTTTTACAAGTTTATGTAAGCCTGGATGAAGACTCTTGCTGGCTGAAACATCATGATGTGGCTATATAAATGTGGAAGTACATTATTATTATTACTTACAGTGCAGCTCAGACTTTTTGGAATGCCTGGATTATTATTATATTTAGTGTTTTTTGAGTTTGATCTTTGTTTCCAAGAGCACCCTCTACTCGTTTTACTGTTTGGAACACCATTAGCAAACATCTTTTTTGTTTTTTTGCGTGTTCATAATTTGTCCAAACCTTTTACCTAAATAAAAATGACCATGGTTCCTTCTCTAGACCCGTTGATAGATACTGACCACCGACTGGCTGGTTACATAAGCATAAGTTGTCTCGCCACCTCAGTGTAACCTATTCCGCTGTTGTTAAAATCCATACCAAATGTCTAGCAACCTAATTTTTCCTCTACCGCTTACAGCTGCCTTAGTACACACATTTATTATGCGCTTCACCCGTCAGCTGTCATTATGTTCTGCCTGATCAGTCGTTACCTTGATGATAATGCTGCCCTCGTCGTATCCCAGAGCCACACTGTTAGAGCCGGACTGACTGCAGATGCACCAGACTCTCTCCATGCCATAGTTCAAAGTGTTCTCCAGCCTGTAGGTGTTGGAGTGCCAGACGCGGACAGTGCCTAAGCCACAGATCAAGATAAAATAAGAGATAATATAAAAAAAAAATAAAAAAAAATACATGTGAGTTTAAAGTAAAGTACCATCTTCAGAGCCGGTGAGGATGATTGGAAGCTCGGGGTGAAACGAAACACAGGTGACGTTCTGGGCATGACCTTCCAGAGTCTGAACGCAGGTTTTGTTCTGAGAAAAGACAATCAAATCTACATAAAGTTGATGTACTTACATTTGAAATCCCCACATAACCAAAAGAAGCAACTGTTACAGCTCATTCAATTTGGCAGTTAGTTTATTTCTGTAGTTTTATACCTTATGATTATGTATTTACATTTCTTTGAATTGTAGACTTTATTGAGCAGGACAGTAAATAGTGTGAAAAAGCATAAATAGCCAAGAATGAATGAATGGAAGAAATAAATGTGTGCAATGCTCAAACCCATGGTCAAAGTTTAGCACATATTATTACTATACTATTTCTTGCATTGATATAGTATGAATAATTTTGTGATTATTATAGTTAAAAATGAATAAATACTGCTCAAATTAATACACATATTTATCTCTGTATATGTTCAGAGCACTTGTTAGATGAACTGTCTCTTTTCTGACCATATTTAGATTATTTAATGTTTGATATTTGTTGATTTGTATAATACTAATCACATTTAAGCCTTGGTATCACTAAACGTTTCTAAACTGTGCAGGTATACAGTGTTTTCAAACCTGATAGTCCCATATTTTGACCAGGTGGTCGTCGGCCCCTGATATGAGATAAGGCTTGTCTCCTCCGCTGTAATAGTCGATACAGTTCACTCCCTTCTCGTGACCCTCTAGAGTGAAGTTTGGAGT
Source organism: Rhinogobius similis (assembly GCA_019453435.1). Taxonomy (NCBI): domain Eukaryota; kingdom Metazoa; phylum Chordata; class Actinopteri; order Gobiiformes; family Gobiidae; genus Rhinogobius; species Rhinogobius similis. The sequence continues at coordinate 29,199,218 of CM033625.1, forward strand.
TTTGGATCCGAGCTGCCACACCTTCAAAACAGACAAGGAACAAATCAAATATTCAGTAATGACTACAACTGTTTCATTCCATTCACTGCCCGAAAGGAATCTCGTTTGTGTGCGAGTGTCCCAGAGCAGAATTTTAGTAACGCTGGCATTTGAAACATACTTTACTTAACTCTTAAAACATTATAAACAATTAGATTATGCTCAACATTGAGGAAAAAAGCATACCCGTGAAAACTTTCCAGCTTTCCTGGATATTTTAGAATGTTGGTCTATATCAGAACTAGTATAAGAACATATGGTAATATTAAAGAAACTTGACCTAAACTAACACATTTTGGACCAAGTGGGACATTTTTGATGGACTAGCTTGTTAGTATTTCTATTGTTGCCTTTATTTGTTTTGCTTTCTTTCTGTGTCGTGTTCAATGTTCTGATTATTTAAGTCTGTTCTTAGTGTTGGAATCAAGTCAGGAATGTTGTAACTGTGAAACAAAATTGGCAGTGACGCATTGGATTAAGGCGTTAATAAGCACTAGTTGTTTATGCATTTATAATACATTCTAAATTTGAATACGCCAATATCCCTAAACATGTATGTGTTAATGTGCTTTTTTCCATAATCATGAGATAAATACTCGCAAATGTCTTATAAGTGCTTATAAACAGATAACAACCGCTTATTAATGCACTATAAATAGTTTACTCAGGAACCTTAACCTAAAGTGTTGATGTCTATTCTATTCAAAATACAAATAGTGTCATTATTTTAATAGTATCACCTTTCTGAGCAACTTTACTGTTTGAAATTACATATTATGAACTACTATTTTTTTAACCTCCTTTACTTGTTGTTCATTTTGGCATCTTTACCCATAGAAAGTGCTCTCACTGGCCTCACTGCGTGGTGTGCAGGTTGTGTGTACCTTGATGGTTCTGTCCAGAGAGGCGCTGGCGAACTGGTTGTTGTCTTTGGGGTTGATGACGATCTGCATGACGTAATGAGTGTGTCCCTCAAACACCTGACAGCACATCCACTTCTTCTCCCAGTCCCACAGCTTGATCAACATGTCATCTACAACACCAAAGGAAATAGTCTTCACTTAAATCTGTGAGAGCAGTGCAAGGGTCCTTTAGTCCGTTGATTGCTGGATAGTCGACCAGTTTTGTTGACCAAAAATGTTATTGGGATTATAAGTATTTTATGCCCAACAGCAGAAAGGAGAACGATTGTAGTGAGTTAGCTGGAGTTTTGTGAATGACTGGACAAATTAATCTGCATTTTCACTCCTGATGTTGCTTTCTTTTACTAGTCTGCAGCCTGTCCGTCCGTGGGCGTAGGATCTCTCCCTCACTGTGGTTCTTCCAGAGGTCTCATAAACTTTTGTAGCTTTTCCTTGCCAAGAAGGTCAAGGACAGGCAATGCTCTGGGACAGTCATCCATTTGCCAAATTCTCTAAAATATTGTTTATTTAAACTGCTTTTCTGCCTGTGGTCCATCGAGGTAACTGCTGTTTTTGTGATTTTGAACGCTACAAGAATAAATTGAAATGAAGTGAACTGAATGGAATAGGACATCTCTGCATTTATAGTTGTTTTAGGGTGATCCTGTTTGCCAATGCCATGCCAAGACCACTTTAAGGCGAATAATCGATACACTGGGCATGTCTTTAGTCAACTAACAATTTCTTTAGTCAACTACAGCCCTAGAAAGTAAGAAGTATTTATTTAATTAAATTAAAGATGTGAAGCAGATTTGGAAGTTTGCAGTCGATCCACTCTCAGTTTTCTACTCTTTCTTGTTTGCGAGTGGCACATTAAGATAAAGACTGTTACAATCTAATTTTGTTACAATTTTGTTGCTTTGTTACTTTTACTATATATTCTGTGGGAGGAAAAGACTGCATTTACTCAAATACATGAATAAAGTCAGATTCCCCAGCTTTGAACACTTGATGAGAAGCTGTAATACATAACTATATATAAATCAAACTGTGATACATTGCGTATTGACACTAGTTAATGAGAAGCACGTTCCTTTTAATTTGATAACTTGTCTAATCTGCAGTCATTTATTCTCTTTCTAGTACATCCTTGTATCAGTTATAATAGCGTGATTGAGCTATAAACCAATCTGCACCGCCAACGTCACATCAATTGTTGCTGCCACGTTGTTCAAAACTGTTCTTTCCTAATACTGAGCACTGCAGAACGAACTAAAACTTGTACGAACTCCTTCCTATATTCTTTCACAACTTTGCACATTTTCAATCCATTCTGTAAGTGATTTTTCTTACCGCTGCTGGTGAGGATGTAGGGCTGTGATGGATGAACGGCGATGCAGCGAATATAATCAGAGTGAGCCTCGAACATGTGAACTCTTTCCAAAGTGTTGTAGTTAAACACTCGGATCTGCATGTCATCCTACAGAGAGGGGAAATAGATTATTGTAGAAATTTACAAAATGATTCAATTGTTACTACATGTACACGAGTAAAGATTGTATATTTACTCACTGCGCCTGCAATGAGCCAGTGTTTCCTGGCGACAAACTTTGCCACTCGGACAGGAAGATCACACAGCTCAAAGTTTTTCACAATGCTCTGCACACATACACAGAAAAAAAACACACATTTTGTTCAGTTAATTTGGAAAAAATGTCTATAATAGCACTCTTAATATCAGAAAGTTGGTTTACATTTGCTGGATTTTAGCATGGCTGTTGAATAAGTTATGCACTGTATAACAAAATGCACTATTAATCATACATGGACCGATATGATTTAGGATCAGTGTTTCTCAATTCTTTCAAAACAAATACCACCTAAGATAATATTTGTCTGTACGAGTATCACCAGATTTAAACGCAGATTATATCAGGCCTAAATTGGGCAAAACCAGCTTGAAAAATTGATTAAACAAGGATTAAAATGAGATACGCAGTTTGAAGTAAGGACTAATCCAAAGGAGGACAAACACATCCATATAATTTGTCTCTAAATAAAACAAATACAGAGATATAATGTCACAGAATGATTTTTAGAAAGAATTTTAGAAGCAAGCAACACTATTTTATTTCAACTGATGATAGAACACATATGAATAACAATATATAAAACATTTAAATAAATAAAAAATATGATAGAAGAAACAAAAAATCAAAGCTAAAATAACAGAACTTTCAATCACTTTATATAAAATGCTAGATAATAAATAACTAGCATTAGGAAACTCTGGATATGTTCACTTTATGGCTATTATTAACTTATTAACTATTGACTATTTAACATTTGTTATAATGTGACAGTAAATGCCACGATTTCAACAGAAATATCACTTTGCTTGGAGGTTTATGTTTTTTCCCAGTCATTCTAATACTTTTTATTATTGACGATAAACACAACATTCTAATTTTGCATATCCCAAAAAACAACAATTGTAATATCATCATTTTTCCGACTATAATGCCACCAAAACCATAACTCATGGCATGCGGCTTGTACCTGTGACTGGTGGTTCCAGACGACCACCGTGCCGCTGTACAGGCTGATCACCATCCATGGCTCTGTGGGGTGCAGGTCCACGCTCTTCACTCGGTCTGAGCGAGCTGTCAGCTTACGCTTGATGTCCAGGCGCAGAGGCTGTGGGAAAAACAGCATTTACCATGAAGATTGCAAACATGTTATTTTTTTGTAGAATGAAGAATGTGTTATATATATTCTGCAACTCTGTTGTTACGGCCCCAGGCCTACAGATCCTGCCTCCTTTTTGTGTTTTTGAATATTGTGTTTTGTGAGATTCCTATGTGCTGGAGGGAGTTCGGAGGTACATCCAGGATCGTGGTTGGCTGCAGCAGACTGGTCCCTGATTGGTGCCACCTGAAAACACCTGGCCAATCCCGTGGCTCCACATCAGCCCCGCCCAGTATTTAAGGACTCACTCCACACCTGTTCGGGGCTGCTGGCCTGTGTGGCCAGTATGCCATTTTGTGTCAGGGCTGCTGGCCTGTGTGGCCAGTATGCCATTATGCCATTATGTGTCAGGGCTGCTGGCCTGTGTGTGGCCAGTATGCCATATTGTGCCTGTTGTCAGGGCTGCAGTGGCAGCGCCTGTGTTCTGTGTGGTTTGAGGCACGTGTGTTTTGTTTCGTTTAGTATGTCATGTCTCCTTTTATTTTGTCACCCGTTTCTGTTTATGGGCCTTTGTTTTGTTAGGCCTGTGTGACCCATGCATTTGGGGACTGACATATCGTCTGTATTTTGTTGTAGTTCTGTTAATTTACCTTTACGCCCCTGTTCATTAAATTACATCTTTATTTAAACCTTTTCCCACCTTTGGTTTTTTGTTACCTCCCCTTCCCTAGCTGAGCTGGGTTGTAACATCTGTAATTTAGCACTCGACACGGGAGATGCATGTGGTTATTATTGTTTATGCGGCTAATGTTTCTGAATCTATTCACAGACAGAAAAATGTTCACCTCAAGTTTGACATATGCATATAAACTGACTGAGATGTTATTGCTTTGTCTAGAATGTTCCACGTTATGTCTTTAAATGCATATATATTGTATTTATTAAATTACCAGTGTTTTATGGCTGAAAATAAGTATATTAAGAGTAGAACAAAACTTTTGCTACGATGGATCTCTTGGACAAATGAAAGAATACGCAGACTATATTCAGTAAAATCCATACTCCAAAAAAGTAAAACTATGTGTACTTTTTTATCTAGCTGTTTAAGTGCCATACCATCACCTTTGATTCAGAAAGTTCAGTTTCATAAAGCTAGTGAGGAATAGTAATCCATTAAACTTTGAATTTGCATTGAGGATTTCACTGTTGTTTGGTTCAAGTAATTATGAATATCATGTTTCTACACAATTATCATGAAAGTTAAATTTGATGTAGAATAGAAAAAAAAAATAGATAGGTTCTGTGGAACATTTTAGCCAGGGAGCATTTCCAGGGAAACAAGAGGGCACTTTTAATCAACTTCACATTCATATTTAGGCACTTTTGGTTTCCTGGGAGTGACAGCTAAAGTTTTATTGTTCAGATCTTCTTGACACAAATTCTTATCCATTGGGCAGCACGTAATGCACTGTAAAGCACTTTGTGTAACATTGTAAGTATAAAAAGCGCTTTATAAATAAAGATTGATTTGATTAGATGTACACGTTTTGTGTTGTGTGCTATTATTAATCATCTAATACGTATGAGTGAAGAAAAGATGACATTATCCGTGCTAGTCATAAAAACCTGTCTATCTCGTCTGAATTATGTTAGTATACAATATTTTCAGGTTGGTTGGCTTGAGGAGGCGTGTCAGGATTTCCACATCACATTATGCATGCTTGCTTTCCACTCGAATTTTAACAATAATAACCCCTTTTTCTTAAACTTTACATTAAGGTTTAAATGTCCGATAACGTGACATTATCTTTTATTCTGGAATGATTGTATAGTTTAGACTTTTTGCTCTATTGTCGCATATGTTTCACAGTTTACACAATAAATGGTACACGTTGCACTAAACAGCAACGTAAAGTTGATCAATGCCAACAAAAAACTCATGAAACTCACCATGTTTCCGCGTCGGTGCGACTTTTGCGCTGTTGTGCACTAAAGTTGTCAAACTCTGCGTACCCAAGACCCACTTCAATGAACCGAAGATTCAGTACAGAAACTTTGTGAGTCAGAAAGACAGAAAACAAACCATAAAAACACTTCCTTTGACACCTTTTCACAATAAAACATAGAGACGCTAATCTGGTCTAGTGCGTGCTAATCCGCCTTTATTTTATGGAATATATTTGTAAACCGTGTAATATAATGCCAGCTTTCAGATTTTAGGTTGTTTGATCGGCAACATTTTGCATTTAAAGTAGCACATTGCATTTTTATGGCTTATCGTATTTCATTCTAAGAGCAGTTTTGTGCCATTTTCCATACTATTTTAATGTGTACAAATCACTAGTTGTAAAATGTGTTCTTTACTAGAAAGAAAACAGGCGCTGTAATCATTAAATACATTTTGCTTTATAGGGAAAACGGTTTATTTCTGGCTTGACGCGTGTGTCGTTGTCTAACTTGACGCAACTTTATTTTGGCTACGTGGATTCTCCTGCGCTTCCGGTGTTTGAGGCGCAGATCCTGCACATAGAACTATAATAAAACCTGGAAGATGAATCCAAGATGGCCGTCCTGTTTATCCCTATGGAGAGTGCTCATTGGCGCATGACCCCAAAAAAGTTTCTTACTTCCGCATTTACTTCCTGATACGAAGGCTGACATCTTTGTTTTACTTCCTGATACGATGGCTGCCATCTTTGTTTTACTTCCTGAAACGATGGCTGCCATCTTTGTTTTAGGACGCCACGTGACGACAATCCCCCACTTCATATAAAAACGGTAATTTCGGTGATTTTAGAAACGGTAGAAAAGAACATTTCCTTCTATTTTATTTAAATACAGATAATAATTCAGTACTGTCTGCAATTATAATGTGACATTTGAGAAAAAGGCTGGTTCCAAGAGGCTGCAGTACCTCGCACGGCCACAAATCAATCTGGGACCACAGACAGAGGGGGCGTACCTTATCCAGTTCTTTTAATACATCCATGATCCTGCAGAACACGCTGTACCTGGAGCAGCGTGCGGCACCAAAGCATGAGTCTACTCTATTTGTCTTCAGGTATTCTCACAGAAATTGTCACTGTTTCACCAAAAACACCATGAATATAATATTATTCAACACTTATTTGGATGTAGAAGTGTTGGAGCTCAATGATAAGAGCATTACTTTTGATCCAAGTTGGTGTTAGCTTAAATTATTGAAAAAGTAAACCGAGTAGCAGAAGTATATTTTCTATACCTATAATCTACCATCTACCAAGACTTGATATGCCCTCGATATTTTCTTTAATACAGAACAAATGAAAAAAAAAAAAAATTTTTTTTTGATGACTTCATAATATCATATATTCAGATCATGTGTTAAAGTTAGTGATGGGCAAAGTGAACCAAACTCAAGGTGCCCTGGATCTGATTTGTGTTATTTACTTAACTCTTCTCTTTGAAATTGTTGGCAATATTGACACGATTATCTTTTTCACTGCCTTAATTCCAAAATTTAGATGATCAGTGCATCAAAAATATGTCTGTAAATGTCTTGGTTGAGGTTCAAGTCTTGCACAAAACTGTAATGGACCATAAAATGAACCACAAAATGCAGAAATATCACTTTTGTGTAGGAGAACGTTTCTGTCTCTATTTGAGGTCACTTTTAATCGTTTTAATTAAAGATTATATACTTAATATTCTAATCTTGCATATCTCCAATACTACAATTTTTAATTAAATTAGATAGCCCTATTTCTTATTCTGATTTCAGTGTAAACCTTATGTCTACTTTTTCACATTAATAAACCCATTGCATCAAATAAATCTCACCAAACATGTTTACAAAGCTTTATTAAAGTGCAGTATAAATAGAAACGGTCAAACATGGCAGAGTTGTCGAGTCCTTATGCCTTCTTGAAGACTTGATGGCAGACCTTGTCCAGTACAGTGATTTCCTAAAGAGAAAAGAAAGACCTTTAGACCACACTACCCATGATGCAACAGTGTAGAGGGGTTATGTAATTCCTAATCATCAAAGAGGTGTAACTGGGTATTAGTGCATGGGTCCATTTATTATTATTGACCAGAGATACACGAGTCGGCTCATTCTTATCTGTAACACTGCAGATGAAAGTCCACATTGTCTTTTTAGCCAGAACTAAATCAGTAAGTCTGTTTCAAAGTAAAAAGTTTAATATTCATGCTTTTGGATACTTGTATTGTGCCAATGAGTTTGAGAGGGCAAAGAAGTAGTTGTGGTTAAATGTTTAAAATTGCTGTCATGTTTTGAATCAGGTACCATTGTTTTGACATCTGATAACTCGCCTTTCACTGTGGTTGGTAGAGAAGCCACAAACCTCAACTGAGAGTAACCTTCCTTCAAAATAATGTTTCCGAAAGTAGAAGTAACGGTCTATGACATTTTCAAATAAAACTGCTACTCAAAGTATCTGTCTGGTCTTAAAATCCGATGTATAATTTGACGTTTATGTAATGGGAAGGGCAAAACGATAATAATGCACAGAAGAAGAACACACAAATGTTCAAATCAGTTAAAATTGACAACATAAAGCTTTCGTTACTTAGACTTACTCACAGTGAGAACCAACATTATTACTGAAGTAAGAGTACTGTTGCTTCAAGCTAAATATTACTCAAGTAGGAGTGAAAGTATAGTGTCTGAAAACTACTCTGAGAAGTAAAATTTCTTTAAAAGGTCACTAGTAAAAGACCCCCATGGTACTTCCCAGCCTTTAGCTTTATTTACTTAACACATTCATTTTTCATATTTTAGTGTACATTTTCAGAACTTCTATGAACATAACTAAACATTTTCTCTTATAGATCTCAAAAAATGAACATGAATTCCACAAATATAGTGTGTGCAAGATGCAAAAGCTTAACTATATACCTTTTGGTGGAATGTTCTGCCACTTTCTTTCTTAAATTGTACATATTATTGTCTTGCCTAGAATGCTCCACAAAATGGTATTAAACGTATCTATCTCCAAGCAGGTGACTCCGCCTGGCCAAGTTACAGGTCAGATCTGTGGAGAGGCGACCCCGCTCACAGGGAGAATGCTTGTGTTTATTTCCATTCTTTGGAACATTTTAGGCAAAGCAATACATCTCCATGGAGACGGACAGCTAGGGGTGGGTGAAATTGAGAAAATGAATATCAATATTTCTTTGAACTTTGCATCTTGAGAGCAGTACTATATATATATATATATATATATATATATATATATATATACTCAGATAATATTTGTGTCTTCGCCCAAAACATGAATGAACCATAAAATTAACCACCATTATTAACTTTTTACCCTTTTAATTATAGACAATATTTTAATTTTGCACATCTCTCAAACAGTAATTGTGGTATTATCCATTTCTTAATATCCCCCACCTCTGCTCCACAACACAAGTTACATAGTGCATCTTTAAAGTCTGCTTGCATATATTTTCTCTTCTGAACCATTATTTCCCTCTCACCAGATGCAGCAAGTCTCCTTCGATCCAGTGCTTCCAGCCGCGGTTTTCCTTCTCCCCCTTTTGGACCGCGATCAGTTTGTCTCCGTCCCAGGTAACCAGTGTCTGAACAAACACAAACACATCGCACGGGACTTTTAAATAACATTCACAGTCTGCAAAAGGAGGCATATAACAGAGGTCTGACCAAGTAGTTCGGCAGGTAAGTCGGAAGTTCTTTGCCGAGTCAAGATCCGAGTCCTTTATGAAGACCGAGTCCTTTCAGATTCTACACCTCAAACAACCAGCGATTCCCATAGATTTTATTTGAGACTCTAGTGGCACAGTTTACCCATTAAAGAGTTTTATGCAAATTATGTTTTAATCTTCAAGCAGTAATTTCTAGATGCTTGCTTTTGGACTATAAGAAAGAGAAGCATTGCTGAGTGAAATATTGCTGAATTTGCTGTCGTCTTTCAAGTACCGTAAAATGCAGACTATTGAGCGCTCCTGAGTATAAGCCGCACCAGTCATATTTACAAAGAAAAACACCTTTGTCCATATATAAGCCGCACCTGACTATAAGCCGCGGGTTTCCATGTTGTACAATAAGACATTTACGTTGCCGTGCTGGTTCGGGAAGAGATCGTATCATTCAGCAAATGACTCCGAGTCGGGTACCCGCCTGGGCGCAGGTCGGGTTCGAGTCGAATCGTGCCCGGGTCGGTTCGGACAGTACGTGCGCAGGCTCGGGCTTGAATTTTTGAGCCTGATCTAAACTCTACCCTGTAGAGGCTGTTCCCGGAAAAATACATAAATTAGCCGCATCGCTGTATAAGCCGCAGGGTTGAGATCCTGAGAAAAAAGTAGCGGCTTATAACTCGCATTTTACGGTACATCGATCTAAACTGATATAATTTGCGGTTGTTCGTTTAGCTAAAGATGTATACCACAAATTAAGTTTAATCGATTTCCACTTATTGATATAACCTTTTGAAAACTGGAATTAAACTTGGACTAAACCTGGACTAGATGAGGACCAAGCCAAGTCTACATCAGGAGTAAACTGGGCTCAAAGCAGGACACAGTCTGTATGTCACTATGAAAATAATTACTGTGACATAATGCACAGCCACATCTCTGAAATTGATCTGCTAAAATAACAATAATAACTGTTGTCGTCTTCTCACCATGACTTTCCTGTTGTCCAGTCCCTTGGTGAACTCCTCAAACTCCACTCCGACTGTGTAATTCACTTCATAATTCCTGAATGTGCTCAGGGTCTTTGTCTCAAACTTGTCCCCGGTTTGGACGATCACTTTGGTCTGGTGGAGATGAGCCGCAATCTTTCTGGTGGCAAAGTCAATATCTGACAAAGGGACAGAAAAGAGAGAGAAAAGGTTACACAAGTTGAACGTAATTGCATTTATTTAGTGGTTCATGTGAGTTGGCTTCAGATTGTCTTTTGACTGTTTGACTTTTTAACGAGAAAGGCAGCAGATTAAGTGATGCTGAGACGTTACCAACCGAATAATGATTAAAATATACTAAATTAAGTCCAAATATACAACAGTAATTGGATATATATGGGGGATCTTGTTGAACAACAAATCCTTTTTTCTCTCGCTCATAACCCATTTGTGCAATTTAGCAGGGAGTCACTTTTGACCGGGCAGTATATTTCAAATGAGAGTTAGATTAAGTCCTTCATAATGGCTGCACTCAAAATTCCAAACAGTGCTTTTTAGTTGTGTTCACATTCAAGATTCTGATCATTTCATAATTTCCAATGGATGGCAATGGCTATGTGAGAGAGATATTTTTGCACAAAAGATCCAAACTTATGATTCATACAATGTTTAAAGTTATTAATTAGGATTCGGATTGTGGGTTGTGCTCCTGTGGTTTTTATGTCAGAAAGTCATTATTTTAATGTCACCAATTGTAAAATCAGAGTCCGCTCTTCAATTGCGTTTAATAAAAATAATAAGTAAGATTTAATTGTCGTTGGCCTTCTCAAAAATAAATAGTTAAACATCCTATCCTATGCCTTGTATATCGATTAATCTACTAAAAGCTGGTGACGTGTGATGGTGGCAATCGATCTCAAAACTCACAAGTGTCTCTACAAACAGACCCTTTGATTGACCCAAACTGCACTGTCACTATACCAAAAGATTACAGAATTTAGTATTTACCAAATTTAGACATTTGTACACAAACTAAACAGTGTATTTGTTTGTGAATGGACAGATTAAATTGACCATTTACTCCCCAATCTCAAATTAATTCCAAGACATCATCTCTCTGTTGTATTCCAAATCATTCCTTTTAATCCTAATCAAATTATTAGTCCACCAATAAAAGTGTTGATCGACTAAGACTCCATCGACTGATTAATCGATGCAGCTAAAGGCCTACATTGCCTCCCGTTTTTCTTTATCTTGCTAACATTACATCAGTACTTAATTGAACACTAGTGTCTGGTCTTTCTTGTGCAAATGTGTCGATAAATGTAGCACCGTTCAGTTAGTGAGCACAAAAGTTAAGTGGCTGATTTTCATCTGTCTCCACTCAGCAGGTGACGCCAAGACAAGGGAAGCCAAAGCCTGGTTCCAAAGCTGATTTCCCGATTTGTGCAGTTTTTAGCTCGGAATAACATTTTCATAAACCATTAAGTAATTTCAGCTGACAACAATCACGTCGTACAATTGCATTTCCTGACACTGCTGTGATTTTTTTCATGCTGTGACAGAGAAGACATTGAACTTTGTGTTTCATGCGGTCAACCAGGTCAACAGATCTACAATCCGACAGTTTAACAGCGAATTCCACCACAATATTCCGCTCTGTCCTCCAGCCCAGTTTTGACAGTATAATTGCGCTGTTACTGTTATTTTTCTCGAACATATACAATATTTCGATTACTCTTTCCAACATGCTTGGATCTCTTCTCTAATATGTTTCTGATGGATATTTTGACAGTGTAATTTTCCCTTTAAGAACGACCTTGCTGCGAGTCAGACGAGGCTTAAATGAGCTTCCCCGCCCCTCGTTTCAGCACACAACCTAAACCGCCTCACCGTTTTGATATTCACATCCTATTTGCCCTTAAGTAAGAATTCAATTTTCCTCCATCCGTCTTACAGATGAGGTGTCTATATTTACCCGTCTAAATGATAGTTCGAGCCATTTCCATAAGGATGTCATTTTCGCACGCGGCTGTTGGAAATAAGGGGCTGCAGACCACATTCAGTATGCAGGGTTTTCCCACAGATAACAGTATCAAGGTTGTATCATGAATTGCAGATAGACTTGTGAATTATGGAAAGGTTTCTGATAAAAGAAATGTCAAATGGATAGTGGATAGTGGAAGGTTTTTTTGGTCTTTAAAATGACAAAGGGGTCTTTGTCTTATCTTTCGTCTTTTATCATAACAAGATAAAAGTATGAGGTCAATTAGTGGATACTTTTTGTGGAGTAAAGTGTTCATTCGGGCTGACAGCTTCTCTTCCTCTTTTTTCGCAAATTTTTTGAATAATAACAAATCTCCAGGTGTCGCTCCCAGGCCAAATTACAAGTCAGGGCTTACACAGGGCTCTCAAGTCTCACGCATTGACCGTGAGACACACGCATTTGGGTATGTTCACACGCTCACACGCCACACTTCATATTTCTCACGCTCAAAACTAAAGACGCCATAAAATAAAATAAGGCCATGCTCCGTATTCTGATTCAAAGTCCGCACTGTTACATTGCACTTTATGATGAGCGGGACTCAACGCTCCGAGAGTGAGGCGCGAGAGCGTGCGCTCTGTGCTGGAGGCTCGTGCGCTCAGACAACGAGCCTCGTCCGTTCCGTGCGCTGGGCTCGGACGCTCCGTGCGCGGGTCTGGTGCAATCGGCGAGTCATTCAAGCCCGCCTCAGCGCTTCTGCTGCGCTCAGCGCCTTTTCCATGCGCTCCCTGTCCACATCCTCCAGACAGTTCAGAGAAAAGTCCCACCTGAGGCTGGGCCTCATGGCTCCGTGTCGGTCCACGCCTTTTTTTCTCTCTCTCTTCACAAAATCGCAGAGTGCTCTGGCTCACTGCAGAGCCGAGAAGGGCTCAACCTCTAACTCATCCAAACTAATTCATCCTAACTAATTCGTCCTAACTAATTTGTCCTAGACAAGGACCGAGATGTGTCCAATATTAATTTTCTCTATAACCTGCGCAGCCTCAAAACTGCAACTGCACCTCCAGTTTTATGTACATTCAAAGTGTTTTAGTTAATGTACATTCTAAGTGTATAGTTGACATTGAAATCTGTCAAATGCAGAGATAAGGCAGTCAAAACCCACCGTCCCTGATCAGGGACAGTATCAGAGTTTTTACATACATGCGTCATTCATTAAAAACTAATGTTTTCAATACAGACATGTTACATGTCATTTGAAAGCTTAGAGTCACCACTAAACGTCTAAAATGTTCAATCCTCGCTAAATCACCTCACAAAATACTTGTAAGCTATCAAACTGTAACATAACCAAACTGTTCATCTCACATTTCTTACCTTTCGTTGGCTCCTCCAGACGCAAACAAAATCCAATCCAGAAGTGTGTGCACTCTTTCTGCCCATCACAGTCCACAAAATAAGAATATCTAGTTGTTATTTCAAATAATATAATCCATTTGTTGATATCCACCCGTAAACGCTTATTCTTCATTTGACAGTAACACAAAAGCAATAAAAACATAACATCACATCACTTTGCAGAGATATCTTCGGCTTGAGCGGTTCGGCTTAAGTATGATCGTTTTCCTCTCAGTCTTGTCTTCAAAACGAGCCTATCCGTGCAATTTTCCGTCGAGTACTTCTAGAGGGAGAGCCCTTAGAACAAAGCGAACGAATCCATTTTGACACGAGAGGAGCGTCAGCTCCGCGTGCGTAAAGGTGTCACAGCCTGGAATGCCATTGGTGATTCATTAAGTCAATCACAAATTCTTCTGGTCAATCACCAGAGCTTTCAAATGAGGGGTGGGACTTGCAGGTTCATTGAGTGCAGGAGCTGGTTTTTCCGTGCGTAAAGAGACGAAGGCACCATTTTACGCATCATTTACGCAGCGGAAGGTCTTTACGCACGACCTGCCTTTGATTTAAGGAAGTTTATGAAAAAAATAATCTATGAGGGATATTTATAGTCACCAAAATGACCAAATGTGGTTTTCAGGGTCATTAGAGTGGCAAAATGCATGAAAAGCAGTTTGGCACATTTGGCACAGAGAAGGACCTCCTGTTCGGATTAGGGTTATTTCATACAAAAAGCTGCTCAAAATCAAAATGGTTGGACCTAGAAGTCAGAAATTTCACACAGTTGTTGTCAACAAGGTGGACAGCTGCTGCGGGGGGTTTCAATAGCACAGCATGAAGTATGTCTTCAGGAAGACATTTTTGTTGTCTCTTTTTTTTTCCAAGACCAAAAAACAACTTTTGGGTTGTGTTTGAACAGGTGTACTGCCGGTTGTGTTTCACTCAGACAAAGCACAGCTTCTGAAACTAGAAGGTCTTAGCTTTCAAATGACACATTATACAAGCCTATAGACTGTAAGTTAGCCATACAATAAGCTTTTTCATTTGGGTATGTACTTTTCGAGAAAAACTGCCAAAATGAGGTGGGTCTTAACAGGTTAAGTGCAAGTGAAAGTTAGTTTACTGCAGCGGTATCCGTGCTTCTTCAGGGACCGTCAGCAAATTACTGCACAGTGAGGTAAAAGAAAAAATCCTACAGTGCATTTTTTGTTGTTGTTGTAGGGCATTTGACCCAGTGACCCCAAACCGCCTTAATAATATGACTTTATATTTGGTTAGTGGTTCTCAAACTATGGGTGAGGGTTCAAAAGTTTCAAAAAGTATAAAATTCATTCATTCATTCATTTTCTACCGCTTATTCCCGTTAGAAGTCGCGGGTGACTGGAGCCTATCCCAGCGACTTTGGGCCTTAAGCGGGGTACACCCTGGACAGTGGACAACTCGTCGCAGGGCTGAGGGTATAAAATAAAATATAAAATAATATTTACTAATTTGTTCTTAATCCAATGAAACATGTGCAATTTAATAAAATGCAGTGGGTGACCAGCTCCGTGATAATTGGAAAAATCTGTAAATTTAAAAATTATGAAGAAAATTGGGAACCTAAGTTGGGTGACTTTCTTCTTTTTTTTTTTCATTTTTGGGACAGTAATATTATAATACAAATATATCAGGTGTTTTGCTCTGTAACTAGTAATATATAATTTATTACAATTTTTACTTTTGTGTTTTAAATTCTATCCATCTATCTATAATACATTGTATTTATTTATTTTTTTAAACACAGGTTGTGAACATTAAACATAACTAGATAATAGACCAGTTTGCAAAGATGAAATCCAGAAGGTACAATCTCATGGTCCCACCTTCTCACAAGTAACAGTTTAACAAGTAACACAATGACAGTCAACGGAGTTCAAAACAATAATTGTTGTTTTGTAATAAAAGACTCATGTGTGCCTAGAAAAAACGTTTATTTTTTAGTTGCTCAAAACCTCTTAAAATGCACCAGAATACAAGAAATAAGTCTCCCTTGGGAAAAAAAATTCTGGGGGGGAACCCCAGACCCCCCGTCAGGATATCGCGTGATGACTTAAAGAACACACCGGGCTAAGCCCTGCATCTCAGCAAATCCTAGAAACGCCCCTGGTCTTTATTACGTTTTGAAAACATGAATGCTGCCAAGCTAATGGTCCGTGTTGCCTGCCTCCTTGTCATTTGATTCGTTTTGAAGCCGAAAATCCCAAATCCGAGAGTCAGCCATTATTTACTTTCACCCTGTAAATCAGAATTATTTGCCACTTTTTCTCGGGTAGCTATTTAGTAGTTATTAGTAAATTAGTCATGTTAAATGAAGATGTTAAAATATATATGACAGGTTAGACTACATATTTCACTAAAATGTAGTGAACATTATTATATTTATGGTGGGACACTACAGGTGAATTGGAAAAAACCTTACATTTAAAGATATCAATTGTAAACTTGTAAACTGTAGTAGTCCACATAAATGTAAGGAAAAATGTATTACAAGTTTTCATTGTAATGTTTTCATGTAGAAATAAGATATTTTATGTGTAAAAATGGCTAAAATTACACATTTTTGTCTTTCAGTGTTCTTTTTGATTTATTACCCTATTGTTCGGGTAAGTTAGATCATGCAGAAAAAACGAAGAGTCTGTTCTATGCTCCAAGATACTTTTCAACTCACTTTACCCCGCCTCCGGCCAAAATCTCACTCTAAGCTCTGATCAAAACTTGAGAGCCCTGGCTTACATATGAACAAAAATACTGTGTATGTGACTTTAAACAATCCATGAAAAGACAACTTGACAAGGAAATGAACAGTTTGGTCCAAAAACGTTGAACTTTGTGCATCGTGGCTTTCAGAGGTGTAGCAGAAGACGATCTGAGAACTAAGCATTTCAGAATCAGAATCAAAATCAGAATCAAAATCTGAATTACTTTTATTCATCCTCAAGGGGAAATTCTTATTGTTACATGTGCAACCAACCAGTAGAGACAGTAAAGAATTAAAAGCAAAATAAGATATCTATAAAATAAAAATAAAATACAATAGATCTAAAATGGTCAACCCCATTTAACTTATAAATTAGCTTTATTATCAACTAAACCCCCGATATGAACAATTTACAATAAGCTTAACTATACTATCCTTGTCTATTTACATATTGACATGATCATGTACAGGTTATGTATATAAGTGGACTTAATATTGCACAGTGGGCTTGATATTGCACAATGACTTCAAAAGAGGATTTTTACAGCACAGAGTTCAGTAGTTTGATGGCGACAGGCAGGAATGATTTCCTGTGTCTCTCGGTGGAGCATCGTGGCAGTAATATTTATACTTATATTTATACTTAATAGTTTGTGGACATTTGTGACATTTGTCTGTTCGTACATGTTTCGTAAGAATTCCAAGTTATATAAATGACTCATAGTAACCAATAGCTTTAATTTAATCAATCTAAGATGGAGAATAGGGCTGTACAAGTAACAAATGATTATAGTAGTTGACAGTATAGTCTAACTTGTATTTCAATTGTACACTTTTCAGATACATTATCAAGAAAAAAAGGTTGAAATATAAGGCTTCTAAAGAATATTTTTGTATTCTTTTGACATTTTGATTTCGTAATAACACTTTATATGTGTTTTACTATATAATCAAGATTTTTAGTCGACTAGTCACAATCAGTAGATTATTGGTTGGATTCTTAACAGAGAAGTTTAATCAAACTGTGGAACATGACATCTTCATGGAGACAAGCAGATGACAGATCATTAATAAATAATAGAACAGACCATTTTTAGTTTTCTCTCATTAAAGGCCTTGTTTATCTTGTCACTTGTTTTGAGTTGGAGCTCTAATTAAAATAGCTGCATGTCATAGTCAAGAAAATAATGCGGTTGAACATATTAATCAGTTTGATTTAGGGTAATACTGGAAATTGTTATTTGGGATGTAGCTGTTGTCTGTGAAGATCAGAATTATTGCAATATTTGGATATGCTTTATCCACTGATACAAAAATTAAATTTATATAAAAACAACTATGTCCATACCTAAATGTATTTGTCAAACTTTTTCTTATTGCAGTATATTTAGCTTGTTACAATATCAATTAGTGCGTTAGCCAATCACGATGTCAAGACTTTTGTGGTATCTTGTGCAGCTCCAGTTCGACTGCCATAACGACAGATATTATCACTTACAATAGATGATAGTATCTGATGTTTTCATCTATTGTACATTGACATTAAAATACATTAAATAAAGATTGAATTATGGTGACTGAAAATCTGGTAAGAGAATATTTTTGAAAGAATAAAGTGAATTTGTACAGCCTTTGTTATAAAAAGTCTCACTGTATGTGTTTTAAAGTCTCTGTAGTCCAGGTTAACAATTCCGATTATCAAAAAATACAAAGTGATTATGTTTGACTGCAGTTTTTTTTTTTTTTTTTTTTTTTTATAGTTTACTTGTCGTGATAAGTTGATTAATTGTAGCAGCCCCATAGTTTATTATTCTTATCAATAACTGGCCAATCACACAATAACTCAGGTGTATCCGTCACTCAGTGTTGTATTTAGTTGGTAACCGGCCATATACTGCTGAAAATATTGTAGTAAAGCATGAATTAATGAATTGTTCCTTGATGTAATACCCTTTGAATAGCCTTTTAGTAGAAAAATATGTATACTGCAATGACTGTCTTTAATGCAAATCCCATTCAATTGATTCATCTTTATTCTAAACTAATTAATCAGCATAAATCAGACACTCGTAACTTACCAAGGGCCTTCATGACCTCTTCAAAGTTGTCATTCTTCACCATCTCCCAGCGTCCGTTATAATCGGCCGGCATCTTTGCGGTTTTGGAGGTTTACGTTTAGACCCTGGAGAGGTTTGCCTTGAGGCCCGTTTGACCGAGTGAGAGAAGCAGATCCCGGGCCCATCCCTTTTTATAGGTACACTGCTACCTTCTCTGTGTGCGAGAGTGTGGGCGTGTGTCTGTGTGTGTGTCTGTGTGTGTGTGTACGTGTGTGTACGCGCGATCCGAGCAAAGGACAGGGTACGACCGTGTTATAAAGTTCAATTCAGTGTTTGCACAACCTGATACATCAACTTCTCTTTGTGTAAAGTTCCAGGAGTGCCTTGATAAATGCAAATGTTGTATGTGAGATTTGAATAGTTTATGTTTCTTGTATATTTAATGTTGGATGTGGATAGAGGTGGAAGTTGAAATAAGTCTTGTACAGGGCTGCAACTAATGATTATTTCAGTAGTCGGCTATAACTATTATTTCTATGGTACAGTGGAGTACTTTAAATACAGTATCAACCAAATAAACTAACTGGAATGGTAACTGGAGACTTATCGTTTGAGAATATTTATGAATAGTGTATTACTGAGGAAAATAAAAAGTTTACAATTTAATAATGCTGCTGTCTTTGTTATAAATAATTTTAATTGTGTTTAGTCCAGATAATGATTAGGAATATCAAAGTACAATTACTATTTTTTATAGTGGACTAGTCAAGATTAGTAGATTAATGATTGCTGCCCTAGTCTTGTATTAAAATTTTGGTGATACCAAATCAGAATATTTAGCATATTGTTTATCATTTAACAAAAAAAAAAGTACAGTTACGTTTTCAGATTGTTTCAAAATTGTTTCTGAGTATCGTCAGTGGGATAATCCAAAGAAATATTGTGACGTTTTTTTTGGTCATTATTGTTGCTCAGGTGTATGGGTTTTTTTTTTTCTTTTTTTTTTTCTTCCACTTTTTACTCACTTTTTAGTCTGACCAGCCAAGACCACTTGACAATTCTTGTTTGTTTAGATGTGTGGTGTGGAGACAAGAATACAGCACATGTCTCAGGATGGACATGATTGACAAGCCAGAAAAACACAGGGTCGGTTCATGTAACACAAAGATGACAGCGAAACAATCTGCAAACCAATCTGAGCATTTTTTAAACACTGCATCAGATTTCCTTCTTCTTAACATTCTAAAAACTCATTACTTTGCACATTTAGTTTTGTTTTCTGAGTTTGTCTGTGCACATTAAAAAAAAAACGACTACTTCCTGCCTTCTACATCCTCGTCTCTCTGTCTTGTGTTTCGGAGCAAAGATTAAGGCTGAAAGCTGCTTACGCTAACTACCTGCACGAGTCCATTTCTCACTTTCAAAGCAGAATCTCTCTTACAGGCTTGCACACGCAGCACTTTTTAAGGCGTGAAATTACAGACTTTTGTAGATAAAGTTTCCACACTAGAGAAGTAGCAATTCAGGATGACAACCAATAAGCTTCAGTCACTCAATACGGCATGGTCAGCAAAAGACAAGCACTGAATAAATTACAAACAGTATGTGTATTTATGGCACAGATGGTTTGGGGTTTACGGTGCAGATGTGTAGGACCTGGTTTGGGGATCTTTGTATCTATAAGACACATCTATCTGAGTGCTGCTTTGTATAGAGAACCCATAAGATCTGTCTCACACTCCTAATGCACGTGATTGTGATTCTTTAGTAAGCTTTAATCTGTTAATAAGTGTTTTGTAAGATTAATTGGTACTGATGTCCAAAAACAAAATGACCAAATAAGGTATAAATTGTTCGAATTCAATTTAATTTCGAAAACGTATTGAATAGTGTTTGACTTTAAAATGTTCTTTGTACTTTACAGACGCCGTCAAGGTCTAAACTACAGGGTTAGCAGACACATTTCTCTCCTGTAAATGCTCAAAACACAACTAAAATGTGAAAAAAAGCCGCTACAGCCTGATGACAAATATGAACGTGTACAACTCTGCTAAATTTTTAGTTTGTACCTGACCAAAGAAAACCAAGTAATCAGTTGATATGAAGACTGCAGCTGCGCTCACATTTATCACTGATGCAGACTTTGGGATCACACACAGTCAAGCTGATTATCTTTCTCTTGTTGAATACAGTGTTTTGAAGTCTGTTTATTGAGGAAAATTCTTGTTGTGGGGCAGTTGAAGTGTCCTTCAACAAGCGAACTCTGCTCTGGCACAGTCGCAGCAACAACAGAGAAACTACTTTCAGTTTACATTTTGCTCGTTCAGTGTTCATTTGAGCAAAACAAAAGCTCCATTGACAAAAAATAACCCAAACCTATAATCAGTATTTACAATTCCATTATTCCATTCCATATGGCCATATCATTTGCAATTTCAATATCCCCACAATATCTTAACCTCCTCAACAGTTTTAACTCACTGTTGCGCTGGTTTAATTGAGCCAATTTAGACATAAAAAGTGCACAAATGTCTTCTTCTGAAATGTTTCTCGTTGAGTGAAAGTATTGGGTTGCCGCC
This sequence comes from Rhinogobius similis, assembly GCA_019453435.1. Taxonomy (NCBI): domain Eukaryota; kingdom Metazoa; phylum Chordata; class Actinopteri; order Gobiiformes; family Gobiidae; genus Rhinogobius; species Rhinogobius similis. Next base: position 29,220,258 of record CM033625.1, read on the forward strand.
AGTGTAATAGAATGTTCAAAGTTGAATGTGTTTCTGTATCAGGGTTTATCAGAGCTGATAAGATTTGTCAATCCGTCCTCACAGAAACCTTTGACCTTTGACCTTGAAGCACCTGCACTTCCCTCTCTTTCAATATGTTCCTTTGATAAATTACAATTACAATTGCAAAGAGAAATAAAGGTTAAGACATGGGTGAAGAGACACTAATGGAAGAAAAAAAAAGATCGGAAGTTTATCATGCCATGTTAGAGATTATTTATCATTTAATTCATTTATTTAGTTGTGACCTAATCCTGCCACAAATATATTCATTGTATTTAAACTCCATTTAAACGCTTTAGGTCAGTCAGGGACAAACAAACTGCACGCTGCGTCCTGGTTTGACATTTAAATTTAAACACGATTGATCAACTGTGACTGATATCTAGGACAAGGTTACAGTCAATTAGGGGGTGTTATTAGGGGTGTCACAATAACCAAAATATCATGACACATCATATCGTCAAAAATGTCACAATAATATCGTTGGTTCGGATTAAAGCTCTTTTGCTTCAATGCATTATTTTGTCACAGCAAGAGCAAAAGAAATAAAGGAAACAATTGCTCCATTTCAGTGCAGACACATGAAGACAGAACTATTTTTTACACTTTTATATATTGACGTCTTTGGAATATGACAGCGATTATTCATATCAAAGACTTTTCAAGGCATTTTGAAAGGAAAAAGCAGCACATCTATACTTCTGCATCACAATAAATATTGCCATGACATTTATATAGTGATAATATTGTACTGAGTGATTTGTATGTTTTTATCCCTAACAGTTTGAGATAGCTTAAGATAATGTACATTTTATTGTCTCCATAGAAAGTCTGATGCATTTGACCGTCCGCTGGTGTCTGCTCTATCTGGGAACCTTTCTCCTGAGTCAGGATTCTAGCTTTTTTATTTATTTTATTTTATTTCTCAAAACTCAAACATGCCAGGACCTAAACACATGGAATGGGAAAGGAAAAGTGCATACAAAAAGTTAAACAGTTAAACAACTTTTTCTTGTACTTGATTTTGGTGCATCCCTTTGATTTTCTTAATTGTCATGAACTGGAATTTTAAAGTATTTAGCCATACAATTACCAATATTTATTTGAGTGTCTGTTAAAACCCATACAAGAAAGCATTCATATTCTTTTTATAGAAAATAGATTTCTGCTAAAAATCATCTCTGCTATAAATTAGATTTGACCTCTAATACAATTTCAAGCATTGTATTAGAGGTTAAATCTAATAACATATTTCTTACAATAAAGGGCTATCTATAATGCATAAAAGCAAAAAAGAGATGTGCTATTTTTTACAATCTACTTTATTATTTATATAACAAACAAAATCAAAACCAGGAAACTTGTAAAAATGCCCTTTTTCAGTTTCAGATGTCACCACAAGGGGGCGATGGTGCCACATTTAGAAGTAGTTTATGCATTTTAAGTACCTCCTGGATGTGATCAAAGGTGCAACTGAAACCATTTGTGAAAAGGGCATCCTAATAACAAACAGACAATCTAAGACTGAAAGGTAATATATATGAATCCAGGCATTTAAACATCAAACACAGATGAAAGCGTCTGTGGTTCATTTGTGGAATAAGCCTGACTTCCTTTTGAGAGCTGAGTGCAGAGATGAGAGAGATGCCACCTACAGCCTCTGGTGTGCGGCTCATAAACGTATGCAAATGCAATTAGGAGAGCGTTAATAATGCATAGAGGCAAACTTCATTTTAATTCTGCCTCCTTCTCACCTAATGGCACATCCGGCAATCTATAACCTCAGCTCTGTTTTGGACCGCACATTTTAATGAATCATACTTTTTCACTACAATATTAACCATGTGTTTTTTAGCAATGAAAGTTACTGCTACTACTGCTATAACACTGTTAGCATCACTCCCTCTTACGGTTACACAAACTAATCGGGGGAAATGACACCTTTTTTTGGTGTTACTTTCACTGCGACAACGCATGCTATTATGATAGTTGTGGGTGGTGGGGGATGTTGACAGAAATGAATATCTCAATATATTTTTTGCATTATCTCGATTACAGCGTTTTTACATTATTTTAACTGTGTGTCAGGAATGTGCTTAAATGTGCCTGTGAGGGTGATTACACAAGATGTTTCTGTTCAGTTTATTCTAAATCTAAAGTTTTTGTGGTCATTTCAGTAGTTATACAGTCATACATTACACAGTACTTCTGTATTACTTACTTTCACTTCTACATCTACTATGCCTCTGTTACTATGACGACCATACAATCACTATTGGTTGTACTTTCTGGACTGCAGATGTAAATTTGCTTCCTCAGCTAGAATCAGGTACAAGCACACGGTATTTGCCCTTGGGCATTATGTAACTGGGCATTGTCCTGTTAAAGACTTAAAATGGCTTCTCCAAGTGACATTAAATATAGCCAGTGTAATCCTTACAATGTAATGTGATTCGTACATTGGCCCCTGAGAGTACAAAACTTGTGTAAATCATCAGACAAGACACATCACAGCAACATCACAACTTTGAAGAAGACATGAGGGGACAGTCAAAACTGTACAGTAAAAACAAACAATGATCTACAGAACATTTTAAATACATTATCAGAAGACCTAAAGGAACCAAATTTAAATGCTGCTACTATTGTTGGTGGAAAAGGTTTAAACAGTCATGGACAGTCATTTACAATCTGATGGAATGGCTGCAGCCTTTATACTCTACTGAGCTCAAATTGGTTCTGCCCAAAGGGAGCTGTTTGAACTGAAACTTGCCCTGCAGTTTGGGTCATTAAGGCCTATTGAGGTTTAGCCCCCTCACAGTTTTAATACATGTTCAAATGAGTATCTAGTTTTCATACACAGGATTAGTTTTAGTATCTATATAGAATCAATTTTAATACCTAATTATCCCTACCACTGCTACTTCAGCTTCAGACTGTTTCTTCTCAGTTGTCTGTTTTTCTCTCGTCACTCCACGATTACTTTCCTCCTCCCGAGTGATTCGATTCAATTTTCTTCATTAGCGGAGCAGTCAAAGCCACACATTTACATTCCTATGCTGCTCCCCTCGTGGCTCCATCTTTAGAGCCGTCTCGTCCTCCTCCCTGTTGTTTCCGACTTCAAAGTTTAGATTAATCTCCATTCTCACAGGACGCAAATGAAGACGATGAGTGCAATGCTTTGTTATAGACTTGTCTTACAGTTCAGAGAAGGAGATCTGAGTTTGTAGTTTGTATCTATGGATTATTTTAGCGTTGTGTCCTGCAGAGTGCTTTGATGTCCCAGGGAGAACCACAATGTTGGATGGGATTTTGCTTTTATGACTGGCAGGAATGTAGTTTGTTGTATAATATGGTATCAGAACACAGAATAGCATTGGCAGGATACATCTATATACGTGGTGTTGCATTGCCAGACATAGAGGACTTGTAAATTCAAATAAAAGACAGAAAAAATTATGTTTGTTTTAAGGATTCAAAAGATTCTAAAATTGAAACTTGTCTTTGACGTGTCTCAGACCCATTCATGCTTAACATTAACCATAGCATATTATAAAACTAATTCATTTGAACTTTAACTCCAAAAGTATTGAGGCGCTCTATTATTAAATGTTCTTTTTATTAATTATTTTAAGCACTTGTCATGAAATGAGTTATAGTTTCAGTTCTTAAACACAGTTAGATTCCTGATTTTTGTTGTTGTTTAAGTGATTGAACAAAACAACAATTTGTGATGGACATTTACAAAATGGAAAAAATAATTACATTCAGACTTAATTTGAAAATGAACAAATTCAACAGACTTTGTTGTGGCAAATATTCCAGACTCAATGTTTAGGACTTTGTATATTATATATGTGTGTATGTTCCCTCTTGTGTGTCATGTTCATGTTCTGTTTTGATGTATGTATTTTATACAGAACTGAAAAAAAAATATATATATATATATATATATATATATATATATATATATATATATATATATATATATATATATATATATATATATATTTTTTTTTTTTTTTTCTGCATTTAATTTACAATTTGTGTACATTCAGATTATCTTCCTGCATTGTATATTTACTTTGAAACAAAATGTTTTAGCTTTAAAAAGGTTTATTTCATTTTACAAGATTATCAAATGAAATTTCTTTATACTATATCTATATTATATCGTATATTTCATTATACTTGATATAAGAATGTTTTGGTAGTATACCAACACAAATACTTGCATATTTCCTCATGAAGCAGGGTGAAACAAGATCTCTGGTGAGATAAAATTGCCACAAGTTTGTGCACACTTGTGTAGAATGATTGTGTGATTTATTTATTTTTTCTAACTGTTTGAGTTACACAATTTGAGAAGCTATAGTGCTACAATGACAAAATGGCAAAAACACAAAAAACGAAGGGGTGGGCAGTATATCATCAAGTTAATAGTATAACCCATTTCAAAGAACCAGATCAGGATTTAGATTTGATCAAAACTTATGCACAGTAGGTCCTTTGTTGCCTCTAAGAGGGTAATCCATTTATCTGTTTCTTGCTGAAATGTTGATCGGTTAAATCCTCCTGTCACTGACTAATAATAATAAACTGACTAATAAGAGGAGTGGGTGGGGAAAAGTGTTTGAACCGCAGAGAACAGAACGTGTGAACCATGACATGACGACTTCACCAAAATAGCAGACTCTCACAGGGATCAGATCACGATTAGATGTTCTATCACCACAACGACCAGACCAATTTGCACCCAGTCTTGTTTCTCGTCTCGTCTCGATATCGACGTTGCAGATAAAGCGTGCATTCAGACGACACATTGTAAACCTGTGGCGGGGTTGTATTCAGATCCAAGGTCACTGGTGTGGAGGTGTAGCCACGCCTCATGCTCCAGAGAGCGTTCGTGCTCTGTCATAAATGTATGCATGTGTTCATATGTGCTGCCCTCCATTTGTGCGTGCGAACGTCGCTGAGTGCCCTTGGAAACCATCACTTTCCCACGCAAGATACAGCCTACTGTGGAAGGTTACTTGAAGCTCCTAAGAGTATACTGCTACTTACGACCAGCAGAAGTAAAAGTAAACATTGTAATATATATATAAATTGGTCAAAAGGCATTTAGTGACAATTGTGCTGGAGGAATTTAAATTTTCTTGGGCCAAAACAACGCGTATTCAAAGTGCTATAGAACCTTTAAACATTTGTAATCAAAAGGCTTTGCGCTGTTAGCTAGACATCCATTCCAGCCTTTGAAACATTTCCCACGATTTGTAATAAAGAACAGTCTGAATTCCGTTATTGAGGCAAAATGAAGTGGAACATAATGTGATTTCAGTGGAAGAACTGGAATGAACCGCCGAATATCACAAATATGAAAAATCAAGCTGGTTTAGGCACATGAAAAGCACTCGCACCAGAGCCTGGTTTGAACACATTTACTATTGTATTTTACAATATTTGTTTCTGTAAAAAGAGATTATGCGCTTTTGATGAAGGCTAAATCCTGATGTTTAGGTTTTACTGGACACTTACAGGAATGTTGACTCCACTATAGTTTTTCATTTCATCTGCACTTACATTTGATATTTTATCACAAATTATGCTTTTTGTGAAGCTCAAATACAATTTTGAGGCTAGAAATATTTATATTCTTCATCTTTTGTCATAGAAAACTAAACTAACTGAAATTTCTACCTTGGAAATTCAATACTGTTGCTTATTTTCAAATATAAAGACCTAAAGAAGGGTAAACATTTCAATACCAAAACATTCTTGACTAAGACTAAAAGCTTTCGGCCTTATATATAATATATCAATGAAATATTCTGCACAGAAACGTTCAAATCTCATCCATGCATAATAATTGATTGAAATATATTCTTTATATGTGTTTTAATGTTTGAAAAGCATTCTGAATTGTGCTTTGTATGAATTACGCTATACACATTTTGCTTGCCGGCTTAAAACTCGTACAGAGCATGAGGAGACTGATACTATGCTAAAATTACTTTAATATCATACTTAAACCTCCTATAAGTACAATTTATAAATATGTAAATAAAGATGTTTAACGTTTTCTAATTGATAAATAAAAGTTTAAAATTACAGGAAGTCGTTCTGAGTTCTAAAACAGAATCCCTCTGTGATCTCATTAAAATAAAGAGACAGTTAACACTCAACTGACACATTTTTCGAGAGGCGTCTGGCTGCAGACCTTAATCCAGAGTCGCCTCTCCGCAGACCTTAACCAGGAGGCGCCCACGTGACCCGTACCTTAACCCAGAGGTCCCTACCAGAGCCCGGATGTGTCAAAAATAACCAATATCAACGCGCACGGCACCTTATGTTTTTAATTCAATCATTCCTCTTCTTGTTAATTCATAACTATGTAGAAACTAAATGAAATATTTGTCTATCCACTGATTAATCTTAACAAAATGTGATGATTAGAATTTGTATCGTGTGAAGTGTATATTTAGATATTACAGCACCACACGCTCTTTACGTTATCGCTTCTAATGTGAATTTGTAGAAATAGATCCATCGTCAGTAATGATGGAGACCGGAATCTGACGATGAAGAACACGAGGAGGAGTTGGAGCTTTTTAAAATCGTATTTGTTTCTGTGGAAGAAGTGGTGGATGGGAGGGACATCGTTTTTTTATGAATGTAATGAGATGAATGAGTAATGCATGTAATCTTTCTTTCAAGTTTTTAATTTTTTCAATACTGTTTTTTTTATTTTCTGATTATAATGTTCAATATTTTGATTTGCAGTGCTTTCAATATTTCTATAAACTGCCAATCTTTCATTCAGTTTGAATGTTTTCTGATTGTTTTTAAACATATTTTTACTAACCTCTTACTTAGGTTAGTAAAAAGTAATATTGCGGCGTAACATTTTTTTTTAATTATTATTTTCATCCGCGCAACGTACTTCCGGACCTGTGGGTTAAGGCGCCTCTTGGTTAAGGTCTGCAGGGCTGGCGACTCTGGATTAAGGTCTGCAGCCAGACACTCTTGCATTTTTCTGACAGTTTAAACATTCAACATTCAACAAAATGACACATTTGCTGTCCATGTCCAACCAGGAAGTACAACTATAAACTTAACAAAAACTGTCAAACTGGGCAAACAGGCAAAATATTTAGTAAAACATTAGCTATAATCACCTGTCATATTGACTTTAATGTCATGTTCCACATTCGACGCAAAGCAGTAACATCTCCATGGAGACCAGCGGGCGGCAGACGCTCCACCAGTAAAGTTACGCAGTGCACTTTAATTCACGAAACCCAGCTCTGCCTCTGCCTCTGCACAGCGGGCCAGTCTGCAGCCAGCACTTTCCTCGGAGCATAAATCAAGTCCCACACGGTGTCACCTCCCTCCCTCCCTCTGCGTGCCCCGAGACCCCCGAGACCCCTGAGACCCCCGTCACCCCCGTCCTCTGCAGCTCTGACCTCAGCAGGTACAGACCCTCCTCACACGACACAGGCCCATCACAGGACAGAGATAGAAGATTCATTTCCACCGGGAACAAAGGTCTCTGTAAGATAAAGGGCTACAGTGTCACCTCACAGCCAGGAGGTGCCCGGTTCGATTCCTTATTCCGCTTCTTAGAGAGAATAATCTAGATGCTACCTTTAATCTGTAGAAATGTATGCTGCGGTGCTTTAAAAAGGTTTTAAGCAAGGTGGAGGCAGCGTGATATCATTGAAAACAATCGCATTTGTAGTTTGCAGTTAACAAGTCAAACTAACAAAAAGTGGCGTTCTTTTCAAATACAGCACAGTTGTAACGTGAATCTATCTTTTGCTAATTTCTTCTTCCGTGGATTTCCTGTTCAGTGCGTGCTCATTTGATTTGATTTTGAGAAACACCTTTTTAATGAACACAAGATTTACAATCTCTAGTTGATATATCGCACCAGATTTTGTTAACACAAAGATAATAAAAACCACAATTTATTCTTGAACTGACAGCAATTTTCAACACAGAATAAGGTCCAAATCTGTCCTATTTACGTGTTGAAGTTTTTCAATATTGTTCAAATGAGTAGTCAAGGCCAGTTCCTCTGTAGAACACAATTTGTACAGAAAGTTATTCAAAGTGCCTTACATAACAGGAAATCACTTATTTTGATACTAGCTTTAGAATTGATCTGGATCATTTTTGACACACACGTACTGTATTTACCCCATAGACCGTACATCAGTGGACTATGGGATTGTGACGTCACCCATAGCGTTTGGCTCCAGCCAAATGAAGCCCATCGCGGCTAGCAGTTATAGCGGCTAAAGCGGAGCCAGACTCCATATTTGGACATCCGAGTGCGTATCATGGCAACCACACGGACTAATCAGGAGTGAGGTTGTTAACGGTTTCCGCACTTCGGCGAGAGGAGACGGCGGCAACATACGGCGCTAGCTGTCAATCAAACCTGTTGCTAACAAGAGCGAAAACGGCCCCTGGAAAAGGAAGCACCTGATTGGTCAGTTATTATTGCTAATAATTTGATTTATGAACAACCTAACAAGAAAAGAACACCAGAATCATGTAGAGTGTGTCAAAACTGATATTTTAGTTGCAAGATGGTGAGTTTGAGTTAGAGAGTAAAGCGCACCAGTGTCCCAATAGAAAGTGAATGGCAGCTCGGCTTTATGGAGCCAGGACCGCCTCCATGGCTGCTTCCTATTTGGAACGTGGCGGCTAGCATGCTAACGCGGTCCACTGATATGTACGGTCTATGATTTACCCCTACGTTGCCCATAGTTTTAGAGCAGGATAAAATGGTCATTTATTTTATTTTATATGTATTTAACTTCACTTGAATGCATTTCCTAATTAATACAACCACACAAATTTTTCGCGCTTTACCTAAACTAACCTGCCCCGTTCAGACATGCACTGCTCCTTTACCTCTTGTGTAAACGCGCCTACACTGTGAGCCCCTGATAACCTCCACTTTTTAACATTTTCCCTGCAGGAAGTTTGAGCCGAAAGCACGAGGAGGGGATGACAATGCTAAATTTTTCATGTGTTCCTCTTGGTAATTCCGTACGGTCGGAACAAGACCTCGTTTCCCTCAGAAACACGGTGGGACTGATGGCAGGAGCGCCGGGAAAGCTTGGTATTTCTCTCTATTTTTCGCCTCGGCTCCGAAATAGGCCCTGGCTCTGATACATAATGCATGGGGCTTCCTCCGCGGAGCTGCCGAACGCCGAGGTCCACAGGGAGAAACGAGAAGGTGTCCGGACTCCACTGCACTGCGGGGGTGGCCCTCCGAGGAAAGTCATTTACTGAAATCACTGCTATTTATTTAGCGTCAGTGAGGACCAGGAAAAGGGCAAAGCACATTTTCATTCAGTTTAAAAGTGTCCTTGTAAGCGTATTGTTTCTTATATGAATGCAGGCTGGTTGTTTTAATGGGTTTCAAGTGCGAGATGGAGAGAGTTACTGTTGCTCTGTAGTATTTAGAGATATTCGTGCTTTGTGTTCTAGCGCTGGGTGATGTGACGAAAAAAACTGATTAAATGCACAACCCTATACTTGGTAATAACTATTCAAGTTTTAAAATAATGGCCTTTTCAAATTCCAAACTTCTAAACTTTTGACTCAGACTTTAAAACACATGCCAAAATGTCAATGTAAAGTCTTAATGGAGCCCTAATCCAAACCAACAAAAACGTACAGTCACTGGGTTAAATATAGAATTAATATAGAATTGGCATATTTAAATGACTACACCAGCCCAGAACCTGAATAATAATTTATTTTCTGTCTTTTTTGTTGTGGATTGACATTTAATCCTTCTAACATCACTGTAAAGTTGTCCAAAACTCCAGTGGAATACATTTGTCAACTGTTACCTAACTAAAATCTTGTGGAATAATTATATGAGATTAATTGTATTGCTGTTGCACAATTATCCATAGTTCAAGAGACACCAGAGAACACGTTTCTTACCAGACCGTGCGGATATATTAAAAGTACTCCAATCCATCAAATCTATCCTGTGTGCAATGATGCAAAAGGAGCAACGAGATGATGGAGAAAAGTTAATTATTCTGAAGTCGGCAAGGCAGAAGGAATGCTGTAATAACAAGGGTTTAAAGTCAGCAGTTAAATCAAAGCGCAATTCTATTGTTATTTCACCATTCAATGTTTAATTTAATGTTCTTATAAAAAAACACAGATATCCTTCCTCTGATGGAATTAATACAGTCATTGAATTGATTATGACTCACTGATCACTAGAATTAATTATAATATTAAAATAGATTAGATTGGGTGATGTAATTCATTGGTTCAAGGTGAGAAACGGCAGGTGAATTGGAAAAAATCTTACATTAAAAGACATCAATGTGAAACTTCTCTTGTAGTTTACTCATATAAATGCAAGATTGAAATGTATTATTCAAGTTTTTCATCATGTAATGAAAACAGCCAAAATTGCACAGATTTTGGACATTTCAATCTGAAAAATGGACAGAATGTGTACATGTCTTGGTTCATTTGGAGAATTTGGATTTCTTATTTAGTTGAGTAATGGCTAAATTTTTCCGATTTAAATCTTTTTTAAATCATTAAATCCTTGTGTATAGTCCATAAAAATCTTGGTAAGTCCAAGATTGTAAAGTTTGGTGTTTGTAGGAGCTACTTTAAGGCTGATCTTTATGTCTGAGAAAAAATTTATTGACAATGAAAGAGTACAGCCTTTGAAATTACAATGTCCCAGAGAAATCTATGGATGAAGTGGATTAAATGAAATAATAAAACATCTTTAGGAGCAGATTGGACAAGTTTGCTGGTTCCCACATGAAAGCTTTTATGTTGTGAGACCAAACTGATCAAAACCACAAAAAAAAGTAAATAGTTGCCTGTAGTATCTCGCCTTAATAGATGAAACAAATGTTTGAATAAGAATATAGCATTTTTGTTTGTTCAAAAGAAGAAAAGAAGAGCTAAGCCTTTCATTTTGTAGATGCATTTGTTTTTTGGCCTGGTCAACACACATTTCTCATTCTTACTCAAAACACTGCAACTACGGCACCAGATGGATAATTCTGGTTTCCATAATATGTACATTTGCTGAATATATTATAGTCTGATCAGGACCGCAAGATGAGTGCAAAAAGTTAAGTATTCTGAAGTCGGAAAGACGGAGAGAGCGCCATAATGACGATCTTAACGAGGATTTTGAAGTCTGGACGTTAAATGAACCGCAGTGACAGATCACCGCGGACACTGTGAGAGTCCGTGATGTGCAAACGGAGGACGGCCGATGGCTCTCAACTTTGGCCCGAATTCCCCTCTAATTTCACTTAGTTGTTTGGCCTTTCCGCTCGCCAGGCTTTCAATCTCGGCTGCCTTTGGGGGGTCCAGATAATCTCTTTGGTTGGGAGAAAATGAGGCGGACGGCGCTGGAAGCTACATTACCTCTCTGCCTTATGCACGCTCATTTTTCCCTCAGCACCATTAGCCGCTAAAGCCATTTGGAGATGCAGAGTGGAGTGGGCCGTGTTCATCAGTGAGGGCTGGCATTCCTTCAGTCAATTATCAGCAGAACTGTCTCCATGAGATGATTCTCGACTCTTGGCTGGTCTCCCTGGATCTGTTTTGGATGCAGAAGGAGGTTTAAACATGTTTTTGAGCACACATTTCAAACTGAGAGTGCGATGTGCTAAATGTTAGTGATGCCTGTAAGAAGCGTAGCAATACAGACATGGATCAGGGCAAGTAAACACTTCAATAACATCTTACATTTGAACTTGTTTATTTAACTCTTTCTGACCTATTACATATGTATTTTTTAGCAACTTGCAGAAAAGAAGCCAATAAAAATAGAGTAATACTTATTTTTGCAAATGAAAAATGAAAAAGCATACATTCATGACGACTGCACTGTTTTCTCTTACCCTCATTTCCCGCGAAAAAAGTTCAAATGTGCAGGCATAAATTCATTTGGTTCTTGTGATAGGTTTCAATATTTGTTTCTCTTCTACAGTAATGAACTTGTTGAGTCAGTGATAAAAGTTTATTGATTTGGGAGCTCTAAAGATTAGATCTTAACTATTCAATTCATAAATGAGTTCTTAAATAGTCTAAAAAGTAAGACAGAGACTTGTATCTAGTTTGAAAAACGCATTTAGAAACTTTTATTAATTTACAATTTTGAGGGATAGAAAACTGGAATTTCATCATTTGGGAAACATATGGATAGATTTTCCTTTTTTGTGTGTGAATATTTTGGTATTTTTAGTTCTATTTTCTTGTTTGTAAGATATTGATGGAATTTGAATTGTGGGGGTTTTATTGATGTAAAATATAACTTGATAGTCCTAAAAATGATACTACAGCAGCAAAAATGTAAACTCATGTTATAGGTGGCAGATCATAAAGGGTTAACTTTAACTAAAGTGTTAACCTTGTTTTGATAGAAAGCCTGCATTCCAACTCCAGTACGTCACTATTTATGATTATTTGTGTTCCTGGGCACTGTGACCAAACAACATTGAAATTCTTAATTAGCTTTCTTTCACAAGTCTAGCTTTATGAAATCAAACTTTCTAAATGAAAGCCAAAATTTTCCAAACATTTCAAGACTTTAACCTTTCGAGAAAAATATATTCTGCCTTAGCTGCTATATATTGCTTAATCCACACTTTTCTTTTCTTTTCTTCGTATTTATGCATTTGAAACCAGCAGCTCCAACAGCCCAGGGTTTCATAAATGATTGTGGATAAACCCCAAGTCTTTAAACCCTAGAGTTAATGCTTTGCACATTATTGCTTGTGTTGTGAAGTCTGAATATTTGATTCAAGGTCGCACTTACCCTGAGTGATATTATGACGGGTTCAGGGACATGCGTCATTTTCTATTTTCTGCCACTGGAAAAACACAGATATTACTGTGACATTTAAAAAAATGTTATGGACTAATTTGTTTTCTGACCTCATTTTACAGGCAACCTTGGCTTTCTGAAAGTCACGTTGTACTTCATAATTTCTATTTGTTCAGATTTTACTTAGTTCCATTATTAGCATTGATAGTTCCTGTACAGGGGTTAATCCAGAGCACATAATCTGTTTAAAAAGATAACTCTGTCATTGACCAATGAAAATTAATTTGACCAGGCAGTTGAATTGAAAACTGAATTTACTGTATGTCACTTAAATCAACATATCTATATATACAGCTGTACAAATACAAGAGCCAGGAAACTAAATTTGATTAATTTTTCATTTGTGTTCATTGCAATGCGAGAGGGCTGTGGAGTGTGCAATTAACCAATGTTTAATCAAAAGATCCAATTGTTTCTAAACATCAATGCAGTTTGGGTCTTTTCATAGCTGGGGTACCAACTTCATTCTTCTAAGAAAATATTGTGTTTACTTGTGAAGAGTATATTGTAAAAGCATCTGTCTGCATCTATTAAGAAAAGTGTTTTTGCAATCTCAACCCTGGAAGTAAGAGCCGTAAACAACACTATATTGAAGTTGCTATGCCCCCGTTTCACTTTGATGTATGATAAAAAGCATTTCTAAAGCTGTGCATGTGCCAGAAATTGAATGCGTGTGAATTTATTGTATCTCATGGTTTGCGAGTATAGGGCTGCAACTGATTATTGTAGTAGTCGACAGTAGTAATGAGGTTATTTTACCCAAATAAAACATACAAAAAACAAAACATGCTGACTGACTGCTCCTAGGTAGAGAATAGTTACATATTCTATAGAAATCCTGAATTATTCTTGTTTTTTTGCCATTGTGGTTTAACAATTCAGGTTGTCTGTTATTTTTTGTATGTTTTAGAGTCTGTTTAGTCCAGGTAAAGATTATTTAAATTGTCAGTAATTCTTTTTATAGTGATCATGATTATTATTTAGATTAGCCCAGCTTTTAGTGAGTGCTAGGAACTTAGTTAGATACACTTTTCTTTCCATGGTTTGAAAATATTGTAATGCAACTTTAATCGAGAGGTCTACCAAACTTCTATAAATGAAATGGATGGATTTGGACCAAAACTCTGACTTTGGATTACGCTTCATCATCTTGTCTGTCTCGTTTATGTTCATGAAATTAATATCGAAATCCATTTTTGTTCATTTTCATCAAGAACTAAAATTGCGACAACAACAAAAGATCAAACAAATGCGATTCCTTTGTTATTTCCCACATCGCTGACTCTGCGCTTGCACCTTACATTTCCGTGACTATATGGCCCAAACTGCACTATCTCTGCTTGCATTTATTGCTGGTCATGCTGCGTGTGAATAATTGATACGGATTCTACTTCAGATCCCGACGAGGACAAATGGTACCAGGCCACAGTCGCCAATATCCCTCTACCTCCCTTGCCCTAATGGGAGACTTCTTTAAACTCTCCAACAGTCATTTTCTCCTTCATCTTCTCTCTCGCTCTTGTCTTGTCTCCTCGTTTCCTCTCCTCTTTGGGCACCTTCTTCCAAGCGACCGACACTATTTTAAGACCAGGAGTAATCTCGGACGCCGGTGTGGAGAGTATTACAGAGGCGAAGGTGCCGGAGCATGACGGATGACCCGAACGTGAACCAATAGTCAAGTCGGAAAAGGATTCATCATTGCTTTTAGTTGGGGCTGGAGTACTATTCAGAGACACTAGATCATTCGGCAGCGGTAGCTTGGGACCGATCAGCGCCGTGAAGCAAATACCACCGTCAATGTAGAGCAGTGAGCAACCGTGTGAAATAGTGCACCAATTAAAGCTGAATTGGCAACTTCACAACTGCTGTTCCTGGTGAGATTGCGATGCATTTTTCATCCAGCTTCACTCCCTAGATAGATTATTTTCTTTTTTCAAAATACTTCTTTCTTTGATCCTGGGCAATGATCTGCAACACTACGCACAGACAGAGACACTTTTGGTCAGCCTCCGTCATGCGTGATCATCAGTCAGTGCGCTCTTTCCCACCAGGGGATAATCCCAGTCTGCACTGGTGAGGCATGTTTTGGCGACCGGCCTCGTGTGTGTGTTTAGTGTGAATAATGTCATCAGATGTCAGGGGAACAGGGAGGAGCGCAGAGGAGTGCACAAGAGCATGTGGGAACTGGTTTTGGAGGATTTGTTTGTATAATCTATGTCTCAGTCGCCACAAGAGCTCTGATTGTCTGATTGGCCCCCTGCTCCATTCACAAATTTCACTCACATTTCACTGTTGGGCAAGTACTTCTCCCCAAAAAGTAATTGAGTTTGCACTGAAAGTAACTAATTACCAGGTAAAGTAACTATTGAATTACTAACAAAATCATCCAAAATTAACCCCCGCTGTTGTTGAAGTAAAAATGTAGCTATCGTCGACCTTATTTTTCAAGTAGATCATCAAACGCACCACCAGCGTCAATTTCGGCTTCATATTCTTCTCCACAGAACTCAAAAGCACCAAAACCGACAAATGTGGTACAGTCACAGCAAGCTGGACAGGACTGTGACTTTTATGCTGCAGACGCAAACCCAAACAGTGCACTGACCAAACACACACCAAAAACACTCAGATGCACACTACATGACAGTGCCAGAGCTGAACTGCGGCCAAATAGGTATTAAAATTACAGCACTTATGAGTAATCTGACGGCTATATCAACACTCGCCTGATGCTGGTGTTTTTGAGTCGATTACTGTTATATAAAACCAGCTGTCCCTACATATATATCTTCTGTATCATACCACATCACAAACTGTTTTTTTTCCTCTTTGTATATAGTATGTTACATTGCAGGATGATGCCATTTTCTGTATCGATTGTGGTGTCTCTTGGTCTGGTCATGTGATGTGACTAGTTGCCGGTCTATTTAATTATTTTTTTTACTCATTCATGCCCTGAATAAGGCGCTACGTGGCCGAAATGCGTTTAAAACAAATCCCTTTTGAATTTCAAGACAGGTTTTTTAATGCAGTCGTACCTCGGATTCTCTCTTTTGCTACAGTTTGCCTCTGTATGGTTTTTGTGACATCATATTCTCATGCTGTGTTCAGGACTATAGATTATTGATCATTACATTGATCAAACACATGCTTTTTAACTATTTTTTTCTGCTGCCTAGTGGTGTATAAATGTATTGCATCATTACAAATGAAAAAGAATCAGATTACTTTATTTACCTCATAAATAAATACATTCAAATTGTGATCTGGATCCAAGAAATGGTGATATTCTCTGCCATCAACAAGCAGCGAGAGAGTGGATATAATCTAATGGGAACATGTATGTTTAATGGACCATGTGTTAGAACTGTGCAAAGGGGGCATTGTTTGTCGAGTGAATGAGTGAAACTGTAGGATAGTGGCTGTGATCAATTCAGTATGAATTTAAGAGATTCATTATTCGAAAACACATTAGAATTATGCATCTTAAGTAATTCTAATTTGTATTTATTTAATTTGCAGTGACGACCTGACCAAAAGGTGACACAAAAACACCATCACCAAGCATTAAAACATTTATAGTAAAAACAATAGGGTGAAAAACATGCATTGATTCTGTCAAATACTTCTGATTGAGTTTTTCAACACAGATAGAACAGATTGAGTTTTATAAAGTCTGTTATTGGTTCCAGTCACATAAAACTGAAATATTTGTTATTATTTTTCATGTCCAGTTTTGCTTTTTGAGAGCCAGGGTGCTTGTTTAATGTCCAATTCACAGAGAAAAAAAAAAAAAAAAAAGAGCTGGACTGGCTTTACTAATATGTCGTAAAGAAAACACGCATCCATTTTGTCCCATTCATTTTCTGATGTTTTTATTGTATAATAAAGGTACAAATACAACATTTGTCGTAAAGCTCTGTCATTACCGTATATGTGTTGTGGACTTGGAAGTGCATGAGACGAGCAGTAAAACCCTGTGCTATTGGCCAGAGAACAGGATGAATCCAATGTTAGGAGTGCTGCCACATCATTAGCCTGTGTACATGCTGCGAACAGGGCAACATATCGAGCCAATGGATACGACCCCTCTAACTCTGAGCTTAACAAGAATTTGCAGCCAATTCATATCGCTCTTATGTAAAATGACGGAATGAAAGCCTTTTTTCCAAAGACAATGGAAGTCGATGGAGAAATTAGCTAATATTTCATCATAAGACTCATCGGAAATGTGAAGAATATATTGAAGAACATATGGATAAGTTGGCGCTAGGACAAATAAACATCAATCATGTAGTGCGATAGATTTTTATTTGGACTATAAGAGCGCAGGATATATAGATTTCCAACAGGCATGTTTATTTCTGGGAAAATCACTCGCATTGATGGAGTAAAATAGAAGTGAATAACACAGCAAGGCCAAGCGGAGTCAGGGATCACTGTACCCAGAAAGATCTTTTCAATTTCACCTGGACATATCGAAAGGTTTGTTCCCAGTGCAATATTTCGTTGTGTTGTTGGGTAAGACACTTAAAGTCTACATGACAGGTTCTCTTGTTTTTCTAATTATGACTTAGTTTGGTGGAAGGGCACCTGTGGTAAACATTAATCAGTTCTACATCTCTTTAGTTGCAGTTTGTGCAGACATTTTGAAGTTTAAAATTACAGGAAGTAGTGCTAAGATCTAAAACAGAATCCCTCTGTGATGTCATCAAGAGGCGACGTGCCCATTGAAAATACAGGGACAATTTACAGAAACTGACATATTTTGCTGACAGTTTTAACAATCATTCAGTAAAATAAATGTGTTATCTGGTATTATTCACTGACAAATCAAAACTATTGTGTAATTTATATGGACTTTGGCTCTTGATTAGAGTCTGGTTGTGAAGTTGTAGAAATTACCTTTATGTATGTCATATTTGCTGGCCATGTTCAACCAGGAAGTAACATTATAAACTTAACAAAAATTGTCAAACTGGGGACAAATAGGCAAAATGCTCATTACATTTTAGTGAAATGTCATATAGACTATAACTATAGACTGTGAGTGGTTAGTATAATAATTTCCTTCACGCAAAACTTATATAATAATATAATAATAATAATATTTTATACAAATATCACTTTAATATAAGATAATTTGACAATCCAACAGAAAACACACACACCCTTCCTTTTTTTACATATTTTTTTCCCCCATAGCCTTATGTTCTCAATCTATTTAAACTGCAGTGTAGAAAAAAGTAGGCTACTTATATGGCAGTTATTACTATTATGAATTATTTTTGCTGTGAAATGCGCTTAGAAGCTAAAAGCGGCAGAAGAAAGCATTACTATTTAATAATTATATTGCCAAATGAGTATCTGTCTGTCCCTGTTTTGAACTGTGTCCATCTGTGTTCATAGCTTGGCCCTGTTTCTGTGCTCTTTACATGCTTTCACATCCGTGGGAGGATTGAGGATGTGCAGATATAAATTATTTGCACTTTCATAATATTTAATTTGACATCGGATTTCAAAGCATGGCTGTCTGTGCTCTTTTCTCCCTGAGCAGCACATACACAGGCGGAAGAAAAGCGCCTCTTTCTATGTGTTTTTTCTTGCATTAATGTTACAGTGAAGATTCTCTGTAATCACATCCCTCTCTGCCCACGTTCTTCATCACATCGAACCGTATATTTCTGTGATGTTGGATCCAAGTGAGCAGCAGGTAGCACTTGTCAACGTCTTCACGTCTAACCATATGTTTCTGTGAAATTAGATCCGGGTTAGCAGCGGGTGGCACTTGTTCACGTCTTTTACAGTGTGTTTTACTCTGTGAAACGTCTTCTCTTTTAAAGTTGCGTCCCTCAAACTGTTTGTAGCGTTACAGCAAGTATTTTCTCACCGCCAATAGCATAACGGCTCCTTCATGTGTACATTCGAGCTTCTGTTTGATTGGTCAAGAGTCAAGACAAGCCCATGTGTGCAACAAATGCATGGTTAATACATAGTTAAGTCAAGCACAGTTAAAACAAACAAAATGGCCCAAAGTGCTGTACAAAGGCAGTATAAAGTGCCACAATATAACAGGGCATGCAAATACAACCACAACCGCAGAGTACATGCCACCACGAAGAGCCCGCCTCACCATCCTGCCTTTACCGCCTGCATCACCCTTCCCCCACAAACAGCCTCTATATACTACAAACAAATAAATAAAGCTGTTCAGTAATTGTTTACATTAAGCATTGTATAATCAAAATAGGTTCTTCCACTAGGATTGCTGTAAATACAAAGCTTATTGTTTTATCTTTTGCTACTGTACTCCATTCATTGCAATGACACAAGTTCAGATGCTGTCACGGCTGTACAGCTGGAGAGAGAGATTAGAGATCTCATTAACTTTTTTGTTCAGTGTGATCTACAGAATGTCTGTGTCAAATTTCAATCTCTATGACAAACTAATTTTTTTCACCCCCCCCTCAAGATCTGTTTACCAAATGTATGTATGTATGTATTTCAATGGGGCCACGGTAACACGGTTGCAGATAAAGGTGTGGTCTCATTGGCTTTTTTGTTCAGAATGGTAAGAAGGATGGGCTTGTTGAATTTCATATTTTTCCAGCAAACTAAAATTTGTGGTCCAATTCAAAATTTCAAGGGGACGCTGTAGAGTAATTGTAGAACATAGCTATGTGTATTGTATACCATTACATTCAGCTCGTCATTTTGAACAAAACTTATATTAATGCCGGAAAATAGGACAATCCATGACAGTGATACACAAGTTTAAATAGTTTGAAAAATGTCTGTTTTGATTTGCAGGTTGGCCACACCTACATTTTACAAGTCAATTCAATAAATAATAATAACGGAAACTTTTTTCCACCATTGTTTTTTTCCTATAAGGACAAAAGCTAGAGTCGTGCCACTTTGTCACATTGTGCTCCATCACAAATAAACCCTCTACAAACAAGTTGACTGTTATGATTTTTTTTTTAAACCAAATTTGAAAAGCGCCAGTTTACAAGATGGCAGCTTGATTTGCACATTTAAATTGTGATTCCGAGTCGATTGTGATTAATCTTCCAGCTAATATCAGAACATTGTATTGTATTGAAATGAAACTACTAGGACTCTCAGAGCAGTCATTCTGTCAGCAGTCAGGGCTCCCATTCAACCAATTGAATTCTGATTAAATTCCAACATTCTATGGTGTAACTGCCATAGAATGTTGGTTTCCGGGCAACGGAAAATGGTTACATTTAAACCTTGCATTGGAATTATTCTGTGAGTTAAAACAAATTATGATTTCCTCAAAATCATGACAGAGTAAGTAGACTGGCGTTAACTGTATTATGTGTACCTTGTATGCTCTCCTCTTTTGTGTTGCTGCCTTTTACCCGGGTCATCTTTGTAAATGAGAATTGGTTCTCCATCGACCTACCTGGATAAATGAAGGTTAAATGAAAATAAAATACAATAAAAATGACACATTATCGATACAGGAAAAAAAAAAAAACATCTTTGAGAAGGACATATGAAAACCTAATCTCATGCATGTCAATTTATAGGCATGTGCAATATGGCGATAATATTTAAAATGTGATCTAATGTTTTTGGCGATATCTTTTTTTCTGTTGTTTCTTGTGGTTGAGATCAGAAAAAAGTTATTTTGTCACTGATCTCTCCTTGCACCTCAGTGTTGAAACACACACTCCTATTGGTCATGGATCATCATAATCTGAGAGAGCGACATGTTAAGGCATGACACTGTGGGTGAAAGTATCAATGTCTAACGTTGCAGTTTACGCACATAAATGTCAGGAAAAAAAATGTTTGTTTATTTGGTCAGGAGAGCACATGTTATTGAACATACACAATATACATGCTGTAAACACGCCGGACTGTAGCCATGGGTTTATTTCCATCCATTGTCCTGCATTCACTCTCACAACACTTGTGCATGTTTTCAGTGGTAACCGATAACTGCTGCGTTACCGTGCCACCCAAAGCATTACAACATGGTCATCAAATAAGCTATTTTATGTATAAAAATTACCAAAATGTCCCAGATTAGGGACATGTATAAACTGGAGCATCTCCTCAGGACCAGGGGTCGCCACAGTTCATCGCCGGGGACCAATCTCCAGATGTTGTGCAAGGCTTAGTCAGGATCATAGCTGGAGGATTTTACCTACTGTGCATGTTTTGGGTTTTGAAGGTAAAGACTTAGAATTAGATATCAACAATTGATATACCAATGTCTTATGTCCTCATGGGATGAAATATCAATTTACTCAATTTACAATTTAATCAAGTTACTAGAACTGCAGCGATTAATCTACTAATCGACTATAAAAAAGAATCCACTGTTGATAATCAACTAAGTTAACTGAATTATACAGACTCTAAAACACATCAAAAGACATTTTATAACAAAGCCTGTGACATTAATACATAAAAATATCAAAAAAGAACTACTAATTATTGCTAATGCAATCAATAATACGGTTTATTCATAAATATTCTCTATCTAGAAGCCTTCAACATATTTCAACCTTTATTTGGTTGATAATGTATTTAAAACGTTTAAATATACATAGAAATAATAGTTTGACTAGTCAATCAATCGAAAAAATAAATGCTGACTAATCAACTACTAAAATAATCGATAGTGACAGCCCTAGAAGTTGCAATGTTACATGTAAATCTATGGATTAAATGAAATGTTACACATCCTTAGGAGCAGACTGGAAAAGGTTGTTGTTTCCAGGTGAAAGCTTTGATGTGGAAAGAGCAAACTAGATGATGTTGAGAGACCAAAACAAAAAAGACTTTTGCCTGTAGTGTCTTATTAATGATGTGCAGTCTCAGAAGCAGCAGATGAGATACATTTCCCTCTAAATGACAGTAAAAATGCACCAAATCTACATGAATTGGGGGAAAAAAAAAACATGATCTGACATATACCCATACATCCATACGTGTTCTCTGACTGCATTTCAGCATTTTCATATCGGCAATGGACGCATCTCTGTCAGGGATTTAGTTGAATTTTGTCGAAACAAACCAGACATCACTGGAGTCCGGCGCTGTAAATAGAGACACGTTGGCACAGATGAGCTACAAATGGGAGCGTGATCTGACAGCTGCACTTCAGGGTCCATACCTCCCGCTTTCCCACTCCCCGCATGACGGCCGCTCCATCTGACTCATCCACAGACAATCAATAAAACATGTCTCCATCAAAGATTTCTCTGCATTAGGATGTAAAAGGAGAGGTCAAAACAAGCCTCAGATAGCACACCAGAGACACAAAAGAGAGGTTTGTACTCCGCAGGATAAGTTTTATCAATTTAGGCTTGCTGAGCTTCTGTTCTCAGCTATCGAGCTCAACTGAACTCATCAAGTGGTCATTTTGCTTTTAATTGTGTGAGAAAAAGGGCCTTGCAAATAATGAACTAGTCATTGTGTTAGGGCTAGGTAATGTGGCCAAAAAATAAGAACCAACATTTATTTTGACACGCTAAACGATTACGGTTTTAATCCATATCGCTGGTGACTGTTGCTCTTTAAAACGTGGATAGTTCAGAACATTATTATACGCCTAGGATAACAATTAACCACTCAACTCTTACTCTTAAATATCGTAGCTTAGTACAAATATACACAAATTGTAGGCCTTTGGGGTGTTAAAACCTTTGTCCATTACTCTGAAAAGTAAAAACAAGCTTGGACGTGCAAGAAATGCAAGATTGTATTTTTACGATACGCATATTACACTTGTTATTATCACGATAACGACGTTTTAGTTTAGGTTTAGTGGGCTTTAAGTTTTTTACTTTACAGTCGTTCCCAACCTTTTTTGTCAAGTAAGTTTTGTTTCACACTCCGAGTACCCCTTCATTTGACTTTCAGACAAATAAATGGGTTTACTAGTTGAGTGACTGCCTATGCATAGGCAGTCACTATTTGTTCTTGTATTTTCCGGTTTTTCGGCACGTTTCACAGGCCACAGTTTTTAAATTCTTTTAATTTTTTTGCATTTTTCAATAGTTCCTAGTCTTCTAATGTCTGCTATTACTTTTGGTACATGTACCTTTTGTAGTTTTTTCATAATTTGCCGAGCAGTTTTTCCCTATCTTTTACAGTGGAAGCCTTTCTATTTGTCCTCTACAGGAAAGTTTGGTGTTTAAACAGTTTGTGGCAGGTGCACGGTGGCAGAGCGGCTAGAGCTTCTGCCTCCCAATGAGGAGGTCGTGACTCGTGGGTTTGAATCCCGGACCATACCAACATCACACAAATTCAATTGCGCAGTCACTCGCAATAGCTTCAGCTATTGCAACAGCATCTAGTTGAATATAGTCAGTTATTGCTATTGTATGTATTGCTTTAATTATTATTATGGTCCAAGGTATTCCAAAGAGATGCTAAATTTACAATTAATGGCACTTTTTTATTCAGATAAAAGTACATTTCATCTTCATTTAAAACCTAAAATCATTTCCCCCTCAGTACCCCTTGGTAATTCCTCAAGTACCTCTTAGGGTCCCCGTACCCCTGGTTGGGAAACACTGTCTTAATGTACATCAAACTTAGATGTACAATTACAACATAATGTAATAAAGGCCGGTCAGAAAGAAGCTATTTTATTCACAAAAAATGGTCACGAGGTGGAGAGGAGAGACACTGCGTTGACCTTAATGGACTGTCGCTCTGTCTCTCTGCGGATGTGGACTGAAGGATCGACAAACTCGCTGTTCAAACGCTTGTACTGTGTGCCTCAACTAGAAGATTTAGCCATTTTTCACATCGTCATATAATAAAAAAACACAAATTAATCAAGTTATTTTGATTGTGATTCCCTAAATAGTGGTGAGAATTGTTTCCTTTTTGATTCCAAAATCCAAAACAAAATAATTTCTATTTTGAAATAGTTCGGAGCTTGTTCTTCTCTTTTAAAACCTGGAGAAAAGCCACTCATCTAATTTACAGTGGCTTTTAAGATCATGAGTCACTTCTTTCTCAACAGAACATTGCACTTTACAGCGTGACAGAGCCTCGGGGGCATGTGTGAGCTACTTTTGTTGCCACATCTGGTGTACTGTAGACCGACTGATGCAAGGCTGCCAATACGTGCCCCTCTGACCACCATTATTGATTGAGTGGTTTATTTATTTATAGCTACCTTACTTACATTACACTGTGATAGATAAAACTAGCAAAACGTAGTGTGTACTGTCCACATAAATGATTGTAAAAGTACATAATTACACCTGCATTTGAAAAAACATCTTTCATTATAAACTACTTGAAGTGTGATGAAGGGAAACCTCTAAACTACCTCATTACTTTGCATTCATTCACCATCAATCGAACACCTCAAAACAGATAAACGATTGTTTCTGTTGTCAGGCAGTAGTTGTATCCAACCTGGTACACCGGAACAAAAGTCCAAGTTCAGCTTAGCCCCCGCTCACTGCTGGAGAGAATGCGGAGAAGTATTGGCCTACATTTTCTGGTCCTGCCCAATCCTTCAACCATTCCGGACAGAAGTGACAACAATTATTTCTATCAACCGCTCCTTCACAGCGCTCTTGGCTGTTTTTCTGACAAGATATCTGCAGATGTTTAAAAAGTCCATACCAAAATATTGTTTGCAGAAGCAGCTCCCCACCACAAACGTCTTCATCTCCTTGTAGAAAATAGCAAAACTAATGGAGCGTGTGACTTATACTTTGCGATCTTGGAAAAAGGCTCTTATTAAATGCGACGTGACAGTACTCAGTGATTCAGACGTAACAAACGTGAAATTTTTGTTGTTGACGCCACCCTGAATTGTTCCTTTGTGTTACAATACAAACTAAAAATCTAAAAAGTAAAAAAAAGTCTCACAAAGTTCTAAAGAATGAACTAAAAACAAATATTCAGACATAATTTTTCCATTGCGTATCAACTCTGAGTTTTCTTTCATTCATATGCTTTTTTTTTGTTTGTTTTGTTTTTGTATTTCTATGGACCGAAGAAAAATAAACTAACTAACTCTCAAAGGCTCAACTAGGTCCTTCACTAGATGTTGTTGCTCTACACCCAGTCAAACAAACATTTATTCAATTACAGTTGCTTTTATTGCTCAAAAATACCTTGAAATACATGTATTCTTGGTGTAAGCGGAGTCACTTGGCCTGGAGGCATCAGCAGCTCTTCTCCATAGCACTAAATAAGTTCAATGTCGTACTGTGAAGCGTTTTAGACAAAGCAATAACATCTCTGCAGTGGTGGACATATCTTTTTTTGTTTCGGGGTAAGAAAACAAACAAAAACAAAATTGCTCCATCATCTCAGCTGCCAGCCTTGTTTAGATCTCGCTCTTAAAAGCAAGACACTTTGTTGTTTGGTTTCCTGGCTGTCCTCAACCCACTGCGGTGACGTTCATTTTATTTTGCAGATATTTCTTTTAGATTCGAGGCGGCATGAAACCTTTGAGCAGTATGTGAATTCCGACCGTTATGTTCTTTTTTCTCTTTCTCACGTATGGCGTCTCTGGTTTGTCCTAATGCAACCTCTGCTAAATGCCTCTCGTGTTATTTCAAGCCAGCTGTACTAAAGGAGGGCGTTTTTTTTCTCTTTCTACCTCTGCAGTCCAAAGATCTTCGATGAAAAGCCTGACTAAACACTGCTCTATTAGTGAATTCTTCGCTCCTGGTAATTCATTCACGGAAAAAGTTGATGTTCAGATTTGTCCACGGAGCCTTAACTTTGGCGCATTAATAATGTGCGATCGTAGAAATGTGGAGTTTGTCATGGCACCTGCCTACACTGGTGACATGCTGATTATCACATCCAAGTAACGGCGCGGTAGAACCACATTCCGGTGACTTTTGGAGGCTGGGTGTTAATGTGTTTTGTCAACTTCTCTGCGAGCTGCGACAAACAGCTCTTTGTATACCGGTTGTTTGAAAAAAAAGATTGGGTAACTTTATTTATCCTATACTGTATTGTTCCAAGATTTGTCCTGTTTTTATGTATTTATTTATGTATTCATAGGCAAATATAACGATGTCATACAGTATAGTAATTCATGACAACAAAACAATAATCGACAAACAGGACAATATACACAGACATTAAATAAAAAAAGAATAAACAAAGCGCTTGTACCACATTTAAAACTAAGCATAAAGCAAAGGACAGCTCAAATGAAATTCCAGAAAGAATATAGTCAATTTGTTGTTGTGCTCAGGTAGATAATTTGTTTGCTTAGTTTGAATTCAGGTGATGAAAAGCACTTTGAATTCATTTTTGGTCAAATTTAGCTCTCCACTTGCCTTGCCTAAAAAAACAAACATTTTCCCAACTAAATATTCAGAAAAGGTAATTCATTGGAAAAAAACACATATAATATTTTTTGGAATAATTGACATTGACAGTATAGGATTGTACAGAAATCAAAAACACATAAGGTCAAAAATAAAAAAGAGATGTTAAAATGTGGAGTAGACGCACAGAAAAGTGAAATAAATTGAGTAAAAGCTGAGGATAAACCGAAGTTGTGTCTTTTTATGTTTACTCTGGCTTTAGCCACGTCTCACAGCGACACAAACATCTTTTTGTCAATCACTGAGATCGGCCTTGGGAAGAAAAAATATAATGTAGGTACAATTTTGATTTTATTAGGAAAACATTGATTTATCTTACATCTGCACATCTACTTAGAAACGCAGTCCGCCAGTAACAAAAGCCTGAGCGACCAGGACTAGAGGAAACATGGCTTTTGTCCCTGTCTAAAAAGGAAGAATCTTGCATTACTTCAATTGCATATTGGTTTTATTGCTTAAAAATACCAAAAAGCACAGAAACAAACCTCACATTCTTACTGTGAGCAGGTTTTTCCTCCATGGAGACAAATAGATAGCGAACCCTCCAATTAAGTTCCATAGCGCACCTTTACAAACGCACTCTGACGATAAACTCCAAAACCACACTTTGTCTGAAAGATAAATCGTGTTTTGTGGCAGTGCGCCGCTCTTTGCTCTTGTTCCCTGTAACTCTATGTGAAGTGGTTTATTTATAGCGCCATCTGCACGTTACCATACGTGCCCCCTCCATCGCCGGCTCCCCCACGGCTCCTCCAGTTTCAACAGCAGCAGCAGCAGCTTTCTATCAGAATATTTTGGGCTCGCTTGTGACAACTGGCCTTCCCTGGCTCCTGCGCGCTCCGAGCGAGTGTGCGGCGACACGATAAAAGACAGATGTCAGACCTAGACAGGGATAGCATGGAGGAACGGAGGAGAAACCGGAGGAGAAAAGGACGAGCCGCCGCCAAATCTGCAGCGGTGGGCGGAGAGAGAAGGGGGCCATAGATAGCAGCAGAGTGGCACATGTATAATTGACAACCTATGCCTCCTCTCCATAGACTTTATGACATTTTCGCTCTGTAATCTATTTTTCTGGCGTGGAGCAGTGCTGGGGAAATGGCAGGGCTGAGCTTGGCAAGAGACGACGGAGGGTAGAAATGCCAAAGCACTTCTCGACATTTTTCCCGGTTCGCGCTTGCACTTTTAGGAGGAGGCAGGTCTGTCACTGATAAAAGTGGCGCAGATGGGAGTCAGAGCGGCATTGAGCTGAAACCAGTGGGGTCCTTCTGTGTGTTGGAAAGTGCAGGTTTGTTGATGTGAAGAATGGGAGGGATGAAACGATTCGAGTCGATGTAAAAATGAACAGATGTCAGGGCTGAAAAGAAACTTGTGTCGCCGCTGGAGGTTTGACTGTTTCCCCATTGAGTGCCATTCAACAAGCGGCGGGGGGAGGGCGATATTGTTGGTCATTTTACAACTTACCAACTGTCTAATTAGAGCTGGCTGACCAGTATCACAATAACCCTTACATTATGAGAGCAACAGTGTTTTATTTTCTTTTTTCACATAATTCAGTTTTTCACAAATTCAGATACTTAACATGCTTTTTGTTTTTGTTTTTTCCCTTAAGACTTAAGCAAGGTAACAGGGCTGCACAATATATTGCAAATTCACAATCAAATCGAAATTGCAATTTGAGTTGTTGCAAATATCAAATAGCAATGCCAGTGTTGTAATGCACAAATCAAGAACAGGAAAGCAGAAGATAGTAGATGCATATCAGAAAACACAAGATAAAAAGCTTTAAAGATAAACTTCAATCTAAGGATAAGATAGAAACTCTTGTGTAATAAGTAGCCCTGATTTCTGCAAAGAAGAAAATATCCTGTCTTTTTATACCTTTCTCACATTCTTGTACACTGACTGACTGGGTGGCAAAAAGCTGTTAATTAAACAGCTGTTTCTCTCATCTATAGCGGAGGGCAGATTTTAAGCCTGATTTTCCTCAGATTTTCAGTCAGTCTGTCATCTCTGAAGTCAGATGCAGCTGCTTCAGTCTCTGTTCTGGACCTCCATTAGAACCGCAAACTGTGCACCACAGAAAGACACGACTAGTTGCAATCATTCTAACATGTTTGAATTTTAAGGTTATTGTTGACTGACATTATTGTGCACACATGGGCCAGAGGTCAATGAAAAGGACCAGATACACTGGTTAAAACTGGGATAAAACTTTCTATTTTCATCTTTTCAGGCGAGAGAGATGCACAAATAATGACAACCAACATATACAGTATGTATCTGATAATTTAACATCAAATGAATAATGCAGAGAGACTACTTTTACACAGCTGAAGCGCATCAAACATCAACAAGTCCATTCCCCTCACTGTTACACACCTCGGCCTCTTTTCCTCTGGTGTCTGACGTCCTCATTTGTTTGGACATAGCTCCAAATGGCACAGGTTTCCCTTATGAAATCCACAAGAAAATATGTCCAACTTCTTCACCTCTCCTGCCACTTTTAATGTCCGTTTGAGAAAATCCTGAGGCCTAGCGCAAAACAACTTTGTTTTGATCGGCAAGTGATCACATGACGCTATTTAACCAATGAAAAGTCAGGAAACACGAACCCAACCTCATGCGTTTCCTCTCCTCATAGCCTTCTTTGTAAACTTACATCTCAAATCTAATTGGATTTTTTATTTTTTATTTTTTTGTTCAAAATTGTGCAGCTCTGCTTGTTTAATTTTTTAACAAAATCACACTACTGTACACTGTCTGCATCTAACAGTAAAACATTTAATCACAGCCCGGAATGAAGAGGCCATTTAACACTTTGGAATGGCAAAGCTGTTTTAAAGATGCAAATGCTCGAAATGTCAATATTAAATAGGAACAAGTCAGATTAATTTACTCCTCCTTTCATTGTGGGTCATTGTTGGAAAATCTGCGTGTAGTTTTTGCTGTAGACTTAACTTTTCCGATATATAGCCCGTTAACGAGTCATCTGTACATGTCAAAACATAATCCCTCTGAACTGTAAATCTGAGGAATTCTTCTTAGTTAACGGTTTCTCGCAGACTAATTACACCTCTGCTGAAAATATCTAGTTTTCTCTTTTTGCGCACTTTCTCTGATCTTATTAAAACAAGCATTTTAATCAATGATGTTGATTTGCTATGAGGGGCTCAATAGTACACGGCTTTACAGAAGAGACCTTGCACATGGAACACAATATTCCAAACAATGTATAACTGGTTTCAGGAGCTCTTTATTCCACACTGGACATGCCACCGTGCACCATAAAGCATGTTTCCACCTCGTGCTGACAGAATCCCATTTATTTCTGGCTCGCTGAAGATAAGGTCCGCTGTAGGTCGCAGTCACCTTGCCGGAAACTATTTTCATTTAAACAATTGTGCTGTGAAATTCTGCCGACTGTCCACCACCGTGTCTCCGGAACAATCGCTCATATCCTGCTCCGATCAGATCATTTCTCCGCTGTTACAGGCATGGCTCGGCACAGGGAAGAAAGAACAAATACCAAAGAGAAGTTTTCAAAAGATGTGAGATCTAAAGTCTGTCTAACTTTTACACAACAAAAAAGTGAAGATTTTTTGATGGAAGAATGACGGTCCAAAATTTTGAAGGTAAATAAACTTGAGAGCGTCTTCAGTTTCTTCTTGTTAGTCCCGACTTGACAATTCTTATCTGTCACCTCGCTGAATTTGTTATTGCAAGCATTACTGTTTCCGCAACTTCCTGCTTTCAGTGTGTCACCAGCTAACAGCTACCTGCTCGACCTCGTGTCGCAGCGTGTCTTTGATAAACAAACTCAAACCTGGGACAATGTGTAAAAAAAAAAAAAATGTAAAGCAGGAGTTCGCTGTGGCAGTTTTTCATGATGCTGTTTACTTTTCTGTGCTAAAAAGAAGACTCGAGCCAAACTTCTGTTCAGCGACAAAAAAGTGTTACAGATACTGAGTCTTTACTTCAAATATATTGCTGTAGTAGACTATTTTGCTAATCAATTATCATGATAATGAAGCGCACCATTCCCGCCCATAAGCCGCAGTTCTGGAAGTCAAATTTCTCGTTCCTTTTTGCTTTAGGGATATAGAAAAATTCAAATATTACAAGTTTAAGGACATGACGGAGGCTTACCAGATCTGTGGCAACTGATGTCCTCAACGCGGTTGTTTCCAGCTAAAAAAAAAAATTAAATTTACCATAATGTTTTAATAACATAGCGGTTTATAAAGTTTCAGGAACAGATTTTAAATAAAAGTATACATCTCATGCATATGGCTCTATAAATATACTTACCACATAACTGATTAGCCTTGAGCAAGCTTTCAAAAAACATTTATTTTTATTTATTGATTTTATTTATTTATTTATTTTTTGTCCGGAATCCCTTTGGGGGAAAATGAATGGAAAATTTACTTCTAGAACCAAGGGGTGGGCAGTCCATTCAGCTCCGTTCAGGTCACAATATAATCATAGAAAACATAACAAGAACGATCTTATTAAACTTTTGAACTATTGACTTATTAAAAATAAATCCAGTCTACACTCTGAACAAGTTATCCTGAATGTAAAGTGTACTCACATTTGAATTTGATTTGAATTGGTTGTGGTTATTGTGGTTGTTGTGGTTGTTGTTGTTAATGTAAGTGTTGTTGTAGCTAGTGTTGTTGTTGTAGTTCTAGTTAGTGTTGTTAGTGTTTTTAATAAAAGGAAAACATACCTACGCAATAATTTGATTTAATCCCGGGCTGAAATGACATCGTAAACAGAGGTACATTGAAACTATGCCTGTGCTACCCCAGCTTCAACACCAGCTATGCACTCTAAATGTATACAGTACAAAAACAGCAGCAACTTTAGTTTTCTACTTTAAATCTAATACCAATAACCATGATATAAATTCTTGAATCACTGAATCCACTACAAAAAAGGGAAATTAGAATACATTTTTAAGAAGATACTTACAATCTAACAATGATACTTCTTGCCTTTGTGTGTATTTTTTTGCGTTATCGCGGAGTTAATCTGTTTTATAATTTACATTTTTATCTAAATATATGTCACTTTTCTTGTGAGGGGTCCGCGACTTGCTTGCACGATGTCATCGCTTTGCCTGAGATATTCCACAGCATCTATCACCACAAAGACAAGCATGTGTAGCCACCAGACCAAGATACAGGTCAGCTCTGTGGAGAGGCGAGCTTGCTCACAGTAAGAATGCACGTTTTAAAAGGTTTTTTTCCTTCCTTCCTTAAAAAAGAAACGGTTATTAAATTAGATAAACGCAAGATTGACAAGATTGTTTGTTTAATGATGTTCTGTGTTACATTTCATATCATATCACCATCAGCTTAAGCCGTTATTGTTTTTACACCTTCGCTCTGTCTCTGCCGTGTATTTCCTGGTGCATCTCTTCATGTGTGAACTTGCTGCACTTGTTAATGGGGGAAGAGTGGCTGCTGCATTTACATTTTCTTTGTGAACTATAAAATCATATGGGTTTTAATTATCATAAGTGATAAAGTATGCAATTAAGGGCTCGCTTCGGAAACGCACGGGAGAAAGATAATTGCCAACACACACAAACAACGTGCAAGTAATATCCTCATTCTTGTTCTAGTTTATAAAAGTCTCAAAGGAATATACAATAGCAGCGGCGCATATGATTTTTTTTGTGGAACCATTTCCCCCAAGGTAGAGGCTCAACTAAGCAAACACGCTAACACCAGACCCCCACTGTCTAAATCCGCGCAGGCAATACTTTTCTGTGCTACGTACACAAGAACACAGCGACAAGACTTAAAAGAAATGAATTTTATGATGAAAGCAAACATGTTAATCGAATAAGTGCAATTTTCAAAAGCAAAGTAAAAGGATATACCCCCCGGCAGGCTGGAGGAGCTTATTTGATTTGTGAACACAGTGATTTTTCTCCCCTGTGCGCTCCTCACTGCGCCTGTGATTGGCTCGGCTTGACTGAAGGAAGTCATTTGTGCAACAGTAAATCATTTTGTTTTGTGCTAATAGAAAATGGGCTGTTCAGCAGTAACTCCCCAAGGCCTGGATGTAAAGTAAAGTATCCATTTGGAGGCTATGGTTCTTCTACACGTTAACCTGAGGGTAGTAACGGCTTCAAATTATAACCCAATTAAGTGTCAAATTATGCCACCACATCAAACGTTTGCGCTTCTATTACTGTTTGTTATAAGCATCGCCTCAAATGCCAAAAAAAATGTCATGTGCTGCGTATTTGGATTAAAGATGCACATGCCACTTTTCTAGTGGAGGGTCGCCACTTCTCCTCCAACTATATGTTACCACTTTATTATAACTACGCCTTAATTAACTTTAATCAAGCATGAACAACACCCAGGTGTAGGGTGTAGTCTTTTATAAAGTCTTATCAATTTGATTTGATTTATTGTGTATTTGGTCAAAATATTGATCTTTAGGAACATACATGATATACATGCTGTAAACACGTCAGATTGTAGCCCATCTGTCCTCACAAACACACTCCGCTTCACACACCATGGTATACTTGCTGGTATATACTGGATGCAAGGTGGGAGAAATGTCTTGCCCAAATACCACCTGATGACATCATGCATAATGCAGTCAGACCAGTGGCAGCCGGTCAATAGGCCACACCCCCTAACTTGACCCAAGTAAACAAACATGAATAAACATGAATTAATAATTATATTTTTGGCTATATATTGCATATATTGTGTAAAAATTGCTGTGTTTCTACAGGGTATGTGTTTTGATAATGTTACACATTAGTCTTAGTGCATTATTTTGCGTGCGCACAGATTAGGCGTGTATGTGAGAGCCTGAAGGTTTGACCAACTCTGGAGCTTCTCTCCATGAGTTTACATCACAGTAAAGTCCGTCCCTCATAGGCAGAAGTGTACCTGAGTACAGGGAGTGGGATTTACGCATTTCTGTCATATTTTTGACCTATTGCGATTGAGCTGCAGTTCTACTTTGGCACATTTTTCTACTGTCGGTGACAACTATTTTAGCTTCAAATCTAATCTTCAACCTCATATGTACTAATGTAAAATACAGAAATCATTTTGTCATACTATAAGGCTTATCCATGGAGGATCTGGACTGAGAAGTGAAGTAATAACATTGGAACACAGCAATGAATGTGCATGTACAGCTCAACAGGATAAATATGCACGTTTGAATCCTACTTTTTTCCCCCTTTTTTCCTTTTCTTTTTATTGATTTGATGGTTTTATAATATAACACCCCCCCCCCCAAAAAAAAAAAAAAAAATATATATATATATATATATCAGCCGCCACTGAGTCAGACCACTGGTTTCTGAAAGGGAAACAACCAAAAACAACAACAAATGTGTTTATTAAAAGAAACATTATATATGTGTTTTTGATGAAGAAACATTGGTTACAAGTTCAAAATGATCAGTGTTTAGCGTATCTCAGGAAAATCTTTACCATTTCCACCTGCCTTTTTTATTGAATTGTTAATCTTAATACAGCAACAGCTTCACAAAGACTCGCTCACATTGTACCTAACAATGGCGAAGGTCAGCATGTTATTTTTGCATGCAGCTGTGAATGTGTATGTGATAAGCCACTGTCCATAAGAAAGCATTCATATATAACAGCCTCCTACAGCTTCTCAAAGTACACTCTGTGGTGTCTAACATACGTTGAGTCACGGGGGTTCTTGGGGGATAGTGATTCATGTAGTATTGGAGCTATTTAAAGGATTTCTGTAACGCATGCATTTTCCCACACTCACAGATCATTGCCTGGAAAAGCAAACGTTGTTTCAACTTAAGGATGCCATCTGTGCACTCAAATTACATTAAAGGTCTCAGTTTTGAATTACTTTGGGTTTGACATAAAATGGCAAGTCGGAAACAATAATTTAGATGTTTTTTGTACATATTTTATTTCTTAATTTAACATGTTTATCTGCCTTTTTGAATATATTTTTTATAGATATATATTTTTTTTCATCCCAATGACACGATGCCCACTGAAAAATAGAATGATGTAGTTTATTCTGTTCATAGCAGTGAAGAAGGCTGAAATGAGCATTACATTGTCGAGACCAAATAGCCATTGCACAAAAGACTGTATCAACGGTCGGGTCTCATCTGTAAAAAGATGACATGAAAATGAATAATCCGGCTTCCTGACAATCGGTGTTCAGAGACGAGACATGAGCATGACATGAGTTATGTTTTGTCAGTGCATACACTTTCAGAACGACTTCCACATGAAGCTTTTAAAGGGCCCTTTCTGCTACAGGGACTTTTTTGAGCTTTTAATGTTCTAATGTTCTAACAATGTTCCGTCATCAAAATCATACGTTTCAGCTGCATTCACACTGTTTTGTTGTTGTTCACTGAAAAATCTTCCCCACTCCAAGCATCAAAGACCTGTTCTGCTGAACTTCCATCTGAACTTCCTGGCTCTGGGACGTATTTTCAGACTTCATACATCACTTATCCGACAATCTTACACTGTTTTAAGCCCTTAAATCATCGCCCAGAATTTCTGTGGTCTAAACACGTTCACTGCTGCTGCTCACCCTCATCATAATATCTGTTGAACTTCACTAAATTGTGTGAGCGCTAAGGTGCCAACTAATGGCTGGATGTACTCTGCAAGTGTCATTTGACAAAGGCTGATAAAACCTTTCATGTAATGAATAGTGAACATTTTTTTTGTTTCAAAACATAAGATGGAAAATTTAAGGTATTTAATTGCATGTTTAAAGTCTAATAACAATGTGAAAAATGCATACTATTTTTTTCTTTTAAAATTAGATTACTGTACCTTTGAATCTTTTCTACCATGGACCACTCGACTCATTTTATTTTTTGTAGTTTTCTATTTTTAATCCTTTTTTTTCTCTGTATTGTAGTAGAAAAGAATCATATAATACAATACAACCTTTTTGTACCTGCTGTGGTAACATTAGTTTCCCCTTTGTGTTATTACAAAGAAAGCCTTATATGATCTTGTGCAGACGCACAAACATTAGCCAACTATATGCCACTAACAGACGGATTCTTTGTTGCGATGAAAAGAGCAGCAATTCAGCTGTTCACAAAGAGACCGACATGTACTTGAACATTTGTATGGCACAATTGTTCAAAATGGTTGCACTCCTGTGGCCTCTTACTTGTTATTAATCGGCTGTTGTTTGGCCCGGCGGGTAATGCCTCGCCACCGCTTTATTTTCTGTTGACAGCCTTATTATAACCTTTCCACTCATTTGCATAGGTAATCAGCATATAGTTTCTGAACCTGTTAAGATCCAAGATGGCACAGCTAATTGGCAAACGTAAAACTGTAAAAGGTGAGTCTAATAAAGTGTAGTCGAGTCACAGCTTGGGACAGATTACCTTGTTTTGTTGCTTGGCCTCCGCTCCGTTGAAACACGAGCAGGTTAATTGCCTTGGCCCAGCTTGTAATGACAGAGAATTCGTCTGGACAATTCAATCTTTTTAAGACCAGAACATGAACGAAGCTCACTTGGTAAAAACAAAAGTGAGAAAATGAAGGCATGCCTGTTGAACAGAGGTGTTTACAGCTCTGATATTTACCTCAGCAACGGAAAAGGAGAAAGATTCATTTGTATTCCTTATGAGCTGTGTTTGGCAAATGATGTCATCCTGCTGCATCAATGTAAGACGTTCAAAATGACAGGATGTTTTAGAAGCTCGTCTTTTAAATCAGTGTTCCCTTTAACTATCTATCCCTATATAGTTGATGATGCAGAGGCCTTTTCTTATGCCTTTGCTGTTCAAGTCTTATGTTTATTTTGGATACTAAAGTCCTGACAATTTGAATGACAAATGTGGATGACAATGTTTTTCCATCAGATAAATCAAATTTGTTTAGAAATGTTTAGAAAATCCTTCTACACATTGACCTATAATGTCTAGTTTGTAAAACAGAATTTTGCAATAAAACATGTTAGTGTTGTGATTATTGTGAGAAGAAACATTACAGTTTTACAATCATTCAGAATTACTGGCACCAAGACCAAACACAAAATACAAGTACATCACAATTCCTTAAGACCCCGTGAAAAAACGACAGCTCAGTAGCGCCACCTCAAGAATCAATTAACATGGGGCCAATGAGAGCCTGACCTGAAAAAATTGAAATGGAAAAATACAAAACATCCCCCGAAAAATAGAGCTAGTCTGGACAAAATATCCTCTTTGACCCCGCCCTAAACCCAACAGGAAGTCGGCCATATTGGATTAAACCCATGACTGACCAAAGCGCACACCTGTGTACTTTTGACTCCTCCAACAGTTTTCATCGGAAACACTTCAAATTTGGCCAAAGGACACTAACCCCATGTGGAATGAAATAACATGATTTTGATACGACTTCAGATGCGGTCATGGTGAATTTCAAAAAATCAAATTTTTTTGAAAATTTTGACAAATTATGGATCTTTCAAACAATTTTTCTAGGAAAACACTAATAGAGCGTTTGTGCAGATTTGAAAGCTGAACGTAGTGATATGCAAAAGCTGTTATCTAATAAAATGGCTCTCTAGCGCCCTCTTCAAATTTGATTTAAAAAAAATCATGACAACTTGTTTGTCAAGGACTCCTGAAAAAGTGTACAGAGGGTTTATTTGTGATGGAGACATGACTATAGCTATTGTCCTTATAGGAGAAAAATAATAATTATTAAAAATAATAAATAATAATTATCATTTTTCTACGGGTAACCACCCTTAATTTAACCCCCTGAACATTAACGAAAAGTCCATTTTATTTTACCCAAAATTCGAAGCCAGTGAAAAATTTGGTTTTTTAAAGTCCAAAATTAATT
This sequence comes from Rhinogobius similis, assembly GCA_019453435.1. Lineage (NCBI taxonomy): Eukaryota > Metazoa > Chordata > Actinopteri > Gobiiformes > Gobiidae > Rhinogobius > Rhinogobius similis. Next base: position 29,257,439 of record CM033625.1, read on the forward strand.
AATTAATGAATTATGCAAAATGATTCGCTAGCACCAAAATACATTATGGCAATGTTCTACAATTGCTCTACAGCGCCCCCTTGAAATTTGTAATTGGACCAAAAATTGTAGCTTGCCGGAAAATTTTGAAATTTGGAACGCACATCCTTCTTACCATTCTGAACAAACAACCCAATGAGACTACACCTTTATCTGAAACTGTGTTACCGTGGTAATGAAAAATATGTGTCATTGAAATACATGGGATTCGGTAAAGAGAGATTTTGAATGGAGTGGTGAGTGTCGTTTATCATTATTATTACGGTCTTAATGCTCATTGCTGATTGAGATGCGTGGATGTATTTGTAGTATTTTGTACATGTGCGATGATGTGTGACTGTGTTGAGGTCAAAGAGCGGACATTGTGATTTGCTCTTATTCTTGACTGTAATTGCATTTTATAATTTCATCCGGCAAATCGAGGTCCTCTAAAAGTAGCTATTTAGCTATAATCGGGTGCGGAATATCTGTTTTATGTTACTAAATATCTCTGTACACTGTCTAAACTAAAAAAAGATGGAACGCTGTAGTCATTTAGTCGATTAATTGATTAATTAATAATTTTCTTTTTTTTTTGACAGTTTAATCTGCCTTTTCACTTGTGAGGATACTGTTTACTCTTCTCTGTGTACATAGTAGTTTTGGTTAGAGATTAAAATCGTTTTGAGAGCTTTTAAAGGATTTTAGGAAGGTTAAGGTACACTTTACCAAGTAGTGAAGTTTGTCCTCATCCTTCAATGCCATTGGAGCAAAACGTCGGAAGCGTGGTTTCTCAAACAAAGTGGAGCCTTTCTATTTAGTGTTTCATGTTCTTTCAGTGTGTGTGGTGGTACAATGTGATCGCACCGCTGCTCCATGAATGTGTCTTTTCCTACGGTGCAGATGTATTGTTTATGAATTGTTTCCCCGTAAAACTATCACAACTTTTTTTTGTATTTCATTCAGTGTCACTAGCAGTTGGTTTTCTGTAGCCTCCCACTCCATACTGATGCTTTGTGGCTCCTGCTTCTGCACAAATGGAAGTTTGAATGGAGAGATTGCAGCGTGGACGTCTCTGTCTCCTGGTTGTGGTGAATGGCTCCGAGACCAAGTGTAGAGACAAATGGACTGAAGATTTAATTAGAGATTAAAGCGAACATTGTATTCACTATCAACAAAGTAAAAAGAAAATGTGTAAAGAATTCTTTCCACACATATTTCAGCAAGTATGTAATTGACCATGTGTCCATTTTGAACGGTTTTTCATCTGCAGAAGTAGACTGGGAATGAGTATAAAAACGAACAGACATTAAAAAATGTCAAAGAACACTTGCAAGCAACCTTTTTAAATATATGTTAAGACCTCATGGCTTAAACCTTTAGACCAGTGTTTCCCAACCAGGGGTACGGGAACCACATGGGGTACGTTAGGAATTACCAGGGGGTACTTTTACGTTTTTAAAGAAGATGAAATGTACTTTTATCTGAATTAGATCTAAATTTACCATCTTTTTTTTTGAGTATCTTGGACCATAAATACAATTAAAACAATTAAAATATAATAATAATAATAACAAATTGGCAATATATGACTGAAATGCCTGAAACTCATAAATGCCTGAAACTCATAAATTCTTCTTGAAGGCAGTGGCGCTTTTTTGCTACCACCAAGTCTAGGTCTAAATTAGGGATAAATCATCTTAATTAGCACTATACTACTGCCACAAAGGAGCGCAAATATATGGATTAAACGTGGTCTAAATTAAGCAAACACTTGCATTGATGTGCGGGTTAGGGTTAGAGTACACGCAAAGTACACACTTGACTTGGGGAAGTGAAACCACTGAACTGACTCAAGCCAAAGAATTCAGTTTTTTTTTTTTTTCTGCTGTTGTCACTCGTATGTCATTCTGTAAAACCATGAATAACTTACTGTAGTAAATGAGTCACAAGTGCAAACGAGGACAGATTTTAACCAACATCTATTTTGGAAAGCACCCCAATCGCTGATCCAACTTGTATTATGACAATTAAAGCAGTTTCAGTTGTTTTAGTGGTTTCTTCATTCAAATGAAAAATGATGCCATCCAAAATTAAGATTAAGATGTTGTAGGAGAGATTCACTGACAATTCTGAAGAAATATTGCACAATCACTTTAAAGGAACAGGCATCTTTTTTGCATAGGAAAAAAAAACAATACTGTTTATTCTAATGTCTTGACCATTATTTATGATACACAGCAGTTATTATAGGTCTGTGCTGTTTATGTTCAGGAAATCCGTGCTTTTTAAGTAAGTGTCGCATTGCAAAACTTGCAGTTACATTTTCCGCCGAACAGGAAAATGTGACATGAAGGTGTTGCATAATAGAATGAATTGAGCAAAACTTCATAGAGAGTTGAAGTTCCAAAATCAAGCCAATCATTTGCAATTTTAGGGCAACAAATGAATTTACTAAATAAAAGTGCAGTTGTAATTCTTTCATTTTTGTTTTTATACATTTAAAGACCTCGTTTATCTAGAAGGTCTGTGGATCATTATGAAGTTATAAAATTAAGTGAGTATAAGTTTATTCAGAAAAACACCAACGACAAACATATCTTTCATTTTTCACAAAGACATGTACTCTCGTTCCATTTGAATTTTAGTGAGTTCATGACTAATTGAGTACATGTGGTTAGTACAGTCTAAAGAAAGAAAAGTCATTATTTCAATATTGAGGCTCTCTGTGGTTGCAGTGGCTTCACACCTGGACAGGCAGAGGCACAGCAGCACATTCAGACTTATTTCTCTTCATGAACCTTGTCTCTGTTTAAAAAGAGTAAAAAGTCCTTCACATGCCAGTCACGCACCTCTTTTTGTCTATGGCACATCTTGCACATGTGGTAAGCAAATTATTATAGTACTGTTCGACAAGAGAATGCAACATAAAAGAACTAGATAATAACATGTTGTGATGAAGACATGTTCCTGGGCAGTCCGTGTTAATAAAGGACTTTATTTTTGAAACTACAGAGTGTCTCGGATTCTTTCCTTGACTGCTGCCCGTCACATCATCTGGTAATAACACACCGAGTCTTTCATCTTTATCTCCATATTTCTGGCCTCATCTCTGCAGAGCACCATTTTTGACCCGCTGATGCACTCACTTTCTCATTTGTTTTTCATTTAGAACTAGATAAGCATTTGAAAAGGTATCGTTACTGAAAAAAATATGTAGAAAGCACACATTTTTTCCTTTCCTGAACAGATGAGTGACAGGATGTATGACCTCCTGACCCCCAGACATTAAACAAACCTCCATTGTGTAACCATTAACCAAGTTAAAGGCAATTTTCATTGTCCCTTGAAATGCACATTACGACACTGAAATGTTCCCGAGATGATTCACAAAATTGTCTTGTGAACATCTTGAATCGTTGAATCAACAAAAGAACATTCACAAAATAGCACATTGTAAATTCATCCTATTAGAGTCTGAGAGTCATTCATGTATTAGATGTTCAAGTTATTCGTCAAACAAGTCTTTTATCTGTGTTTAAATGTATTTTTCTCTGAAAATGTTTGATGGCTCATCGGGGTTCATTTTTATCAAATTTCAAACAGAAAACAGTTACTTCAGCCAAGTTTAATCCATCTTCCAAAGTATTGTATCTACACGTTCAGAGAAGCTTGGTATGAGGACACAGAATGTCCAGAATGGGGGCAGAGGTGATAATGTCATGACTCTCGAGGTCAGCAATATCTCGCCTTATCTCGTCCTACAGTATCTATCTTCCTCTTTTTTCAATTACAAGTATCTTTATTGCAAAATTATACTTTGAAAAACATGCTTTCCTACTGTTAGCTGACACGCCTCCCTATTAAAACCAAATGTTTTATTAGTCAACTATTATTAAAATATATTGCATTTATTTAGATTATAACGTTTTCTATGGGCCAGCAGCAGAAAAGAGACAACATGCGGTGAGTTGTGAACTGAATATGTGGAAGTGAATCTTCCCTTTTACATGCAGTTTCCTTGTACTTTTCAGTATAAATAGTTGTTTTTGCATCATCTCCTGTGTGGTTGTGGTATGTGAGAGCAGTGTGGCTCTGATAAATGGTCAAAATATCACAATAGCTCATAGTTTTGAGAAATTTAGCAACTTCTCCCCTTTTATAGTCGTGTAATCGATCGGCAGAACGTTTTTAGTCCACCAAGATTTTCTTTTGTTGATTTCAGCCCTAGTGTTTTTGTCTGATAATTGCAACATAGCAGCAATAGCGGCAGTAGTAGTTGTATCAAAAGCTGCAAAAAGTCATTGGCATGCTACCCTCACTTTCTAACCAACTCTTCTTATCTATCTAGTCATTTAAGACAGCACCAGGCCTAGCATTTTAAAGCACTCTTTTCACCCACAGTGCTAATAACAAAGATTATCTGTCTCAAGAAGCACTCAAGTTTCATAAATATTAGGGGCCCGGAGAAAGTGGCAGCAGCTTTTACCTGAGAAATCCACTTAGGGCCGACTCGTGACCTGCATACATCGACAGAGCTGTCTGCCCTTAGAAGGATCCACACATTTACTTGAGGATTTCAGACGGGCAAAATGACATAATTGATGCTATTAAAGCAACATTTTTGATTTGTTCTTTGCAAAGGTTAGACGTGAGTGAGTTTGCGGTTGGAAAGCACAGTAAAGGGTAAGATGATGTGATGATAACAGGATGGCTTTTGGGCCTTTTTAGTGGTGACATTTTCGGTTTGAGTCAATGAATAATTTGTTGACGTTTTCAGAGGTTTGGTGTGAATTTTCTTGAAACTTTGTGGGATTCTTTGAGGTTGGATACATTTTTAGTCTAGTTCCAGTATCTTGCCTTGAAATTCTTTTGATCCCATCTGCAATACTAAATTATGTAACACAAAATATCAGCCATCATCAACATGGAGAAAACGGATAGAGGCTTCCTATAAGAACTGTTTCAACTCTGAAATGATTAAAATTGCCCGGGTGCCTGAATTTAAAAGAAAAATATTCTGCATTTTTCATATTGTTATTAGCCTTTAAACATGCTCTTGAGTGCCTTAAATTTGCCATCTCATGTTTAAAAAATATATACAATCTAGTGAAGTTAGCGCTGAAAAGACATTATGGTGTGAATTTGCTGCAGTTATCATATTTAGATGGCCGAAATGCTCAGAATGAGTCTGCCGATGATTTAAGGACATAAAACAGCAGAAGATTCTTGGATAAAAGTCGTAGATGATCCAAAAATACGTCAGAGAATCCAGGAAGTTCAGCAGGAAGTGTGCTTGATGCTCGGAGGGGGGTACCGCGTGAATGCAACTGAATGCTACTTCAGGTGTTTTTGACGACGGAACATTGTTAGAACATGGTTAAAAGCTCAAAAAAGTCACTGTAGCAGATTGTGTCCTTTAAAGTTGGGAAAGGAGACAGTCGGCAGCTTAAAATGTTACCTCAGGATCCACTTTGTTTGTTTATCCTGTGATGCGTCCTTTTTTGGGTGTGTACACAGCTTTGTCAGGGGATAAAGTAAAGCAGAGTGGACCACAACACGCTCTCAGCTCAAATGTCCGACTCTTTCTTCCAGGTTAAAATGAGATGTTGACAGCACAGTTTCGTCACAATGTGCTGCTTTTACTGTGTGCTTTTAGGGAAAAAGAAGAGGTGTAAAAGTTGGGTATTGTAGATTTTAACTGTCTGGGAGAGTAACTGAACTCAACCTTTTCTTCTATAAAGGTTGAGGTTTCTAAACAATTCACTCAAAAACATGTTTTCTTCTTTTTATTTAGTTTCAGAGTGTGCACATTTGACATTGTATACATTGTATTTAACATTAGATTGTGTATGTGCACTTTTTTTTTTTTTTTTTTTTAAAGCACACCAACAATAATAAACATAATAAACACGTCAAAAACACAAAAACATCCAAAACATGAAAGCTGAACTACCCAATTTTTTGTGACATATAGGTACAGCTTTGTTCTCATCCAAAGACTATCACGAGGGCAGGAAGCAGTGTTCCGACTGGACGTACAAGTTTCACTTGGCCCACAGTTCCACAGTTCCAAAGCCACAAGAGTACCTCAAAACAAAAACATACGTATTGAGTTTAACATACATTTCTCAGGTAAAATCAGGTACTGCAACTTTAACATAAAATTTAGAGGATAACAAAGGGTAGTTGGGGGTTAGAAAAATTGGGTGCAGACAAATTGACAATAAAAACAAACAAGACAATAAAAGTATTAACTTTTGTTTACATTCAAAAAACCTTTCATCAACTTATTGGCATAATCCTCTTCAATGTGTTCCAGACACTAAAAAAATCCTTTACATTTCCCTTTAACAAAAGCATGTTTTAACAAAACTTGAAACGTTATAATAGCTACACCTTAACTATCCTTAATAAAACATTATTTCCATTCATAATTAACAAAAATGCACTCACATCAATTCAAGTTTAGTAACTGTTTCACTGTGTTTGCTGAGGGCGGGTGTGAAACACTCTTTTGCTGGAAATGGAATAAAACCAATCTCTCGACAAGCAGCAAACCAAGTACTTTCTGGGCAATCAAAACCTTATCTGGATAAATGAAAGATAAGTTTATATCATACTTTGGAATCCTCCAGGCAAAGCAAAAACTATTAGATGTAAGGTGGCAGTCTAGAAAACTTACATAGTGCACATTTGTATGAGCCTATAACCCTTAAGTCAGCACTAAGCGTCATTCATTTTTTTAAATGATATTATAATATTACAATACTATATAATATCATAGCTACTACATCAGCTGCATATATTCTGCCCATATGCTGACAGGCACACAAGCTTGGTCACACTCACTGTACATACTATTTTAAATGTTTGTTTTTTTTGCTCTACCTGCAGAGTTTGTTAGATAGATCTTATTTTTTGTGTTTTATTTTTCTATTCACCTGCTGTTCTTGAATTATATGTTGCAACACTTGAATTTTCCCATTGTGGAACAAATAAAGGTTCTCTTAGGACCGAAAATTCAATATACTAGAGCTTTTTTGTTGTGATATCACTGTATATTTTTTGAGCTCCGTATTCTCTCATATTCACTCCGTCCTTCTGCTGGTTTAGATTGTGGTGCGCTCTCAGTGTCTGGTTACATTTGCACAACCTGATTTTACCAGGAAATCTACTCTCAATAATAAGTCACCCGCTTTTACACACAGCACGGACCAACAAACCAACAAACGACTCATGTAGTTTATAATCATTTCTATTATGTATGTGTGTGCCATCTTTGTTAAGTATTGTTTTTACTTGACAAATATAATACTTTTCAATACCATCCAATGATTTACATTATACATTGAGGTGTCTAGCATGGTGTATAGTGAAACTTATTGATTTTATTCAGCTAATTATACGATATTATCCGTCAAAATAGCAGCAGCAACAGCATTATTAGTAACTGACACGGCACAGAACATGGAGAGGTCGCAGTGCGCAGTGAGAACTTCTTCTACTTGACTGTTTCTCTCTTTTATGTAACGTGACATGACATTATTTCCTGTACAGTTGTAAAACTTGGACTTGGTCTTTCACTAAAGAGGAACACATGACCCAGCAGCACAACACCGCACTTAACCACAGCAACTGAAACGTCTGTAGAAAATGTCCAATCATTATTTTTCCCGTTCTTTCTCGTTCGATAATGCGTCTCGGCGCTCAAGGACAAACGCACAGTGTATATAAGCAGAAAACCTCCACGTTCCAACCGCATGTTCTGCAACTCCTGGAGAGATGTGACGTCAGTGAACTTGCAAAACACAAAACCCAGTCATGAAGTGAGTTAGCTGGGCTTTTTTTGGCATGAATTTACTACCGGTCTGTACACATGTTCATTATCGCTCATCTTCTATGTGCTGTTTCAGTTAGATGCATTGTCAAATCATTGAGATACAAGATTCAAGATACAAGATGCAAGTTTTGTGTTTCCCCTATAGTCAACTAATGCAGAGAGCACAGTACGTCTTTAGTCTTCGAAGAATTGTTTCAGTCAACCACAGCCTGAGTCATCATCACAGCATTTTTCATGAGAGAATCTATTGTCATTCATCAGACAGAAGCTGGACTGGGGAGAAATGATAGTTTGGTCTCGCTGTAAAGTTGTGATTGTTAAACATATGCGTCAGAAAATCTCAACAACTGCAGATCAGAAGCACCACTAGCTCCGGTTTATCAGAGGAGTTGCCAAGTGCTTGAAAATTGACTTTCACGTATGGCTGTGAAATCAATCGTACCAATAATCATGATTTCAATTAGTACTCTGTTCAACCACAAAAATATTGTACCCTTAAATTGATGAATTGCCTTCTGTCTAGAGTTAAAAGTGCACTCTGTTTGCCTCAAAACCTGGAATATATATATTTTTTTATACTTTATGATGAGATTATGATTATGAGCCAAATCATGATTCTAATTTTTGCTATAATAGAGCAGCCCTATTTTCACATAATAAAACTGATACTTTTGAACCTTTTTTTTTAAAGTCTTAGTGTGTCGCAAAAATAGACCCATTAATGACAGCAAAACAGGTGGTTAACCGTTAATGAATGTTTTAAAGCGATTAAATCAGCGGCGACCCACAACATTTAACTAATTTCTTATTTTATTTACATATTTTTGTGGAGCTCAGGACCTATTTTGACTTGGCTTTTGCTCTCTGCACCTTTATATCTTATATATATATTTATATACATAACCATTATTTTTTTTTTTTAACACTTAGATTATTTCATTTATATTTTGAACATATCACGCAAAAAAAGTGCTCATTGGTAAGAACGAACTGTGGAACAAAAACTGTTTCAGTTGCATCCCACGGCGTGTGTCAAAAAAAAAAAAAAAAAAAAAGTCTAATAAGCGTGCACATTCTGAGAAGACAGAGCTTGCAGAATTGTTGGACTGAACGAGTCGATCTTTGTAAGGCTCATGTTGTATTTAATGCTGTTTGTGGCTTGTGAAACATACTTTGCTGAAACGCCTTCGGAGTCTTAAGTTCTATGAACTAGTTTGTAGCATTTGTTTCAAGCTCTGCAACCTTCACTGCAACAGATTTGCTGTGATTTCCAGTAATTGCTCATATTGAGATTAGTCATTTGTTTTATTCTGACATTTAGTATCAGAGCACAGCACAGTAAAGCACAGCATTTACATTTAAACTGTATGTTGATGCATTTGACATTTTAGAAACTGCGTATGATCACAATTATGGCAGGGCGATAAGTTCTTTAACAACTGCCATTTAATGAAAAAAAGTCAAATCTAATAGTAGTAATTTCTCCAAAGCCTTGTTTTCTGTATGGTTGGAGGAGCGTATGAAGCACATGTTTACGTCTACAACCACTGTGCAAATTCCTCTTTCTGTGCTTTCAAAACGTTTACTTCCTGTCTCCCTCGATGTCAGATTTATGTTTGGGCGGGCACTGTTGCGGTCAACTTCTCTGCTCGGTTCAGCCACCTTTTACTTCTCCCTCATAGCCTGTGAGAATGTTCAACTCCAGCACGGGCGAGGAATCTAAAAACAGAACATACGCGTACGTTTTTGGGGCCGTGATCGCCGTGGGTTTACCTCTCAACGCCATTGCACTATGGATCCTTCTCCGGCGTCACATTCACAAATCTCCGAGCGCCGTTTTCATGGTCAACCTCGCCATTTCGGACTTGCTCCTCGCCTTCTCGTTGCCGTGGAGGGTTTACTTTTACACCACGGGGACCTGGTCGTTGGGGAATATGGCGTGCAACTTTTTCACCATGCTTTTTCGAAACAACGTGCGCTCCAGTGCGGTTTTCATCACCTTCATCAGCATGGACAGACTCTTGGCCGTGGTCTACCCTTTAAGATCCCGTCACATCCGAACCGTTTCCAACGCCGGGAAAGCGTCTGCCTTGGTTTGGTTGATTCTGCTGGTTTTCAACATCCCTGAAAGTGTGGCGTTGTTGGAACACTTAAAAACCATCAATGAATCCTTGTGCTTTGAATATGGCGGCAAAAATCCATCTAAATTTCCATCACTAAATTTCTTCCAGCCAGTTTTGATCCTGACCTTGCTTCTGGTCAACATAATATCCACGCTGATGGTTTCATTAAGTCTCAGAAGGCATCTCAGTGTCTCAGCCAAAGTGGAAAACAAAGTCAATGTTATGTTGATTTTTGCGATGAATCTGGCAATGTTTACAATATTTTTCTTGCCAATTTCGTTGGTGGTCATGTTTGAAAACCTCACGAAGACCATCTCGCCGCTGCTGTGTCTGGCAAGTATCAACTGCTGCTTGGATCCACTGCTCTATTACTTCTCCTTTGATGGGTTTTGGAAGAAGAAAGAGGAGGGAGAGCATAGTTAGAGGAACATGTCTACCTGCTATTTACTTTGAAATGTGAATGTGCATATTTATGAATAAATGTGATTTATAATGCTAGTTTTGTCGTGTTTATGTTACAGACTGAGCTGGCTGTGATAACTGTGGGACAACAGAATGAGGAAGTGAAAACCTCAAACTTTTTTTTTGCGTCTCAGTGTCATAAATTATCAAGAAAAAAGAGTTTGTTTTCACCGTTGCCTATAAGAAAAATGACAAAATACAGATCATGTAGGTCTGACAAATGGATCAGAAATTCTTTTTAAAATCTGGTCTGTATATTAAAAGTGCACCGTGCAAGGAGAAACTGTGGTGGACCAGTTACCAGATTCTTTGTATTATTCCATGTTTTGTCCATCAGATTACATTACTTTAAATATATACATCAGATTTGACATCCAGACAGTTACTCGTGCTGTTTCCCCCAAAACTTTTTTTCTCTTAAGTAATTGTATTGCTTTTTTACTTCTTCTTATGGTACTCTCTACTTAAGAACAATGTATGGCTCCCGCACTTCTGACAGTCTTGCACATGTGCTGTGATCAAACCCTGGGGCCACAGTGCAGCAGATTAGTCAACTGTTTGTGTATTAATATCTCTCCCCTTACAATTTCCCCTTTAGTGCATTAGTGCATATGACATGTTAAACATGTAGTGAACACAATTGTATTTAAGATTTTACTCAACATGTTCCCTATTTGTCCCCAGTTGGACAGTTTTTGTAAAGTTTATAATGTTACCTCCTGATTGAATATGAGCAGCAGATGTGACACTGGCATGGGTAATTTCACATCAGTTACTTAGCAACCATACTGTAAACATGGTCCAAAATCCATTTAAATAACAGGATTATGGATGTGACATCAAATAATACCTGATGACACCTTTATTTTGTTGTAGATGATTTAAATGTCAAAAAAATGTGTCAGTAAATTGTCCCTGATTTTCAGTGGCACGTCACTTATTGATTAGCCTGACCAGCCATTCCCACTATCTTTCAATATCTTTCAATTTTTAAAGAAAGTGTGCATGGAAATCATCGCTAAACCCCCTACTTCCTTTATTTTGCGGCAACCGAGCCAATCAGAGCCGTGAGAAGAGAACGTCACATCTTGTGTGCTGCGATTACAAGCAATAACAAGCAAGATGGCGTCCACGACAGAGAAAATGTTTGGGGCTTTTCTCTTTTAAAGACCATTACGTGTCGTTAAAACCACAGCCAGAGGAAGCTACAGCTACACACCATTTTGGACAGACAGCCACAGCTCTCTGCTGCCTTTCGCACATAAACCATACTTTCGTGATGCTGTCGTCACCTCCGCTGTTCATCTGCTTGACGATTGTTTGTCTTGCCCCACTGAAGTCAAATTGTGTGGCGGCATCTCCAGACTAATCGACAATATTGAATAATACATGGAGATTAGAATGGAGGCCAGGCAACTTATTGATGACACTGCAGAGAGATTCCGTTTTAGAACTCGGCACTATTTCATTTCATGTTTTCCACTTTTATTTTTCAAACTTTCTTCACAAACTGCAACTTCACAGATGTAAAACTATGGTTAAATATTTACCACAGGTTCCATCCCACCAAACTATGTAATAATTTGAAAAATACAAGAACCTTCATACAGACTTTAAGCAACATTATTGGGGGGAAACAAATGCATGAGTAAATACATAAATACAATCAACAAAAAGGTTTACAAACCAGGACAGAAAAAAAAAAACATTCAAAATGAAACCCTACACCGTCTCTCACTCAGTAAACTTCAGTGTGGGAGGAAGACTGTCTCCTCTTGTCTTTGATTTAATTTTAATGAAATCTGGCAGTGCTTTGTGTGTCTTAAGATACACCTGCTGTGATGTGGATGATGTGTTTTTCAGTTCTTGAGCCAGCGACGCTTCAGTCCAAAAAAGGCCCAGCCAAATGGAGGCGCATCTGTAAGAGCTACAAAGAATCCATCTAAAAAAAGAAAGAAAAACAGAGCCCGGGAATCCAGACGCGGGCGTGTGTGCGAGGTTAAGACGGTGCCTGCGGGTTGGCGGTTCATTCCTGTCCTGACCCAGTTCAATCTGTTTTTGCGTCCTTGGACAAGACTTAACAAACCACCAAACCTTTTTCCAGTGACAGTGTGTGGTTGATGCAAACGCCTACCACTCACAATTTCAGTTTGGTTTACAATAAAACAAGAACATCTATTGTGGATAAAATGACAACGAGCAAACAACACAATTTAATACTAATATACTTCCTTTTTTTAACTGTAGCTGTTCAAATTTGACTTTCAGACTCTGCATAAAATAATAAATTCAGTCACAGTGACAATTATTTTAGCAGTTGACAGTCAAACTATTATTTTTTATTGTACAATGAGACTGTTTAAATACATTTTAACCTAATAAAAGTTAAAACATGGTGTCTGAAAGCTTTCAAAGAGATCATATTTAGTGTATTATTGATTAATATAAGAAATGGGATAAGTATTTGTTGACATGTTTAATTAATAATGCTACTGACTTTGTTATAGGTCTTTTCATATGTGTTTTAGAGTCTGTCCAAGTCCAGAGAACCAACTATTAACACATGGAGACATTCTTAACGAATATTCATGTTTTTATATGTTTATTAGACAGTTGTAAACATGCCAGATTCTATAAAAGTCCTAGTTTCCATCTGCCGTCCCAAAAGAAGGTCCAAAACATAACGAAAAAACATACAAATGTATCAACGTTCAGGAAACACACACATTTTTATACGTATATTATTTTGTTGGTTGAGAAGGCAATGTTGAGATACTTCTGACACTTATTATGACAGTACATAATATTCACGCAACTATTTTATTTCATATCACAAGGTTCAGTCACACAGAGCACCGTCTGTATTTGCATGATGGACCTGACTCGAAAAGCGGGGCAGGAAATAACGTGTGTAAAAATATCTTCGCTCCATCTTCGACTGATAAACCACGGTGAAAGTTTGTACATTTCGTATTTATTGACAATTAACGTGCAGAATCATATTAGGACTGAATGATTTTGGAAAATGAATCTAATTGTAGTTATTCTGACAAGCATATTACGATTCAATCCACAATTTGTTCACATTTTAAACATGCCCAGGAGCGTTTACATCCAAGAGAAAACTAACATTTTACTGCAGAACGTGTTTGCACAGAGCTAAACTACATGGTTAACGGTTTCTTTCTTTTTTTTGTACATGAGATGACGGGGTAATTCATTGTTGTTTGCAAAGGAAATTAGTACATGTTAGCTAAACAGTTGCTGACCTTGTGATTTGCAAATTGCGACTATTCAAATTCACATCACATATTAGTCATAAACCTACTTTTGTTTAACCTCTGCTGCTTTTGTTTTGCATTTGTTCACGGGTTCAAGGCATCTGGAGGCCCTGTAACCTATTGTATTGAACCTTTTTGGAGCTAGAGCACACTTTTTGGTTGGAATTATTCACGCCTGCATACTGAAATAATACCAAAATCACAGCCTTAAGGAAAGAAAAGTGTGGTATTATAATGTGTTCATGCCACTAAATCTGACTGTGGAATTTTTTGGGATCAGATGTTTGCTCAGAACAAATTATTCAGTTATGTCAAAGTGTGAATCCAAATTGGTCATTTTTTCAAGGCACACCTGGCAGTAACTGAAGGCACACTAGTGCTCCCCGGCGCACTGGTCGAAAATCACTGCCTTAAACAAGACTTTGTTTGTGGTCCACCAAGTTACACATTATTTAAATAAAATAACTTAACAATGGAACGTAATAAAATACAGACGAGATATCAGGAGTGAACCGGGGTCATTATAAGGACTTTGTACTTGTAACCAGCACGTTGGTGATGAGTTTCTTTTCTTCTTTCTTGAAGTAGTTTCTTTACATTTAGAGAAGCATTTGTCTGATTACTATGTGAAACATCGATGCATAAGTTCACATCACTAATGAAAAATGATAGGCGCCAAACTTATAAATTATTTTTTTAAACTATTTGAAAAAGGTCCTTATTTTTGTTAAAATAGTATTGTATTGATTTGTTCTGTATTGCAAATGCTTGTGTTTGTGCTTCAGACCCTAGATATGGTCGTGAGCATTTAAAAAAAAATAACTTGTTATTTAGGTTCTCTAGTTCATTCAACATTCAATATTCATTTGCCCCAATACATTTTGAATAAATTCCATGTCCTGTATTCACTTGCCATTTAGGTGTGATTTCCAATTTGAAATGATCACACAAAATATTATTCTGTATGCTGTGTAACATTTATGGCTTCTTTCTGGTACATCCACCAGAGCCTCCTATTTCTTGTGGCCCTAAACATTTGCTTAGTTTGTTTATGCTACGGACCGGCTCTGCATTGGATATTTTTTACTTATATATTTTAGAGCAAGTATCAGTTCTTTCTGCTCCAATATATTTCTTAACTGGACTGAAAAGTTGAGAATCTTTTTCAGATGGTTTGAGTGTATTCTTTTTCTTTTTCTTTTCTTTTTTTTTTTTTTTTGTACATTCATGGTGATGTCCTGCATAAAGATTTAAAGCACAAATCCCCAACTTTTTTTGTGTGTGCAAAAAATACCAAAGATTCCTCAGCAAAATGATTTTAGCGCTTCATTTAACACATCAACTATTCTCAAAATCTGTGAAACTTTTCCTTTTTACTCTTGAAGAAGGTATTTCAAATATTTAACTTAAGTCGAGTTTTATGTGCTCCTTTTACTCTAGTAATTGTTTTCGATCCCTTATCTATACTTTTACCTAAGTAACCTCTTCCTCCACTGGTCGTGCTTCATTAATTACATTCACAAACCGGTCGCCTGTCTCTGCACATACAAGCTCCACACAGCAGCATTTGCAGACTTTATCTTTTGGGGGTTTGCATGCAGACGAGGTGTGGGTGAGAAGGCAGTCGGATGAACTCTGTGCTGACTGACACAGCTCATGTCAGCACTGTGGAAATGCCTCTCTCACCGTCTTTTCTCTGTCTCAAGTAGGACACGACTATGACGGGAAAATGTTTGCTTTGCTGTTTAAATAGTGTCGCATTACGTAGAGTCCGACACCTGCTCGAGATGCGATCTATTTGACTGTAATGTTCCCGAGCATTTAACTGATCAATCTTGAATGAGACCGAGCCAAGTTACAGGCAATGAAAACACTTGTAATTGAATAATGAGTAATACAATCAAGTTTAATGCCATACATTCCAGGCAAAGCAACCAAAAGAGTCACGAGGTATGCAGCGGACCTGTCATAACACAGTTTGAAAGGCGATCTGTTGTAAATGAAAATATTGTGACATGAGCTGCGATATGAAACAAAATCATCAACGAATCATATGTTAATTATTCAACTCTCAAAATATAGAAATAAATAAAAAGTTCCTCACTAGTGCAGAGAAAAGGTACATGCGATGAATATTGAGCCCCAAAAATATTATCATCCATCTATGAAATATTGAACGATATGTTGATTATTATTTATTCATTATTATTATGTACTTATTGTGACAGGCCTATAACAAAATGTACAGAACTACTGGGTTAAGAGAGTAATCAAATAGAAGAATACAAGCCTAATTTATTTGTTGCATGATTGTTTTTTAACAGGCGTTATGCTCAAAAAAGGTTTGGAAACTGACATATTTTGACTGTGAAAACCTCAAAGCAGGTCAAATGCAAATCAGGTACTTAACAGCTGTGAGGTAGAGGCTGGTAGAGAACACAAAGAGTTTAAGAGTTCAACCCAAAACTAAAGAATACCAAGCAGACGGGTCCAGGGCTAGTCCAAGTCCAAAGTAGTCATCTGGAAACTTTATACTCTACTCCAGGACAGTATAAATGTCTAGCTGCTCAAACAATTTCTATCAGATGGGAAACAACTTTTGGACGGAAGTGGACACATTTTGATTAAAAAAAACAGTTTTCCAGAAGCCTTTCTACCCTGGACCTCTCCTGGACAATGAAGAATCAAATTAAAATGTTTTGATTTCCAGCTAAAGGTAATTTTCTATCTGAAGCTAGAATGTGTAAACCCTGAGCTTGATTAGTTCTGAGTTATAAATGCTAATCAGATACTCAGCAGCTGTGAGGAAGAGGCTGTTAGAGAACTATTTGTAGCCCGTGTGGTGAGCAAGACAAGAAAGGGTCGGCAGTTTAGGGTTTTAACTCCTCCCTTAGGCCAGGAATAATCTAGCGCTGAGAAAGTATAGTATCTCTTCAGACCAATACCTTCAGATTGAAAATGACTTTCAGATGGCAGACCCTCCAACTACTCAACAGGACCCTTTCATGTCAAACTCTTGCAGAAAACACGTAAACACTGGTTGGTTATTGTCTTCTTTTTATCATTTCACAGAACATAAATGTCACGATAAGACTATTTTTCAGAATGAAACATGTCATGGGAGATTACAATTTCTTTTTTTCTTTTTTATTGCATTTGTTTTATATATTCGCAGCCTCTTTTCAATGGGAAAACAGGAACACCAGCAGAGATTTATTCATACACAGTATCATATGGTTCTGCATGGGGATGTGCCTACCTCATAATCCCTTATAATAAATAAATAAATACATTTGAATTAGTAATACACTGTAGGAGCATATGTGCATTCTCAATATGTTCCATGCATGCACATATAACATCCTCACTCCGATGAGACAAATGCATCTCAGAGCGAGCAGAGATGGAATAAAAACAAGTATTGTTACCGCAAAATAATGCTAGAGAAAAACATTGCATATTGTGTTGCCGCTGATGCCAGAAAATGTACCCGAACCTTACTTTCTGCTTCTTTTCCAACCGTAACCCCCAACAAGCCTGATGACATTCAAGGCCGCTATATTTACACTTATTTACGCTTAACAATAGTCTATTTGTTCCAAGCTGATTCTTGAGAACTCTGCTCCACCTCTTCTGCACATAAGCTGAAGATGTTATTCTTTGATATTGACGATTGAAGTGTGATATTGAACACTCAAGAAATATTGTGCTTAACATATCAGACACTTCAAAGCAGCCTCTAATATTGAGTGTGTGAGCAACTTTATTATTCAGTTTTAAAGATGGAATATGTAGCTTTTCTGGTGGAGTCGGCCACCTGCTTGTCTCCATGGAGATGTTACTGCTTTGCCTGGAATCTTCAACAGTATAAAGCAATATGGATAAGATTTAATGTCATAGTACAAGATGCAATGATTTACAAAAAATCTAAAATTGGTAAATACACTAATAATAATAACATACTAATATATATCATAAAGGGATTCAAAGTCATATATCTTCATGGAGACAAGTAGGTGGCACCCCATGGCCAAGTTACAAATCAGATCTGTGAAGAGGCTACCCCGCTTACATAAGAATGTAATGTGTTTTCACCACAAAAAAATGGTTGACTTGATCTGCACCATCAATCAAGGACTGAACTGAAATAGTGACCG
Organism: Rhinogobius similis; assembly: GCA_019453435.1. Taxonomy (NCBI): domain Eukaryota; kingdom Metazoa; phylum Chordata; class Actinopteri; order Gobiiformes; family Gobiidae; genus Rhinogobius; species Rhinogobius similis. Next base: position 29,275,323 of record CM033625.1, read on the forward strand.
ACATTCGACAATTCGAAAATTGAGACCTCTTTGAACTAAATGGGTATGCCGTACTTTTATTTATTTTATTTTTTTTCCACATGGTCTGTGCTGTTTTTAGTCAAATGTTATATGTGTTTGCTCTCTGGTCCTGTCCAATGTTCTATGTGTTAAATGAAAATCTGCATGAATAGAATAATACATTTTAAATAAATAAAAAAAAGAATGCATGTTTTTCACAAGATATTTTCAAGCGATTAAAAAACGCAATAATAATAATCATAAATACATACATGACAGATCATGTCAATGCCATTTGTGGAGCTTTACAGGTAAAGATTTCCATGCAGTGCAAGTTACTGGACCGCCCACAAAGATGGAAAGATACATGAATTTGTGTACCTTTCCTGCCAAAGCAGAAACCTGTCTCTGGTTTGACAACAAGGTCGCTGCTGGAACAAAATGTGACCACAAAACCACGCGCCCTTAGCGGCTTTGCTCACTTTCACTTCCTCCTGAAGTACATGTTCTACGCTTACTCATAAAGATATGTTTCTCTGCTTCACTACCTGGGTGTACTTATGTGCTATATCACCTGTTATATCACAGTGGTAAACAGGAAAAAACACTCGCTAACTGTGAACTGAGAAGTAGTAGCAGGAAATGTTTCACGTGTTTAGTGTGCGCCTAAAACCTCTTACAGTTATGTTCTGAGAAGTTAAGACAAGTTTGAAAGTGGTTGTGTTGATCAGTGTGTTTAAAACAAAAACACTCACTGGGTTTTCACGTTTGATTAATTGATGTTTGTTTTAATGTATAATATAGTTTCATTTTTTGTAAATATTTTGAGCAAAAGAACTATTTAAGATCTATTGTAGGAGAGGATCAGTGTCTTTGTTCTCTCCAATAAGTGATCCTGTTTAACCCTCTACAGACTGAGCTGGTTAAAGGTGCATTATGTCAGTTTTCTGCTGGAAGGTTTGCCACCATGGAGCCATTATTACTTGTTGTGGTTTGGGGCAAGTACCACAATACCATGGTTAACATTTCTATTCAGTTTAAGCTGCAATTCACCGGTGATTTAACTACATGTGTTTTTATCGCTCAAAACTTTAACAGGGCTCGTCTCTCCACAGAATGACACTATGGCGTCGGCTGTAAGTACGTTTAATGCCGTACTTTGGAACATTTCAGACACAGCAAGGGCCATTGAGACAAGCAAGTTACACAGTTCAGGATATTTTTATGCATGCCTTTTTTTTTATATATATATTTTATTTTATCCATTGCTTTATGTTGCACCTACGCCGAAGCAAATTCCTATGTTTGTGAATCTCACTTACAATGGCAATAAACCGCTTTCTGATTCTGATTCTGATTCTGATTCTGATTCTGATTTCTGATAACGATGCAGACTGTGCCGTGGTCTGCGTTTGTCCCTGTAAGAACTGCCTTTCAAATGCACCGTACTGGGACAAACTAAATTTCATTCTGCTGCTCAATTTGTATTTCTTTGTATCCTTTCTCGAAAGTTTGCCCTTGCACAATAATGTATGCAACGATAATTAAAATTTCCATTCAGTTTAAGCTGCTATTCATCTGTGACCTTAGTGTATTATATTCTTTTATGTCAAAGCAAATTTTTTCTCTCATGAGTAAATTCCGTCTTCCCCCCCAGAAAGCGTGCTGTGAAAGAAGAAGAAAATCAGACACTTTACGCGTTTTTCATCTAAACTAAAAAATCTAAGTTACCTAATGTAACTGTAGTTCTATGAGTATGTGCGTAGCCCTCTACGGGCTTCGCTATTGGCTAGCCATCTCCTAGGCTCCGCCTAGCCCTGAGGAAAAAATATCCACCTGCTCCAATCATAGGAGGGGTCCCGCACACCACCTTGACCCCTATATAAGCCCGTGCATTCAGTCCAAACGCCCTCTTTTCACTCAGATAAGAGCGTCCAGGCCTGATGGGCCTGAGGTAGAGGGCTACGCACATACTCATAGAACTACAGTTACATTAGGTAACTTAGATTTCTATTTCGTATGTGCTGCGCCCTCTACGGGCTTCGCTATTGGCTAAAACCTACACGAAGGCCGTAGGGAACACTGTACTCCCAGCAGGCCTGGCGTGGTATGATTGGAGCATGCCCAGCCACCCCAAACCACAAGGTCCGGGGTGCCCAAGGCACGTAAGGTACATGCACACAGGTCGCTCCTACCAAGGACACCTGAAGAATGTGCACAAAACACATGCCGAAGTACCACCAGCCGCCTCTCCCAAGAGCGCCAGTACTTCGCAAGGCAAAATGAGGGTGCGCACAAGCCGCCTCTACCAAGAGCACCGGCACACCCGTGAAGTAAAAGTGATGAAGTGCCTCAGGTCACACACCATACAATGGAGACCCATACCCAGAAGGCCGCCTCTATCAAGAGCACCTAACTGGGAAAAGCACAGAATACTCAGGCATGTCCAGCGCTCAAAACAGAATGAGCGACTGACCCTGCTGCAATGTCCAGCAGGTATGACTGGACAAATGTAGAGGAGGATGACCAGGACGCAGCCAAGCAAACATCCTCCACCGACACACCACGTAAAAGGGCCGTGGAAGCCGCCACACCCCGCGTAGAATGGGCTCGTAACGACAGCGGTGGGGGCCGACCCTGCGCCTCATACGCCCCACGCACCGCACGGCATACCCAGTGAGCCAGGCGCTGAGAAGAGAGAGGAGCCCCGCGGTCCCTGGCTCCGAAAGCAACAAACAGCTGGTCCGAACGCCTGAAGCTGGCCGTGCGATCCAAATAGCAGCGTAGAGCCCTGACAGGGCACAAAAGGTGGCGACGAGCATCCGCCTCGGAGGCGTGAGGGGGTGGGAAAAAGGGCCTGATCCGGATGACCCTAGACCTGAAGGCCGAGGTCACTGCCTTAGGCAAGAATGCCGGGTTGGGCCACAACTCCACCAGGCCATCATCAGCGCCGAAGGACAAGCATGTAGGATGCACCGACAACGCGCACAAATCCCCCGCCCTCTTAGCCGAGGCAAGGGCCATGAGCATGGCAGTTTTGAAAGACAAACAGTCCAGCTCTGCACGTTCCAAGGGCTCAAACGGCGGTCCCGACAGCCCGTCCAGGACCACCTGGAGCTCCCATAAAGGAGGGGTCCGTCGGTGAGGCGGTCTCCTCCTAAGGGCCCCCCGCAGGAAGCGCTTTACCAGTGGGTGATTGCGGGCAGAGTAGCCCGCAAAGCCCTGATGACCTGTGACAATGGCCGACGCGAACACGCCCAGAGTGGAGGCAGCCCGACCCCCCTCCAGAAGACTTTGGAGAAATTCCAACACGCCCTGGACTGAGCAGGAGACCGGGTCCAGCGCTCTCCCCACACCACGCTGAAAAGAGGCGCCACCGGGAGCAATAAGCGCTTTACAGTGGACGGAGCTGCGTCGCCCTGGATTGTGTCCACGACAGGCGAGAGTCCTAGACCCAGGAGATTCCCCTCTCAACTTCCAGACCATGAGCCTGCGGCCGAGCACGGGACGCGAGCAGAGGGACCCTTCCGCCTGCACCAAGGTCCCGGGACGGTCTGGAAGCGGCCAGGGGCCCTGTACCACCAGCTCCGCCAAGCCCGGGAACCACCTGGCGTTGGACTGTCCGGTGACACCACCACCACTGTCAAGCACTCCTGCCTGATCCTCTGCAACAGGGGAAACATGAGATGGAGAGGAGGGAAGGCATACAGGAGTCCTGTGGGCCAGGGTCGATGTGCCAGAGCGTCCACTCCCAGCGGTGGATCGTCTGCGGACCTGAGCGAGAACCACAGTGGGCACTGTGCGTTCTCTGCACTGGCGAAAAGGTCGGCCACTGGCTGACCGAACCTGCACCAGATCTCTGTCGCTACGTCTGGGGCAAGACCCCACTCGTCGCGGAAGGGCCCCCCCCTGGACATCCTGTCCGCACCCAGATTCAGGACTCCGGGGACGTGCCGAGCCTTCAGAGAAGCCAGGTGACCGGCAGCCCAGATGAGAATCTCTGCTGCCAAGTTGTGAAGGAGGGGAGACCTGGTCCCTCCCTGTCTGTTCAGATAAGCAACAACCGTAGTGTTGTCTGATCGAACCATGACATGTCTCCCCACCAACTGTGCCGCAAAGTGTAGAAGCACTCGATGTACGGCCTCCATCTCTAGGAGATTGATGTGCCGGACCGGTCCTGTCCAAGTCCCGCCTACAGAGAGCCGATCGAACACTCCCCCCCAGCCCGACAGGGAGGCGTCCGTGAATACCTCTGTGTAGAGTGGTACGCACCCCAGGGGAACCCCCCTTGGGAGAAGCCCGGGGGAGAGCCAATAGAGGATGTCGCTCTGAGCCGCCGGTGTGAGACGCACCATCACTCCCCTGTCCCGGGACGGGTGAAGCCTGAGGCGAGAGAACCAGCGCTGAAGGCGCCTCATGTGAAGCAGACCCAGGTGCACAACGGGGTGCGCCGCCGCCATCATGCCCAGTAGAGATCTGACTCGGTGGGCCGGAACCAGCGGGGAGCCTAAGATCAGCCGGCCAAGCAGTGTGAGCGCAGCACTCCGCTCTTCTGAAAGAGACGCCCGACTGCTGCGCGAATCCAACTGCAGACCCAGATAGAGCACGCTCTGTGCGGGCTGCAGGGAGCTCTTTCCCTGGTTCACCACAAAACCCAGCCGGGAAATGTGCGACAGGACTGCCGCTGTGTGCGCCTCCGCTTGTTGAGGAGAAGCAGCCAGGATCAACCAGTCGTCGATGTACGTCAGCACTCTGATACCTCGACGGCGGAGCGGCTCCAGCGCCGCTTCCGCGCACTTGGAGAAGGTGCGAGGGGCCAGAGAGTACCCGAACGGGAGGCGACAGTACTCGTACTGTTTCTCCCCCACTGCGAAACGCAAAAACTTCCTGTGCTCCGGAACTATGGGCACATGGAAGTAAGCGTCCGTGAGGTCTATCGACGTCATCCAGTCTCCGGGCCTGACACACTCGAGCAGCTGTTTGGTGGTGAGCATGCGAAAGGGACGTGTGGCGATGTGATCGTTTAACACCCGCAGATCCAAAATGGGACGGACACCTCCGCTCTTCTTGGGAACGAGAAAATACGGGGAGTAAAGTTCTCTGTGCACCTCCTGTGACATTATCTCCACCACGCTGGGCCAAGCGCTGCAGCAAAGAGGACACCTCCTGCTGCAGAGCCTCGCTTCAGCGGGGCTGTGGAGTCGCGTGACAAGAACACCCGGCGGCGGTGGCCTCCGCGCAAACTGAAGTGCATAACCTCTCCGAAGCGTCCTGTCCAGCCACGGCTCGGAGAGGAGACCCGCATTTTTCCAAATCAGGTAAAAAAAGAGGACGCACTGTGGAAACTGAGATAGGCAGTTGAGCTGGCCCGCCCACTGTCAGCACCCGTTGGTGCAGACGTGGGGGGCCCCGTTCGAAAGGGAGGAGAGCCCCGGCGCGCGCCCGGTGCATCAGGGAGCATGATCGTGATGCTACCGGGTCGGTCTGGTACAGCAGGCTCTGCACGTACTGTGCTAGCTTGTGGGCGAACAAGTCTGAGCCGCTTAAACGGCGCCGCGTGCGCACCAACATCTTGCGGGAGACGTGCAGCGGGACGCTTCACACCCCTCGGCGGCATGGAAACGTCGCCGGTATGTGCCGAGAAGGCATCATCGCAGGCCCTCGATTGCACATCCGGGCGAAAAGCAGGAGGGCCGCTGGGCGTGACTGAAGAAGGAACGACGTGGCTGCGCACTACGCGCCGTGTCCCGTGGCAATCTGCGCCACTGACAAAGCGTGTGGCGCCTCCAATTACGGCGTGGTGTGCTCCGGCGCGGACTCCGCTGTGAGCCGCACCGCGCCGAGCCTTGTCAGGCGCTGAGCCGTGAGCCTCGCCGCGCGTAACACGCGCCCGTGTCGTGTTGTCACAAACAGCACGAGCCGGGCTGCAGCGTGCTCCATGGCTCACCGTAGGGGGGGGTATTAGGGAGACACTATCTATGAAATAGAGAAGATCCCGTTCCCCGGGCCGTGTGACTGAGCAAGCTCCCTGAGCATGCGCGTCATACAACCCTGACGGATCCAACAAATAGCTCCTAATAGAAGAGCGTGAATCAGTGACCGTCGCGCGCTACTACGGTGCGCGCCGCGTCAGATGACAAGGAAGAAGCATGCCCTTTAGTGATGTAACGGGCCTGACGGCCTTTATTGAAAAAGGACCCCCCTCTCCCTCTTCTGACAGTTGAAGTGGGGCGGCGGTCAGGTTCAGGCCTCCGGTCTCGTCTCTGGTCCCGAGAAGCACCACGAGCCGAGGACGGGCGGGCAGGAGCACCTAGCGCACGTCCTCGGGGAGAGCGGCAACGCGGACCCCTCTCACCGCTCCGAGCAGGCGGGCGAGAGTCGCGGCGGGAACCACGGTGAGGCTGGAGATGTGGAGCCAGCTGGGCGGCTCTGGGCGGCATCCAGCCGGTCCACAAGCCGTCTGCATGTCTGGGCCAAAAGCGACAACGTGGACATGGGCAGATCCGTGAGCGGGCGCTTCTCTTGGTCCTTCAGGTTGGAGAGACCAAGCCAGAGATGGCGCGCACCAACCTGAGCAGCACCCATGGTTCTGCCCCCGTCGATGGCAAAGGCCTGTGCCATGCGGAGGAGAGCTGCCGTGGTGGTGCGAGCCCGCTCAAGGTCCTCACCGCCGAGCTCCGAGCCGGCGTTGAGGACTCGGTCCAGTGACCCTGTGATGAAAGCCATATTGCTAGCTAACGCGACAACCTGAGCCGCATTAGCATAGCACCTGTCGAGAAAGGACATGGTCAGTCTGTCCCGCTCAGAGGGAAGAGCTGCCTTCCCACCGGGCCAAATGGAGGAGGACGGGTGGGAGGGAGAGCCTGCGCCCATCCTCGATGGGCGGAACCCCAGACTCCCAGGACCAGTCCTGGATGGAGCAGTACGGGCCATACCCCAACGCTGGACGCCTGGCCGCGAGAGGTTTGCCCCAATCTCGAGTGGCATAGCCGAAGATAGGCTCCATTCGTGGGCATAGCACTGCAGGGCGGCGCCTGGCCCCCGCGCGCGCTGAGCCCACAGAAGTGAAATCCTCCACCGGTGCTGTGGGTTGTGGAGGGAGAGGAATATCCATCCGCTCCGACGCAGCGGTGAACAGCTCCGGCATCAGATCGAGCGGGAAGCGGTCCCGGGGAGCAGCGTCGGTGGAGAACAGGGAAGCGGCGTCTTCCTCATAGCAGCGGTGGTCATCCTCGTCATCATAGTCCGCCCAGTCCTTCCTCCGGGGAGCAGGAGCAGGCTCCAGGGCTTGCTCCGGACCCGGCACCTCTGGGTCCTGACCAGGGCGCTGGGGGGAGACGGGGCCCATAAAGCCGCGGCGGCGCTCTCTCTCCTCCCTGGGGAGAGAGATGCACGCCTGGCAGGAGTCGTCGTCAGCGGAGTGGCGCCAACCCAGGCAGAGAAAGCAGCGGTCGTGGCCGTCCTCCGGTAGAAGTGTCGCCGAGCAAACACCGCAGCTCTTGGGCCCGACACCGGCAGGTGGCGAGATCCTCGGGCGTCGAGATAGCGGTGAGTCCATCTTCAAATTCTTGGTGGAAGAAAATCCTCAAGGTGCTGAGATGAAAAGGGGGCGTTTGGACTGAATGCACGGGCTTATATAGGGGTCAAGGTGGTGTGCGGGACCCCTCCTATGATTGGAGCAGGTGGATATTTTTTCCTCAGGGCTAGGCGGAGCCTAGGAGATGGCTAGCCAATAGCGAAGCCCGTAGAGGGCGCAGCACATACGAAATAGAACTATCTTTTGCAAACGTATAAGAAAGACCCGTGTGCATTCTTAAATATGTTGCTGCTTCATTTCTCTGTCTGAAACTTTTTTGATAGATAGATCTAAATACCTACTTCACATTTTCACAGTTTGACAATCAGGTTTTTGTTTGCATAACGCTCTCTGCACCTCTTTCTACCCGTTCAATAGCGCATCGCCAAAGAACAGTGCGTCTCCCCGTTGTACAAATGTACTTTTCATGGTCAGTGCCCTGTCTGTCTCCGCTGAAGGTGTCTGCACGCTGAGGATGGCTCTCTCCTGTGCTTTGCGTCTGTGCGATTTGCCTTGAAAACCGCATTGACATTCACGAGTGTGCTACAGAGAGCCGAGCGCAGGTACATCCAGGGTTAGCTGCCAGGACTGTGGAGTGGACCAAAAACAGGGCCCGGTGTGTGGAGCCGAGGCCAAGTTCGCGCTGGAGCAAAGGAGCCCTGCTATTCAGACAATGGGGGCGCTGGTACTGACCCAAAGCAGCAACTACAAAGAAAGGGCCAGTGCAGGAATGTGGAAATGCAAATGACAACAGAGAATAGAGAACGATGAAAGGCGTTAAGGCTACGTTATTGTGTGCTGTGGTTCTGGTTTCTATGTTAACAATTACAAACTTGTTAGTAATCATAGACACGAGTATGGAGACCCTGATGTTAATGGACATTTTTAACAAACGTTTAACAACCATGTTCTGTCATCAAAAACATACTTGGAGTTGTATTTTGCTTCATTCCCGCTTGGTTCATGAATCCTGTTTACGAGGGTGTCTTCTCTGCTCCTTCCCTGAGTGTCACAAAACACTTGGCTTCAAATGTATTAATCTTCCCAAAGAAATTCTGAGCACTCTGCTGTTATTTTTAAGTCTATAAATCATTGTCAGACTCATTGCATTTCTGCCATCAATCACGTTCATTACAACTGCATTAGCATGTTAGAGGCAAGCTAGCTTTTGTTTTTACACCATGGTAGTGTGTGGCATGTTAACACCAACTCCTAATGAGGGAGCGCCTGACTGATAGAAAGAAATGAGTAGTTTCCCATTTTTGCATTATTTTAAGTTCTAAAACATGAGATGTCAAAATAAAAAAATACTCAAGAACATAACAATACAACTCTTGCCCAATGTATGTTCTTTTACTGTCTTGCCCAAGGACACAGCAACAGGTAGCTGCAGGGCTTGAAACCGAACATTGAGTTAGTGGGCAAACACTTGAGGACAGGTCAAGCACAGGTCACAGCAAATTCTATTGTGGAACTTGCAGTTTGCTATTTGGTGTTCAGCTATAACTTACGTAGATTATAATTTACATCTAGTTAAACCACAACAATGAACTAAACTGCCTTACAACAGAAGCGTGTCCTTTGACTTCCTTTTCAAAACTGCAGAGCTGATACTGATCAATGTGGCATTTCAACGTAGCAAGCAGCAGATTGTTATTTATAAATGTGCTTGTTTATATAGAACAATGAACAATGTCTATGGGGCATTTTATTTTTATTTTTTAAATATTTTAACACTTTTTTAACACTGAATTTTGGAATAATTGCAAGTAAGTGCAGGGAATCAATCAAAATACAACTTCGAGTAAACTAATGATGAGGAAATAGTTGTATTATGGTTAAAAGCTCATAAAGGTTGATTGTACTGCCATAGCACTTAGGTTAGACTAAACATTTGACTAAAACGTAGTGAACATGATTATATTGGTCTATATTCCCCAGTTTGACAGTTTGGGTGACGTTTATAATGTCACTTGCTGGTTGGACATGAGCGGCCGATGGGATATAGATAGAGGTAATTCCATGTTACCTAGCAATTATACTGTAAACAATGACCAAATCTCATCAAATGTACACAATAATAGAGTTGACAGATACTAATACAAGATATGACGCCTTTATTTTCTGAAATGATTGTTTAATGTTTTGTTTAGTTTTTTTCTTGTAAAACCATGATACATTTACCACAGGGACTGTCCCACCAAACAAAAACACAATTAGAGAAACATGAGAACCTGTCATATGCATTTTTTTTTGTCCCCGTAGGAAGAATTTGAGTCATCCTTCAGTACAGCATGGTAGTGGCATTGCTCATTTACAGAAGTGTGATTGTTGTCAGTTGAAAGTTTCTGGTCCCTATCACTACCATATAATTTTCAGCTTCAGTCAAAAACGGTGTCTCTTTATAGAAATATACAGGCTTCTGCTCTTCATCGGAAATTATTAATTCATAGAATGCCGTGAATGCAACCTGCGCCTGGTAATTGTTCTTCACATTTTATTCACCTTCTTTTGAAGTAGATAAACAGCAACAAACAATTTTATTTTTGTCAGTGGAATGGTAGAATAGCAGTGTTTACACTCAACTCCAGAGACTAAACCAACTCGCGTTATTAATTGTATATTTATTATTATTACGTTTTGCTTTTCCTTGTGCTTGGTGTTTTTTTCTTAACTCACCCTATTATTATGTCAATTGTTGTTAAGAAAATAAACAATAATAAATTACTTGGTGAACATTATGTCATCCTCTTAATAAGACAAAAGCCCAGTCTTTCTGCTTGGCTCTGAAAAAGCAGAGTAGATTTGAGCTTTTGGACACTTGTTTATTGGGAGCCCTCTTGTGGCAGGAAAAGGAAATGTGTTGTGACAAAAAACGGGGCACGACACATTTCAGAAGCACTTCCTGTCAGAGCTAGTTCAACAATTGAATGACAGAATAGCAGCGTGTGTGTGATGTTTAATAAGTGTATTTTAAGCATAACTGAAGAACATGTTTCAGTATATAATTGCGTTTTGTCACTTTGATGTGCAACAGAGACAGAGAAACTATTGTCTGGGATAGAGTGGGCCGTTGTGGTTCTCAGCAGAAGTGGGACCGAGCTGTTGTTTTGCAAGTCTAATTAAAATCTCAAGTCTTTGGCCCCAAGTCAAAGAAAGACACACAAGGCCAAATCAAGTCCAAGACATCTGCTTTTGGTTTCAAGCACGAATACAGCTCATATTTTTTTGCGGTTTGTAAGATTTTTGTGAGTTGTTCCAGTATGTTCCTATGATTGGACACTTATTTCAAGACCAGAGGCACCGCATAACGTAAAAGTAAAATTTAAAACTAAAAAGGGCAACAAAAGACATCCAAAAAGTCCAACGTAAGCGTCCCGTTTTGTCCAAAGTCTTTCTCATTTGTCCATTTTTAAATTCAGGATGTGACTTCTTTTCTTCTTTTTGTCCATTGTACATATATCAGTTACAATGTCAGTCTAGTCCTTAGTTCTTGGTTACGTTTGTGTCATCCATCTCTTTGTGAGGGCCTTCTTCTGCAGCCAAAAGAAAATATTCATTGGTTGTATCCGTGGCAGGCCTTTTTCGGAGTGGGACAGTGAAATCAAAAACAGTCTTGAGTGTTTTGAGAATCTCAGTCCAAGATTTCTGAGCAATAGGACAGTCCCAAAAAGCATGGGAACGGCGGGCCACATGCCAACTGCAAGCACGGTTTCTCCAATAGTTAGTATTTTCCTGTGAATAGTGAGCACTTTGACTTGGGAAACGGCATGAATTTTTCCAGCAGAATTCTTCCCAAACATGTTATTTTGTTCTCCATTGTGAAGTATATGTATTTTTCCATTCTTCATCGGTCAGAAGAAAAGGACCTTCTCTTTCCTGCTTAATTTTAATATATTTTGTAGAATGGCTGTCTAGTTTGTTAATGCAATTATGTAATTTAGAAATGATTCCATTTGAAAGCTCTGATTTATATGTCTTAATAAAAACTCAAAAATCAGAGGTAAGGCTGTCACTAATGTTTATTTCAGTAGTCGACTAGTCAGCAATTAATTTTTTTGGTCAGCTATGATATTTTCAATTGTATATTTAAACCGCTTAAATACATTATCAGTCAAATAAAGATTAAAATATGGGACAGCAATAATCTTTTCTTTTTTTGATATTTTAATGCAATGATGTCTCATGCTCTTGAGTACCTTTATTTTGGCATCTCATGTTTTAGAACAAACAAAAAAATTAATAAATAAATGTTCATCTGTATCTGGTTCTGTGTGTCCTGGCACTTACTGAGGCGCTACCTACTGGCTGCATAGCGCTTACACAAGCTGAAAATGTTATTATTCGAGTCTTTGTGAAGTGCGCGAGTTAAGATAGAAGTTACAGAGATTGTGTTTAGATGGGAGAAATGCTCAGTAGTAGTCTGGCGATGATTTAAGGACTTAAAACAAAAGAAGATTCTTGGATAAATGACGTCTAAAATCTGAAAAAATGTCATAGATCAAAGGAGTTCAGCAGGGAGTGTTTTTGACGGTCAAAGAGGAGAGGATTTTCTAACCTCAAACTAGCGTGAATGAAGCTAAAAGCAACTCGTTTTTGATGTTGCAAGGCCTCAAGTCCCCACTCACTGGCATTGAAGTCCACATCGAGTCTTAGACAGTTTTATTTATTTATTTCTTTTATTAACCTTTATTTAACCGCATAAGAACCCATTGAGATCGAGACCTCTTTTTCAAGGGTGACCCTAGAGAAAAGTATAGTGGCACACAAATTATGAAAACATTTACACAATTAAGAGAAAAGCTTTCTGCGGTTTAATGGAGCTCACAAATCTCAGTAAATACAATTCAATGTTTGGACGACAATCTGCAAGTGCATTATTGCAGGGTGAGCAGGGCGGACCTGCTGGTGCTACCTGCTTGTATCCATGATAAGTTTAATGCCATACTGTGGAACATTCTTGATAGTCATGGAGGCAAGCAGATGATGAGCTCTCCCTCCAGAAAATGTTATGCATGTCCGGTGTGGCATTTTAAAAAGCAGAGAAAATGCACACTTAAAAACAATTTCCAAAGTCCAAAATAGTCCACAACTCTAAACGGCCATTGGGTAAAATTGTCCCTGGCAGTTATTTCCTTTTGGTTCTCTTCAATCAAAATACCTTTTAAATTGTACTGGCAATATTATGCATCATATTTTATTCCACATCTAGCTTCGTTTACATGATGTATGGACTAAAAAGGCATTTTCCTGAACAAGCAGAACTTCAATTCAAGCACAGGCCCTTTAATTCTTCCCTGGGTAAAATAATAATGACCGAGATACCTCCGTAAGCAGAGGTGGGTGGTCCCTGCGCATAGCTCCATGCCAGGTGGGATGAAAGGCTGTCCCCGTCTCATCCTGTCCCCCTTTGCCCTGTTTGTCTGCCGCTCTCTCTCTTTCGCCTTGCAGCTGTCAGTGGGAGTGTGGAGGCAATGCACTCTGTCACACAGCGAGAAGAAGAGAGGGAGGACGGTCAGGATGGAGAGACGAGTGCACGGTGGACGGGAAGGGCGAAGGGTGAGAGGGAGCGAGACGGATGCGGAGAGACAACGATTTAGAGAGGTGGGAGGTAAAGAGAGAGATGGGGACACAACGAGAGAAGAAATAGAGAGATTAAACCGAAAGGAAGCAACGATGGAAGAGAGATGGACAAAAAGATAGAAAAGAAGAGCCAGGAATTTGATGGACGAAAAAAACTAGAGAACTAGAGACAAGAGGCAGAGAGTGAGAGAAGAGAGAAAAAGAGCAAGAGATGGAGAAGTACAGTGAGACTCCTCCCCTTTGAATGGAGAGAGATGGAGGAGGCATGGTCGAAGAGAGAGGTTTAAAACGCACAGACAAGATGGGGGACAGAGAGAGAGAAACTGAAAGAGCGAGGCGGGATAGAGAGACTGGAGCAAGCTGAAAGGTGAGCGATAGAGGATGAGATGGGGTCTAAAAGAAAGAGAGCGGGAAAGAGAGACTAAAGGCAAAGGAAGGTTAGAGAGATCAGGGAGGGACAGATGACAAGACGGGGGCGGAGAGAGAGGAGACGGATACAATAAGACTGTGGAGAGAAAGGGAGGGAAGAGAACAAGAGAAGGAGAAAAGAAATGCATATAGAGAAGGAGGATGGCAAAATTCAGAGCTAGAAATGCACAGAAAGAGAAAGAGGATGTGAGAGAAAAAAAGAGTGAAAGAGAGAGGAAAGATAGAGCGAACAGACCATTCTGGCAAGGAATGACAAAAGATAATGGAGCAGAGAGAGAGAGAGGAAGAGAAAAAGAGACACTATAGCGAGATGAGAGAATCAGAGAGAGAAGATAGAGAAGATCTGACCAATTTTAAAGGAGAGTGAAGGAGGAGAAATGGTGGAGAGAGGTGTGGAAAAAGTGAGAGACGGGCTAAAAGGGAGAAAAAATAAAGATGGAGGATGAGATGGAGGGAGACCAAAGAAGAGAGACAGGCAGGATAGAGCGATCAGACTGCTCTGACAGTGGAGTGACAGAGGACGAGATGGGGGCATCACAGACAAAAAGGCGAGAGGAAGACTGAGGAAGAGAGACAAGAAGGAGAAAGGAAGAGGGGGAACAAAAAGCGGAAGAGAAACGGGCCGAATTTGTAGAACTCTGACAGGGCAGTGACAGAGGACAAGATGAGGGCATCGCAGACAAAACAAAAAGGCGAAAGATAGAAGCGAGAGAAAATCGAGACATGAAGAATTGAACAAACTGAAGACAAGCAAAGGTTCAGACAAAGTGACCCGAGTGCTGAAGGAGAGATAAGGCAGACGAGGGACAAGTGGTCGAGGAGGACGGCCCAAAGGCACCACATGAAGGATGAAGGCGAGGAGAGGAGTGCGACAGAGACGGGAGCGGAGACGGGACCGGACACCATCTGGACCAGGATTCAGTCTTTTAGAGCTCTTGGCGGTTTAATGGAGCTCACAAATCTCAGTAAATACGATTCAGAGTTTGGACGTGAAGAATTTTGGGGCAATCTGCAAGTGTATTATCGACCTGCTGGTGCTATCTGCTTGTATCCGTGATAAGTTTAATGCCATACTGTGGAACATTCGTGAGGCAAGCAGATGATGAACTATCCCTCCAGAAAAAGTTCTGCATGTCCGGGGTGGCAGCCATTCTGTGCCAATTCATGGGTTTTCAAGCTAGCAACTAAGTAAATAAAAATAAAAAAATATCTTCTGAATGAAGGTCCTGTCATTTCATGATATGAAACCTGCCCAACCATCAAGTACTGAATGCCAACCATACATTGAACAAACCGATTTTTCTAAATCTAAAAACTGACTTAAAGGTGCTGTATCTGATTTTCATTGTTTAGAAACGTGAAAAACAGAAGTAGTTCATCTCAAACTCTTTATAGCAGTCACATGTATCCCTACAAACGAAATATTCACAATGAGTTTATAAGCATTTTTCAGCCTTTTCCATTGTGGTAAAGCTCACAAACATTAGCATGTTAACAGCACACTTCCTCTTGGAGAATAAAACTGTCTATAAATAGATGCAGAGAAAGTGCTGTGGTCTCATTTTTGTTTATTTGGTGTGGACAGAGCATGTTAATGAGCATGATATACATTGTGTAAACAAGCTGGGTTGTAACCATGGGCTAATTTCCGTCGATTTTCTCACATTCACTCTCATTCACACACCAGCATGCTATTGTACATGCTTTTGTTTTCACCCAAATAGATGCTTTTACAATATATTCGTACTGGAGCAAGATAGATTTTACTTTATAACATGCAAACCCCCAACAGATACATAATCTAGTTCAGTTTTTCAAATTTCAAGACAGTAAAACTCTGGTACAGTACCTAAACGGCTAGCATTGACAATCTTTCTGAGGAGCAACTCCATGTAATAGTCTAACTTTGATATACAGTAACTATATTTAAACTGAGCATTTTTAAGAGACGGAACTCAAATTGAAAATGTTTTAGAGAGTTAAGCGAGTTGTAAAATGTACCAAAACAGACTGGGTGCCAAATCTTCAATAAACAAAAGCAATTGTTTGCCTGAAACCCAAATGAGACGCAAATGTCCATAGTATTTTTAGCCGTACAATTGTTTGACCCTTAAAAAACAAAAAAACAAAAAAACAAAAACCATACACTCCAAAAAAGGTGATATTTAACGTTTGCCTTCAGTAAAACATCACACAAACATAAAACCTACAGCAGTGTGATCATAAACAACAGCCGTGAAATAACTCAACCTCATTCTGTTTGCTTACCACGGCTTTCAGATAGAGATTAATTTCCTATTGGAACCTTTAAACAAATGTCAGTAGAAAATGCAGACAGGAGACCTCCACCTCTTTATTGTGATGAAACACCACACAACAGCTCAACGGGCCATTGGCTTCGGCGCAGACGACATTTTCTCTTTTCTCCTCACATGTTTGGTAAATGATCAAATTAAGATGCATGAGGGCGCGTTTCTATCTGTCACACTGGCAGCGCACATGGCTCTCCGCACGGGCCCGCTCGGCTTAAAAAACGAAAGAAGAAAAGGAGCTAACCAAAGCAAAACGACAACAACGCAGCTCTGTTTTGGATTTTGGGCGTGTGAATTAGAGATAAACGCGGTAAACATACAGAACTTGTGCATTGCAATTGGACGCGCAAAATAAAAAAATAAATAAAAAGAAAAACACGACTGAATCTGTTTTTCTCACTCCCACACTGTGAACTCAAGACTTTGTTATTTGCCGTATAAATAGTAATTAACACTATAAGCAAATATGTGCATGTTTGGCATTCATACAGTGCTAATGGAGTGACGGATTAGAGCAAAACTAATTAGCAGGGAAATGACACTAACGCAAAATCCTTAATTGGAGTGTCTGGCAGGGAAAAATAATAGAAATTGAAGAAATAATATATAATTAAGGGGGTTATAAGGTTGAATTGGAAATTGGACAAGACATTGTTCCAACACTGTTTGTGATTGCATTAAATAAACGTCACTCTTGAAATAAATGTAGCTTGTGCGTATTTTAGAAGAGAATTGTGTAAGTCGTTTTTAGGGTGGAGTTGTTGGTTAGAACTTCTGCCTCACAATAAGAAAGTTATTCCATGTGTAATTTTCCTATAGGTAAATTAAAGCCTTCAAAACATCATGGTATATGTCTGAACAAGGTATATGTTTGAATAAGCCTTGAATTTGTTCAGTTATCTGTCAAATCGATTACAATGTGTTAACTCGGCAGGAGCTGCTCCTTATTTTTTGAATGTGTCCGAAGGAGTACCTCAGGGCTCCATTTTAGGCCCACTTTTATTCTGTATTTATATTAATAATTTTTGTGTCGATCTGTTGAATGTCATGAATTATTTTTATGCAGACGCTACGGTACAGTCATTACAGTCAGCTTTCTCCGAGGTGCAGTCTGTGTTGAAATTAAGGTAAATAAATTAATTAAAAAAGAAAAAAAAAAAGAAAAAGGAAAGTTGCAACCCAACAAATAACTGGAAGCACTATTATTTCTCCAACCCAGAAAGTTTGGACTTTTGTCAATAGTTGAGTGAATAGGTCAAAACATTTCTCTGTATTATATTCTGATACTTTCCAGATCTTCCAAAATTTTGCCAAGATTCTGAACTGTGTAATAAATGTATATAAATGTAAATAAAACATGACATAGTTACTATCAGGGGTCTGTTAAAATATCAAAATATTATGATTCTAAATGTAGTGATACTATATTGATATTGCTGACTATTGTATTGAAATGTTGAGTATATTTTGGTATATTAAAAAAAAAAAAAACTTACTTTGTGACAGCACTACAGTTTTGTTGCTTGTTCAGAGAAAAGAAACTGTTTTTGCATTACATTTGACATATTCATTGTTTTGATGATTAAAATGTGTATATTTCATATTCAATTTGTTCAGATGGTTTATGTCAAATACGGTTGTTCTTTAAAATTGAGCCTTTAGGGTACACTTATTAACATCTAAATAGCTACTAATTAGCATACTAACAAGCGGGTAATTAGTGGTTAATTGCTTGCTTATTCATACTTATTAATGCCTTATTCTGCATAAGCTTATTTTGCTGATAATTAGACATTTACTAATAGTTTTCTATGTATAAACACCTTTTTACTGCTTATTAGTATGATGTTAGGACCTTTTTCAACATGTTGTTGAAAAAGGTCGAAAAAGGTTGAAAAAAATGTTGTTTTTACTTATTACCACTTAGTAAATATAGCTTATTTTTATGTAACTCCACACTCCTAGTAGGTTTTAACAGTGTCTAACTAACCATTAATTAAGTCATTAAAGTCTTAATATGTTCCCCATTCTAAAGTGATGTTCTGATCATAACTAGTAAATGACTAGTTTGACACTAACTAATATAAAACTGGTCCCTTTTCTAAAGTGGTCACTTCTTCACACTTAGTTATTGTACTGTGGCATGCATATTAATAGTTAAAAATGCAATTGTACATCAAAGTAATATTAATGATCACATTGTATGTAAGATTTCAACAAAGTTTTATTTCATCCCCTGCAAAACTGATGATAAACAGAGATATATATCAACTTTTGTACGCTTACATTATAAAACAAACTATATATATATATATATATAGTAGCCGTAGCTACTGTACTGTCTATTACTTACATTCCACTTCAAAAATGTCACTCAGAACATACATTTTTCTGTTGCAAAATTGTCTCCTTTTCTCAACTGCCAGAATATATATATCAAGTGCCAGCAATAGCCTTGTTTTCTGGAATTGTTGCTGCGTCTCTCGACTCTATGCTCTCTCGTTGTACAGGTGCATTTTGGTGTCGGCGCAGAAAGGGTTGTGACCAGCCACCGCCTGTATATAAGAAGTACGTCACCTTTACACTGGTTAGTGACACATACAGAGTTATTTTGGACTCCAGGTTTAAGCCCCGAGTCCCAGCTGCACCTGGCCAAATGTCACACGTGCAGGTGCAGTGAGGCAGCTTCATTACGCCAGCCGCGCTCTTCACCAAACACAACTATTACTTTATCATACACTGCTGTTTCATTTGAATTGTTTGCACGTTCCGTTTGTTCGCTCAGATCTTTGGCTTGTTTTGTTCAAAGGTATTTTTTTTAATTTTGCAGTAGAAGAAATTTTAGGTGATCATTAAACAAATCTTTGAGCCTCAGACAGAGAAACTTGCTCATGCTCACAGGCAAAAGAAACATGGAACATTTCTGGTGCAGGATTCACCACCTGCTTGTTTCCATGGAGACTTTACTCCTTTGTTTGGAAGGCGCTATATATGTTGAATATATCTTGGTTTTCTTCAGTGGTATTTCGCTTATATACAAATTTCTGTGAATGAGTTTGTCTTTCCACAGTTATGTTTATTTTATTTGATATGGGACAGTGCACATTAATGAACATGTGTTAGTACAACATGTAAATGCGCCGGAGTTGGGCATAGGGGCTAATTTTCATCTGTTGTCCCATTGGCTGGTTGATGTAAACGTCAGGACATAAAACAGGCACAAAACACAGTTCTGTAGTCTTATTTATAAAGTTTACATACGAATAAAATGAAACTGATGTGACAGTCCGGTCCAAAAACACTGAACTTTGCTTGTAGTGTCTTCCAGAGATGCATAAGGCAGAGGGCAATCCGCTCAGAAAAGATGAAAAATGAAATGAAAAAAGTTTTACAAATGGCCTGTAACTTGACGAGTTTGTGTCAATTGTATACAACCAGGTAGCGCCTCTTTACCACTAGTTGAATTATATACCTTTAACTAGAATATTTGTGAGGTTCGAATGCCTATATCTTCACATTTGCGCACACCATTTCAAAATTGGGACTAAACGGGACTAAACTTGGAACTAAACCGGATGTAAAACAGGACCACACTAAATCTACGTCAGGACTAAAGTGGGCTCAAACCTGGACCGAACCGGACAAACAAGAACTCACCTAAACAAGTGCGAATGTAGTTATTTTTTGTGACTTTCTTTTAATATTGAGTGTGTACTTTTTTCTTTTTGTACATCCTTGAACATTTTACCAAAGTAGCACTGCTGAAGCAACAATTCTTTCTGTCAGCGTTTGTCGGTCAGGAGGCGGAAACACTATCCCACTCGACAACACTCTATACTTTGCCTGATTTGTTGCATTTCTAACATTTTCACATTGTCACGCATTTGTCTATACAGTGGAGCCATTAGAATCACATTACATTTCCTACTTAAATCCTTGTTGTTGTGCTCAAAACCAGACCGCTCTCACATGCACATTACTTGTTTATCACTTCTCTCACCATAATAATCCAATTCACACTAATGTCCTCATCAGCGTTAGTGTTGCCATCATCATTTCACGGAATAGCTTGTGATAACGTATTGGACTGACTGAACATCTCAAAACTGTCTGAATACCATATTGGACCTGCCACTCTATTAGTGAGGCTTTTCTGTTTTTTTTTTCCTTTTGGTTTTGGATAGAGAGCGAGACAGCCGGACACAGTGTGATACCACATTAGTATTACGGCTGGCAGTTGGCTATTCCCCGGGCAGCAGATATGCTCGCAGCCTAGTGGGCATAATGTGTGTCAATAATGAAAAAGCACTGAAAGCCAGAGAGCACAAAAAGTGAACTTTTGCAAAATTGCCCATTTGCAGCAGGTTGTAATTTGGAAAATAGCCTTGATGGCAAAAAAGTGGAAGTATTTTGCCTGATGTGGCCCGGTCACTGATATGGAAAGTCATATTATAAAAGCAGAAAATAGGGTGAGCATGTGGGTGATCTCCAGGGTGATGTGAAATTGAATAGGTTCGAGGCACTGCTGCACTGAAATGCCTTATTTGTTCCAGCTGATTAATAGCTATAATCTATAATTGAACAGTGCAGCTAAATGCCTGGAGGACTACAGAGCTCCTAAGGTTGTAGAAATGTGCTCGGACATAATTATTATCTTGGATGAAATACTCGCGCTTTACAACCGTCTTATTATATTTTGTTAAGATTCGTCTACTATGAACAACTATCATTGGCTTCGTAATCCTGCATATGATTGACAAATTACATATGCAAAATGGACTTGTTTGAGCGTTTAACCATGTCATAACTTTGTTCTCGCATCAAAAACATACCTAGAGCTGTATTCAGTTTCATTCACACTCATTTGATGAATCCTGTTAACTTAGTCCTCTCCCCTTTGTTCCTCAGAAAAATATTGTTCCAAATTTCCCAGTTTTGTGACATCATAGGTATTGGCTCCAACACTTACTGTGTTGTTTTTAAGTCAATTAATCATCACCAGACTTGTTCAGAGTATTTCTGACGTCAAATTGTGTTCATTACCACTGAGTGCTTACATTAGCACTTCAGGGCAAGCTAGCTTTGGTTTATTTCGACATGTTATTTCCCTCTGCTAGTAGATAGTGTTCTAATGCTGCCTTCATCTGCTCCACTTGTGAAGTGGTAATTATGAGTGTGTTCAAGTGCTTTCGTGGTCGTAGCAAAAAGAAACTAGTTAAAAACACACTTTATGTGTAAATGTGAGTAAATACAGAAACAAGTAATTCACGTTGACAATATACTACAGCTCGCTCAGGTAAAAGAAAGTGAAACTGCAACATTTAATTTTATTACACAAAGTGGAAATAGAGACGCTGTTCAACGTGTGAAAACCATATAATTACGCTAACAGGAGGAAATAGGTTTAATATTTAAATTTTGATTCTTTTTCTGCTGTCTGCCATAGTGAGAGGTCAAGGGTTATTTTCTACTCAGCAACTATGCTATTAAAATTATTTCCCAGTTTCCCACTGGAAATTATGAGATGAGGGGACGTTCATGTGCTATTTCCCACTGGTAATGGGGTGTTCACCACAATTCTGAGACCACATGAAGGCAGCATTACACATTCCTGAGGGATCGATATAAAGTAATGTGTGCTTTCAGTACATACAGAAGTTCATCACAGAAGTACAGACACTCTAAAACATAATATGTCTAGTGTAAAGAGCATGTGTGAAGGCCAAAAACAATCATATAATCTGTAATATGTGTCCTTAAAGTAGACAAAAAAGTTGCTGTTTGTTTTTATTGCACTGAATAAAGTGCTTCCTAAATGTGAGCAAAAACATGTCCGGATGTCGAGCAAACTAGAAAATTTAATGGCCACATGCACATTCTACACGTTCCACATTGTTGTTTGCAGGATGTGTGAGTTTCATTAGAGATACTTAATTTGGCAAACGTTTTCCATTTAACTGGTGTTACACTTCCAGATCCAAATAGTTTCTCACTAAATCTCTGAATAGATGACAATTAGACTCTAATGGACTTCCTGCACATTTCAATGAACTTTGATGTACAATAGCGTCCGTGCAATAAACAGAAAATGTCCAAATGCATTTTATAACAACAATGCTCTAAAGGAAGTGGACTTGGTAATCATGTTTCCTTCTTTTTATACGCCGCCCTGAAAGCCTCTTTTGTGGACACTAAACTACTCTGCTCCATTCGCTGTGAGAAGAGGACCAGCATCTAATTTCATCACTCAATGGTGTGCATTCAAATCGCGGCATTGTCATCTGTTGGCATTATTTTTCCTCTCCCTCGAGATAAGACTGGCAATATTTCTCCTGCCTCCCGGAATAATCCTTAACCAGCTGAGATAGTGGGAAGAGAAAAGTTCCTTTGAGATAGAGGCTACTCGGAAAAATTGAAAAAGTTATTATTAATCCGCTTGGTCGGCAACAACAAACTGCCACATGCGAACCTCAAAGATAAATGAGATGACAGTGCTCAGCGGATATGTTCTTTTGTGTCCCATACATTTCAGTTTGAAATGTTTAATGTGTCATCCAAACAAAGCTTTGGCTTGAAATCAGCACTGTGGGGAAAATACATACTGTGATGTTGCTGGTACGACTAAAATAGAAATTAGTCACAGTTAAAAAGCACTTTACATCAAGGAACTGCTCACGTATTTATACAGTGATGCTGGAAGAGGGATTTGAACCACAGACGATCCGATCAGTGAACGAAAACTCTACCAACTGAGCCACTCTCATCATAACCAGACCAGTGGTGATATTTAAAGCGGAAAAATGCTGTGTGGCTTTCTGAGTAAAGTTTGTTATTTATAAAAAGAAAACTTGACATAGAAACGAGCGAACTTTGAGCTTCAGGGCTTTCAGAGACATGGGCATAATAAGAAGAATTAGAAATTATGTTCATAATGCTGTTATGTCTACGTTGTATTATTCTTTAATTTATCCATATCTTTCTTATTGTAATATTGTCTGGGCAAGTACATTTCCAAGTTATCTTCAAAGAATTTTACTTCTACAGAAGGCATTTGTTCGTTACATTTTCTAGATATGATGCTCCTAGTGCCCCACTTTTTTTCAAACTAAAGTTATTAAATATTTATGACATTAATATTCATCAAAAATGCAGTTTTGTTTTAATGATAAAACATAGTAAATGTCCTTATACCTTTAATAACTATTTTCTCAAAAAATGCCAAGTTCATTCTTATCAAA
Source organism: Rhinogobius similis (assembly GCA_019453435.1). Lineage (NCBI taxonomy): Eukaryota > Metazoa > Chordata > Actinopteri > Gobiiformes > Gobiidae > Rhinogobius > Rhinogobius similis. The sequence goes on from CM033625.1 coordinate 29,298,461, forward strand.
CTAGACGAGCACAAACTCTTCATCTCCCGTTAAGCAAAAAATCCCAAGTGAAATTTTCTTTTCGACACAGTGGAGCAAAATTATGGAATGAGTACGGCAACTTTATGAACACCTCAATAGCAAACAGTAAAAAATATCTTAAGGAAATATTGTTAAATAAGTATCAACTGTGATTATTAAAATGGTTGTGTATAATCCAAATAGTAATCAGAGCTCTATATACAACATATTGGAGGCCTACATCAATACAAAATAATATTAAATAATATTAAATAATAATAAAATGTACAAAATCCAGTACATTTTCATTGGAAAAATGTTTTGTTTTGTTTTGTGGTTGTGAGGGCTGTTTTCTGTTTATCAATGTGATTTTCATTTGTAATTCATCACCAGACAGCTTTTAATTTGAGCTTGTTATAATAATCAATTAAAGGGGTGTGGCTTTAAGGATAAGCCCTTTCAGGTTTCTGCCACACTCCATCACGTTTTGTGTTTTGTTTTATATAGACTTCTGTTTTTTTCTGATTATGTGAAAATAAATAAATCAAATCAAATCAAAGAGATGAGGCAGGAGGAGATCTATGCTGAGACGACCGAGCAGTGAGCCAGTTCTTGGAAGTTTGTGTTTGGTTCGTACATACACTTTGAGGAAAAATTGCACTACGTTTTACAAATGAGATCCCAGTGCGGTCATATGGAGTTTGCGTGTTCTTTCTATGTGGGTTTCTTTCTATGTGGATTCCCCCATCCTCCTAGAATGTGCATCAATGGCCCGGAGCTAAGATTAAACACGGGAAGGACATATCGTTTCCACAGCATGATTGTGAGTCCTGCTTGCTTTTTCTGAAGCCTGTGGGCGGCAGTAGCTTGTTGGAAGTGTTTGTCTTCTGATCAGAAGGACAGCGGTTCCAATCCTGGTCTCGACGCATAACATCCTGGATTGACTGGTCAGATCCACTGGCCCACAGGCTGGGGCTGCGATTCCAGCTCCCTCGGGTGATTACTGCTATTGTGTTCTTGGGCAAGACTCTTAAAGTGTGTATGACAGATTTATATGATTTTCTAATTTTGACTTTATTTTGTGTATTGAGACGTCTTGTAAATATAAATTATAGTTTTATATCAATCAGGGAGCTATTTGTTGAGAAAAGTAAAAAAAAAAATTTATTTTCAATCTGTTGAAAATTAAATCAGAAGTACAGGACGTAAACTAATCGATGACATCACACAAAGGTTTTGCATAGTAAACACAACATATAAATACCTTTTTGACCCTTTAAACATTGATTCAACAAAATAAAGGCGCTCACATTCGAGGAGTTTTGGCGCACTGTACAGGATGGTTTCTTCGTAATTTGTGTGATGTCATCATTTACAACCAAAAAGTAAAATTAAAAACCTAAAAAAAGGCTAAACTGGGGTAAAATGTGTGACGATTTTTGGCACAATTTCAAATATATCTAACTTAACTGCATTTTAGTTAAATGACTAGTCCAACCTGTCATAGGGGCTTCCACCCGCCCGGCCCCCAGTGTCTGTGCACTCTGGTTTGAATGTTCATGGGTTCTCGAGTGCTTTGAAAAGTGCTTTTTAAAAATGGCCTTGTTCTTCATCTTCATTTCTGAGGGTCGGGGATAATGGAAGTCTCGACCGGCTTCCTCCACGGACACGTTGCCTTGCCCTGGATGTGTACTTCTCAAGAGATGTTTTGGTCCAGTCTCGGATGTCATTGTCTCCTTTGTCTCCCTCTCTGCCATGAGTGCATCCATTCTATACCATACTGTAGTTTCCTGTGGCCAGCGGCATATGAGTCAGCAGCTGGCTCTATAACAAACTCTTGCTTGTGTGGCCAGCATCAGGTTCTAAAATTGAAATGGTTTTGGCTATACTTGGCTTGCTTTCACATAGACTCAAGTAAAAGTGCAGTTACACGGCTGAAAATGTACTAAATTACAAGTAAAGGTACTGCTCCTAAAAATATACTTTGTCAAAAGTATATGCATATAAAATATTACTCAAGATACTAGTTACAATTTACATGTTAATACAATTTTAGTTGTATTGTTGGTCTTTCATACAAAACTGTTTAAAGTGCTGGTTGGTCTATAGTCTAGTTGAAATAAATATATTTCAAATTTTACATAAAATCTTTACAAATTGTATCCAAGTTTAGCCATTTTTTTAGGTTTTGAATCTTACTTCCTGGTTTCCTGATTAATGATGACATCACACTAGGAAATTACCACAGCAACCATCCTATACACTGGGCCCAAACTCATTTTTTTAAATTAATTTGAATGTCTTATTTTGTTGAAGTAATGTTTAAAGGGTCAGAAAAAAGTGTTTTTGTGTATTTATTTTGTGTAAATGAATGCATAACCTTCATCTCCCTAGTGTGATGCCATCAATGTGTTTACTTCCTGTCATTTTCAACGGATGTTTAAATTTCTCTCTCTTTCACAAAAAGCTACTAATTGCTCAGGTATCAATACACCAAACAATGGCTAGAAATACTCTCAATTACAAGTACATGTTTAAAAATCAACTCTAAAAGTACAGTTTACATTATTGCTGTCTGTCTTTCACGTTTTTATGGATCGTGGAAATAAATGACCTAAAAATCCACTCAGTTTAAGTGAGTACTTGCAGTTACTCATTGCTTTATAGGAGAAAAAGCAACAGTTTAAACAGGTTAAAAGAAAGAAAGAAAAACATCTAACAAACTAAGGCAATAAAGCTGAAACGTTAAATAAAAAATAAAAAAAATGCAGTCTGAGAGTGCAGTGAATCCATAAAGGCATTTAACCAGCACTTGTTCATTTTTGGAAATCAAGTTCTGAACGTTTGACTAGCAGCCTGTATCAAACATGGCACACACACCGATGTAGGAATCATCGGAATACCTCTCTGCATTTTGAGCAGTTCGTCGTCTCAGCTGCACTCGAAGTCCTTTCGGTTTCTTCTCGTGGATGTTGCGTGAGCGCGGACGTTCTCGCTCTGAGCCGGAGTGGGCTGGGATGCTCCGGAGATCTGCGACGGGAGGAGGGAGGGAGGAAGGCGGAGGATGGTACAGAGAGAGAGAGAGAGAGGAGGGGAGGCAAAGGTACAGTGAGAGGTAAAAGCGTTTGGATCTATCTCTCTCCTCCCTGTGACGTGGCACGGTCTGGTCCCGGGGCTCTCTCTCTTCTCTCCTCTCCTCTCCTCTCCCTCTCTCTCGTTTCGTCCCATCCCGGGCACAGATCACTTTAGTTTGCCGCCGCTTCCCCCGCCAATCCAATCCGCGCACGGACATTCTCGCAACCACACGTCGCGCAACGAGACCGCGCCGCCTCGGAACCGCCGCGCACACAACAGTTCTGGCGACGCGCGGAGAGGGACGGACACGCTTTCGGGACGCACGGCACGCACTTGGACAGCGCAGGAGAGAGAAGAAGTATCCGAAATATTTCAAATCAAAGAGAGAGCTCGCGGGCTTGCTCCTCGTTGATCCGCCGGGAAGATGCTGAGGATTGCCGGCTTGCTGGTCGCAGTTGTGGCGCTGGGATTGAGCGCCGCCCGCACCAAAGGTATGTGCGGGGTGAAGGGCAACTTGGCGGCATGTTTTGCGCGGACCCTCCTGGGAATTAGGATGTCGCTAAAGCGCGGCGGTGCTTGCTGGATGTGAACGTGAACCGTGCGTATTAGACCGGGATGGAGACGAGTGCTGGTGGTTTCCTCGCCGCTTTGGAGTTGAAGGCGCGCTGTGGTCACTTGACAATAACTGCATGCGTAAGGTTGGATTCCTCTGGGGCTCTTATTAGCGATTGTGGCGATGTTTGTGGTCGTAAAACCTGCGATACTTGCACGTTTTGGCTGTTGGCATCGCCGGACTCCAGATGGGGAATGATTATAGCCGCAGTTACAAGCTTTCTGTTTTGTTTGGCGTGTTTTGGAAGATGTCAACTGCAATTATGTGCTGGGTTTCATTAGTTCAGCTGGGTTTTGCTTTAGATGATGCCTGATCTGGTTTAAGATGTATGTTAAGAGTCTAGATTCCTTATTTTTGGCTACTCAGTTGAACTTTAGGACATTTATGAGACCATAATATGTGCTTGAAAGCTGAAGTTTGTTTATCATGTGTTTTTAATGTGCCTTGAGGTATTGCCAGGTTTGCCTTAAAATCCAGTTTGAGTTAAGGCATGGATTTAATTTAACTGTTGATCGTTTTTGGAGAGTTCCGAACATACTTTGGTGCCAAAAAATAAAGCAAAATGCCAAATTGAATTAGCCAGACAGTGGAATGGACACTATTTGCCAAATTATATAACACAATTTTAAACAAAAAGGTCTAATTTGGTGGTGTGCCATGAATGGTTCAACAACAAAAAAAGCATGCCGCAAAAAGGGTTCAAAAACGTGCCTGATTTTTGAATTAAATCTTTATGGTTGTTGTTGTTATGATGGGATTTTGGTTGTACTTGTGTCGTCTTAAAAATAAAGTTAAATGCTAAGACATGCCGTGATAGATGCTGGTTTGTTATTTCGGCTTGAGTTCCATTTCTCGTTTAAAAACCGTCAAGTATTTTCGCTCATAATGGTGACGTTCCATGTTTTGGTTGTTTACTTGTTGTCTGGGATGTTGGAAAGTCATTTGAGTTCAGCCTGGATGGATAATAGTGTCTTAATGGGCTGTGAATAACAAACCAAACTAATGCTTCAGTCAGTCTCAGCTAAAGGTCACATATTTTAAATGAGGATGGTTTCAGGCGCCGCTGGAGCTGAATCCCTGAAACTTTGTGCTTCGGCCGTGCATCTCCCTGACTCCTAAACACTGATATCGCTGTCATGTCGACTTTATATCCAAGAAATAGTCATCACTGTTTTGATATTTCAAGAAGATCTGCTCGGGAGTTAGGACAAAATTGTGCGCGGACGTGCAAGAGTCTTGATTTTCAGTTGATGTTTAAATGGATAATATTTTGTCTGCACGTAAAATAGTAGATTATTCATTGTATTTATTGATGGATGACAGTTATTCTTGGCAAAGTGATGCATTTGATTGATGTAACCAAAGATGATTTGCTGCCAGAAGCAACATTTTGTACATTTTTGGGACAAAGTGCTGTTTTATGTGGCTGTTTATATCAAATCAACTTTATTTTATTGTTCAGAAACGTTGATCATTAGAATTTGTTTCATAAAGCTGGTCATTTACTGGAAGAATGGTAACATACTAGACAACAGATCTGGATGAACAATTAAGAATGTTAAAGTCATATGTGAATAATTATATACGATCGGCAAACATGATGATTCTTCTCACAATCGAAACACTAAAATTTGAAGAAAAAGGTCTTGTTTTAAGTACAAAACAATAACCCAAATGTAGCTAACTTTTTGTATATTAGAAATGGGAAAGAATAGTTCATGTTGAATGCAGTCTAGTGCTGATTTCTTTTGCTTCAGTCCCGTTTTAGTTTTTTTAATCCAATTGCATTATGTCTCAATTCAGATGTAGTGCTTTCAGAATGACTTGGACGACATGCCAAAAACTTTATATCACAATTTCTTGCCGCCTATGTCGTGATTTCGATTTTATCACGATTCTTGTACATCATTTTTAGAAGTTTACCAAAGCGTTCACTTCACTTTATGATTGGCTTAATCCTGGACCTGTCACAATAACAACATTTAAGCGCGATATATTTGCTACAGAAAAGATCACAATAAACGATAATACTGAAACTACTTTATGCCGCTGACACAATAGCCTAGAACCTTTTCAAAATGTACAATATTGTTAAAAATCATGTGCCGGATTATGTGAATAACAAAACTAAATACTCAAGTAGCATCATTTGTATCCATTATGAGTTGCATATTTGACCCTCTATAGATCAAATCGTATCATAATATAAAAACAAAATAACACCAATCCCCATTTGTGCACAAAAACGCTACTCATAATAAATACTGAACCCTAAAAATGTTGTTCCTTTCATTTATTGACCGATAAGTCGATATAGTAATTGTCCACTCATCATTCACTCAGAGCATGGCGGCGCTGACCACTTGAAGCAGTTGGTGGGGGAAGTGTCTAAATTTGTGCGTAGCTCTACAATAAACAGAGAATAATTGAAACATAATATGACGATTTAACTGAAATGGCAGACTGTCACACTGGGAAAAGTACTATTTATTTTGATTTGAGTACACTTTGACTTGCCAGTAGAACATATTTCGTAATAAAAGTACATTAAGAGAGTCAAAATATGCTCAAAACAAGAGAAATACTACTTTTTTTCAACTAATTTTAGACTGATTTTTTCCCCAGTGCACAGGAATCAAATCACAATTACAATTTATATCGCCAAAGAATATGTATTTCATATCAAGATTTGAACCTTTGTACTCAATTTAATCGACCTACTTTTACCATCTCTCACCCCGTATACAGCTAGCTGATGTCATGATACTGAAATTTCACACTCGATTCGATACTAGGACGCATACTCTTGATACCGATTACGATAGCACAAGGATAATTACAAATGCGCTCATTTAGGTCTCGGATTAGGACAATAGACCGACATTTTCAACACTAAATAATAGCACTAAAACATTGTGGTTCTGATAAAGCTCAAGATTACTCTAAAACTGTGCAGAAAAAGTCAAATTTTGTGCTTTTTTTAGTATCAATACTTGCATAAATGAGTATTGTTTTGGTACTAGTTTTAACATCGATTAGTGTCTGATTTCCGATACTTTTGACAACACCAGTACATCCCCATAAGTGATAATAATACCCACTCGTCTCCGGTGTTGCCTGCATCTGTCACTACACTTCCCCGTTCTCGGGCTAATTTTAGGTCTCTCTGTTAGCGCTGCTGTGGGACTTATCCTCCAGCGATTCTGTGGCATGTGCCGTGGGTAGAGCAGGTAAATACGGCAACAGGTTCACACTAATCAACTCCCAGAAGACAGACACACGCACACGTAAGCCTCTCCACGCAGCGGAATAACAAGGTGACACCTGTCAGTCTGGTCTGGCAGTCCGGGGCAGGCAGACGGCGGGAGTGCAGAAAAAAAAAAAAACATTCGCTGAGGTGGAAGTGGATTCGGTTGCGTTACGGCTCTGGATACATTACGGTTCTCCGAGTTGGTGTCGGTCGTGGCGGCGTTTTTGAAGGGATGGATTGAGAGGATGGTCGTTGTAATTGCACTTTTGGTTTGTGTCCTTGAGCGAAATACTGAAAGGACACATGGAACTGCAAAAAAACGATATCTCTGTTTAAAAAAAAACACAGTCAAAGTTGTGTTTTTTTATTTTTGTTACCATCTTGCATTACTATTATCAATTAAACTGCTGTTGAATGGATTTTATCAAGGAGGGATGGAATAATATTTTGTTTGGCTTTTGGAAATATTATTTTGAAGGTCAGGTTCAGTCGCTAAATTTGTTTTAAAGCATTAAAACAAGCCGGCGTCTTCACCGTTCACACCAACATCAGACACACAGGCGGCACACTCGATAAATTACAACGAGGATAGTTAACATACAAAGAGATAGAGCTGTATTTTTAGCCTTGCAAAAGCGTTTGCAAATTTATTAAGAGCCGCAATTGAAGAGGGAACAAAGCTATTTCTATGTCATTTTGTGTGACAGCTAGGGACTTGGAATCTTCGGAGGATGTGAGTCAGAGACGCAGATACCCCGAGATAAAGACTGAACTGCAAGACTTCCACTACTTTTTTAAATGTCGCTTATCTGTTTTTGCAATTGAACTCTTCACTCTATTCTGCTCTGATATTTTTCTCTTGTCAAAAACCTACCTCGAGTAATAGTTTTCGCTTCATTCCTCGCTTGTTTCGCTATTCCTGTTGACAAGATTCTCACTCTCTAAGACTCACAAAGAACTCAGTTTAAAATGTCCCAGATTCGCAACGTCAAAGGTCCGTTCGGGAGGTCTCCTGTGCTCATAAGCCCATTAATCATTGCCAGACTGAGCTTTTCAAATCAAATTGCAATAAATTACAGTTGTGTGTGTGTTAGCATGCCGGGGCAAGCTAGCTTTTGTTTGTTTTCCCCATGGTAATTCCCTCTGCTAACACAAATCTTGATGAGGGAAGGTCTGATTGATAGAATGTAATTGTGCTTTTTCATTATGTACATGATTATAATGATGCTTTTTGTATTTGATTATACTCTTTGCCCATAATTACAAGTTATAAGCCACATGTCAATTGGAAAGTGTGTGTTTAGTGATTCTTACCTCTCAAAATAAATGACTGGAGCCTATTCTTCTAAAATTAGTGTTGTCACAATACATGAGTTTCAAGGTCAAAAAAGTCAATTTCCAGGCGTCAAACTCAATACGTTGACACACAAATGATAATTAAATTCGCTCTTTAACAGACACATTAAAGCAATAAAATATATACGTTCACAGTAAGAATTAAATACCATAAATATGTCTTTTATCAACCAGATCTCGGTATAAACAGATTACTTTTACATTTTAACTCAGGCCATAAAAAGGATGTTTTTTTTTTACAATTTAGATTTACAGTTTTACAAGTGAACTGGATATTGCACAATAATATACTAGTTCTGATGTACTGTAGATTAAGACCATTCTTAAAATGTTTAGTAAAGGTCTAGTTATGTTCTGTTTATGAGCTTTTTTTTACAGCATTGATACTTGTGAATATCTCGTTCGGTTTGAGTTTTTGTATCAATTCATATCTGGGTATTGATACTTCTGACAACTCTTTTTGAAACCTTACATATATAATTTGAGTTAATCAGGTTTTCCCTTGTCTTTTCCCTCACTTCCACTCTTACATGAATAATTATTTGTTGTTTTAACTATACATGATAGGGCTGTAGTCGACTAAAGAAATTCTTGGTCGACTAAAGACCTGCCCGATCGACCGATTAGTCGACTAAGAGGGAGTGCAGTAAAATATACCAAAATTATGAAGTATCTCTCTGTATCTGTCCCAAACTGCATGTCCCAACTGCAACTTCATGTTAAAACAACTGGAAAAGTAATAGGAAACAGAATATTTATGTTAGACTCCACCATTTTCATCTAATTCACTCCATATCTTCTAATTTTTCCTAGTGTTATGACTCTAATCTTAATAAAATTATCAGTCGACTAATAAAAACCTTGGTTGACTAAGACTCCATCGACTGATTGATCGACTAAAGGACTGCAGCCCTAATATACGCCGCACTATATTTTGGAGTAAATGACTTGTACACTTGTGGCTTGTTATCTCCCACCTCAGTGTCGGACGCCGCCTCCCCCCTGTCCACTGCCGCTGTAATATCCATGCTAACATATGCTAATGGGCCGCTGTAAGCCTTGACCTGGGCCTCGGAGCTGTGCCCCGTGCTTCACTCGCACTTCAGTGGGATTCTGGGAAAGCAATAAAAGAGTGAATCATAGTATAGAACCAAGAATGTAATCATAATGTGCAGAAATGAATGTTGTGAGGTGATAAATTATTGTCTAAAGCTTGGCAAAAGAAGATCTTAACCAGAACTACATAATCTGTTATTTCTTATAGTTCAATGTAGAGCTGCGCGATTTAGGAAAAATATCTCATTGCGGTTTTTCTGACAGTGATTAGATTTGACGATTGATATTTTTAATAATGAGATTCAGTTCAAAGTTCAGTTCATTTTAAACACAACAGGAAACTTAAATATGAACTGACAAACTAGTAAAAGAATCAAGTTATTTCATCACGTTTTTGTCACTTTTAATGTTGTTTTTGTTACTTTTAGGGTTGTTTTTTGTTGCTTTCAGTTATGGTTTTGTTGCTTTTAGTCACATTTTTATGGCTTTTCATCATGTTTGTTTCGCTTAGTTGTGTTATTGTCGTGTTTGTTGCTCTAAGTCACGTTTTTATCACTTTTAGTCATGTTTTTGTTGCTTTTAGTCAAGTTTTCAGCCACATTTTTGTCACTTTTAGACACATTTCTGTCGCTTTTGGTCATTTTTGTCACTTGTTTTAACAAATCTAGACTACAGTATTAGCAGTTTATGCAGAACAAAACCCGATATTTTGTTGTTTGGAAGAAATTATTGTTCTTCAAAAATTGCAGCCTTTGCAATTTGCGTCCATTCAAATAGAGATTTCGATTAATTGTGCAGCCCTATTTCTATGTCTTCAGAACACATTTTCTTTATAAAATTGACAAGATTATGTACAAAACTGCGTATTTTCAGCATAGACTAAAACAAGCAGTGGAGTACTTGTTCTTATAGCTCAAAGGTGAAACAAATTGATTCTAAATCACAATTTGAACGGTCGAAACACACATCTTTCCCTGAGTAATTTGATGTCCTCTGCTGAAAACAGAATATCTTGTCTCCATGGAGTAAAATGTTGCATACAAATAGTTACAACACTGTAGTTTAGACCAACAAACGTATTTTGAAGAAGTTAAAAAGCACATTTAATACTGACTGATGCCTTTCAATTTATACTGAAGTCAACAAGTATGACTGAAACAAACAATAAATTATCTCTGTTAAAAAAAAAGGTTATGTATCACCAAAAGAAGCTTGCGACACGCCGTAAGTCCTACATACATCACATAATTATGACTTAGATACAACTTTGCAGCGTTACAGGTGAATTTACTTAACATAACGTGGCACAGTTGCATTGTCAGAGAGATTTTTGTGCTATCCATTGCTCAGCTGGGAAGTAAACAAATTACTGCCAAGTCAATGGGGGTGGAAAAACCAGGCTCACCGTGGTTCTAATTGATTCCCTCGGGCCACTGTACTCTGCAGTTAAATCCAGAGAAAATAAGTCCTGTCTCCGGGAAATGCTGCTCTGGTCTGACCCTGGACTACCTTGGCATGGATCAACTCCGAGTCGACTTTAACACATGCACTTCTTACATTTTGGATTAAAGAGACATTGCGGTTCTGAATATGCCCACTGGGGGTATTAAGTTAATTAGTTAAAAGTGAATGTAAGCGTGTTTGCTTTTAAAGGGGACGTATTATGCAAAATCAACTTTAACCATCGTTTAATCTTGGTCCAACAGTGTTTTCTCGTCATTTGTTTCCTCAGAGTTGTATTTTGATTGATTCCTGTAGTGTTGTCCTGCAGCTGAGACTCAAGTGCTATTTGCAAAATGAAGATTCCAGGTGACAGATGGGTTTTAAAATGCTTTATGTAGTCACTTTTCAAAAAATACGCTGCTTGTTACTGTGAGATGTCACTATGAAGAGGCTTATCAGATCCACAATATTTAAACAAAGTCAGTGGACCTGTTTCTATTACTAAGCTGTTTGAGATCATCTGTGCGGTGTACAATGAACAAAATGTAAAAGGATGATCTACTTATGTTGTAAAGCATAGTTTGTGTCCGTTAAATATGCATGGACTTTACTTTTCAGTCAGACTTTTATGGCTGCTTCTTAACCTGAAATTCTGTCAAGTAATGTATCAGTTGTTGTTGTAGAACACAAAATGCCTGTAAATATCACATTTTTACTCAATTTTATCCAGATGAAGCTACAGAGACGTCGCTTAAAGTGCGTATGACAGATTTTGATGATTTTCTACTTTAGTCTTTATTTAGTGTATTGATACCTGTTGTAAATATAAATGATAGTTTTACACCAATCATGTAAACGTTTGCAGAAAAAAGTCGAAAAGTCTGTGGAAAGTTATAGGAAGTAAACAGGTAGATGACATCACACTAGGGAGACAAAGGTTTTGCATAATTTACACAAAAGACGCTACGTTTTTGAGCCTTTATACATTTATTTGACAAAAAAGCTGTTCACATGTATTTTCTCTTTGTAAAATTTACAATATCTGTGACATTAGATGAGTTTGGCCCAGCGTACAGTGTGGTTGCTAGGTAATTTCCCAGTGTGATGTCATCATTTACAACCAGGAAGTAAAACAAAAAACCTAAAAAATTGCTGAACCGGGATAAAATTTGAGAATTATTTTTGCAAAATTTGAAATACATTTATCTAAACTGCATTTTAGTGAAATGAGTAGTCCAACCTATCAGAGGCACTTTAAGGCCTTCCTGATGGAGTTTATTTACAGACTGAATTACATTAAAGATTACAGAATGGGTTTTTGAACAACAACAATAAATGTACATGTGTCTTTATAAAGTAATTCCTGCTTTGTACGAGTCATAAAACCTCTTAGCTCAGCACATGGCGAGTTTCGAAGTCTGTGTACAGCCCAGATAACGATTATTCGATTACTAAATTAACAATTATCTCAATCGATTCGTTGCAACCCGCGACCCCGGGAACGGGAATAAGCGGTAGAAAATGAATAAATGATTTGTTGCAATTAATCGATTAACTTGTTTAACTAGGGTTGTACGGTGGCAGAACGGTTAGAGCTCCTGCCACCAGACCAACATCACACGATCTCTCTTAGTGGAGTCTGCATGTTCTCCCCGTGTTACCCTGGGTTCTCCGGCTTCCTCCCACCGTCCAAAGACATGCATGTGTAGGTCAATAGGCAACGCTAAATTGGCTGTTTAGAATGAATGTGAGAGCGAATGGTTGTCTGTCCTTGTCCGTGTCTCTGTGTTGACCCTGCGATGAGTTGGCCACTGTCCAGGGTGTACCCCGCCTAAGGCCCAAAGCCACCGGGACAGGCTCCAGTCACCCGCAACTCCTAACGATATGTGAACAAGCGGGAGAAAATGAATGAATGAATGTACTACTGGTGTGACACGGCGCATCAAAAGGGATCACAAGTGAAACTGCGAGTTGAATCGACGTAATTGGCGTAATCTGCATAACTTGTAAATATTTAGACAATTTTCAGATGAATTTAACGTTTTATTTATTTTTTTCTTCCCTTCAAAGATATTTAGCGTTATTTTGGTTCTGACAGATGGTTTAGTTTTTTTTTTAAGTCAACTTAGTGTCAAAATGTATCTGAAAGATGAGTAATGAAAAAGGCCACGACTTAAATGTCATCTTTATTTAGTCAAGGCTTGACTTAAAGGGGCTGCGCCGTATTTTCTTTCGTGCGTTTTATTTTCTGCAAAGCAAGGACTGTTGTGTCGGTGTTGTGTAGGTGTTGTGTCGTGACGGCAAAAGGCATTCCCTTTGAAAGTTGTGAAAAGTGCGTATTATTTCTCGCTGTGAATAATTACGATGTTGAATGTGTTGGGGAAGTGAGGAGTATAGTTTTCCACATTATTAAGACTGTAAAGCATTCCACAGTATAGCATTAAACATATCTACAGCAATACAGGGTTTTATCGTTAACTGACCCCTCACCAGAAAAGTCACATAGTGCGTCTTTCTTTAGCTTCACGTTTGGTCCTGTTCGAGTGTCCAGTCCGACCTCATGCCACCTTCGCCGTGATAATCCAGCGCGTGAAAGCCCGTCTCTTGGACTGACGGCTGAATGTGTGTGGAGCTGAGGGCCTGTGAGGGAGCCAGAGAACGCCGGCCTGGTTTGGAGATAACTTTGAAGCGCTGCTGCGGCTGCTGTCGTTTTGGGTTTAGCCTGTGTTTCATTCACGGGATAAGCGTTGGACGTGCAACTTCCTTTAATCACCGTTACCCTTGAGTCATACATTCGCTCTCACTCTGCATCTCCGTGTGTGTCCAGAGCGCTGTAAAACCCAAGCTACATAATGCAACTCAAAGAAATTTAAAAATGATTGTCTCAAATCATCAAAGTGTTCTGGCAATGCAAGTGTCTTTGTGGACTTTGTGGCCTCAGATGTGGATTCAATTCAAGCATAGAACCACACTGACATGCCGTGGCCAAACGCTACATACAAGTGGTCCATGGACAGTTTTTTTCAGGGCTGAAAAATGCACATGAACGGGAAAAGAACTGGGGAATTGGGGTCAAAAGCTGCAATCCAACTTTGGATGAAAATCAGCTGATTTGTCTGAAACATCTGAGGTCTTTTACTGTCAGATTTGTACAAAAAAGAACTGACTCTTTACTTATGTACAGTAAAGTTAGCTGTGGATAAAGTAAAAATGGGACGAGGTTTTCCAAAACATATAACTTTATCTTATGATGAGGGTAACAACAACACATTTGACTCCTTTATTAGACTCAGAAAGTGGACTCAGTGATTTTATTATTGATGACATTTAAATCATAACTTTCTGAGATAAAGCTACACGGATGCAAACAAGTTGAAAGCCTAACTTCTCATCTCAGAAACCCAAGCACACAAGGACCACATGAATGCACCAAAAGTAACAGCAGTAGAGGCATATATCTCACGCCGAGAGGTCAGTGCACTGTTACACTGACCTCGGAGCATCACGGTGCACCGCCACACTCCACTTCTCAAAACGAGAGCCAAACTCGAGTAGAAGTCAAGCATCAAGCGACCTTCATTGCCTGTTCTATGTCATAAGCCAGTAAAGTTAGCATTCGTAATCCTTGAAAACTAAATAAATAGTTTGACAGCATTGAGAGATCTGTTGGTTAGTTCAACGCAATTGCAAACGAGTGAAGCACACAATGACTTGCCCACAGATGCGACAGAAGTGGAATCTAAAGCAGCCTTTAACAGCTGTTTTACTTTAATAGATGGATATCAGAAGTTTCGGGAGTCACAGATTGACAGATAACTCGTTTGTTTTCCCTTGTTTGGCAGTGCAGGGCCTCTACTTAGCATGCATTTCAAAGTTGTCAGTAATCACAGTTTGAGGCAATGGCCCAGACTTTCCCTTTGCTTATGTGATGGATAGAGTACAGCCAACATGTTGACAAGTATGCAAAAACAGCACAGGGAGGTGATGCCGTTTACAAAGAAATTATTGCCTTTGCCGACACACGCTGTGGCTGCGACGATTTGAGCGGCTTCAAACCATGTCAGAGGGAAATCTGCTGGCAACACGGAGAGAAAAAGACCTATACAGTTGGTTCCAATGCTTTGTGCGCGATGCTTTTGTTGCAATTCCAAGCCATATGAACTGTGAATTTAGATAGCTCATTACCAGCGCAGTGTGTGGCTCTGTGTGACTGGAACTTGTGGCTGCTTTATTATATCCAGATAAACACATTGTGCGTTATTATTATTCCATCTCAAAAAACATGCAAAGAGTTAGAGCCCAATTTACTAACAATGGGAGAGGACTGGGAGTAATAAGCTTAAGTGACAGCGCGTATAATAAGACAGATATTTACTTTAGGAGCTCTGGAAGCAAATTGTACGTTTAAGAGCAGATTTAACATACTTTAAAAAATGTTAACGCTGATAAAAAGAATTAGCCTCGCGTTCAGACTCCATTCGGATCAGCGAGCGGAGTATGAATCCCAAGAAGAGAGTGCTTTTGCTTTTACAGAAAACTGCACTTTTGTCCCAACAGCAGTAGCCCTTTTGAACAAACATTCTTAGTTGACCTACATCGGTGCATTTCCAAGTATGTGCCCTTGATCTTTTTAAATAATTCAAATATTTATAGCTGAAATGCTCTACTAGGTCCTTTTAAAGTACGAGATGCATTGCGGCTTGTCGATAATTGCAACGGATTAACTATTACAGTAGTTTGCTAATGATTTTGTTTACATGTTCTGAGCAAATGTGTGGAATTCTGTGCCTTGCGTGATACTGTAGCCAAAGAGAAGTTTCCTCTCGGGGACAATTACCTTTTAAACTTACCGTGCATATAGGAGAAAAGCCTGCGTCCGGTGTAAACAGACTCCCGGGGTGAGAATAGACTCCCGGCGGTATGAATCGGGAGCCTCCTCCGCAATGCTCCGAGTGCAATCCGAGCCGCTCTCATTACTCTTCTTCATTACTCCTCATACAGTCGGAGCGAGGCGTTGTGTTGCGCTTCAGCGTCTCTTTACAGTTTCATGCGTTATTAGAGTACACTAGAGGTGCCCACACTTTTTTTCACCTCACGAGCTGCTTTTAGACACAGCAAAGCCCAGAGATCATTCTAGATTTAGGCTATATTATTTATTTATTTTCCCTTTTTTTAATATCAAATGTTAAACAGGACAATAAACTTCTTTTAAATAAATAAGGCTTTGGTATCGACCTCCTCTTCCTCGGAATTCGACCGGTAATGCACCCCCGGAGTGGACTGACAGAAACAGAAAATGATCCACTCACTTTTGACACATTTAGTGAAGTAGAGACACAATGGGATTGAACCACCAGACTTTGGATTGATGGGGAAATGCTCTAACCTCTGAGCCACTTCACCCACACACTTTGTCCCGCGAGTGACTTGCTGTGACAGAAAGGGCATAAAAACATGAAACGGAATCAACAAAGCATTGATAGGTTAGAAAATCCACAAACAAAACCAACGGGACCCAGAGAAATCCAATCTTTTTGCAATAGATTGCTGAGTTATTCCGGAGCTGTACTTGACAAACAGTCTTATTCGGTGGGATTTAGTCGCCGTAGCCTCGTGCTGTTTGATAAGTTGGAAGGGCTTAGTGGACGCAGCCATGGAAGGTCACTGATCCCAGGACAGTCCAGACGCTGGCTCAGAGAAAAACACTACAGAACACAGAGAGTCTGATGTGGATATGTTCAAGCTGCTTCTGCTTTTTGGACTTATCCAGTTCACGGACCATGTTGGAAATACTCTGGCAGTTTATTTTTTGCATGCCCAGCTTTTATCATGAGTGTGTGGTTTTGGAAATTGGGTATTAGACGTCAAAATTAACTTTTTTGGGGATAAATGCATACTTTGATATATGGAAATGTTGTTTAAATAATGATCATTGACCATATCTGATCATATTCGTTGTTCCACAATGTGTATGTTGCTATTGCTTTTTTACAAACCAGATGAGAAACGTTACACATGTTTAATAATTACAGCTCTTTATTGACATTGATAAACTATTGGTATTGTTTTTCAGAGATTTTGAAATGGCCAATCTACTTCCTTCCACTATTATTGTGAATACATTCATGGGTACTCTTGATGCTGTCTATTTTTCAATATCTTACATTGGATAACATTATTAGTGTTGGCTCAAAACCGTAAAAAAATACATGTTTACTTTGAAAATATTAATAAATTGCTAATGTTATGAGAAAAATGATTGGTGTATTTGTTCATACATGTCATTGGTGGCAATTGTAGTGGAGTATTGTACCCAGAATGAGTTCATTTACACTAATTCTACATACCCAAGGAAAGGTCAAAGCACTGGCTTGAGAGAAAACATCTAAGGAGATTGCAGAAACAAATCTACTCCAGATCTGAACCCCGATTTAGAATCTTTGGGATGTGCAGTAAAAGGCTTTGTGCAGTGGTCACTCTCCATCATCAAGATCTTGGTGAAAAAAAGAATGCAACAATGTCAAAAATCTTTTGACATTGCAGAAGCTTATTGGAACATTTTTTTCTTTTATTTTGTGGAAAGCCTTTTTTAATATTTTTTTTTAATGTTATGTTGGGCCAGATGTGGCTTAGAAACTCTGTAGAATTATTTCAAAAAAGAAAAAAGAAAGCTCTAATTCCGGAAATGGAACCCAGAGCTTAGTTATTGAGAGTGTTAATCACTGAGGGACCGTTCTATCAAACAAATGTATGACTTTAGCGGAGAGTCTTATAGATTCCACTAATCTAACAGTAAAAGGAACACCAAAGGATGACAGGATCTTTTATCTTTTCCAAACCGCTCGCCCTTTGACCCGCCGCTCATTTCCGCTGTGTTTCACTTTAGAGAATATTGGTTACAAAGCTCATATAGGATCACAGTGTGCCTCTTAAAAGAAGCCTTATCTTTTCTTATGTATGCGCAATAAGAAGTCAGCTCTTGTCTCCGTGATATCACAGCGCATCCAGAACACTGTGTAACCTCCGGTATTCCCTCAACGCCTCCACCTCCTATACTTGAAATAAAACAGTATCTGCCTCCCTCTTGTTGTGTTTTGTCTTGCTTTGGTGTCTTTAAGATAAAACCACAGGCGTATGTGTGGGGTTGGCAAAACTTGGCATAAACCATAGATTGAACTTGATGCACTTGTTATATTTTTTATCTTTGGATGCAGTGTCTTTAACAGATATGGCATGTCCAAACAATAAACAATGCCAATTTGTGTTAGATTAATGCACAAGAAGCACAAATCAAAGACTGACAAGCTTATACAACCCTCAGTGCTCTGTTTGTACTCGTTTATGCTCGTCAGTCTTTTTGTATTGTCAATGTTATCCAAAGAACAATTGATCTTGCACTATTTTTACTATCTTTCGTGAATGAATGTCGTACTCCTTTAGTTTTAAGTCAGTTGTTTGAGGACAGAAAGGGTCAAAACTGGGTTAGCAGTACGATCTCTTCAACTTGTGTGTATTGTTATTTACCCGTGATGTTTCTATTATAATATAGTGTGGGACTGAGTGATGGTATCTACTTTTGCATTTTTTGAAGGCTGTGGACCTTTAGTCCTTTAGTTTTGTAGGAGGAGTTTAATAATCGGTGTTTTTGATTCATTATTTTGCGGGATTTTATTGTATTTTTATTCAGAACAGCAGAAATGAGAAAGCGTGTAGTGAGTTATATTGAGATTTGGCAGTTTAACATGTGTTTTTCCATATATGCACATTGTCTGTGAGTATTTTTTTGCATATATATTGATCTCCTGTAATCCTGTGATCTCATCTGTGCAGTTTGGGTGCCGATACATGGTCGAAGCATAGAAATACTCAATAGGTGTGCCTCTTTTAGTCGACTAATCCATGCACAGAGCATTTCTTTAGTCAACCAAGAATTTCTTTAGCTGGAATGATGTGTCACGTATTAAAAAAATATTCCGATAAGTGAAAAGAAGACTTGATGGTTCTGCTGCTGAGGGAAGGAAAGTGTATTTGGATGCAAGGTAGGACTGCAAGATTAATAACAATCAATACAAAATCTCAGTTTGAATGGACGCAAATGGCAAAGGCTGCAATTTTGTAGTACCTACTGCTAATGCTGTAGCTTAGATTTGTACAAACATGTTTCGAAGTACATTCCGTTTATTCGCTTGTCAGTTGATAAGTGAAATCCAGTATTTTTATCTTGTTATTGCGTTTGAAATGTAAAATTGCCGAACATTAATCAGGAATCCAATCACAATACTTGTCTTCCAAACCGTGCAGCTCTAATGAAAGGAGTGGTGGATGAAAGTGACAAATGGAGGGAGAACCAAGTCTTCTTTGTTTAATGTATGCAACTTGATATTGGTTGTTTGTGTATAGGGTCATAATCCAGCTCAAAACATGTATGTAGAGTGTGAGGCAAAGTACTGAAGTCTTTTTAAATGTCTGAGAGCTGTTGAAAGTGTATGAAAGTGATGTCTTTTCATGTTTGCCCTAAGAATGAAGTGGCCAAGTCGAGGAGCTGCCAAAGACTCTTGGACCCTTAGCAAACTTGATTATCCCACGAGAACTGTAGCCAATATCTCAAATCCTCCTCATAATCTGCACGATAATGCAGCGCTCACTTTCATGGTTAGCTCGTCTAATCACAGAAAATGGCCCTGATGTATGTTATTACTCGACTCCCACTTCCATCATTTCTCCAGCCCGGGCTAAAAAATGAAAAGGATCCTCGGCGTTGAATCTGCAGAGCTTCACTGGCCTTTTTATCTGTCCAAACATAGAGTCTAACTCCCTCTAACTCACACTCCGAGGGCAAATCAATGGGCCTTGGCTTGGCATACATCTCCTGATATATCTCCTGCCAAATATGGTCAGCCGTATCTGCCTAAAGATATGGAAAAAAAGATGAGAAGTGCGTAAAGATCAGACTTAAGGCAACACCACATGCAGCGCCTGCAAGATGAAAATCCAAATATTTGTTTTGATTATATGCGACATTACAGTACTGAGAGACTAATAGAAACCAAGCCAAAAAGAGCAGTGCATTTTGTTCTATGCATGGATTTCATGTGGGGAAATCTAATGACAAATGGTTTGGATCACTATTTACTTTTTTGTTTTGAATCTCAGTCATAATTTACATTTGAATATACTTTACTTACAATTGAAATACCTTCGTCAAAGAGTCCTCACCTCATTGCGATTGGTTAACTTTGCCTCTCTCTCAGAACACAAAAGAGGCTCGCGATGGGACGTCAAAAAATGATAGAAATACGCCATTGTTGTTGCTGTCGAAGTGCGTTTACTACAGGAGTGCGATTTTGTGGCAAAAAAAGGCAAAAGTGGGCAGGGCGGAATAAAGTGAATAGGAGGAATTGTTTGTACGAGACACTTTTTGGGGCAGATTAATCTTAATATTCTGACCATATTTTCATAATGAAACAGGAATGTGTTAAGCGAAGCGTTTACAAATGCACTACTTCTATGTATCCGTTGTTGTTCTTGCATCTTTTGAGTGCAGTTTGGGTCGGACACTTGGTCAGATCATTGAGTTTTGAGAGATTGTCGATTATAGTTGTCAACAGCCTTATATATTATTCATTTTTCAGTATATCTTCCACTTCTAGGTCATTCTAATTCATTTCATACTGCCCACCCATAGCTCTAAAGTCTATTTCTAAGTTCTCAAACACTTAACCGGACTTGGCTCTCCTCTTTGCTCGTCGCCGCCGCGTACCTCGAGGCCTGTCTGGACTGTGGCCCTGCTTCTATTTTCTCCTCCAGAGCGCGGAGCAAACACACAGCGCCGAGAGCACGAGGGTTAGACAGACACATGACCTGTCCCTCGACAACAGCTGGGACGCAATGACCTCACAGGAAATGATCAGAAACGCGCCATATAAGGAATCACAGGAAGGAAGGAAGAGGGAGCGAGAGAGAGTGACGGTGACTGAGGGAGAACTCTTTCGGAGTGACTCATAGATCTTTGTACCTGACCAGACCAGTCCTTGGAGTAGATAAAAGTTGTAATCAGAGAGAGTGGTCAAAATAAAAACATTTTTCAAGTGTCATTACGCTCTTTTCCAAATAGAATACATTTACTAATAGTATTCTGATTGAATGAATCCAGGAGAAGACAAACAGATACAAAAATGTATAGTATTAGAACTAAAGCTGGGAGATAAATTGACAATATCTCATTTGTTGTTTTTGAGATATGCAAATGTAGAATATCAAGTGTATTATCTTAAATATAAAGTAAAATGACAAAAAAGAGATGTCCAGCAAAATCTCCCAAACAAGTGATTTTTGTTCCATTTTGTGTTTGATTCGTGTTCCATTCATGTTTTGGCAAAACTTTAACCTCAACCAAGACATTTTCTGACACATTGTTAAAATTATCGCCAGAATAATATTATAAAAATAATCCCCAAGTTAAATATTCCTTTTTTTAATATAACACATTGCTAATTAGAACCTATATTGTTGGAAATGAATAAAATAACACTTGTTTAAAATAATCTTTCAGGTAAACATCAATAGAATATACAACTGGTGGTGAACTATATATCATATTTTAGATAATATCTTGATGTGCAAAATTTGAATATCAAGTATATCATTTATAGGAGAAAATGCTACACAAAGAGCTGATTATATTTTTAATGATATTTGTTAAATATATTGTTGTGAACTGTGAAATAAGGGTAAAATGTGATCTTTTGTTATTTGTGTCAGTTTTGTGATGAATCTAACAGACATTTCATGTTTGTCTGATAATTAAACCTCAGACTATTACGTTTAAAGGCTTATTTTAGCACATTTCTGTTGTATTGACATATCATCTGACTATTGCTCTCAGGATACTCCCAAAAACTAGTGCGATATTCATTTTTGTCAATATCGCCCAGCCCTACGTACAAGGAGAAACTTTTGATGTGGGCAAGGTAGCGAAAACTATTGCTCAGGGTTATTTATTTCAGCCAAAGAATACCCCACGTCGTACAAATAAATTAAAATGACCCTCAAAAGTAAAAAGTATTTAAAAAGATACTCAATGTAACATCACAAATAATCGTATACTGACATAGTTGACAAGATCCGCTCTTTAGAGGAAAAATATCCACTATAAATTAGCCCAGTGACAAGTGGAGTGTTTGAGCCCTGTGCATTTTCCCGCTAACATCTATATTTATATTTTTAACGCACGCTCTTGCTCCATGTTCTGTGCAGGTGTGCGACTCGCGGAGGCTCTTGGTGCAAAGTGAGAGGATAAAAGCATCACTATGACCATTACACTGAATGGGCTCTTCTTAAATGCTTTGCTGTGTACGATGCCATAACACCGTAAAATATGGAGACACCATCTGCTGTGCGGGATATGAATAAGATGTGGTAAAGACTGCCTCGAAAATAGAAACCGTTGATGTGATAAATATGATGATGTGTTAATGAGATATAACGTGCGTGCGCTAAACTTGACATAAAATTGACTACATTTAAGTAGTACAGTTTAACGAATAGTCATGTTTGTTTCTTCGTTATCACAGCAAGGTGAGCCTGTGAACCAGCTGAACCAGTCACGTGGCTGATTTTATACCGGATGCCCTTCCAGTCGCAATCAATACTGTGACTGGAGTATTCAGTGTTGTTGCCTGCATGGCCCAGATTCAAACCAGAAAACACCCACTTCCTTTGCAAATACTTAACCCGCAACGACGCATATACATCAGAATCAGATGAATAAAGGCCAACACGCACTGGGACCTCAATTATGTTCAACGAGGATGCACCGGGCACCGTGTTTGGAGTGCCTTGGCCTTAATTCATATATTCTATGATGGTTTAGGTCAGGTATTTGGTTTGATCATAGAGGTATTTCATAGTTTGGAAACTTTTATCAGCTTCGCACCATCCACTTTGTTGACTAATCCCTTAGCCTTGAGATATAAAAATTGAATATTTGTACCATTTTGGAGTGTTCTGAGTAAACTTCTGTGCCAAAAAATAAATCGAAACAATCAATATTGACAAAATGAAAGAACCAGACAGTGGCCCGGACATTACACCAAGTTATATACCACTTCTGTTTCACTATAAGGTCATATTTGGTGATGTTTCAGTAAATGGTGTGCAGTTATATCCTTTCAACCAGCGTACCACAACTGAAAAAATGTTGAAAATCACTGGGCTAATCGAAGCACAGAGCATGCCTGGTGTCTTGCGCAAGGATACAGCCGGATTACGCAATGTTGGTGGAAGAAATTGAGCTGTTATGGACTTCACCTACTGCACTGCTAGCATTCAGTGTGAAGTTTGTGGATTGGATTATCAGTTTAACGAAGTCGCATGCGGTTTCATTAAAGTGCGTATGGTAAATCTTTGTCATAATTTCACACCAGTCAAGTGGCAGTTTGTAAAGAAAGGTTGAAGCAAACAAGTTGAAACATACAGGAAGTAGTGCTAAAGAAACCTCTCAACCTTTGTCATCAATCCACAAAATTGTAAAATATATAGACATTGTACACTTAAGGAACACATATTTGCTGATCTTCATTATTATAAATATGTCTGACATTTTGTAAATAATTTTGTTTCTCTTTACAGAAGGACATGTGATTTGTATTCCACTTTCCTGACATTTTAAACATACAAAATAACAGTGTTTATCAAGTCATAATAATGGCAAACCTGATATTTTTATGATGAGATATATCAGTGACTGAATAAGAAACTGAATACACACCAGCCTAACTCCCAAACTTTTCAGCGGACTCCATCAATTTGCCACGTAAAAGAGGAATAAGCCGTAGACAGTGAATGAAAGCCTATTTTGTACCAATTTGCCAGAACAATTTATTCCACATTTGTCAGACATAAATCTTTAGTAGTAATTTACATTGCATTATCTTGTACAGTGAAAATCTTGCTCCAAAGACACATCCATTAGGTTCCGTCTCTATTATCTCCTCTGTGACACATCGCACAGAAGTTATTGTATGCAAATAGTCACTCCTCCTCCCTGCGCGTATTAATCATTAGACGGCGGAGAATGGCAAGGTGTAGGAAGTCGTTAAAACTTGAGAGAAAGTAGGAATTGAGCGATGTGTTTTTAAAGCTGAGCCAATTTGTCTTGTGTGGCTGCGGTTCTCTTTTGTCGTCATCGGAGATATTTTTATTGAGCTGGTCTGATGCAGCCTTTTTTCTTTTTTCTTTTTCCAGTCTGAGCTGTGAAGGTAGAGAGACTATGGGGATTTCGTGCCCGAGCACAGTCCAGTTTCAGGTCAGATTTGAGCTGCAGTTGGAGATGGCACTTCTATAAGTCGTAAGGACATTCTGAAACGCCTATAGTGGGATGTTGAGGTGGAGAGCAATTAAACATTTTGAAGATTAAATACGTTTTTGAGCTTTTAAGCATGTTATAACATTGTTCCTTCATCACGACACACCTGGAGTTGTAATTAGTTTCATTCTTTTTGATGAAATGAGTTAGTTTTCTTGCTTCAGAGCCACAGAAAACACTAACGTCATTGGTAGCGCTCTGGACGTTCTGCACTGTTTCAAGCCCATAAATCGACAGTAGATCAGTGGTTAGAGGGCGTGCCAGACCAAGTTATGTCACTGTGTCCTTAGGGAAGACACTTCACCCACATTTCCTAATTATTATTATTATAAATCATCAGCAGGCTCAATCTTTGCATTTCTGCCTCAAATCATGCTCATTACAACTGCGTGTCTGAATTAGCATGTCAGCCAGGCTAGCTTTTGTCTAGTTCCCCTTTGCAATTCCCTCTGCTGCCAGTAAATGGAGTTCTAATCCTGTAGCTGTAGGTATTGCCTCACAGTTGTAAAGTATTCTTTCCGTGGGCACACTGTGTCCTTTAAAGTCCGTTCCTGATATGAAGAGCATTTTAAACCAGGACCAAACCAGGACAGGCAAATGTAGCCTTATAGATTAGACATTTGTTTGTCTGTATTTTTGCTAATGCGCTGTATCTGTAATTACCGAGCCCAGACAGTTACTAGAAACAAAACAAAAACAGGCTCAAAGTTCAACACAATTGCTGTCAAATGAGCACAAATTAGCGAATGTGTGTTTGCTGAAAGTTTACAGTGGGAAACAGGGTTTAACCGCAAATGCTTATTGGACTTTGATTAATAAATCATCCTCAATTATGTGGACGTAATCTGGTATTTATTTTGAGCCTTTATTTAGTGTGTTATTGCAAAATGGTATATCACTCATTAATTTATAGACATCTGCAATATTTAACATCAACACAACACATTCTTTCATCCCTCTACCCTGAAGAAGGATATTTATTCAAAAATGTTGCTAAAAAATGTAACAGAGCTCATAGAACTCACCTCTGCCATTCTTCGTTGTAGTGTGAGCTGCCGTTACCGTTAGCTACATGTATTTGCTAATGGGCTATTCGCTGATCATTATCCACAGGTATCTGTCGAGAGGTAAACACATATTTATCAAGCTGTAATTGCTATTTTCTCCATTAGTTTACCTTGGTCTGAAAGCCGGACACACACACACACACACACACACACACACACACACACACACACACACACACACACACACACACACACACACACACACACACACACGGACACACACACGGACACACACACACACACGGACACACACACACACACACACACACACACACACACACACACACACACACACACACACACACACACACACACACACACACACACACACACACACACACACATTTCCCACATATTAGGAGCCCACCACTTGCATGCCCATTCTCATATCTGTGCTCAATTTCAATTAATTCGTCCATTTCCCCATGAAGGCAGCAGTTGTCGGTCCATATGCTGGTCACTTACAGACTGAGCATGCCCTGGCAGAGCTGATACCAACAGTATACACGCCCAACATGTCTATTTTTATCCACTGGCACACATGGATATAGAGCAATTAAGAGAAAATAACTTCGACCAAGCTAATTATGAGGGAAAGCCATCACAACATGGTTAAAAGCTCATAAAAATGGATTGTTTAAATAATAAATCACATTTACAGGGATAGAAGAAGTACTCAGTTTTGTGAAGTAAAAAGTATCCACTGTAAACATTTAAGGGAAGTACAGGTACCTAAAATTTATGTTTAACTACAGTACTTTCCCTTTACTTTTCACCACTGCTCCTTCCACATTTGGAGAAGATACTTTTACTAATTACAATCTTATGTACCAGGGCTGTGTGATTCTCTACGGAACTCGGATTACTCTGCTGTTCAAATATTTTTGGAATTTATAGTTTAATGTAATCCTCATGTTTGTCCTTCTATGAATTTAGAAGTAGTATATTGACAGTGTGGTACTATTCAAGATCGGGTTCAGCCTTAGTTTAGTTTAGAGGGGTTTAGAGGTTCTAAACATAACTACACCTTTGACTCAATCTCCGTTCAGTTTTCACAACCATCAATCGTGTTCCATTTCTCCCATCCACATCTTTTTGGTCTTCCTCTGGGCATCTTGTTTCCTGGAAAATGTATCTCCAAAACATCTAACTTGAGCTGTGTTGCTGACACATTCCTTCCTATCCTTGTCCTGAAGAAAGAACCTTAACATCTTCAGCCTTACTTCCTGTAAACTGGTCAAACAAAGTATCAACAACACATAATTTGCACCAAACAAATGGCTTCTTGTCATAACAACTAGACTGCAATTTTGGTTGGAAATGAAAGGAAAAGTGGACCGGGAATTTGTTTGTACTCCCTACTAATTTTACTCAGCGGACTTTTTGTCCCATTTTGCCATATTACCGTTGACTCAGTCTGTGCTGCCTTGATGGATAGATGTTTTTTCTCTCTGGAATATCTGTACATGTGTTATTTTCCTTTGATTATTGATGCATTACTTTCCCATTGCTAAAAGTTACCTGAGGAGAAAGCTTTCTTGCCTTGCTATTTCATCCGGCTCATCTCACCGCATTACACCTAATTTGCTTGGATGCATTTTGGATTACTATAAGGACTCTATTGTTGTTTTGATGTTGCAGTTTTTTTTTATTCTCCTTGAGACGCATTGAAATTTTCATGACAAGAGACAAATTATGCGTTGGTAGAGCCCGGGCGCTGTCCTTGGTGCTGAAATGAGGCAATGGCACTCAGCAAAACAGCAAAAGCAGCAGCAGCAGCAGAGATGGTTGTTGTCGGAGCTTTCCATGGTGCTGAAAGAAGGGAGAAGGATTTGTCCATTATCTTGGTTAGCATTTGCATAAACAAGGATGCAGGGATATTGCTGGGGCGTAGATAGGAGAGAACACACCAGGGGAGTTGGACAGACTGTCGCGAACATGATAAGGCTGAGTAGTGATTGATGACTGACATATGGACAAGGGAAAATAGCCGCGAAGTGTGCAGCATGCTAACGACTACCGAGAGCTACACTCAGGCTATACACAAGGAGATAATGCTAATGCCGGTATTCATTATGTGACAATGACGCCCAGGAAATTACAGCGTTTGGACGGATGATTGTTGTGTAGCATGTAATTTCTGCTAAAGCCACAAAAAGAATGGTGCAGGTGAAATGACAAAATGATGCGGATCAAATGGCTTTGTACAGTTATTGTCGGTAGTTATTGTGGATGGTCATTAGCTTTAGAGGAATTGAACCTTAAGTGCTCTGTCGTTAAGTATGTGGAGTGAGTCTCCTAGTCCCTGCCCTGTGGAAGGTTCCATATTTCTCTACAGAAAACTTAAACATGTTCATTCTTGTGTGGTAATAGTCATCCTGAATGGCAAAATGGTAAAAGCTCTCTTTTATATAGTGCTACCTTCAAGGCACAGTGCTTTACATCGAGTAACCACTCACCAGTTCATACACCAGTGTACACCGACACAGGGGGCCAAGCGGATTAAGTGTCTTCCCCAAGGACACAGCAGCAGTATTAACTTGAGAGAGCTATGATTGTACTGGGATTTGAACCACTGACATTCAGACCAGAAGACAAACCAATTGATCCTTTGTTGATTTACTGAGACTTTACCCACTTTACCTGTTAAATTATATCATTTGTCACCATACATTTAATCTGAATCGACATAAAGTTAAAATATGTTTTTCGCTGTCCCTTTGGGGGCATTTGTCCGCTGCATTTGACCCATTCTTCAATGCTTCTGAACTTGATATAGAACTTAATCTAGCTTCAAAACGCATGAGGTTAGTTTGGTGTTTGAAGGCTTCTAGATAGAGAATACTTAACAAAAAAAGTGTATTACTGGTGAAAATCAGAAATATTTGTGTATGTTTTGTCTAGTTTCATATTTTTTATGGGACTGCATTGGTGTAAGGAGAAAGTCATTTTTACAACTGTATAAGTGGGGTAGGGTATATTACCAAAAATACATGCTTTAATGTTCAAATATGTATGAAATGGGTTAAAATTGTGCCAACACATCATCAAAAAAATGAATAAATCCTGTTTTATAAGTCCATCAACAGTTTTTTACATTCAGAACATTCCTCAAATCACCTCTTGTGAGATGTTTTCGGAAAGTCTGAGATTTTCGGGCAAGATTTTTCACCCCTTTGCAAGTTCACACGCACCTATAAACAAATCACCTCCTCTTGTCTGTTCAATAGATCGCTGCCTCTTTCACAACCCACGTCTCTCTCTATCAAACCCTGTGTACGTTTCTCCTCCATCCTTTGACTGATGGTTCCCAGTTTGTATAGAAACGGAGCTCTCGCCGCGAATCCATGGCTCATTCACTCTTTACCATCAGGGCCCCGGCGCCAGGCATCATAAAGCATCTACACAACCAGCCCGGAGTGTGTTGTGCTCTGAGTGGTGGCCAGAGATTCTGATGCGCACCATCTGCAGCTCCATATTTCTCACCTGCCATAGAAATGCGCGAGAATGATCCATGTTTTCTGCGGCTTTGAGAGCGACTCTTTCAAAAGGCCAATGCGTCGCGGTGTCCTTCGTTCTGCTCCGATATTTTCCCTCCGATCACAAGCTCCCCGGAGCAGATGGGAGAGGTGAAGTGGACAGGTGGGACAGGCTTTGTGTACTGTCACTGATATGGCGTCTTTTTTCTCTCCGCGGTAAATGGCGCTTTCAAACAGAGAAATGCCAGATGCCATTCCTGGTGCGAATTCTGCCAGAGTCAAACAAAAATAGAATACAGTTTGTGTTGTATAATGGGATAAATTATTTGTACAAAGTCACTCTAAACTGCTTTATAGAACAAGAAGGATGCATCAGAAGTGCAAATTCTGTAAAATTACAGTAACTTTGAACTTTGACATAGCATTTTTCAATTTGTTGTTGCAATTTCTCATCTTTTTTACTTGCTTATTTCACAGTGTCAAAAGGTTTCTTGTTATTGGGCAGTATGCCAAAATGTGTTGAATGTTGTTTTGAAGATATCGGGTTTATCATTTATAGTAAAAACTTTCAAATAAGGATATGTTGATATTTCTACACTGTTGTGATTAATTTTACATTAATCTCGTAATTTCACATTTGCCTGATAATGAAACCTCAAGTAAGGATTTTAAGACATTTCTTAACACATTTCTGTTAAATTGATAGGATATTGTCTGAATATTGTTATAGGAATATGCCCAAAAACAAAACCAGACACTGACAAAACAAAAACAGGCTCAAAGTTCAACACAATTGCTGTCAAATGAGCACAAATTAGCGAATGTGTGTTTGCTGAAAGTTTACAGTGGGAAACAGGGTTTAACCGCAAATGCTTATTGGACTTTGATTAATAAATCATCCTCAATTATGTGGACGTAATCTGGTATTTATTTTGAGCCTTTATTTAGTGTGTTATTGCAAAATGGTATATCACTCATTAATTTATAGACATCTGCAATATTTAACATCAACACAACACATTCTTTCATCCCTCTACCCTGAAGAAGGATATTTATTCAAAAATGTTGCTAAAAAATGTAACAGAGCTCATAGAACTCACCTCTGCCATTCTTCGTTGTAGTGTGAGCTGCCGTTACCGTTAGCTACATGTATTTGCTAATGGGCTATTCGCTGATCATTATCCACAGGTATCTGTCGAGAGGTAAACACATATTTATCAAGCTGTAATTGCTATTTTCTCCATTAGTTTACCTTGGTCTGAAAGCCGGACACACACACACACACACACACACACACACACACACACACACGGACACACACACACACAAACACACACACACACACACACACGGATACACACACGGATACACACACGGACACACACACGGACACACACACGGACACACACGGACACACACACGGACACACACACGGACACACACACACACACACACACACACACACACACACACACACACACACACATTTCCCACATATTAGGAGCCCACCACTTGCATGCCCATTCTCATATCTGTGCTCAATTTCAATTAATTCGTCCATTTCCCCATGAAGGCAGCAGTTGTCGGTCCATATGCTGGTCACTTACAGACTGAGCATGCCCTGGCAGAGCTGATACCAACAGTATACACGCCCAACATGTCTATTTTTATCCACTGGCACACATGGATATAGAGCAATTAAGAGAAAATAACTTCGACCAAGCTAATTATGAGGGAAAGCCATCACAACATGGTTAAAAGCTCATAAAAATGGATTGTTTAAATAATAAATCACATTTACAGGGATAGAAGAAGTACTCAGTTTTGTGAAGTAAAAAGTATCCACTGTAAACATTTAAGGGAAGTACAGGTACCTAAAATTTATGTTTAACTACAGTACTTTCCCTTTACTTTTCACCACTGCTCCTTCCACATTTGGAGAAGATACTTTTACTAATTACAATCTTATGTACCAGGGCTGTGTGATTCTCTACGGAACTCGGATTACTCTGCTGTTCAAATATTTTTGGAATTTATAGTTTAATGTAATCCTCATGTTTGTCCTTCTATGAATTTAGAAGTAGTATATTGACAGTGTGGTACTATTCAAGATCGGGTTCAGCCTTAGTTTAGTTTAGAGGGGTTTAGAGGTTCTAAACATAACTACACCTTTGACTCAATCTCCGTTCAGTTTTCACAACCATCAATCGTGTTCCATTTCTCCCATCCACATCTTTTTGGTCTTCCTCTGGGCATCTTGTTTCCTGGAAAATGTATCTCCAAAACATCTAACTTGAGCTGTGTTGCTGACACATTCCTTCCTATCCTTGTCCTGAAGAAAGAACCTTAACATCTTCAGCCTTACTTCCTGTAAACTGGTCAAACAAAGTATCAACAACACATAATTTGCACCAAACAAATGGCTTCTTGTCATAACAACTAGACTGCAATTTTGGTTGGAAATGAAAGGAAAAGTGGACCGGGAATTTGTTTGTACTCCCTACTAATTTTACTCAGCGGACTTTTTGTCCCATTTTGCCATATTACCGTTGACTCAGTCTGTGCTGCCTTGATGGATAGATGTTTTTTCTCTCTGGAATATCTGTACATGTGTTATTTTCCTTTGATTATTGATGCATTACTTTCCCATTGCTAAAAGTTACCTGAGGAGAAAGCTTTCTTGCCTTGCTATTTCATCCGGCTCATCTCACCGCATTACACCTAATTTGCTTGGATGCATTTTGGATTACTATAAGGACTCTATTGTTGTTTTGATGTTGCAGTTTTTTTATTCTCCTTGAGACGCATTGAAATTTTCATGACAAGAGACAAATTATGCGTTGGTAGAGCCCGGGCGCTGTCCTTGGTGCTGAAATGAGGCAATGGCACTCAGCAAAACAGCAAAAGCAGCAGCAGCAGCAGAGATGGTTGTTGTCGGAGCTTTCCATGGTGCTGAAAGAAGGGAGAAGGATTTGTCCATTATCTTGGTTAGCATTTGCATAAACAAGGATGCAGGGATATTGCTGGGGCGTAGATAGGAGAGAACACACCAGGGGAGTTGGACAGACTGTCGCGAACATGATAAGGCTGAGTAGTGATTGATGACTGACATATGGACAAGGGAAAATAGCCGCGAAGTGTGCAGCATGCTAACGACTACCGAGAGCTACACTCAGGCTATACACAAGGAGATAATGCTAATGCCGGTATTCATTATGTGACAATGACGCCCAGGAAATTACAGCGTTTGGACGGATGATTGTTGTGTAGCATGTAATTTCTGCTAAAGCCACAAAAAGAATGGTGCAGGTGAAATGACAAAATGATGCGGATCAAATGGCTTTGTACAGTTATTGTCGGTAGTTATTGTGGATGGTCATTAGCTTTAGAGGAATTGAACCTTAAGTGCTCTGTCGTTAAGTATGTGGAGTGAGTCTCCTAGTCCCTGCCCTGTGGAAGGTTCCATATTTCTCTACAGAAAACTTAAACATGTTCATTCTTGTGTGGTAATAGTCATCCTGAATGGCAAAATGGTAAAAGGTCTCTTTTATATAGTACTACCTTCAAGGCACAGTGCTTTACATTGGGTAACCACTCACCAGTTCATACACAAGTGTACACAGGTGGCCAAGCGGATTAAGTGTCTTGCCCAAGGACACAGCAGCAGTATTAACATGAGGGAGCTATGATCGTACTGGGATTTGAACCACTGACATTCAGACCAGAAGACAAACCAATTGAGCTGCTGCCTTTGTTGATTTACTGAGACTTTACCCACTTTACCTGTTAAATTATATCATTTGTCACCATATATTTAATCTGAATCGACATAAAGTTAAAATATGTTTTTCGCTATCCCTTTGAGGGCATTTGTCCGCTGCATTTGACCCATTCTTCAATGCTTCTGAACTCGATATAGAACTTAATCTAGCTTCAAAACGCATGAGGTTAGTTTGGTGTTTGAAGGCTTCTAGATAGAGAATACTTAACAAAAAAAGTGTATTACTGGTGAAAATCAGAAATATTTGTGTATGTTTTGTGTAGTTTCACATTGTTAATGGGACTGCAGTGGTATAAGGAGAAAGTCATTTTTACAACTGTATAAGTGGGGTAGGGTATATTACCAAAAATACATGCTTTAATGTTCAAATATGTATGAAATGGGTTAAAATTTTGCCAACACATCATCAAAAAATGAATAAATCCTGTTTTATAAGTCCATCAACAGTTTTTAATGTTTAGAACATTCCTCAAATCACCTCTTGTGAGATGTTTTCGGAAAGTCTGAGATTTTCGGGCAAGATTTTTCACCCCTTTGCAAGTTCACACGCACCTATAAACAAATCACCTCCTCTTGTCTGTTCAATAGATCGCTGCCTCTTTCACAACCCACGTCTCTCTCTATCAAACCCTGTGTACGTTTCTCCTCCATCCTTTGACTGATAGTTCCCAGTTTGTATAGAAACGGAGCTCTCGCCGCGAATCCATGGCTCATTCACTCTTTACCATCAGGGCCCCGGCGCCAGGCATCATAAAGCATCTACACAACCAGCCCGGAGTGTGTTGTGCTCTGAGTGGTGGCCAGAGATTCTGATGCGCACCATCTGCAGCTCCATATTTCTCACCTGCCATAGAAATGCGCGAGAATGATCCATGTTTTCTGCGGCTTTGAGAGCGGACTCTTTCAAAAGGCCAATGCGTCGCGGTGTCCTTCGTTCTGCTCCGATATTTTCCCTCCGATCACAAGCTCCCCGGAGCAGATGGGAGAGGTGAAGTGGACAGGTGGGACAGGCTTTGTGTACTGTCACTGATATGGCGTCTTTTTTCTCTCCGCGGTAAATGGCGCTTTCAAACAGAGAAATGCCAGATGCCATTCCTGGTGCGAATTCTGCCAGAGTCAAACAAAAATAGAATACAGTTTGTGTTGTATAATGGGATAAATTATTTGTACAAAGTCACTCTAAACTGCTTTATAGAACAAGAAGGATGCGTCAGAAGTGCAAATTCTGTAAAATTACAGTAACTTTGAACTTTGACATAGCATTTTTCAATTTGTTGTTGCAATTTCTCATCTTTTTTACTTGCTTATTTCACAGTGTCAAAAGGTTTCTTGTTATTGGGCAGTATGCCAAAATGTGTTGAATGTTGTTTTGAAGATATCGGGTTTATCATTTATAGTAAAAACTTTCAAATAAGGATATGTTGATATTTCTACACTGTTGTGATTAATTTTACATTAATCTCGTAATTTCACATTTGCCTGATAATGAAACCTCAAGTAAGGATTTTAAGACATTTCTTAACACATTTCTGTTAAATTGATAGGATATTGTCTGAATATTGTTATAGGAATATGCCCAAAAACAAAACCAGACACTGATTTTCTTCAATATCCTTTTTGTAACTTGTGTCCAATTTGTTTATGTTGTTGTTTTCAATGCCCGCTGAACTTTTTCCACGTTTTCCGATGTGGTTTTCAAACTACAAACGTCAAATAAACTAATCTACAAACATAAAAAGTACAGAAAACAAATAAGTGAACTAAACTGAACCAAATTGAGCCAAGACTTGAACATTCCAGTGGCCTGTCCTCATAATGCAGTTTTATTTTAGACCTCAGCACTTGTCTTTGATGATTCGAGAGTGCTTTGCTTGGAGAGATCCGACATATGGTATTAAACTTAACATTCTATTAATGATTTTTATAGCTCAATTTGAAAAAAAAAAACATCTCCCCTTTACCTTGGCCCCAGAAATGTTACACAGCGCTTTAACCAGACAGTAGGTGTACAATTGTATTGCTTCTTCTTGCGAGATTTCTGAGATATCAAATATTTCCAGCGATTTTATTATACCACGTTTCAAAAACTCACTTCAAACTCAATCTCCCCGCTGTTATGTTACACCTTTCAAAGTCCGGTGCTTAAAATGTGACTGGTATTCCGCTTTCCACTCGTTCTCCGACATCTTTTTCCTGCTCACAAATGCTCCGGAGCAGGTGGGACGTTTGAAGTGAACAGGTGGGACTTCCTTTGTGTAAGAACCTGTCATGGACGCTGCGATGTTATCCTTCCGCTGTATCTGGGACACTCTCTCTCTCTCTTCCTCTCCTCACTCTCTCGCTCCTCCCCCCTCTCCCTCCTTTTAGATAGAGGTGCTCCCCTTTGGCACCAAACCTATAATTGCATTCATGTTTGTGTGGCTGTTTACCTGGGTCAAATCCGGTGGGACGTGAACTCTCGACAGGCATGTTTCATTTTTTAACGGGACGCGTGGGGCCTCATTTGTTCCTTTGAACGAGAGAGAAGAGGGGAAAGCAAGGAGAGGAAAAAGGGAGAGGGGGGGAGAGAATGTAGCTGCCAAAGAACACGAAAGACATTTGGAAATTTTGGCACGATCAACGGTGAACGTGCTTGTTCCGTTGTAATGGTTATGCCGGTGCCATGTTGCGGTGGAGGAATTAACGAGTTTTTTTGGGATCTTGACTGTAGCGACGTGGCCACCAAGAAAGGTCAGCGTGTACTTGAAAAATGTGGTCAGGACATTTCATGAAGAGTGTTATATATTGTCATTGTGAAAGAAAATGAACTGTTTAAAGCAGGTGTCCAAACTTTTCATTGTGGGTTGCGTATTGAAACCCAAATGAAGTGGAAGGCCAATCGAGGGCCATGGACTGCTGGTCAATACAGTGAATCATTCAAAGTTTATCAGTGGGTTTATTCAGGCTAGGAACCTTTATCCCAATTCTCCCTCACACAAAAAATACTGTAATTAAGTTTAGAATTGAAGAGCATTTAAAGGACACATATTCTACTACAGTGAGCTTTTACCCTTTTCCTAACAATATCCCATCATTAAAAACATACCTGGAGTTGCATTCAGTTGCATTCACGCTGTTTTGAGGAATATCAATTAAAACATCCTCCCCCCCTCCGACTGTCCAGAACACTTCCTGCTGAACTCCTTGATCTGGGACGTATTTTCAGATCGTCTACGTCACTTATCTGAGAATCTTTTGCTGTTTTGAGTCCTTAAATCATTACCAGACTCGTTCTGAGAATGTCTGCTGTCTAAACACGATAACTGCGGCTACTAGCTTGATAATTACAAGTAGCACATTAGCCCTGAAGATAATATAGCTAAGATAAGTGCCATCTAGCAACTGTCTTTCCGGACTGCTGACAACAAACGTAATAATTTCATAATAAACTTTTTTTGTTTCCCCAAAACAGGAGATGGCAAACTAAAGGTACTCAAGATCATGTTTAAAGGCTAATAACGATACAAAAAAATGAATAATAATTCACCAACAGTCCCAAGGCATTTGGTCCCCGAGCCATAGTTTGGACACCCCTGGGTTAAGGTGCACTTTATTGTACTCGCAGGGAAATTTGACCCATGTTTTCAAAACTGTTTGAAATACTTGTAACTTTCAATTCACACAATTTACTGTACAGGCGCATTTAAACATTTTACTGTATTTTACAAGGACCGGATTTAGATGGTTTTATTAGTGTCAGAACCAGGTCGAGGTTTAAATGCTGGCAATACATCGACATTTAATTTTGTGATTTTGAAGCTATGCACAATTTGAATATCATGTTTTAACACAGTTTTGTTGGATTGTCATATTATCATCTGACTATCTTTATTGGGATATTACAACATTCTAACTGTTTATATATTTATTTGACAATATCGCTTACAGTGGTTAAACCCTCCTGCCTCGATTCCTGCATGGAGCTTCTGTGTATAGTTTGCATGCTCTCCCTGTGTCTCTTGTTTACCTCATTTCTAAAACTTCATGTTATTAATGAGTTTCTGAACCCGAGCTGGATTTCCCTGGTTAAATTCATTAATAATAATAATATTCTGGTTGATCAGCGCAGAAAATTGGTCTAGTGTGTCATGGCTCTGTGGATCTGGGTCACTGTGTACCTGCTCCTCCCATGAATTACACCACTCTCCCCTCTCTGTCTCTCCCCCTTCTCTCCGGCTTTTCTCCTCCCTTTCCTTCACCTCCTCGACGTCTTCCCCTTGTCTGCCTTTGTCTAATCCTTGAGTGGAAAGTATCATAAATCCAATCTGTCTTTGCTTTTATGTCATGTTTTCACAATCTTTTGTCCTCATCTTTTGCCCCGTCCGGCCCGTTAGCATTAGCGCTGGAGGTAATTACCGGTGGTGAAGCTTAGCCCGGTCTTATCTCGCGCGCTCTTCCTCCCTCCGGATCTCACTCTCATTTTTCTCTCTCACTGACCCTTTTTTAGAGTCCTCTCTCCGCAAAGGCAATGGGTTAAGGGCGCGCAAAGGATGATGTTTCAATCTGTTTCTATTAAAGCGGCAAAATGTAACTGTTATTGCTTTGGCTGGAATGTTCCACCGCATGACATTCAACTATTCTAACCACAACTATCATTCATTCACACTCCGTATTCGTGCATTGACGAGGTGGGTCAAGTATTTTGCCCAAGGACACAACAACACTATGCAATGCACAAATATATAGATGATTGTAGCTAGGTCCCTGTTGGTTTGGGGGGTTTTCGTTCCACTTTAAAAACAAACAGCGCAAATCCTATGAAACTTGACTGTGCTTTTAAATGTGTTTCGGTTTGGATCATTTTTATACTCTTGTTCAGTGAAGAGTTTCTATGATTGTGTGCTCTTTGCTGCAGGTCAACCTTGAAAAAGATATTTCAATCTTAATGTGTTCTTACCTGTTTAAAAATGAATTAATGAACTTGATGAACTTAAACAGCGCCACAAAGCACCATAAAAGTAACTTATGGACACATTGGTTAAGCAAGCTACTGTAGTTAAATTGGAACCTATACAATCTCTGAATAGTGATATTTCTGCTCTTTTGTTATTCATTTTATGGTCTATTGACATTATACAGGCACATTTTTGCTATTTTTGCTCAATATCGTCCACTGATAAAAGCAGAAGGTTTCCAAATGTCTAAGAAATGCATTCGTTATCTGTATTTTCTTGCTCTTCCGTATCTTTTTGTGGACTTTCTGATAGCCTCACACATGCTTTGGTTCTTGTTTTTTTTAAGGTCAGATGTGTCCTTACAGAAACCCATGAGTCAAGCAACATCCTGAGCACAAACACACATTAGAGAACAGCTTAGGGCGCGTGGAGTTTAGCTTGAATGAAAACATATGCAAATGTGTTTGGACACCCTGGGCCAGCCGCAAATAATGAGGAATAATTAACTGACTGTGTGAATCCATTACGGTCAGAAATCCTTCATGCGCCCCTTGCCCTCTATTTAAACACACGGACTAAACCAAGACTCAACACACTAGGACTAAATCAGGACTAAACCAAGACTCAACACACTAGGACTAAACCAGGACTAAACCAAGACTCAACACACTAGGACTAAACACACGGACTAAACCAAGACTCAACACAACTAGGACTAAACCAAGACTCAACACACTAGGACAATTCAGGACTAAACCAAGACTCAACACACTAGGACTAAACACACGGACTAAACCAAGACTCAACACACTAGGACTAAACACACGGACTAAACCAAGACTCAACACACTAGGACTAAACCAGGACTAAACCAAGACTCAAACATAACTTTACTAGCACTAGGACAATTCAGGACTATACCAAGACTCAACACACTAGGACTAAACCAGGACTATACCAAGACTCAAACATAACTTTACCAGCACTAGGACTAAACCAGGACTATACCAAGACTCAAACATAACTTTACCAGCACTAGGACAATTCAGGACTAAACCAAGACTCAAACACGACTACATTATAGCAACACAAGAACTAAACCAGGACTAAACCAAGACACAAACACAACTACAGTATAGCAACACAAGGACTAAACCAGGACTCAATACTAAACTTGGACTAAACCAGGACTATACCAAGACTCAAACACAACTATACCAGGAATGAACCAAGACTCAACTACAGTTATACCACTAGGACTAAACCAGGACTATACCAAGACTCAAACACAACTAAACCAAGAATGAACCGAGACTCAACTACATTTATACCACTAGGACTAAACCAGAACCATACCAAGACTCAACCACAACTACCAATACTGCTCTAGGACTAAACCAGGACTAAACCAGGAGCGCCAATACAACTGTGGGACAAAACCATTACTTAAACCAGGAAGATGCTTGGATTATTCTAAATTTACTAGAACCTGCACCACACAAGGCTCTATTTATTTAGATTTTACTTTCATTTTAATGATATATTCAACTATGAATATACATGGCTCAACTCAAGCTATACCAGTACCTCACACAGATTAAACCAGGACTAAACCAGAACTAAACTGCTCTACTTTCTCTTCAAATATGCCGAGACAGAAATGGACTCTGTAAACTCTAAACTATTACTCAACCACGAAAATACCAAGTTCACATTGGGACTATAGCTGTACAAAGACATAGCTGTACAAAGACTATAGCTGTACAAAGACTTAGAACATGACCTGGAGGACTAAAGCAGGACTATATCAGCACAATATAAGGACTAATCAGGACTAAAATCTGACCAAACTGGGACTATATACTAAAACTAAACCAGGACTGCCCTAAGACTATATTAGAACTTAACCTGGAGAACTATATTGGAACTAAACCAGGACTATATAAGGACTAATCTAGGACTAAATTATGACCAAACTTGGACTATATACTAAATCTAAACCAGGACTGTACTAAGACTCTATTAGAGCTTAACCTGGACAACTATAATAGAACTAAACCAGGACTATATAAGGACTAATCTAGGACTAAATTATGACCAAACTTGGACTATATACTAAAACTAAACCAGGACTGTACTAAGACTCTATTAGAGCTTAACCTGGACAACTATATTAGAACTAAACCAGGACCATAGCAGGACTATATAAGGACTAATCCAGGACTCATTTCTGACCAAACTGAGACTATATACTAAAACTAAACCGGGACTATACATAATTAGCCCTTAATGAGGAGTAAATCAGTATTAATTGGAAGTAAACCAGGACTCTCCCTCTGCCCCTTTGCCCTCTATTTAAATATGCTGCCACTTGCATATGTTACGTGTTCGCCTGGGGTTGTTTGAAGGTCACTGTTTATTCTCAGCGGCGTGTCCATATAAATTCATGAATCTGCTTCTCTTCTCTTTCATATCTGTTCTCTCGGCTACAGAGAAAAGTACACAATACAGATGGGCTATTTGTGTTTGTGATTTGTGATCCATTTATAGGAAAGATCTGTTTGTCTTTGCAAGTAGGTTTTGGGCCATATTTCCAAAGACAATTATAATACTGTTATGCAAACTACAGTAATCATAAAAGTATTGCAATTGGATTCTTAGAAGTTGTAACGTTTTATAAATTCCTACAGAAATAATAAACGATAATACTGAAACTAACCCCAAAGAAGGATTATCTCAGATTTATTTTCTAAATGTACATTATTGTTAGAAAATTAGCTGCAAAAAACCATGAAGGAAACTATTTAGAAGTTGGTTACAATAATTAGTCATAGAAGTGGCCAAACTTGCTTAATAATGTCCATTCTCGTCAGATCTCGGCAGTTTAGTCAGTTCCTGTTTGTTTTTGGATGGGAAACCACTGGGACACAGCAGTGACCTTCGTGCTGACTGTTTTTGTGTCTTTTGGTAAGACACTTCACCCCCCTTAGTGGTCGCTGATGGGGGCCGATGATATAGAGCCCCAGGACAGCTGTGGCTACAATAATAGCTTATAATGCACAGTGTCTTGAAATCTGCTTGATAAATCCAGTCATTGTTAGTTAAGTTACTTATTTGACTTAAAACTTATCATACTCATAATTATTAAAGGTCCCATAAAATGCAAAATCGACTTTTCAGAGTTTTAACCTTCCTACAGTGCTATTTGGGCCTCGTATGTTGTGCCCAAAGTGTTTTTTTGATTGATTCCCGCATGCTTTCGCTAGAGAACTGTCTTTTCCGTCCCCCTCGGCTGAGCAGCAGACGGGGGCTCCTCACAAGGATGACGCGCTTCACTCGGATGACGCGGTGTTTAAGCCACACCTCCAGGAAGCGCGCAGCCGCAGAATAAAAACAGCTAATGCTAATGCTACACAGTAATTACACGATGGATATGACAGATAGAAGAGTTAGCTTGTTATTTACTAAACGGCAACGTCCGTCGTCGAGGTACCGGAGCACGTCAAACTCCAGGTCAGATCCAGGACGTAGGACTCAGCACGACGCACCGTCAGGACGGATAAAAGGTTTATTCCCGTGTTTGTGTATCGCTGTTTACCGGAGCACACGGCGCATGCGCAACATCTCCGCTCTAGGCTTCGGCACGAGTTGGGAGGAGGAGGCGCGCGAGTTGGGCGGGGGAGGCAGCCTGCTCTCTGTTCGGGGGGGACAGATCTCAGAGTGAGCCGTTTGCTTTTGCAAGGAGGGGGGCCAGTCCAAGAAATGGGTGTTTTTTGGAAACTGTTATGTTATGGATATTGCACAACGCAAAGTTTTATCAACAAAGCCCTTAGAATAGACTGTGTAAAGGGGAAAATAGCAGAATATGGGACCTTTAAAGTTAGTAGTAGTAGTGGTAGTAGGTAGTGGTTAGTTAGTTGTAGTAGTATTAGTAGTAGTTGTAAAATAGCTGTAGTAATACATTTGAATGAGAAAACACATTCGGGAAGATTAAAAAAAGGTTTACCGGTATGTGTTGATGTGTTAACGTATGAATGTGCGTATTGTTTTTCCATTTAGTTTAAATACTGTAGACGCTCCATGTTAAACAGTCTGGTATAAAAACCACAGCGTAGTAGCAACCTTTGTCTTGTGAGATTCCAGCAAGAGTTAATAACGTGTGGGACTAATAATAACATAAACCATTAGCTTTGTTTAGTGATGAATGTATTTCATTTGGGAAACGAAGTCAACAATGTATAATTAGAAGGAGGGTGATACCCAAAAAGAGTCGTCAGAGGAATAGCTTATAAATGACTTCCCCTTTCATTTGAAGCTTTTTAGTGATCTGTGCACGTGGTTCAGCACTGGTTTTATTTATATAATTCTGACCTTGGAGTGTTACTGGCAGGTATCCCTTCAGTAATGGTGTGTGTGTGTACGTGTGTGTGCGTGTGTGTGTGGGCTCCCCCTGAGTTCTCATTACAGTGAAAGTGGATGGTGCAGCTCGGCCCTAACATCTGTCTGAGAGCGCACAGAGGGCCCCACACGCAGCTCGGAGCCAGGCAGCGCACACGGAGCGGGGAGGGACATTTACTGCAAATCAAGCCACGTAATAACTTCTCGGAGCAAAGAGCGGTCCTAAACATGCAGGGATCGGGACTTAAAGGTGCAGTAGGTAACTCTTCTGGACGAGAGTTAGAGTTAGTCGCCACATGTTTGACTCTTTGGAGATTTTTTTGTTTTGCCTGGAATGTTCCACATACAGCCATAAAGTTATATGTCTTCATGGAAAGATGCAGGTATAAATATGAATGTTTTCCAATGTTTTAAAGCAATAAAAATACATTTAATGGGATTTCCTCTCAATGAGAACATATATATTTTATGTATATAGTATTTTGACCGACTTTGGACTAATTAGGCCAAATCTGCCAGTAGCCTAGTTGATGTTATATAAAAGGGGAAAAAAGCAAGCTTGATAAGTGACTTTATGTCGTAAAAGCAGATGACAGACTCACCCACCATGAAAGTTACATATTGCACCTTTAAAACAAGACAAAATCCCTGTCTCAGTACAGCTGGATAAGTACAAGTACGTGATACTGATTTTGATACCATGATGATAAAAAACGAAACATCGCTCTGAAACTCATTCAGTAAAGGATAAATGTAGTGATTTAGTTCTTTTTTTATGCATTGATTGTCATAGTCCCGGTGTTAATTGTGTTTGTATTTTCCTGTTTTGCTGTTCATCTTTGGTGTTTTTATTTGTATTTTCCTTTGTGTTTTGTTTTTTGGACTTTAGTATTGGACACTTCAGTTTCAGTAAAGTTTTACAGTCTTGGATATTGGGTCTTCGTTTCAACCTTATACATACATTGATTGAAATAAGTATTGCATCTACCTTCTATACTAGTATAGATAAGTATTATGTCTCTTTTTTGCTTTTACCCAATGCTACATCAGGACTCTATCACAACTAAACTAAACAACAACTAAATAAAGAATTCTGTTGCAAAGAAAAAAACACTTTTCTGCCAGAGTTATTTTTGACTTCATAAATATTTAGCAAAATCTGCAAAAACAAAGTAGGAGCAGGAGTGTGGTTGTCTTTATAGAACAAAAACACAGCGAGGGCTGTTCAGAGGTTTTCTTGGACTCTGACTGCGACAGATGGTGCAGCGAGTGAAAGGCCAGGGCAAAATATGTCTACCGTTTGCTTTGTCCTCTAGAGTAAAAACAATAAGAAATGACACAAAGGACATCTGCATGCACACAGCTGACATTGTCTCAAAAACAACATCTCTTTAGAAAGATTAACTTATTTAAAAATGTCAGCAAAAGGCTTTATCATCAAGCAAACGGTTCACAATAAAAGAGTCTATATCTGTCACAGTAAAAACAGTCCTATTTATTTAATATGGACTAAACCAGAACTAAACTTGGACTAGACCTGGACTAAACCACGACAAGCCTAGATCAGGACTAAGCAAGGCTCAAACCATGACTTAGAAGAAGTGTGAACGCATAAAACACAATCATTTTGGTCCAAGATGCGCAAACAGAAAATACTTCAGAGATAAACTTAAGATATTGACCTAAAAACCAGGCTTCTGCTCCTGTTTACTTGTCGGAGATTTTGCTAAATACAATATTTATAGTTACTTGGAGTTATATCACACAGTCTAAAATAGTCGAGAAGCAGTTGGGAGTCAGCATAAACAGTTAAAAGCTTCTCTGTGAGTAAGAACCCCGCTAGAAAAACAGATGATTCCTCTCAAGGGGGTATTCCTCATGAAAATATAAATACATAAATGTACCTATGTCCAAACCATGAGGTGTGTTGGTCCTACACCTGGGACAAATGTGATTGACTGATGTAAATGTGCTGTTACTGGCTGAATTTGCTACTGAATAGTAACATAACTCATTAAATACTGAAAAATAAAAAATAAAAACGTAGTGTATCTGAAGAAGATCTTTAACTACAAGATCACTACAAGACACAACTGTAGAAATACTTTGTGTAATGTATTTAATTATTTCTTGGCAAGTTTTACCGCATGAATCTATGGCCACGTTTCAACATGCTTTCCATGCTAAGGTCCTGGTTCACAGGGGTCCTCATAAGGCCTTTCTCGATCTCAGGGATTCATAAAAGGACGTTCAGTGATTCAAAGTTTGTGGTGCTGTGAGACGTGGCTAAAGCTAGTCAGCTGTCACTTTTCTGCGTTATGCCCTGGAAGTGTAATATTTTGGGTGGACCTGGATAAATTGGAAACGGCTTTGTCTCAAGAAATAAAGGTATCAACACTGCATTTTCTCT
Source organism: Rhinogobius similis (assembly GCA_019453435.1). Taxonomy (NCBI): domain Eukaryota; kingdom Metazoa; phylum Chordata; class Actinopteri; order Gobiiformes; family Gobiidae; genus Rhinogobius; species Rhinogobius similis. The sequence goes on from CM033625.1 coordinate 29,342,689, forward strand.
TGTCCAATCATCTTGCGCTAAACCATTCCAGGAGCTGAAAGCGAGCCAGCGCACTGTGCAAACATCCTGTCATGGCCCCTCAGACTCAGACTCAGGCCGGTACAGTTCATACATGGCAGTGGGGACACTTTAGGACCGACCTGCCCCGGAGTGAACCAGTTGAACTTTACTTTCTTGGTTCACAGCTGCTCTAACTCCTCTGACACTATTACTCTGTTCCATATCCTCAGCTCACACAAAAGAGCTTTAATCTTTAAACAAGTGCATTAAAATACCATAACAAAGCTGTGCTTTTGCTGCCTTTGATCTTCTCATGCATTCTGAGATATAGAACAAGCTCCATCTCAATATCCATTTTGACCAAGTGTTAAAATATTCATGCTCTGCACATATTTGACATATTTTTGCATTTAGAACTAGCTCAAAATCCTATTTCTGTAAATCTCACCACTCCATTGTACATGTCCATTTTTATTCTGGGTTCTATTTTAATTTGCATGAAAAATAATGTATTATAGATCTCCAAGTCATGAAGTTATTTCCTGTTCCATGTTCTCTCACATTAACTTAAAATTGTTTTAACTTCTGCGCCTTTTGTCTAAGAAACTGTGGTTGTCATGAGACTAATGAATACACTCCATGATCCACAACAATTTCGAAACCACATGACACCACTTTTTGTAACCTACATTTCCAACACTCTATTTATTTATTTATTTATTGTGGTTTTGTACAAGTTCTGGAAAAGCTCACGCTAATTCCAAAAGTAATCTAGTAAGATCAACAGCTGTCCTGATAATGTGATTTATTTGCTGAAATGAGTTTAAGTATTGATGTGTATCTGATTTTTGATACCGCTGACAACCCTTTGTGATAACGGTGTAATTGCCGTCAATCGCCGTGATAACAGTAGTAAGCATTACCATGAATAATTGAGTAACTTTATGACAGTGATGTTAGCAATAGTTGTTTTAATTAAAATGCACTGTAAATATTTTATGACTTATTCGTGACTGCTGTACCCTACTTATTTTTAAGTATGCCACACATGAATACAAAAAAACTCTGAATTTCAACCCACAATCTCTTGTTTCCCCACAAACTTTTCGCTCCGTTTTGTCTGTCATTGCTCACATGCGTACGTGTTTCGGCGTTCTGAGCCCATCCATCTCTGCCTCACGAATGAACGGAAATATCAGCTTTCTAATCCTCCAGAAAAATCATGGCTCTTTAGCTGCCTCTCGCCCCCCGCGTTCCCTCAATCCTCTCACATCCACGTTCACACGGGCACCATTTAAATATCAATGAGGCCTCTCCCAGTACGCGCTGCCGCAGGATCCAAACAAATAGATTATGTCTGGCTGCGTGGCATTTCCCAGGTGGTCTTTCCGAGCGCTCCGCTGGTCGTCACCTGATGCTCTGGCCCCTGCACGTATGAGGTTCCTGCATGTGTGTGAGTTTTGTTCGGGCGAGAGGGACGGTGACCTGGCTTTGCGGTGACCTTGGGCTGCACGCCGGATTGTAATTGGTTGTTAACAATATATAACCCACATGAGTGTGTAAGAAAGTGGACGTAAGCCAAGATTGTAACCATAACAACTACTGGTAACAATGGAAATGATGTTGAAAACTGTGAATGAAACAGTTAGAAAATCAATAAGGAGAGCAACAAGGAAAATAACAGCAATAATGACAAGAATGAAAACAATGAAAACGGCAGCAAATTCAATAATGGAAAGAAGAACAACTAAAACTACAACAAATAGCATAATGAAAACAAACAGCAAGAAAAATAACAATTCAAACCACAGCTAAAACAAGAACAAAGATAAACAAAGCAATAAAATACAGCAATGAAAGCGATAACAAAACAATGATGAAAACCGCAGCAAAAACAATGAGAACAACAACAAACACCATAACGTAAACAAAAATAACAATTAAAACAACAACTAAAACAAAATCAGCCAGTAAAAGGACAAGGAAATGACAAAACTAACAAGAATGAAAACAACTAAAACAGCAGTGAAATCAGTAATGGAAATGACAAACAGCAACAAAAACAATGACGAAAACAACAGTGAAAACAATGAGAACAACAAGAAATACCATAACAAAAACAGTAACGAAAACAACAACAAAAATAACAGTGAAAACAAAAACCAAACAAAAACAATGATGAAAAAAGCAACAAAAAACAGCAATGAAAACAGTAGTGAAAACAATGAGAACAACAACAAATACCATAATGAAAACAACAACAAAAACAACAATTAAAACAACAACGAAAACAAATAATGGATGCAACGTAAAGATCCGTGGAAACACCAACAACCACAACAAAAACAATAACAGAAACAACAACGAAAACCAAAACAACCGGAATAACAATAATAAAAACAACAATGATAACAAAAAATATGCATACATAAGACACATAAATGATCATTTAAAAATAAATAACTACACAACTTTTTTTTTCCTGTGGTGGTTTAATCCCTTTATCTTCACTGCACATTATACTTGTACATTTGGTCAAAATACAGTCAACGTCCTAGTTTTTAGACTCATGTCTGACAATTGTTATATCTTTATGAATCAATCCTTGTTAAGTAGCTTGTATCCTATAACGACTTTAAAAAATCTACTTGTTTGCACAGCGTCTATGGAGAATAAATCCTTATCAGGCCAAACATACATCTAGTGGTATCACACTGAAGCACAGTTGTTGCCTTTTCCATGTTGCTCCCATGCTTCTATTCTAACCAGAGCCCGGTCCCAGTGAGCCCGCTCTCGTCCCCTCCATCTGTCTGAGCAGTGACTCCGTGTGTCCCTGTAGTGCGCTGTGTCTCGTCCCTGTCTCTGCGAGGACACTCCCCGAAGCGTCTGGTCCACTTCTGTCCACAGCCGCACCCACGGGGCCCAGTCAGCAGGGGGCAGGTCGCCAGTGTCCCGCCACCCTGTCACACACTATGAATAAATCTCACTTTATCTCTTTATGTATGTTTGGGATCACCTTGAGATAAAAAAAAAGAAGCCATTTCTAGTTTTCACACAGGTGGATGGAGCTGTGTGTACTGTGCAGTTCATTCACCTTGCCTTTGTGTGAGTGTGTGTGTACGTTTGTGTGTGTTTGTGTGTATGTGTGTGTGTATGAGTGAGTTCAAGTGATAAAGGTCGATGATGCAGTATGGCCAGCCTCACTTCCGTCAGTATTTCCATGTCTTTCTAATTATAACTTAGTTTGTTGGATAGCATCTGTGGTATCATAATAAATAAACATTTTAAATTACAGAAAGTGGTGCAGAGTTAAAAAAAAAGTATCCCTCTGTGATGTCATCAATCAATCAAGCGAGATCCCACTGAAAATACACAAATCAATTTACAGACAACTGACAATTTTATGACAGTTTAAACAGCGATTCAATAAAATAAAGACGTTATCAAGGTTTTTTTGTAGTTTTTTTTTTTTTTTTGTCAAATCATAACTGTTGTGTAATTTATATGGATTTGGAGTGGCGTACCATAAAGCCGTGGTTCTTAAACTAGAGTAAATGATTTCTGGGGCTCTCCTGATGATGGGGAAAAACTGATACAATAGTCTTAAACAAGGCTTGACCCCCTTCAAATACAGTGGTAAATGTAGATTCCTATTTGTCGGCCTATTAAAGTCATTTTTCCAGGTCTATGTTCTTAAAATAAAATCAAACATTAGATATAAGTCTCATTTATCACTTTGCGTGTCGCCTATTTTTGGTGTTTGGGGGTCGCGAATGTGAACTATTGTTATTTAGGGGGTCGCGACTGAAAAGGTTTGAGAACCACTGCCAGAAATGAGTAGGTGAAAATCATAGTTGGAATGTTTTAATTCATTTAAGTCTGCAGCCACGTTTCTTTTATTCATCTTTAAACTTGATTGTCTGAGGTGCACGGTTGCAGAGCGGTTAGAGCTTCTGCCTCTCAATAAGGAGATCGTGGGTTCGAATCCCAGACCACCCAACATCGTGGTCTCGAATTCCGGACCACCCTAACATCACACGATCTCTCTGGGTGGAGTCTGCATGTCCTCCCCGTGTTACCGTGGGTTCTCTCCGGGTTCTCCGGCTTCCTCCCACCGTCCAAAGACATGACTGTGTAGGTTAATTGAGAACTCTAAATTGTCCCTAGTGAATGAATGTGAGAGTGAATGGCTGTCTGTCCTTGTCTGTCTCTCTGTGTTAGCCCTGCGACAAGTTGGCCACTCTCCAGGGTGTACCCCGCCTAAGGCCCAAAGTCACTGGGATAGGCTCCAGTCACCCGCGACCCCTAACGGGAATAAGCGGTAGAAAATGGATGGATGGATGGATGGATGTCTGAAACCTGCACAAACCCTGACGTTGCACAATTTCGCCAAAGCGCATTCCTAATTTGTGAATTCTGTTCGCTGACAATGGCAATAAAGCTTTTCTGACTGAAACTTGTAAAGCACATCGCAAGGTACTATTATCACTCGATGCGACGGTAGTTGACGCAGAAGTGACAAAACGCCCAAAATAATAATAGCTGACATTTCAAACCCATTACTTTATTTTTACGATATTAAAAACCCCTTTCCACCAACTGTTGACAGCGAGCTCATGTCTTTAGCTGGTGGATTCTTCCCCATTTGACATTGTGTATATGTGTTCGCTCTGTGCTGTGTGGCTCCGGCTTCACTGGATCATTTTCCACTGCCACTGGAGCTTTCAACCGTGCCGCCTCTCGGGGCTCCGCGCTTATGAATTGACATCATAATCACGCCTTTGCCACTTTCCCTCTATTTCCAGCACCTTTCGAGGCGTCTCGTGTGTGTGCGCGTGCGAGTGTGGAAGAATGTCGGTGTGTTTTTATGCAGATGACACAAAAAGCGATGGGAATCTAAAATGGCACAGTACAAGAGGCCAGGCAGGGAAGCGGCGCTGAATAGGTGAGTGACAGAATGAGTGACAAGTTGGAATTGCAACACAAATAAAGATTTTAGGGTAGATGCTTGGGTGGAGATGGAGGGAAGGAAAATTGGTCAGAGATTTGGTTGAAAAGATATTATCGGTTGCATTTTCATATAAATAAATGTTTTGAATTTGACGTCGTATGAGAATGCAAATGCTCTTCTTCCTTCCCAGATGTGCACTGTTTGTTTACCTGACCTCTCCACTGTCATATCATAAAATGGATCAGGTATCCGCAAGCTGAATTTTCACTGCAGTCACCTCCACAGAATGTACTCTACAACTATGAAAATATAAGCTCAAATCAGGACTAACTTTGGTCTAAGATAGGAACGCACGTTTTCTCATGTTTTTCTTCGAGGACAAATATTATGCATTATTTGTATTGTTATTGGCCTTTAAACCTGCTCTCATGTCTTGTTTTAGAACTAAAAATAAAATGCTTTATATAAAGAAAAATAACTTTATCACTGTGTTGGGAGATGCCATTTTGACTTAGCTGTGGCTCCATCTACTGGCTGTAGAGGCAGTTACACACATGTAAATATATACCCACAATGTTTGCAGTATGCATTGGACCTGACAAAGTATGTAGAAATGTTCAGAGTGAATCTGCAGAAGATTTAAGGACTTAAAACAGCTAAAGATTCTGGGATAAATGACGTCAGAATCATCTTCGTTCAGTTCAGAACACAGTGTCAGAGAGAGAGGATTTTCAAACCAGCGTTCATCAAACAAAAGTGAAACAACCTAAATGCTACTCAGGTATGTTTTTGATGATGAAACAATGTTAGAACATGGCTAAAAGCTCAAAAAAGTAAAGTTTGCATAATTTTTGTCCTTTAGACCATCAGGGTTTTAAAAGATGAAATGCACTTGTCTTAATAAAAAAAAAGAAAGAAAAAAAAAAAGAAAATGTGTCATTAGTTGAACATTTAGCATCTTTTTGGGGTATGTTGGACCATAAATCAAATAAAAATGTATAGATAATAATAATTGACAATATGCAACTACTAACACATTTATTTTGCTGAAACTCAAGTTAAAGGATACTCGGAGTGTGAGACAAAGCTTGATAACAATAATACAGATAACTATATTGGTCATTCTAAACCACAGTGCACAACAGGCCTAAATAAAAACCTCTGAAAACTATATTTTAACTCACTATTTAGTCTTGATTATGAATAAACCACTCTTAAATAATATATATATATATATATATATATATATATATATATATATATATATATATGTATATTTGTCACAATTGTATGAGGGCTCGTGCACGCTCTCTGGTGGTGCAATAGTGTATTACATTTTACGAAACACGGTGACAGTTAACCGGGCAAATGTTTTTCATTATTAATTAATGAAGACCCCTACATGTAAGTTAATGGCTGTACACGCATTAAGGTGGTAATAAAAAACGCTGTAATGGGGCTAAAAAAGGACGAACAGTGCCAAAGACAGACATCTGCACTTTTGATTGATTTACTGACATTCATCTTTGGAAAAAGCCTGACATTTTTGAGCGCCATTAAAAAGATACTTGGAAGCACAAGTGGTATCAAATGGAACAACTCGTAAACCTGCAAAGGAGAGACGAGAAAATAATATTGGCTGTAGGCACTTGGATTTATCTCTCAATGTTGTCCTTTTAATTAATCAAGTCATTATTTTTATGATAAGGATTTATGTGGACAACAGCAGAAGGGAGAAGGCGTGGTGCGAGTTAGTTGGAGTTTTGAGAAGGAATATTACATTTTAAGTAATATTTTTTGACGTATGGAGACGGAGACTCTAAATTAGTTTCTGAGTGAACTGTGATTGCATATGTGCATTGTGGGTCAGATAATAGAGAAACTAGAACTAATTCTTTACTCAACTGCAAATTTCACACCAAAAAGCTTCAACAAAGTGCCAAAAGGAAATCACTGACCATTTCTAATATGCCACATTGCTATTAGTCATGGTTTCTTCGTAATTATCAGAAACTATACACTATTATAATTATTATTTTTCAAGAAGTGTAAAATTTTGACTTGCACACTGTGTTTTGATAATCAGATTCTGTTCAAAATTGACAAAAAGAAAAAAACATGTATGTCAGAAGATGTTTTTAGAAGAAATTAGGTTTAGCAGTTTTATACAGAATAAGATACCTTCTATGCAGTGCTTCAAAAATTGCAACCTTTGTGATTTGCTAATTGTGTCCATTCAAATTGGGGATTTTTATTCAATTACGATAAATCTTGCAGCGCACTTAGGCCTGTCACAATAACACATTTTCAAGCGTGATAAATTGCTACAGAAAGTATCACGATAAACGATAATATTGAGACTACTTTATGCAACCGACAGCAAGAGAATCCCCCTAAAAACAATGCAATTTCGTTAAAAACATGCGTTGCAATGAAGAAATAGCACAATGAAACACTTTTGTAGTCAGTTGGTGTTGGTATTTCACTCTCTACAGCTCAAATTGTACAAAAAAACAAAGAAAAGTTCAAAGAATGTCCCAAATGTATTGTTCTTTCTATCATATATTCAACAATAAATCGATATAGTAATCATTCTGACAGGCCTAGCCCTATTTCACAGTCACAATCACTGTCCCAACATTTCGAGATTACCAAAAAAGGCCCGTTTCAAACTTCGCTCAGTCGTATTTGACCCACTTCTTTGCAGCAGTGAGGGGCGGTGGTGTTTACCTTTCGCTTTGGAGCGTCCCAGCCCTCTCTTGCACGCTGCACCAGAGCCTCCATTCACACAAGGCTTTGTTCTCTCCTCTTCCTCGCTTTTGATTTGGTCTCGGTCCTGTATCGTCCCGAGCTTCTGAGGCTGCTGCATATGATGAAACAAAGAGGTGCGGTTAGCAGTAGCAGAGCAATTGAAACGGGACTCAGACTTTGTGGTGTTTACAGCTCGCGAAAGTTAACAATGCTTCCACTTGCACGACTTTGAGTTAAGGTTGCACGGCTGTTTGAGGTCAAATCGACCACTGAATTTACTACCGCAACTCTGCACGCTAACTTCGTAGGTTGCGGTCATGTTTTAGACTTGGATTATTTCAAATATACAAACTTTAGATCCACAAATGTTGAGTTTTATCATTATTTGTATGGGATTAGTTCCACAAACTCAACATATTATAGATATTAGGGCTTTAAATATTTCCAACTAAGCAACAATCACATGTTTCGGGTTTATTAATGGCGCTACTTTTAGAAAATACGGCAAAAAAACGTTGTTTAGAGAAGACGTTAAACTTTGTCTTTTTTCTTTTTACGTATTTAGTTTGACATTGACAACAGCTTATCATAAATCCGTTGAAAGTTTAAAGGTCGTGGCAGTTATCGGTATGACAGTTCATACACTGGATTTCCTGCGCTGTTCTACTGTGACGATTTCAAGACTTCAACTGATGTGGATGAGTTCAATAATTCCACAGATATTAACCATAAACCACGTCAACAAACCTGCCAATTCCACCATCCAGTTCTTACCAAACCTACAGCTCTTTGTTAAATTGTAGTGATTCAAGGATATCGTGATGTGATGTTTAGAGGACTGTTGTTTCAAAATGATATTACTCAAGTAGAAGTACAAAGTAATGACCCAAATAACTACCGGAGATCAAAATACACAAGACTAACCGGCCTGCTACTTGCACACAATTTACAACCTTGCACTCATAGATTTCACAAGTATTTGGCGCTACCAAATCGCATTTATTGTAGCAGATGTATCGTATTTTATTGTATTTTATTCTATTGTGATACAACGCTGAACAACGCGATTCACTTCATCAGCTTTGCCCACATCATATAAATTATGTTTATTGTTTCATTGTTCCATCTCTATATTGTTGAAGACCTTGATTTTGATTTTGTGTGCAGTGAGGTATTGACAGGTGTGCCTTGAAAAAAAAAAAACAAAACTCCTCAATTCATAAATGGCTTCAATTGGATAATTTACCATTTGGGCATGTCCTGAACATATTTCTACACCAAAAAACAAAGCAAAATAATCAACATTGAAAACTTTAAAGAACTAAATAGTGGCACGTACATTATTTCCCCATTTTTTAAATTAAAAGGCAGATTTGTTAATGTTTTAGTAGGTTATGGTTTAAGAAAACATGATTTTTTTATGGTACATCATATTATACTGCACTATAAGTAGATCATCATTTTACATTTTGTTCATCATAAACCGCAATATTGATCTAAAGCTGCTTAGTAATAGAAACAGAATTATTGACAACTTGTTCAAAACTGTCAATCTCACCATGAAACAGATTTTCATGTGCGTATTTTATATTTTTGAACATTTTAGAATCATGTGTGAATGACTCAGAATCTTCACTTCTAAACTCTCAAAAACTTAACTCCAAATAATCGCCACAAAGTACAAGAATGTGGGCGGGGACTGGGGGTAGGTGAGGACAGGGATTTTCTGAGCACTTGAGATTCAAATGCAGAACAATACAGTGTTATTCAAACATGCACACGTCACTCAAAATACAACTTTCAGTAAATTAATGATGAGAGGCCACTGTTATTCCATGTTTAAAAGCTCATACATGTCGATTATGCACAATACGTCCCCTTTAAAGATGCAATGTGTAACTTTCCTTGTGCAGACTGCGCAAAATGTTCCACAGTAAGTAAATAATGCACTCTTTTTGCCTCTCCACACATTATTGTTTCACCCATTGACGCTGAAGCTCCATGTTTTAGATTAGCGTATTGTAAACATCTCATATTGTACATTTTTCGCCCTTGAAACTTTTGCACTTCCCGAAAGCCAGATATACGTCTAAGCCGTATATCATGGATCAGAAAGTCTTCGTCAGCAGTGCGGTTGTTACGATCCACACTTTTCCTTGTCCTCTCCCAATGTCACGCGGGGAATGACAAGGTTTCACTGAACAAATGTGCTTAATAAAACACCCCACTAAGGGAAAGTGGGCATTTAATAGCGGAGCGGATTTGAGCTGGTAGCTATAGATTAAGCTTTAGTGTTTTACTGGACCAATTTTCTCAGAGTTACCCGATGTCCTCCCCAGTCCATCCCCGCGGTTTATGGGCGAGAAGGTATCCATAAAGTGGCATGGGTGACTAGTTCTGGGATGGAGCAGAGTGCCAGCGTAACAGCGTTTTGATGATATGTGTGTTTTTGGCTCGCCCCTGGGTTTGACTGATGCGGGCTTTTCAAGGCTCATACTAATGGGCCTTTTAGATCCCAACCTGCTGACTTCACAATCTGTATTTCAGCCAACAGTCAGCGCTGGCTCCGGATCTGACCACCCTGCAGTGAATGAAAAATGTCCAAATTAAAATGGATGTCCTTGCAGTCGATGAACACTGTCATTTAAACTAGTCTTTAACAATAATAATATCTGTTACACGTATATAACTGGACTTTTACTGGAATAGACTGTATATATGTGAGCAGGGGCGTCGGACTGAGGGGGTAAAGGGGGCCCAGGGCAGAAAGGGGCCCTCAAGATCGTGTGATTGTGATAAAATGCATTGTGGTTGAGTGAAGTCCTTGAGAGACACAATTATGCATGGCATCTGACGGGACAAAGACAATGATTGTTCACATATTAGCCACATTGTTAAGAAATAAAACTAGTGATTATAATTTGCAGAGTATTTTTCTTATCGTTTCAAGATCTTTGTGAAATTAGTCTGTTAGTTATTGCAAATACAACCAGTACTGAATCATAAGGCCAGTAGTTACACTGGATCAATACATTAGCAAATTAATGTTAGGTTTATGTAGAAAAAAAATACATAAATAACAATTACAACCAAATTCACAGAGACAAATAAATCATATGCAAAATTATATATTGGGGCCCATCGCGAAAGCTTGTACCTGGGGCCCAAAATGTGTTGCTACGCCCCTGTGTATGAAATAGTGTGGAGTACACAACTATTTTGCTACTCCTTTTGTGACCAAAAAATAAAACTTAATACAATATGAATGAATGAAATGCATAACATAATGTACTGTAAATACAATGATCGGAACTGAGCTTTTATCCTTTTAAAGGTTTAATTTGTTTCCAACTACTCAGTATTAAAATACTATTTCTCCAAAAGGTTTAAAGTTTAAGTAGAGGCCTTAAAGTATTGATTTAAAATAGTATAGATTCAATTAATTACATTCTGTTCAGAACGATATGTGCACTTGTTCTGCCCCTTAAAACGTAAAAATAGGTCAGTGCTTTTCTACACAGATAGATTTTGACAATATGTGTTTTTTTGTTGTTTTTTTTTGCATCACACACTTTTCCCAGATTTACAACAGAAAGAGACAGTTGTTAATCCAAGAACTAAAAGCTAAAAAAAAAATGTAAGCTTACAATGTGGGCAGTTAAGGCATTTTTCTTTATATTTAAAGTTTATATTTGTTTATATTTGTTCACATTAACTAGAACCAAAATGGTGTCAGGTGGTGTTTGTGTCACATCTGGCACAAAAACAATCAAAGCCAAATAATCATTAGGATTGTTGCGATCATCAATCAGCCCTACAGGTCTGACATAGATATTATTGTCAACTTATTGTAGTTTTTGGCTTTTCCTTTCCCTGTTCAATATCATTACAGTATCATGAATCTAACATAGCACTCAAGAAGCCTTCTTGAACCACGATCTAGATCAGTATTTTTTATTGGACTAAATAGATTTAGCTTTTTAAAACACTACTTGACAAAGAGCAAAATTGAATCATCCAACATGCTCTTTTCAAATGGCACTTATCTGTTTTGCGAAATGACTCTTTTTGAATAAAGAAAAAATGATTCTTTTCTTTGGCTTTCCTCATTGCAATTGAAACGTTTACAAGAGAGGAAACTTTGAAGAGAAGTTTGTTTCGAGCGCATCCAAACAAACCACGCCATAAGTTCTCCAAGATCCGCTCCAACCATCACCAACAATCATCGTTCGCGTCCAAGCAATTCGGTTGACGTGTCTTGCCCAAGGACGCAATGCCACTTCTGCATTCCCGAAGACTAATCTCCTTACTAACAGTCAACCGGCTCTCCCTCGCGAAGTACTGCCGCCGCCGCTGCTCTCTCAATTCAATTAATAAAGTTCACAAAACACAATTATTCTGCACGTTTGATGTGCGCACGCTCGCCGCAGCCTCAATCCTCGTTTACCCTGCGGCTTATTACCGTGACATTTGTGTCGCATGCCCGGCTTTATCTCTCGGGGACCACCGGGCTCGGCTTTTCGGTCCGAGCCAGGGCATTAGACCAGCGCCGCGGGTCTGGAATGCACCTTATGTGAGCGCGTGCGTGCGAGTGGGCGGGCGAAGCGGCAGCAGTCTGTCTCTTGTTTACACTTTTCTCCATCGCTCAGTGGGAGCAGTAAATCTCTACTGGAGTCTGTTCTCGCTCATCTCCCTCCCGCTCGGGCGACGTCTGCTTTTCTGGTTTCTCCTCCCCGAATTAAGGCGGGAATCACGTTCTTTGGATCAATTACAGCTGTCGTTCTCGTATTATTTACTACCACAACCACTCGGAGTGACGGGGCGGTATTGATAAAAAGGGGTCTTGATTTGTTTGGGGGATTAGCTGGATGTTGATGATCGTGAGATGTTTTTTCGTGATCCAAAAATGTGTCGCTAAGTGATGAGTTGGGACGTGATTGGACTGTTACACTCCTTTTTAAAGATTTGTACACAGTTTTACCAATTTCTATCTCGGGGTCTCATAATGTGTACAATATTGTCTCATCTTTCAATAAATGACAGATGCAACAATATTTTTGGGGTTACATTTTTATTGTGGGTGTATATTTTCTTCACAAAAGTGGAAACTCATTATAGACTTTTGGATTTCTAACTGCTTAGGCGTTTCAATTCTGCTTTTTATTTGTTGTCTTCTTCTGGGGTTTTATCGTGGTTGGCGAAATTAGTGCATTACTGTTTGTGTTTGTCTCAAAAGTGAAAATTAACCAAAAAATAATAATAATAATCAGGTGCTCTCAATTTTTCTTTTTATTAATTTTCTTTTATTTGCTGCCACTCAATGTTTTGTTTTGTTTTTTACAATATTGGCTTTTTAAAAAAGGTTTTACTGATTTTATTCTGCTTTAGGGTTAGGGTGTGTCAATGACATAAAGTATATCTATTTTTATGTTTTCTGTAGCAATATTTCGCACTTACACACAGATTAAATGTTGGCTCTCCAAGAAGCACTTTTAAAGAACCAATGACCTACAAGAACCAATGGTCTAAATTAGGTCTACATGAAGGCTAAGCTGGTAGAATTTAAGAGCTATATACACGTTTTAAAGGTTCAGATTGTTCCACAGTTTGGCATTAAATATATATATATATAGCATTTATTGTTCAATCACATTTTATGGCTGTGTATTCTTGGCCACTTGCTTGTCTCCATAACAATAGATATGTTTAAAGGGCCCATGACAGGTTGGACCACTCATTTATCTAAAATACAATTAAGATAAATATATTTCAAGTTTTGCTAAAATTCTTTACAAATGTTATCCCGGTTTAGCAGTTTTATAAGTTTTAATTTCACTTCCTGGTCGTAAATAATGACATCACACTAGGAAATTACCATAGCAACCACACTGTAAACTGGGCTAAAACTCATCTAATGTCATCAATTCTTTTACCTGACAAATAAAAATACTTTTGAACTTATTTCTTTAGTTGAATTAATGTTTAAATGGTCAAAAAAAGTAGTTTATTTTGTGTAAATCATGTATAAAGTCTGCCTCCCCAGTGTGATGTCATCAGTTTGTTTACTTCCTGTAATTTTCAACATATTTTTCAACTTTTCTCCACAAACAGCGACCTGATTGGTATAAAACTATTATATATATTTACAACAGGTATTAATACACTGAATAAAGTCAAAATTAGAAAATCATAAAAACCTGTCATACGCACTTTAATGTCATAGTGTGGACGATTTCTGGCAAAGCTGTGACGGTTTCTATTGATACAAACATGTGGCAAACCTCTTTAATCCAGGTCTCAACCAACATTACATGTAAAAATACATTCAGACCGATCACAACAAAACAAGAAAACAACCTGGACGAAGCAGGTCTTAAATCAGACTAACCTGATGTCCAACCCTGGTCCAACCCAAGTCTAAACCAGGTCTAAACACCACCTTAAACTCAGGCCTTCCACTCGTGCCACGCATTCAGCTTTGATTGTCTGCTATGGTGGAATCTGTATTGATCGCAGTAATGGAAGGTGTGATGATCGTATCGAAGATGGCACCTTTCATATCGATCACTCACTTTATATGTCACTGTGTCTGCCCCATCGACCCGCCGCCTCCTCATACCTGTCCACTGACCGCAAACTGACTCCAAATGAAGCCAGGAATCTGCTTTGGATCTGTGCCAAATACTTGCTTGACTAAACATACCATCCGCTTGTTAACAGTGATGCTGTGCTTGTCACTTGTGAGTGCATGGTTCAAATGCCGCTACTTTAAAATGCTGTTGCTTCGCAGGATTTTTGTGTTTTGATTTATTTCCTTCAGCCGTGCATCACAGCAGGAGACAGATGCTGTTTCTTTTAAGGAGCAGTATGCAACGTTTGTAATTATTGCTTTGCTTGGAATGAATCACTGTATGGCTAAACAAAATTAAGAGAATGCTTATATGATAATGAAAAACTATACACGTTTACAGGTTCGCTCTGTGGAGAGGCGACCCTGCTTACAGTGAGAATGTGAAGTATTTTCACTCAGTAAGAACACCTATAACTGAATGCAAATACATAAACAAATAAAAAAATAAACAAGTTTAATGCCAAAGCAATGCAATCACCGTTAGGGCGAGGAGGTTGCGTACCCTCCTCCAGAAAAAAAGTTTCTCATGTGCATCTTTAAATTGGATTATGGATTGACATGTGTTTGTGTAATTCCTCCTTTTAGTCATTATGTTTTGTCTTTTTCCCCCTTTACGTTTCTGACTATTGTTCAAGAATGACGGAAAATTGCGACTGTTGCCATAGTGATTAAAAATCTAAAGCAAAATTGTGTAACTAATGAATGGGAATAAAGTCCTCAAAATGTTGCACATTCGTGGTTTTTTACTTAGTTACATGCAACATTTAGAGTTTTCAGATTCAAAAGATATAATATTTTGTTTGTTAAATTGTTAATCGCTATGCCAACCGTCCTAACTTGTCATTACTCTGAAACCCATGAAAATATAGTCACGTTCTAAGTAAAATAAAGGAATAATGTCATTGCAGTTTGTTTTTTGTGCTGTGACGGAGTCTAAACATCTGGCTCCTTGATTTGTGACGCTCAAAAGTGGTTCGAGTTTTTGGCTGACAGCCCTGTTTTAACCACCACAGTCTCCAGAAATCGTTTTACTTTGATCATGCACTTACTTCCCCCTAATTTTCCTTTGCACAATTTTCTCGTATGGTCATTTTCAGGCAAAAACCAAATGGCTTGTCATCCGGTTGCAGCTAAATACGTCTGCACCGGGTCGCTCACTTAACAATCCCACATCTGAGCCTCGTCGTTTAGTGACAGCGACGACTCGAACGGTGAAATCAATGCCCCTCACCCCACGGGACGCCATATCTCTAAAAGCATTTTCTGTCCTCCTTTTCAGCGCGTTTATTAATCTTTCAGCAGCGGACTCCTGTCTCCTGCTCTGTTTTAACATCTGGGATAAGGCTTAAGTGGTTCTCTCCTGCTCCCGACTCCCCTCTCGCCAGAATATATCAAACGTTCAATGAAAAAAGATCACGTTATTTGAAGATGTACTTTTGTGGTGCAGGTCTGTGCGTTTTGCAAATTGATTTTTTCGAGCCTGTCTGGGGTCACACAGCTCAACTTTTGTCTGTTCTTTTGTAATTGATTTCTTCATACGCTTTGTGCAGGCTCGGTACTGACATTTGCAATATCCACATACTTTTGCTCTATACTTTAGGGAAGAGGCAATACAATAATTAATGTCAAAGTACAAATCTATATTAGCATTCCGGTCTTCAAATACACTTCAATTTGGCTTTATTAATGCTCCAAAGAGAAAACAATGAATAATAAAAAATATAGAATAGATAAAGATGACACAAGAATGACACTTAAAGCTGATATACCAGATTTTCGAAGAAGACATTTTTTAAAAGTCTATATTCTAATTATGACTTAGTTTGGTGGAAGGGCACCTGTAGTAAACATTTAGCATAGTTTTACATTTGTGGAGTTACAGTTTGTGAAGAAATTTGTAAAAATAAAAGTTTAAAATTACAGGAAGTAGTGCTGAGTTCTAAAACGGAGTCCCTCTGTGATGTCATCAAAAAGCGACGTGCCATTGTAAATACAGAGGCAATTTACAGACAACTGACACATTTTTGATAGTCATTCAACAAAATAAAGGTGTCATCAGGTATTATTATTTGTCAAATAATATTAATTGTGTAATTTATATGGATATTTGCTTCTCATGTCCAACCAGGAAGTAACATTATAAACTGTACAAAAATAGTCAAACTGGGAAAAAAAATAAAATAATAAAAATGTAAATGTTTAGTAACATCTTAAATATAATCAAGTTCACTACATTTTAGTGGAATGTGTCGTCTATCTTGTCTTGCTTGCCTGCGATCCAGATTATAATCTACAACCTTGATTTTCAACCAGTGTGCAGGGGAACACTAACCTTTAAGGATTGCCAGTTGTGCCTTGAAATTAAATACTGGAGTGTCCTGGGTAACATCTTTATCAAAAAAAACAAAAAAAAACAAAAACAACCAGACACAGTGGACAATATTTGATACATTAAATAAAGTTCCCACGGAATATTTCCAACCAAAAAAAACATGGAAAAACATTGCTCTAGAAGATCTCTTAGTCTCAGAACCATATTTGTTTATTTTGGGGACATATGGGAAACGGAACATTGGTTGGATCTTTGGTCATTTATCATTTAGAGCTAAATCATAGCTGTCTCACCTCAGAGTGACAGCGTTTTGTGCTATGCTTTGATTCTGCAGAAATCCGCGTGTGTTTCAGTCAACAGTGTTTTCTTTTCTTTTCTTTCTTCCTTGTAAACTGTAAGCCATGCTTGTTTTGGTGCGGATGGACCATGCCATCTGAACTCGCAGAGGTGAGACTGTGACCAGACTCATCTTTGGAAAGTATTGGAAAAGTGCATATTCTTGGCTGGCTAGAAAACAAGTTACTGTTTGAATAAATGAGTAATGTAAGAGAAAAGTTGAGCGATTCACCTTTAAACGAGT
The DNA here is from genome assembly GCA_019453435.1 of Rhinogobius similis. NCBI lineage: Eukaryota > Metazoa > Chordata > Actinopteri > Gobiiformes > Gobiidae > Rhinogobius > Rhinogobius similis. The sequence continues at coordinate 29,359,934 of CM033625.1, forward strand.
ATAGCTCAACATAATTGCAATTAATTTGAGATGTAATTATATAATTCAAGACAAATATGAGGTTTGTGTCAAATTTCTCCTCTCACCTGTCACCACGGACTATATTTTGTACAGAATAAATAGTTCTGTGACTATTTTAGTAAACGAAACAATACGACAACAAACGAGTTCAATCATTAAAACGAGCACTTCAATAAACAACTTTTTCTTCTTTGCATTAAGACGGAACATGAAAATGCTTGTCAACAGCATCTTTGTGAAACACTGTCAACACCCACACATTTCTGGATTATATATACATTTTTAATTAACACCTATGCTTGATAAAATATAGCAACATATAGAAGAAGTATATTTTACATCTGAAGTCGTTAAAGTTTGTTACATTTCACAGTGGTTTATTTGATTCCAGCTTCATGCAAATGTTGAAACAATGTGATTTTGCCACTTTTGTGCTCCGTGAAAAGTGTAAACATGATACTCTGTTGGCACCACGGAAATAAATGAATATTCAAACATTCTTCACACTCTGGCTGCTGTTCTCTCATCCATTGTGACGCTTGGAAACGGGAACCTCTCCAAGTACCTCTCCGTATTCCTTTTTTTTTTACAATGGAACGATGGAGCTTGGATGGGTTTGGAAACATTATATTCAATTTGTCAAGTCTTCTCAGTTGTGAAGGAGAGTGTTTAAGAGAGTCTGGCTCAAGGCCCAGGCGGAGGTTCGAGTTGTTTGTCTAACTCGCTCTGCAGTTAATGGAGGTATTATTTGGTGTTGAAGTGAAGAAAGATGGCGTATGAGGGATTTTCCGGGCTCATGGCTCGTGGGAACAGGCCTGAATAATCCTACGACCAGAGCAATAAGAGCTAAGTCCTCCAAAGGGAAGTCCACTGTTTGTTGGCACGGATATTACTTCCTAGCGAGGGATCTGACAGACGTGGATATGGGTTTAACCGTTTTATTGTTTTTTATATATTGCTTTTTGCGATATTATAAAGATAACAGAATATGTAACACTTAATTTCATGAGTGTAGGATAGAAGCAGTGGCATTTTGAATTGGTTTATTTTAAGAACGATTGCAAAAACTGAATTTGAAACATTATCCAATTTTATCCGAGACTGTGACACCTGTCTGCTTGGAAATGTTTTTACATCACCTAAAATGTTCCACAAAAGGGCATTAAACTTTTCAGTAACACTTTGATAACTACACTTATTCCTTCCTTAATAAAGCATGATTAAAGACTTAATTCAAATAATGTATTAAGAATGATTCAGGCTACTATTATTTACTACTTAAGTAAAACTCTAAACCTAATTCCTAACCCTAACCTTAAGTAGTTACTAAGCCTGAATCGTGCATAAACTATATGTTCATTGTGAATTAAGTCTTTGTTCATGTTTTGTTAAGACAAATTCAGGCGTAATTGTTATAAAGTGGTACCAACCTTTCTTCAGTTGAGATTCAGATTGTTTGAAGTACTCGGTTTGCTTTGTTGACGCTGCAAACCCTTGGCCTTCTACAATGAGCTTCATGATGAAGTCGCCTGTGCCTTGTCTTTTAGCCTTTATATTATATTATAATGAAATTGCAGCTTGTTTGAATGTAAATTTTTATGTCTAATCTCTAATATAGTATGATTGCATCCATAATCGTTATGTAATATAGAACAGTGCATCTAAAATAACATCACAATCGCAGTGCCTAATCAAGGCTCAGAAATGGAAAGTCAAGAGTGCATGAAGCAGTGATCAGAGCAAAGACTAATTTGAAGAATCTAAACTTGATTGCCCAAACTTTTTTCAATTTTCACCTCTGCGGGCCAAAATGTATATGTTTTAAGTGTTTTAACTCAAATTTAATATTGCATTTAATCTGTTTATTTGCAAAGATATGATGATTAAATTGCCTTTTATTAACACATTTTAGGGCAATAGACTTGATTTGTTGACTTGTCTCTTTTGCAACTGCAGACAGTCTTTTTAGCAAAAAAAAATATCAAGAAGACACTCATTAACAAATCTCAGCACCCCTTCGCGGGCCAAATTAAACCCCTGAAGGGCCAAGTTTAGCCCGTGGGCCCCACTTTGAGCACCCCTGATCTAAACTATAAAACATGTTGTGATCTTATTTCACACTTTTGTGTAATACATTCCATATATGTTCATGTATAGTTTTGATGCTAAATGTCATAATGAAAATAAGAAAAAAGAAAGCTACAATGAAAAAGTGTGTTTGACCAATGAAGGTGAGCAGGTAACACCATCAGGCCAAATACAGGTCAGATCTGTGAAAAAGTGAACATGCTCACTTTAGTATTCAAGTTTTTTTGTGTTGAAATAAAACACAAGCAGTTTAATAAATGCATGATAGATTTTTTTAATGCCATACTGTGGAATATTCCAAGCAATAACAGCTGGCAAACCCCCACTGGAAAAGTCACATAATGCACCTTTTAGAACATTATAGGTTTATGCAGTTTATTTAACCTGTTACTAACTGACCACCACTTTAGTGCTTGTATCTCTTCTTATACTATATAATAGAGCATTTTTATTATCAAATGTTGTGACTGTGTTAAATAAATCAAATCAACCCCAATGGGACAGAGACTACACGTCCTCAACTCAGAAATCAAAAAGCCATTTCATACATCTTATTCGCTGCTTTCAACAGTACAACACCACTGAGGATCCAATAATGCATAATTAATCTGTTATAGAAATAAAATGAAAGATATGGCAGCTCATTTTACCGTCATAAAATAATTGCACCATTCCATCTCCAGCTCCCTGCGCAGTTTGTATGCAAAGCAGCCCTGTTCATTTGCGAGCACAATCTGATTTTGTTATTGGGATAATGAATAATTACACCTGCAGAGCGCCTCCTCTCAAGTCATTTTGATTTTATTTCTCACAGTAAATAAATCTGGTTCCAGTGCACCGCTGCGTCTCTTATCACTAAATCTGTCACTTCTGTTACTCGTCTTGTGAGTCAAAATTACAACCACTGTCGGGTAGCATTGTCAGAGGCGGGGCGTTGAGAGGATTGCACCAGGACACGTAAAATTGACGTTGACACTGTTCTCTCATCGAAATCATGCCTAGAGTTGTACTTATCTTCATCCGTGCTTTTTTCATGAATCCTATTTACGAGGCTGCCTCCCTCTGAGCCTCACAAAACACTCAAATTTCCCCGAATTCTGACGTCCAGAGGTCTCCTGCGCCTCTTTTAAGTCATCACCTGACTCCTTCTGAGCTTTTCTGCCTCAAATCACCTTCATTGCAACTGCTTAAATTAGCGCGTCGGGGCAAGCTAATTTTTGTTTCTAGACGGAGCGCTGACACCAAATCCAAAACCTGATAAACGCCTGGCTGACAGAAAATAATTTGTGCTTTCAGTAGACACATTCATTTAAGTTTGAAAACATCCAGTTCCAAAGCCAGATACTCATTAGCACGTTTAAAGGCAAATGACAACACAAACAATGCATATGTGTCCTTTAAAGGTGAAACCATTCAGGTGGAGGATCAGTTACTTGCTTGTTTCCATGGAGATGTTATTGCTTTGTGAATAACTGATAACATGATTGCATTTATTCAATAACAGAGCTTTTTATTTCCAACAAAATAGATTGGAAAAACATGCATTCAAGTTGGGTCACCTCTTTACAGAGCTGACCTTTAAAGGGCCTATGACAGGTTGAAATACACATTAAACTAAAATGCAGTTAAGATAAATATATTCAAATTTCTTCAAAAATCTTTACAAATGTAACCCCAGTTTAGCTGTTTTTTAGGTTTTAAATTTTACTCACGATTGTAAAGTATGACATCGCGCTAGGAAATTACCATAGCAACCACACTGTACAGTGGCCAAAACTCACCTAATGTCACAGATTTTGTTCATTTGACAAAGAAAAACACACGTGAACACCTTTATTTTGTTGAATCAGGGTCAAAAAAGTACTTTATTTTGTGTAAATTATGCATGTCCTTTGTCTCCCCAGCGTGATGTCATCAGTTTATTTACTTCCTGTAATTGTCAACAGATTTTTCAACTTTTCTCCCCAAATAACGACTTGATTGGTGTAAAACTATCATTTGTATTTACACAAGGTATTAAAAAATTAGAAAATCATAAAAACCCGTCATACGCACTTTAACTTTGTCCGGCGGCATCACCTGATTGTCTTAAATGCCACGCTGTAACATTCTAGGCGTAGCAATGGCATCTCAACAGAAGCAAGCAAGTGTCAGACCCTCCGCCAGAAAGGTTACATGAAGCACCTTTCACTGTACCGCACTGAACTTCAGTACTTTCTTCAAATCGTCAATATTTCTATGTTAAATGTTATTTCTTTTTAACATTCCTCTTGCACAAAAGCAACATTTCTTTTGGATTGTGATGGCCATGGCACACATGTAATAAAGAACTGAATCAGCCCTGTCAAGGACTCTAAGAACTGAGAAGGTGTGGCAAGGGGTGGAGCTGGATGGGGGAAAGGCAAAGGACCAGACCATCAAGGAGAGGAAGGGCCAAGGGGTAGAGGGCCCCCCCATGTATTTGGTTGTTATTATTTGGTTTAGCCTATGTATTATATAAGTTTCCTTGTGTCTTATTTAGGGAGGTCAGATTATTTCTGTTAGTTACCGTTATTTCGACATGATGTTTCGGTGACGTTATATTTGGTTGACCTCTTTTATGGGCCAATAAAACTTTTTGACATTTGAGCCTTTGTCTTGTTGCGTTACTGTTTTGTCCCTAACATGGATCGAGTCTGTGGTGATGGTGAATTATCTTAATAAAACACTGAAGGCCCTTGCTTTCCCAAACCAACCAGATACTGTGATTTTGGACTAGCTACCTCTCTCTTTCTTAAACCACTGTATGATCGATATTATACCTACCTTTAGTTTCCTAATCTGTCACTTCTCTACACTTGGCACGTGTTCAATAGCACTACTCTTTCTCTAACCACTGCAGCCTGTTAGGTCACTACCCTGCCGTTGTGGAGGCAGAGCGATGAGGCGGGAGGAAGCGTCTGGGGAGGAAGCAGTCGTTCTCTCACTCTAAACACCGTCGGACCCCGGGGACCGTCCCCACGCCCGCACGGTGTCGTTCCATGTCGGCTCTGAGGACAGGACGCGCCGTTGTGTTATCGGACGACTAAAAATACCGGGCTGCGACCTTGAGAGGCTGATGACAGAGAGGGAGGAGGAGAGGTGATGTCTGTTTTTGTTTTTGACATCGGGAAAGACGGGGACGGAGCGGAGGACGGAGCAGAGGACAAACGTTAGACAAACGGCGCTGAGGTGGAGCGCAGTCTGGTGACGTTCGTTTGACGTTCAGGACTGTTTGCTATTTGTTGTAGCTTTGTGTGAATGTAAACTAGTATAACGGAGCACAAATATACTTCGTTAGATAAAAAAATAAAAGTAAATTAGCTAAGATTAGTAAATTAAGAACTCCAGAGATGGACCTGGCCTCTTCTAAATCAAATAGCCACTATTAATTTGAGCTGTTTCAAGTTAATTTAATTTTTAACCACTACATGACACTTGCAAGGAAAATTTCAAAGGCAATTATAAGACGAAGGCATATGCTTGTTCTGGAAAGGTCCAATTTTGTCCTGTTTGTGATTTTCGATACTTGTTCAGTGAGTTAGAGTTTCAATACTATCCAAATTCCCTTTATTTACATATCACATTTTATAAACACAACAGTTTCCAAAGTGCCGCACAGACACAAAATCATAAAACCATAGAACAGACATAGGTAAGTAAAAAAGAAATAATAATGAAAACACAGTGAACCACACAAAAAAGAGTTAAAATGGGTCTGAAGATGCTAGTATTAGTATCGATTAGTATCTGATTTTCGATATGTTTGACAACCTGTCTTGCACGTGTGTCAAATGGAATGAATGTCTCAAATACATAAATAACTAACATCTACTTGTCTATCTAAGCAGAGCTGCTCTTGCCTTCACTAAATTGTACAGTTGAGTATGCATAAATGTAAATGAAATGTTACCGTTTGATTCTGTCAATAAGTCTGGAACCATATGTAGTCCAGAAGGCCCCCTTTTGAAAATGAGACACTTTTTAGGTTTTAAATTTTACTCCCGGTTGTAAAGTATGACATCACGCTAGGAAATTACCATAGCAACCACATTGTACAGTGGCCAAAACTCACCTAATGTCACAGATTTTGTTCATTTGACGAAGAAAAACACATGCGAACACCTTTATTTTGTTGAATCAAAGTTTAAAGGGTCAAAAAAGTTCTTTATTTTGTGTAAATTATGCATGTCCTTTGTCTCCCCAGCGTGATGTCATCAGTTTATTTACTTCCTGTAATTGTCAACAGATTTTTCAACTTTTCTCCACAAATAGCGACCTGATTGGTGTAAAACTATAATTTGTATTTACACAAGATATTAAAGGTGGAATGGAGGATTTCGGGCAACAAATCAGAATCTCATTTCCTCGTGGGTAGCACAAATAACTGGTCCGCTCAGGTGTCAATCATTCTCTGCGTGCTAGTGCACGCCCGCAGGCTCGTCCAGGGGAAACGCTCGCTCCCCTGGCCACGCATGCGTGGTTGATATGCTAGTGTGTTTATGTAGCAGGAGGTTAGCGGCGATCGTTCCGTCATTGTAAGTCTAAACTTTCATCCGCGAAGTACCGAAATGGCTGAGGGACGAAAGAGAAAGACTGTTTTCGAGCTTTCACAGAAGAGACGAAAGTCTGCAGAGGAAAGAAACAAAACACGTGTTATTCTGGGGGAATCGTTTACGCGCTGGCGAGCATTGAAAGCGCAAAACAGGCTGATGCCTCCGCTGCAAACTTTCTGCTGGACAGGTAACTGTTTATCTGACTCTTTTTTTAGCTTATTGTATGTGGAGTGTATTATTAAATCTTCTTCGCGGAGGTTGTCGTGAGAAAGCGACACCAATCGTCTTGTAGACAAATGCGCATGGGCAGTGCTGCTGGGCGTGCTCGTTCACGAGGTTTGCTAGGCGTTCAGTCAGGAGAAACGGGGCGGGAGGGAGGGGGAACCTGCGCATGCGCTTTTTCAAAAAAAGGACTTACAGTCGCAGATTTTCAAATCGGCGAGAAATCCTCCATTCCACCTTTAATACACTGAATAAAGTCAAAATTAGTATGTAGTCCAGAAGGCCCCCCTTTGAAAATGAGACACTGGCTTGACACAAGCAGAGTTCAATAGTCCTGAAGCAAAGCAGATAGAATCGATGTTCAATGATCAATTTTCAGGGCTGTAGCAGACTTATCTAAATACATGTCCTGCCGATCAATTTGTCGACCTAAAGGGGGCAAGTTAAAGGCTGTCAATATCTCTATGTATCTGACTCAAAGTGAACTCACAAGACCAACAAGAGTTCATGCAGAAACAGCTACTGACACTGAAGAGTGCGTATGACTCACTCCCACAGCTTCAGCTCACTATATGTCTTCTCCTTTTTTAATGTTCCTAAATCCGTATTATCTAAATCAAACAATCAGTAGACTAATATAAATGTTGGTTGATTAAGACTCCATCGACCGTTTAATCTACAAAAAAAGACGAAGGACTTTCAAATTTGACCATTGTCTTCCCCACATGTTTTTGTTTTCCCACATCTACAAAGACGCAGAGGACAAAGTGATCAGAAGGTGGATACTGTCTGTGTCTGGTCCTTGACATTCTTCTCCCTTTCATTCCGGGGCCGGAACATTCATCAAGAGCGAGAGGTGAACTGTCAGAGCGGCGTGGTCACTGCGAGTGTTTGAAAAATGCCCTGTTCTGCGGAGTAATGTGCCTTTCCAAAACCGGTGACGTGTATATTTTGTCCTCTCGTGCTGTCGCGGCTGTCCTGTTGCTCGGAGGCACAAACAACCTGTAGTCGGAGGACGCGCTGTACCTCGTCCATTCACCCTGCCCTGTCGCCGCCTCGCTGTGCAGTCAGTCAAGTTCAAAGGCGTCAAATGTTTCTGCTCACGGCCGACAGAGGACTGAACTCAAAGATGGGCCCGGCGTCTTCTAAATCCTTGATTTTCAACCAGTGTGCCGGGGAACACTAGTGCACCTTGAGGTTTTGCCAGGTGTGCCTTGAGAAAATGTCCAGTTTGAGTTAACAGATTCACAAATGTGGATTTAATTAACTAATAGACCTTTTTGGAGTGTTCTGAGCAACATTTTCACCAAAAAAGAACGCAAAACCATCACTATTGCCAAATTTAAAGAACTAGACAGTGCCACAGAAATTATTTGCCTCATTATATATAATATTTTTAACTAAATGGTCTGATTTGGCGCGCCGTGGTAGCTTTTAAACCCTAAACGTGAGCCCGAACTCAAAGAAGGTTGAAAAACACTGTTCTAAATGATTGCACACATCCATTATACATATAGTACATCTCGACATAAGTTTAAAATCTTTCGAAAAAGGGCTGTACAGTTTGGGAAAGATATCTAATTACGATTTTTCTGACAGGTATTGTAATTAGATCTGCAATTTTCCTGCTAGACACATGACCTGTACGCCACCAGCAGCCATCTTGGTTCTAGGCGCTAATGTAAACAAATGTAAACGCCAAAGAAAATCTGCATAAACTGCTCAAATATCAGAACAGTCCCTATCTTTACTTGTCAGATGTGGTTCTGACAATTATGCAACAACAAATGACATTGTGCAAAAGTACAGCTGCATTTGAAAACGCAAATGTGGCTTTGTTTCAGCCAGTTATGTGGAAAATGCTAGTAAATGATTCATATTGGTGATTAGCATACAGGTCAAACATAATGGACTCCAAGAAATCTTGTAACAGCGGAAATATGGCTCGTAAAGTGTCTGAAATGTTCCCTGTGCGGTAAAAGTGCCACATTAGATATTGATTACGTTTTTGTATGATTTTGAGCTCTTAGTGTGTAATATGATGAAGGTCTATGTCAGGTAAAAGTCGGTGCGTAAGTGTGTGAAGTCGGGAAAAAGATATCTGTGCTGACTTCTCTGTGAGACGTTAATTTGCAAAAAACCAACACTTTTCAGGCAACATTTGTGACCCAATTTACAAAAAGGCAAAGGATAAAAAGCAAACACTTGTCTCTTCCTGTAGAAACGATGTGTCTCTGACTAGTGCACATGCAACATGTAAGTGGCATAATTTTGACATGAACCGATAGGATTCTGTTCAAAGTTCACGTTTCAAACACAATTAAATAAAGTCTTCATATGATTCTTTCGTTTATTGAATTATAAGTTGATGTACTTAGTGTAGTGTTGGTGTTTATTCTTGCATTCCTCAAAACCACTGCTGCTGGGACCTTCTACTCTTAAAGAAGTTTGGTCATAATTATGTTGCTGGAAGATTAGTTTTTAAGGTGCATGCTTTAAATTGATGATAAAAACCTGATTACAAAAGGCCTTAGACATTGTATTAATTACACTTTTTTTCATATTTTACTACTAGTCTAAGACAAAACTTCCATGATATTTGGCTGGAGTTAAAAATTAGATCATAGTATGGCTGCACAATTACTCAAAATCGAATCGCAATCATGAATGCAATTAGCAAATCTCAAAGGCTGCAATTTTGAAGCGCAATAACTTTCTCCACAAACAGCAAAATATCCATTTTATTCTACATAAAAACTGCTAATTCTGTAGTTTAGATTTGTTAAAATGTTTTCAGAACTAGCCACAAAAACGCAGCAAAACGTGACTAAAAGTGACAAAAAGCATTAAAAAAAACTAACTAAAAGTGTTAAAAATGCAACCTACACCAGCTAAATGCGCCAAACGTGAATGAAAGTGCCAAAAGGTCAACTAAAAACATACAAAACGATACTAAAAGTAACAAAAACAACACTAAGAGCAACAGAAAAGTGAAAGAAAGCGACAAAAACATGCCGAAACAATTTATTCTTTTATAAGAATCAATTGTTGTTGTTTTTAAAGTGCTTTATAAATGAAGTTGGATTGGATTGGATAAGTTTGTCAGTTCATATTTCAGTCTTTTGTCAATTCTCCTGGTCGTGTTAAAAATGTTAACTAGGAGGGGATCCTATTATTAAAATGAATGAATCGCAAATCTAATCGCTGGTCAGAAAAATTGCAATTAGTTATTTTCTCCCAAATTGTGCAGTTTATTACCTGTAATATAATCCGAGTTGTCATGTAAGAGCATTACTTCATACATTCTACACTACCTATCTATTGTATATTACAGCCTTTAACAAATTTGTCTTCACAATGTTATAACACAAGTTTAAACAATCCGGCCATGATGCGCAAAAGCAGTTTAACAAGCCTAAAAATGCAAATATTTTAACATAAAGCTGTGCCGTCTGTCACTCCAGAACTATAAACCCACCTCAGAGCCAGTACAAGCATAAAATATGTAAAATATGCAGTGTCTGTAACATAAAAGTCTGACGGCGGGCACAAATACAGCGCAACGCAATGGGAGTGATCGAAAATAGCTCGCGCTGCTTTCATGTCTCCCACTGTTGTCCATTTCTTCCGACTCTTCCGTGAACCCTTATCGGCCCCTGCTCGTCATTTGAGGCTAATGCTACTTCAAAGTCTGCCAGAAGTGGGTTGCCGCGAGCTGTTTGGATGCGACGCGTCTCTTGTCAACAGGATCCGGCGTGTTTACGAAGTCTGTACAGATGTTGGTTAAAGTTTCATGGCCGTGATTAACACAGAAAGATTCATTAGAGCGCGGGGCGTCTTCCCTCTTCGCGAGTGTTTACCGTCTGCGGAGAGGCATCCACTCCGGCGAACGCGACTCCCGAACTGCCAAGTGTCAGAAAGTGAACCGACGGGGCTCCTGTCATTTTTAATAACGCCGAGAGAGGAGAGGAAGCGGGGAGGAAAAGAGGGAGAAACACAGGCTTTTGGGACCAGTACTGCGCGGCGTGTTTGGGTTTTTGGTGACAGCGTGACAAGCGGCATAACAATTATCCCTCTGCCGGTCTGTTTCCGCGCTCGCACAGTCGCGTTATTTATGTTTCGGCGCCGAGTCATTATCAGACGTTGTGTGTCTTCGCTTTGACATTCAGGAAATAAATGTTAAATGAATTAAAGTATTAGAAGATGGCGCTGTATCTCAAGGGCGTCGGAGGCAAATTAAAAGTCGAGGGTGGAGCTTGGTTCACACGTTTGTCGTATATTTTTGGTTATTTACAGTGTTAGCAGTAATTGAAAATAGCCTCCTGCCAAGTCACGCTATAATTAAGTAACACAATCATAATAGAGAGGTTTGTGAAGCGAGAGTAAAACATCTGTCTGTGTACCTTCAACTTTGATTTCATAGAGTTTGAGTTCATAAAGCTGAACATATATCCAGCAATGAGCAATAACAGTTTGAATGAACATGATTACAACCTGGATTTCATCAGAAAGAATAGGGATGCTTCGACAGTAACATTTTATATTTTGAAGTCTTTGCTCCTGCACGATCTGAGAGTCTGACATGATAGATTTTTTTTGTTCTCTTTGAATATGTAGAAGCATGATGTAGGCCTATGCATGATACATCCCAATCATTTAATCCCAAGTGCCAGCAAAGAAAGGATTTGACTTTCCGAGTACAACCAAATCTAAATTGTCTGTAACAACTGTATTTCAGGTCTAAAACAGGTCTTACGTATAATCTGCCATTGTAACAGTAGTTTTAACTGGAAATGTAGGAAGGAAGAGCAAAAAAGTGAGTTAAATGTAGTCTAAATTAAGAAAACATTACAATTGAAGAATTGTCCATGTACCACCAGAAGGGTTACTCATTTTGGATTTCTCCAGTGAGTGACAAAAATGCATGAAAGTTTATAGTTTGCGATGTCATAACCTCAGATGAAGCAAATGCCACTTTCTCCACTGGTTACATTGGACTTTGACATAAAATATCTCAAAGGGAAATACACAAATGTTTGAACCTATGTTGAGCCTAAGAACTCATTTTATTACAAGGAAAATCTGTATTTTTAACAATATTCATTTTAGCTGCCCTCTGTCCGTATTAAATATCTTTGGCTGATAGAATGTTGTCATGGATCACAACCAGTATTGAGTAATGGCATTTTCTCCTGTAAAAACCCAAAACACAACTGTGAAAAAGCTGCTCAAGTCCCATAACAAATAACAAAATCCACAACACTGTTTGTACCTGACATCTAAAATAATAAAATCTAGTTTAACAGTTCATTTATCACTGATACAGACTTTTACATTACATTTCTGTCCATAAAACAGAACTCTGTAACTTCAGCGACAGAGCTCCCCCTGCAGGTCTCTTGTGAACATACACTTCCAGTAAAATGTTGGCAAAAGCTTTTTTTTTTTTCCCTTCCTTTTTATTGAAATAAGGGAAGTATAATCAGATATAAAAACATTTAATGTCACCAGATATACAAAAAGAGAGCCAGTGTTTCTTAGGAAAGTTGCAAGGCTGGTTTTCCGCGACAGCAGGGGGCGACAGCGGGGGCTTTAAACAGCCTGAAAATACATTTACAACCACCACACAGACTTATAAAGACATTTAATAAGGTAAAAATGTTACTTAGTTCTGCTTTAAATAAGATATTTCTGAGTCCAAGAAAATTCATCGCTGTGCAGCAGTTGAAGTGTCCTAAATCTCCCCCTGCCATTAGCAAACAAGCTAGCTAATCTCTGCACACACAGAGAAATTGCTTGCGGTTGACATTGAACTGTCCGCAGACACAAATTAGGCCAAAGAGAAGACGAAAAGAAACACATTTTATCAGTTGTGCTGCCTTTAATTCTCCCACTCAAGTCGGAATAAAAGCATGTCTCTGCATAACCTCCATAATCAACAAAGAATACCTCTGTTTTTTAAATGAAACCGAACCAAATTATTATCAAACATCTTTCATGCACATCCTCCTTGATTGTCCATCCCTCTGTTAAGCTTTTCTTGGATTAAATTAGCCTAAGCAGTTGATCTTTACACAGCCCCGTCCTCGCTCTGAGTCTCCAGAGGCTCACAGTTGAAAGGTGCTATGCCAAACTCGGCTCGGTCTCCGCTAGGCTAACCACCGCTAGGCTAATTAGCTAACTGTGAGCGCTAATTTGAACACATGCTCTTCTCCTCCTCTTCTTCTTGTTTGAAAACGCCAAGACCGTCGTCGCTTTTCCAGGAAAGATAGGAAATTGAAGAAGATATTATTGTTTGAGCATTATGAGAATTAGATACGCGGTCTATATTAATTAGAGGACCCGGAGTGAGGAGCGGGAGAAGCACTTAGCGCGCGACGATTCCCAAGTGAACCAGGCGTAATTATAATGGGGTTTGTGCCTCCTCCGACTGTCCAAAGATGTGAAGCGGTTATTTGAGCTGCACTTTAAAGATACGGGCAGAATCAGCATGACTTTATGAAAGGATCTCGGTGAAAAGTGCCATTGCTGCAGAAATGGTTCAGTTGGAATTAGCTATTTTTTTGACTTTGCGCTTTTTTGCATCAAGAGTCTGGAGCTGGAGAGTTGTGTTGTTGCATTTCATTTACACAAAGGCGCTCTATTTTTTGACTGAGGGTCCGCCACAAGTTTGTCTCCATGGAGATGTTACGGCTTTGCTTGGAATTTTCCACAGTTAGGCATTAAACTCTGTGCGGCTTTAGGTGATTGGTTTAAAATAGCATACATCCAGTTATACTTTGATGGCTTTTTTTTTTTTTTACTTATTTGATTATTGGACATACACACTTTGAGTTACTTTGTTACTTACTGTGAGACACTACAGGCATTTTTTTTTTGTTTTTCGGTCAGTTTGCTCTCTCAACATATCGGCGTTCATATGGAAACAACAAACTTGTCCAATCTGCTCTCAAACATTTTTTATTCTTCCATTTAATCCACTTCTTCCATAGGTTTTTCTGGGACATTGTAACTTCAACAGTTCAGACAGTTTTCTTGAAATGCTGTTTTTTTTTTTCCCCCTAGAGACATAAAGCCACCAAAACACCAAACTTTACAACCTCAACACGATTTTGACAAAACGTACAGAAGGATTTTTTAATATCTAATTCTAAACATGAATTTTTGAAGTTTTAAGTTAAAAAAAATGTGGAAAAATCTGGACTATTTTTAATCCAATCTAGATCCAAAACTAGATAAGATATCCAGAATCCCCTCTGTACATTTTTTGTAACTAATATGTGTACAAAATAAACCAAGAAATGTAAACTTGGTTCTATTTTTTTTTTACTTTTATATGTCCCAAATATATATTTTTGGCTATTTTTACACATAGAATGTCTTATTTCTACATGAAAACATGACATGATGAAAAACTTGTAATACATTTTTTTCTTACATTTATGTGAGTAAACTGCAGGAGGAGTTTCAAATTGATATATTTAAATTTAAGATTTTTTCCTATTCACTTGTAGCGTCTCGCCTTAAGTTTTAAGTGGTGAAGACTTTTGTAAAACAGCTTCTGACATTTAACAGTTTCTATATGTCAGTGCAATAAACTTTATTGTCCATCATGTCTTTGGCTCACCACCACAAAACACAACAATCAGTCCGTCCAGCAGCAAAGAAGTGTAGTACAATGTCTAAAATAAGTGTTATGTGCATACATTTCATCATTGCTTATTTAACTTACTGCATTTGACCCAAACTGTCTCTCCTGTGAAGCACTGTGGGCACGGCTGGATGTTGTAAATTCATTCATTCATTCATTCATTCATTTTCTACCGCTTATTCCCGTTAGGGGTCGCGGGTGACTGGAGCCTATCCCAGTGACTTTGGGCCTTAGGCGGGGTACACCCTGGACAGTGGCCAACTCGTCGCAGGGCTGACACAGAGAGACAGACAAGGACAGACAACCATTCACTCTCACATTCATTCACTAGGGACAATTTAGAGTTGTCAATTAACCTACACAGTCATGTCTTTGGACGGTGGGAGGAAGCCGGAGAACCTGGAGAGAACCCACGGTAACACGGGGAGGACATGCAGACTCCACCCAGAGAGATCGCGTGATGTTAGGGTGGTTCGGAATTCGAAACCACGATGTTGGGGTGGTCTGGGATTCGAACCCACGATCTCCTTATTGAGAGGCAGAAGCTCTAGCCGCTCTGCTACCGTGCACCCCAGGATGTTGGATGTTGTAAATGTGCTTTACAAATACATTTAACTGTTTGCACGCCTTCTTCGTCACTAAAGGCATTCTTTATCTATCTCTGGTGGTAGACGATCCTGAGTGACAGGTAAAGAAGCTCCATGTTTTTCTGTTCTTTGATACATTTACAAGATACATTTGGATTTATTTGTTAAGACACAGTCAACCATGCGCTGAAATGTGTTTGAGTGAGAAAACCTGTCCACACATTATAAAAATAACACAATTTAAAAACAACACAATTATCTTCCCTGCATTCTTATAATTCTGCTCGGCTTGTTATCGTTGGACACTGTCGGATATCCGAACCAGGCACAGATGTTAAAAACAAGAACACTTTCCATCTGGCTGGCATAGAATATCAGCTCCTTCAAAGCTTTCTTATTCAAGTCTTTAGCTGCATTTTTTTACAAATCTCATTCAGACTTTGTGTCACCTTTAGCCTGTCATCAGTGCACGCTCCATAACAACGTGCAGTGTATATTTACAAGATGTACCACAGGCCTATTAGGATCATTACTATATCGACTTATCGCTCAATAACGGATAGATGGAACAGTACTTTGTGAGGGCTGATATTTATTGTGGGTACTAGAACTAGAACTTTTTTGTTATTTGTTCAAATACAGCTCAATTCTTATCATAGTACAAGAAAAACTACTACAAACTAACTACTACTACCTAATTACAAACTACGGTAACGCTTTAGATTAAGGTTCCTTAGTAAACTATTTATAATGCATTAATAAGCACTTGTTATGTGTTTATAAGCACTTATAAGGCATTTACAAGCATTTATTAGCGTGATAATTGAAAATAATGTAATATGCAGCTCATTGATGCTCTGTACATGTGGTTTATTCACTCAAACATGTTTTGGCTGATGGATTATAAACATGTATAAGGCGTTATAAGTGCATAAACAAACTATTACTGCCTATTAACATCTTATAAATAGTTAGCTAAGGAACCTTAAACTAAAGCGTTACCCAAACTACTATTAAGTGTTTAATTGTGTTATTTATTAATCATGATTTTTTTTTCTTTTTTTTTTTACAATATTGTACATTTAGAATAATCTTGGGATAATCCTGCTTTAAGGTCATTTATTATAGTCATTTGTATCAATAATATCATCATTTATCGTCTCTGTTTTCTCATATTGATCTCACTTCAAAATCACTCATTATCATGTTTTGTTCCTCTTTTCCAAACAATATTCAAATATCTAAATCAGGGGTGTCCAAACTTTTTCCATCGAGGGCCACATATTGAAATATAGACCAAGCGGAGGGCCACAAATCAATCGTGAAACGTTAAAAAAGCTGCATTTATCTGATGTTTTAAGCACCACCACATCTACTTTCAGTCTCAGTGCCTTAATATCAGGTCTGTATTGCACCAAAATGTTAGTTATTTAGGTTAGAATTGGAGAAAAGCTGAAATGTGCTGTAAATATTACTTCACAGGACAGAGTGGGCTAATTCACCAGGAAGCCTAAGGGCCAAGAAAAATTGCTCTGAGGGCCGCATTTGGCCCCCGGGCCTTAGTTTGGACATGCCAGATCTAAAGTCACCAGGTCTAATAGATACATAAAGCTTTAGGTTACAGCTCTGAATTCAATACATTTTAACCAGTTTGTTTACCTTTTTTATGCACTTCTTTAGTTTAAGCGAGTGCCGTGTGTTTACTTTCTGTTGACAAAGGCCCGTCTCTGTGTGGGGCGAGTGTGTGTGTGAGTGTGTGTTTGTGTGCTTGTGTGTGTGTGGCTGCGTGTTGTCTGGGTTTTGCTGCACTTTTAAGAACCGTTTGGCGCCTGACAGCACCCGTCGATATCCCGCTGGTTCTTATGGGAAGTGGCCTTTCTCAAATCTGGGTTTCTTTCAGACAGAGTCACATTCCTGTCTGTATTTGTCCCGCTGCAAATACAGATAGAATAAACACGATTTCAGCACTAACAATTCCTTTTGTAAAGTGTGAGCGCTAGTGGTAGACGGTTTTATTCATTTATTTATTATCTTTTCTTAGTGGGGATTAAAGTCACTTCTCAATTCACTATTACTGTTACTATTTATTTATTTAGTTACTTTCTGACTTAATGACTTATTTCTTTACATATTTAATTTCAATAGTTGATCAAGTTTTTTTCTCTTTTCACTGTGCTTTTCTCTGTTCTTTTCTTTTCTCTGTTCACTTTTTTGATTGTGCATTCAACAATCAAAAAAAAGTATTGTACTATATCAGTTTTTAAATTTGTTTTTGGTTTTTATTTTGGTTTCGTTCTAACTTACTCTGTTAAAATAGAACAGTGTTTACATGAATGAATGTACTTTCTCATGCTTGGTATGTTGTTGTTTTTTTAACTTTATTATAATACGTTTCAGGATTATAGTCAAATTTTTGAAGTAGCAATAGTTTTCAAAAGTGTCTAAAATCAGATACTAATCAATACTAAAGCAATCCAAACAAGATACTCATTTGAGCAAGTATTGATCCAAAAATTAAATAATAAATAAAAACAAATATCACATTAATGGGACAAAGGTTGACCTGTCCTGAACAGATTTTGAGTTTTATCAGAACTTTTTGATGAAAATGCAGTTGTTTTGTTTTAAAAATGTCATTCAAGGAGCATTTCTGATTATCGTTGTGGTATTGAAATCGGTTTTACACTAAGCGATATTAGCAGTGTTCCTAGGTGTTACTGCTTTGTCCGGTTTGTTCGATTGTATGGTATTAAAGTGCGTATGAAAGTTTCTAATTTTGACTTTATTTGGTATATAAATGTTAGTTTTACACCAATCAGGCAGCCGTTTGTGCAGAAAAGTTGAAAAATCTGTACAAATGTATGCGAAGTAAACAAATTGATGACATCACACTAGGGAGACGTCAGGTTATAGCATAATTTACACAAAATAATTCATTCAACAATGGCCCAGTGTACAGGATGGTCATTTTCTAGTGTGACGTCATCATTTACAACCAGGAAGTAAAACAAAAAACCTAAAAGCGCTAAAGTGAGACACAAAATTTGAAATATATTTATCCTGATGTGTTTGTCGAATGAGTGGTCCAACCTATAGGCACTTTAAACTTGTATATCGCCATGGAGACAAGCGGGCGATACCCTCTAGCCAAGTTACAGGTCAGATCTGTGGGGAGTTGACACTGCTCACAGGAAGAATCTGTATTTTATTTGAAACGTATACTGCTGGCATATTATTTTGTTCTGTGGAAGTATCAAATCAAATCAAATCAAATTTTATTTATAAAGCGCTTTTCATACATAAAAACGTAACACAAAGTGCTTTACAGTGCATTAAAAACTGCTACATGCCCACATTCCACCGAACCCCCCCCACCCCCCCCCCAACCTGCATGACCAAACAACCCATCTAGATAGTCACACACACAAAGACAAGTGTGCACATGCTCACACACACATACACACACACAGACACACACACTCACCCACACACACGCATGCCTTGCGCTGACAAACAGGAGGAGGCTGAGTACAGATAAACCAGTTGAAGAAGCACCATTGGAGGAGCCGTCTGCACCAGGAGCAGAGCCGCCCAGCGCTCTGCTCAACATGGACACAGACTCAGAGCCCAGAGGAGACGAGGGCTCATACTAAACCTCCCCCAGGGGCCCATGAGCCAGAGCCCAGCAACCAGAGCCGACCACGCTCCCAGTGCAGAGGGCCCCTCAGAGGAAACACTGGAGAGTCTAAAATGAATAAAAAGAATAAATAAATAAATATGGGAAATAATGGGTGGAAAGAGAGTAAAACTAAATAAATATATGTACAATAGGTAACCTAACGTAGGTAAACACAATAAATAAATAGATAAATAGAATAAATAAATGATGTAAGTAAGATTAAATAAATTAAACAATAAATATTAATCAAAAGCTAAGCTAAAAGGTGGGTCTTGAGCCTGCTCTTAAACCTGAGCGTTCTCTGCGGCCCTGAGGTTCTCCGGCAGGCCGTTCCACAGACGAGGACCATAGTACTGAAAAAGGCGCCTCGCCGTGAGTGTGTGTCCTGACTTTGGGAATGACTAGGAGCCGGCTGCGGAGGAGCGCAGGGGGCAGCGAGGGTTCATATGGTAAAAGCAGTTCTGATAGATAAGAAGGCCCAAGACCATTAAGACATTTATAAACCAGTAAAGAACCTTAAAATCGATCCTGAAACACGAGAGCCAATGCAGTGATTTTAAAACGATTGTAATGTGGTCCCGCCCTGGTCTTAGTCAGGACACGTGCTGCTGAATTTTGTAATAATTGCAAACCTGCAATACTCTTTTTGGGAAGACCAGAGAGCAGGGCATTACAGTAGTCTATACGACTGGAGATAAAAGCATGCATCAGGGTCTCTGTGTTGGCGAGAGAGAATGGGGCGGACTCTGGCTATGTTCTTTAAATGATAAAAACCTATTTTTGTGATGTTCTTGATGTGTGGGAATAAAAGTGAGCTCAGAGTCAAAGATAACTTGCCCAGGTTTTTTACTTGTGGTGATGGATTAAAAGAGTGTGCTCGTAGTTTGGATAAAAGTTTCTCTCTGGGCCTCAGGACCAATGACTAAAACCTCAGTTTTGTCCTGGATTAAGCTGGAGAAAGTTTTCTGCCATCCAGGATTTGATGTCTAGAATGCAGTTAAAGAGCATCCATTGGCCTGGTGTCATCAGGAGACATGGATATGTAAAGCTGTGTATCATCAGCATAACTGTGGAAGTTGACTCCGTGTCTCCTGATGACACCACCAAGAGGGAGCATGTAGAGGTTAAAAAGCACAGGACCTAAAATCGAACACCTGGGGCACACCACATGTGATTTTATGGACCTTGGAGGAGCAGGTATCTAAACTTACCATGAATGTTCTGTCTGTGAGATAGGAAGTAAACCATTTGTGCACAGTACCAGAGAGGCCCACCAGGTGCTTGAGTCTGTTTAAAAGAATAGTGTGGTCTACTGTATCGAAGGCAGCGCTTAGATCCAGTAGAACCAACACTGTCACCTGTTTAGAATCATAATTTAATCTAAAATCATTTTAAAATCTTTGTCAAGGCTGTCTCGGTACTGTGGTTTACCCTAAAACCAGACTGATATTCCTCAAAAACATCATCTGAGTTTAAAAAATAATTTAATTGTGTAAAAACAAGCTTTTCTAAAATTTTGCTTAAAATGGTAGAAGTTAGATACTGGTCTGTAATTGTTAAAATCATTAAAATCTAAATTGCTCTTCTTCAGCAGGGCCTCACCACCGCCGCTTTAAAGGCAGTGGGAAAGACCCCTGTCTGAAGAAAACAGTCATCATGTTTAAAAGTTCATCTCTAAAAGATCCATAAAATGACTTAAAAAACGGAGTTGGAATCGGATCTAAAAGACATGTGGTGGGTCTCACTGAGGAGAAAACTTTATCAAGACTCTCAGCATTAACCAGGACAAAGCTGTCCAGTGTTTCCTCCGGTAAAGACAAACACTCAGATGTAGTAAAAACAGAAGTTCGACTTGATAAAATGTCACATCTGATAGTGTTTATCTTACCCATGAAGTGGTCTGCAAACTCCTCACAGACGGAGTCGGAGGGGGTCATTTGAGGTTTATTAAAATCTGGGTTAAAAAGCTGATCAATTGTAGAAAAAAGAATTTTCGGATTATTTTTGTGATTCGTAATAACTTTACTGAAATATGCATTTCTTGAATTTCTCATTGTTCTAGTAGTAGAAGGTTTCCACTCGTTACTGTTACTCAGGTAATACTTGTGTTGAACATTTCTGCGTATGTTTACTCCACTCTCGAGCTCGAATCGCGAACCACAGTCGAACATTTTCTTTCCTTTTACATTCGCAGAACCTCAGAGAGCAAACAAAACAAACTCGTCTCATAAATGTTGACTCTATATTCTCCTTTAAGCGTCATTACACTTCCCCCATTTAGACAGTGCACCTGGAACGACTGAAATGTTCTTTACTGTGGGGCCATTACTGTGACTGCTCCACTGGCTCCACTCTCCTGCCACACACACACGCACGCACGCACGCACGCACGCACACACACACACACACACACACACACACACACACACACACACACACACACACAAAACACTGATGACTTTTGTTTGGGGGTTGGAGAGCCAAAGCATGTTATTTGAGTGAGTTGAGTTAGTAACAGCAAAGTAAAATGAAGTTTACATTGTCTAATGGGGTGTTGGGGGAGAATGAATACAGAGGAGAGCAGCCTTTGGGCGCGTGCGATAGAGCAGTGCTTCCATTTAACAAGATTATTTGGTGTTGTGTCTCAAAGTAACTTCATGTTCTCTTTCACTACATCCATGAATCTCCTCTTTGGTTCTCATCTAAGCCTCTACACCAGTGTTTTTCAACCTCTTTTGAGTTGTGGCACACTTTTTGGGTTTAAAAGCACACCAACTACTACAAAAACATTACCAAATCAGACCATTTAGTTAAAAAATATGGCCGGATAATGTTTGTGCCACTGTCTGGTTCTTTAAATTTGGTAATAGTCATGTTTTTTTAAGAGAGAAGTAGCTCAGGACACTCCAAAAAGGTAAATTACATCCACATTTGTCAATCTGTTAACTCAACTGGACATTTTTTCAAGGCACACCAGGTAAAACCTCAAAGCACACTAGTGTTCCCCGGCACACTGGTTGAAAATCAAGGCTCTACACCACCACTATGTCCAGTTCAGGCAAGAAACGTTACATTATGCAAAATCAAATTTTAGGAGCTCCGTCAGTCCAGCTTTGAGCGCTTCCAACACCGCTTTTCTTAAACGGTGGGACGCGTAGAAATTGGCAGCGTTGTGTAGGCATTTTGGTACAGACGAGAAAACTTCTTCTGCTCGCTGTCGTGAACTGCAGACCTAACTTAAAGGGGCCGACGTAAATCACCTGCAGCGCTTTTGGACACGGAGGTCAGCAGACTATTTTACCAAGTTGTCCCAGATCAATATAGCAATTTAAAATGTCCAAAATATGACAAAAGGATCCGCGGGTGTCGTAGATTAGAGCTATAAGACAAAAGCAAAATAGTTCTTTAACATGCACTCGTCGGTGGGTTCGCTTCAAGGCCTCGAGCTTTTGCTGAATGTATACCCTCTCTCTCCCCATTTCATGCTACATCTGTGCTATCCAAATATAAAACCTTCGGGGCCAGCAAATCTTGTAAAGTCTTTCGTTGTCAGTGACAATCATTCAGTGCTTGTTGTCCACTGCGTGATCTTATTAGGTTTTTTATTCAGTTTAGTGTGATCTAGCAAAAAAGCCCATAGAGGTAGAATTAAGAAGTAAATATTGAGTGAGCCACCAGACACCGTTACACACAGACCTAATTGCTTTTTCCATTTCTTATATTAAATAAAGTGCTGTGGCCAAAATAATGGTCCTTATACTTATGGAATAGCGCTTGTCTTTTTTTTCTTTTTCATTCAATCATAACTTAGGTTGAGACATTTTGAGATCATTTTGAAACATGAAAAAACACTAATAATCAAAATTTTCATTGTCAACAACATGTATTGTTTTCATTGTTAAATATAAAAGGACAATTGACCATATATATGTGAACAATGGACAGAACAACGGTGAAAATCTGACCCAAAATACGACAGCAATTCAAACTAATTTTACTTTAGAAACGTCTGTGTTGTTGACCTTTAACTGACACCCATCAATCATCCAATAAACACTTCATTTGCAAAGTCTGTAAATATAGTTTTCCCTCCTCAGACAAGTTGGATGCTCTGAAACTTGTGCTTGAATGCGCCTGCTCTTGACAGGTTTACAACCTGCTCATTATCTGGATTACACCTCTCGTGTGCTGACGGCTGTTGTGAAGTGGCAGAGGCTGGAGAAACGGCATGTATGGTATTGTCACTTCCTCTTTGTGAACAAACCCGTGATAGAGCTGTCAACACTGAGTGCAGCCCAATTCACACAGCAAATGTCTTTTTAAAACTGTTCCCAAAAATGTTCCTGTTTTTGTTTACGATGCTGTCGGATATAGGACTGTAGTCCTTTAGTCGATTAATCGGTCAATGGTGTCTTGGTCGACCAACATTTTTGTGAGTCGACAAATTATTTGATTTAGATTTACAGGATTATATGGTTAAAACAGCAAAAACATGCAGATATGGAGTGAGTCAGCTGAAGATTTTGGAGTGAATTGTGAGTTTAGTCCGAATTATATTTAAATCTAATAAATAAATACACAGTTTACTAGTAGTTTTCTGTGTAAATAGTCATGTTCGCGTGACATTTTGTGGAGTTGTAGTGCAGATTTGGTTAGATACACACATAGTTTTGATATATTTTTGCCACACTTATCAACCGATAAATAATATTGACCCTATCGGCCGATTGGTCGACTAATCGGTCAATAGGGCAGGTCTTTAGTCGACCAAGGATTTCTTTAGTCGACTACAGCCCTAGTAGAATAGAGATGTCACAATATCAAATGTTATGTATAGTGTGATAAATATTTACAATTATTCACAATTACTGATACCATTTCCAAACATTCCAACCATTGACATAAATACACATCATATTATCCCCATTAAAAGTAATCAGCTTTATGAAATCTACTGAACGAAAGGACTTAAATTTAGTTTTACTTTTGTCACATATAGATTGGATTGAAGTTATATTTACCTCTAAATATTATATTATGATCTTAATCATCACAAATATCAATTAACTGGAAATATTTTAACATCCTTAGTGTAGAACTTTGAAAAATTGATTTCAAATTCAACTTTTTTTTGGCCTGTGCAATATCAGTATGAATCAAAACATGTTTAGTAACTTGGTAAAATAACATAGTAAACAATCTGAAAAAAACATTGTTGAATCATAAGGGTTGTATATTGGATATCAGAAGGTTTCCCCAGATATCGGTATCGATCCAAAATGTAAAACGCTTTCAATTAAATGCACTGATATTTCTCTGCTCCAGACTGTGTGAAATGCAGCGTCATTCACAGTTCACCCTCAGTGCATCACATTTGACTTTTTAAACGGACTGAAAATAGTAACAGGAGGCAATTTAGGCTAAAAAATATGTCAATCATGTCAGAAATCGTTTTATATCCTACATTAATAGACTGAAAACTGTTAGATTTTTTGCTTTAGTTCTTTCGATCTTTTACTTTCTCTGTTCATTTTTGCTTGGTGAAAACTTCGAAATATTAATCTTAATATAAACTTTACTATAACTTAACACAATTGTGGTCTTATTATCGATGTATCGGCGAGAATGGAAAGAGCGCTCACATTGTAATTCCACAGCATGTTCTATAGGCTCCTCTTTGCACACATACTTAACCAGCCGGCCCGGGGCAGTAACATTACAGCGCGGCCCGACTCCTCCGGGACAGGCACATATAGTTGAGCAGTAAAAGCACAGCTGATACGGGCTCGTCCGGCGCTGTTCCCGCTCCATAATTCTGTGTTTACGTTCACGTGGCGCGCCACGACTAAAACATAATAATACAAGCCTTTCATTCAAACTAATGCACTGCTTTGAAGTCGTTTTACGCCATTGCATTTATCACGAGGCCCTCCGGTGCTGTTTCCGTGCACTTTATGTGGCGTGTTTTATTTTTGAAACACTGACGAAATAGTCCATTTTCTCTTTAATGTCGATGCATTTACATACAGAGAACAATGTGGGCCGTGCAGGACTTCACGAGGACAAACGGCTTCAATTTTAAGTGCGAGTGACAGGTTTTAATGATTTCCTACTTTATTTGGTGGGATACTACCTGCTGTAAATGTAAATTATAGCGTTACACCAATCATTTATGAAGCAGAGCAGAGTTCACTCTAGACTCCATTCAAAAGTTTGGAACATTTTACTCAACAAACACATTTGCTTCATTCTTTAAACAGGAATCACTACAAAATCAAAATCAGAGATAGCCAATACAAACTTACATGAACGGAGATGTTCATACAAAAACAATTCAGGACAAATGTTATGAAATTTTGTATATCTGTCAAAGATGTAGCTCTCTGGAACACACAGATTAACTTAAATCTTGTACCACTCTTTTCCATTTTTATATAAATTAAAATGCACAACAATCAGCAGAATTCAGAGTCTTAGTTTGTAAAAAATAATGTACTTTGCATAGGTTTTTGTACAGTTTCCTTTTGCTTTTCTACGAATTATGAATGGTTCCACACAATGAGAGGGTAGGCCTAACTTTTCGGTCTTTCTGCATGTATTATTGTAACTGGAAGGATGTCCAAACATACCCAAAATAAACAAATCAAAAAGAATTCAACAAAATAAAGCAGTTCTCATATTTTTTTATTCGCCAGAAACATTTCTGTGACGTTAGAGAAGTTTGGGCCTGTGTACAACATCACTTACCAGATAATCGCTATGAATAAACTTTATATTTTACTTCCTGGTTGGACAAATAATAAACTGTCATTTACAATTATTTTAGTAGTCAGCTAGTCAGAGATTATTTTTGATTTTCCACTGTACACACTGTTTAAATACATCACAATATTTTTTTTTACTAGTCACAATTAGTCTATGAATCGTTGCAGCCTTAATAAACTTGCCCAAAATTGTCAAACCAGGGAAAACTAGTCAATATTGTTTTGTAAAACCTCTAATATAATGGTATGTTTTAGTGAAATCCAATGTCCAACCTGTCATATTCACTTAAAAACACGAAACAAAACAAAACACTCTCTTGATTTCCCTATTTTTCCGCTCGTGGCTCTAAAGTCCCTGTTGAATGGTGTGATTTCTGTGCTTTAGCGTGATTGCTCTCGTCGTCCCATCACGGTCATTATCGCCGAGCGTTTCCCAAGCTGCTCCTGTTCAGCGCTGCACTGTTTACCCTAATGTGAGCCGGGGGAACGTCGGCCGAGAGACGTCCATAAACACCTTGTTATCTCGCGCTCTTCAACTCATTTTCTGCTCATTGTTTCTCTCTTTCTTTCTCTCTCTGTCTAAATATGTGTTTTTTCTCTCCATCTCTCTCTTTCCCCCCTGCTCTTCTCTCTTTGTTCTTTTCTCAATCCACCTTTCCCTTATTCCCATTATTCCCAGCAATCGCTTTCTCTATCCATCAAATTCCAACAATTTTTTCTCGTCTTGCTCCAATCACTCTGTTTATCTCTCTCTCCATCCAACAAAAAAGGAAAAATATAGTAAAAATATAGTAAGATATAGTAGTTATCTCATAATAAATAATAAATAAATGTAAAACACACGTCGCATCTGATAATTTAAAATAAAACCAACATGCACTCTGTGCTGTCGGCTAAGCTAACCGTTTCTCACAGCTAATGCTAACTTTTATTAAAATGTAAAGTGTAAAGAAACAATAAATTAAAAAATTAAAAAGTAAAGTTTTTTGTCATTACTTATATTTTTTAACTTAAAGGACACACATTCTGCTACAGTGACTTTTTTTGAGCTTTTAACCCTGTTCTAACAACGTTCCGTCATCAAAAACACACCAGGAGTTTCATTTAGCTTCATTCATGTTAGTTTGAGGACTGTTGGTCAGAAAAACTTCTCCTCTCCGGCCGTTGAAAACACTCCCTCCATCAATTATTTTCCTGTCTTTTACAAGAATCTGTCAGAGCGTTTCTGCCGTCTTAACACGATCACTGCTGCAAGAAGGTTTCAAGATCTCATTTTAATCAATATGACATTGTATTTGCTCTATTTTTAAATTAAAAACAGCATCTTTTAGTGAAATAGGGTCTAATAAGACAATAAACTATTCAAATAACCAATATTAAACCTGATTTAACATGTTTTGACGCTTAAAATTATTGCTACTGTCATTTTCATTTCGCTTTGGGGGTCCTGAGTCGGTTGCATGGCTATTTTGGGGGTCCCAGCCAGAAAAGTGTGGGAAACCCTGCCTTAAGTAATAACATAACTAAATTGTGTAAGTGCTAGGCGCCATCTACTGGCTGCATACACTTAGTCAGTGCCAGGGCAAACTGCGAAAAAACAGATGTTCCTTTACTTCATAATATACTTTTTTGTGTGTTTTAAGCCTTATAGCAATACAAAAAATGCACAATACTTTTCCTTTAATTTCTTACATCTACTTACGAGCATTAGTGTTAGCATTCACACAGACAACTTTGGGGAAGTATTCTTCTTCTATATCTTATGTGTAAAGTCTTCAACATGTCAGACATCCACCTGCAACTCACTGTTCATTTCCTTATCTTTTAAGGATGTTTTCGTTTTAGTGTGACTCTGCAAAAACCTCATACACATAGAACTGGCCAGTAAGTACTCGGCAGTAGGATGAGCCATGTTAAGTTTGTGCACAAAGCCTAGTTAAAGAGGCTGTACCCATTTTCTCATGTAGTTCAGTAGATGTTAAACAACCCAGGAGTCATAATGAGACCTCTGCATCTAATTATAAACACAAAACAAAAAGCAAAACAGGGAGGGTGTTGCATTCTAATTGTGACGTCAAAACTCCACGTTGGCCTCTAAAAGTTGACATAAGCACTTATAAACTCATTGTGGTTAATATTTAGGAAGCTCAGAATACGTGACAAAGTGAGGAATAACTTTGAAAGCTGCAAACTGTTTAAAATGAATTACTACAACTTTTTTTTTTAGATAGTAAAAAATCAGGTACAGCACCTTTAACATGTTACTATAAAGAAAGCAGAGTGAAGAAATGCAAAGCTTTTCTCTCATCTATAGAGAGGTGTCAAAACGGGTCTATTTTGATCCCTGTTGAGTAGCACCTTCGTCACCACACACTTGCTAACATGTTTTTTGTCACACCACATCCACTGCCATCAGACTCATACAAACTTCCCTCTGACTCTGTAATAAGAGACTCTTTGCACATCGTGTTGACTTAAATGTCCGGGAATCCTCTTCTGCCTTGATCAAAAACATATATATGTGGCTTTTTATGAAATGTGCTAAAATAATCAATATTTTAAAAACACGCGGCGGACAGCGAGCGACGAGGGACATGTTTAAACTTCTTGTGTTGTGTCTCAAAGCTAATAAAGTGAATACAATTAAAGTTCAAATAGCGCTACAATATAAATCAATCAATACGCTATAGAAAAACGACTGACTTGTCATAAATTGTATTTTTATCAAGTATTTAATTTAATTTTGATTCAGGTTAGCATTGGCTCTGAGACTAAAACACCTGCCTTAATCCAACAAATCCTAAACAGATCCTTCAGTGAATTATTTACATTTATTTACATACAGGTTTTTAACATGCTGTGATCTTTAAATCTTAATTATTTTAGTGTGAGTCAGAGAAAACCTAACAAAGATATTATTAGGGAGGAAGGGTATTCCCAGACAACCAGGATTGTTGATGCCGTTTTGTGCAAAGGGCCCAATTTTAGTGATTACTGTGATAAAAGAACATTACAGTTTTTACAATTATTCACAATTGTGCTGCTCGGTGGTCGAGTAGATAGCACTGCCTGCCGCAATTATTGACATCATAACCAAACAGTATGATATCCTTTTTTTTTTTTTTCAAATATTATTATTATTACTTATTATTTTGAAAAATCAAAGTTTAAAATTACAGGAAGTCTGTGATGTCATCAAAAAGCGACGTGCAATTGTAAAGACAATTTACACTCAACTGACACAGTTTAAAGAGTTTAAACGGTCATTCAACAAAATAAAGGTGGTATCAGGTTTTTATTATTTGTATTGTGTGATTTATGTTTTAGTGAAATGTGTAGTCATATAGACTTTGAACAAATAATATTATAATAAAAGAATATTACTTAATGCTAATCCTAGCCCGTATATGCTAATACAAATCTTACATATAATATACACATTATATATATACAGTATATATATATATATATATATATATATTTTTTTTTTTCTTTTTTTTTTTTTTTTTTTTTATAATTGTCAATTAAAAAAACATCTGTGAAATTAGATGCGTTGTGGCTCAGCGTACTGGATGGTTGCTATGGTAATTTCCTAGTCTGCTGTCATCATTTACAACTAGGAAGGATTAAAAACCTAAAAAAAAGGCTAAACCTGGATACAATTTGTGAAGAATTTTAGCAAATTTTAAATGTATTTATTGCAACTGCATTTTAGTTAAATGCATGTTCAACTTGTCCTTTAAAATGTATTTTGACTCAATAGTGTGATAAAAGTATTTACCAGTAGTGATTGTGTTGTTTCACGGCTCTTTTGTTAATTTTTGTACTTTGTTTTGGCTAAGTATCTCTATGGATGTCAGATTTCCATGACATTAACCACTTTTTCATGTTTCTTTCGGAGCTCTATGGACTGAAATGACTTAAAGGGTCAATTCCTTTTGCCATGCGTGTAGTGACAATCCTCACACAGAACACTTCCCTCTGCCGTCCCCATGGCTTCATCTTCACTTTTATCTCTGGTGCCGTCGAGCGGATACGGGAGGCCTTTGACTGGACGTGACGTCAGAGCGCGGCGGGTAATCATCTCGTGTTTCTGTAGAGGGCATGTTTCAAAGCGTGGGAGGGCATCTGGAGTATCTGTCCTTGGGCTGGTGATGCGTCTGTCTCCGCGGTGACAAAGGCGCTTTTATCTGTTCCACCCTCATCCCCGTGTTATTACCATGCTCTCCTTCATCTCCCCGTCCGCCCGCTCTGCTCCAAACATGGGTGGATTTCAACCTATTGGGGAGCGTTTTTTTTTACTTTTTTTAACAAATAGTGTTCAAAAGGACTTGATTATATGGTTCAAGTTAAAACAGTTTAAGGTTGCTTATTATTTATCATTACTTGCTGGTATATTTTTATCAATGTTGTCATAAATAACCATTAACAAAACGACAGAATGGGTTCAACACTGCCCCATAAAGTGCAATCTGTATCTGCGTAATCATCAATCTTTATATATTCAGACTGCAACTTACAATTATTTCAATAGTCGACTAGTCAAACTATTATTTCTAGACTTTTTAAGCACATTATTGGCCAAATAAAGATTGAAATATTGTGACTGAAGGCTTCAAGATAGAAGAAATGTAGAAATAAAGTGTATTTTTGAAGAAATTCTGAAACAGTTTATTCTTTATTGACATTTTGATTTTATAATGCCGCTGTCTTTGTTATAAAAAAAGATCTTTTGGCGCACGTTGGCACATGTTTTAAAGTTAGTATAGTCCAGATAACAATTGCTATTATCAAAATATGACTATGACATATATTTTTTGTCAATTAGTCACGATTTGTTGATCAATTGTTGCAGCCCTAAAGTCACATAATACATAACAGTTAGATTTACTCTATTTTTAATATTGTGTATCTTGATTTTATTGCATGTTTCCATTCACCTGCTGTTCTTTTATTGTTGTTTAGTGTTGCAACAATGGAATTTCTTAATTGTGGGGGAAAAAAGGTCTTACATTAAGTACATGTGCCACTGCGGGGTTTATTGAATGAGATATTGCACTGTAGTGTGTTGATATGTTGATATTTCACAAAACCGTTTAGTCTCATGACCCATTTTTGAATCCTTATTAATCTTCATTATTTCTCTGACAGGGACGATTTAATCACATGCAGGAGCTCCAAAAACAAAGACTGCAGCTGATGTGAGGCAGCGAGTGCCAGCTCCCGTCTCCCTGGTTGAGTTTTCTTACACCGCTTTACACATTCAAACCAGATTTATACTACTGCCGCGGAAATGTCCCCATTGTAAGACGAATGGAGGTCCTCTTATCTTATTTTCGAACAGTTTTTGCCCAGTTTGTTGGCAGCACCACATCTCCAATATTTGTCACACACAGGGCAACAAATAATGGTGTTAAAAACATCCTTGGCAGACGAACCTGTAGCTGGTGTATTAGACGACTTTATTTGTTTTAGCTGGCTGCGAAAAATGAAAGCGCCGCGAATGAAGTCGCGCCGACTCGACGGGAACATTCGGAAATCTACAAAGAAACTCCGGGAATCAAACTCGCGCATTCTATCCGAATTTCCTCGCTTGATAGGGACATTATAATTTGCTTTTCGCGTGTGGGCTTTTGGTGTTTTGGCTGGTCGTCCCACAAATCATTTGCATTCACGCCGCAGCTCGACGGCGCTGACAGGGAGCCAAAGCGCTATCAATAAACCGGAATAAAAGTCTCTTATTCAAACAGGAGTCGCTCCGACCAGAAAAACAGCAAACAAACCCAATGAAGCTCTTTATTACTCACTCCAAGTGCCGAGCCACATCAAAGGGACCTCCCCACAATGTCGCGTTCTTTATTTATATATATTTTTTGAATGACTCTGGCTGGGGCCCGATAATTATTGTAGCAGGAACAGGAGCTAGCGTCTTTCACCGCAGCAATTATCCAGGCCTGTTAACATCAAAGAACCAAAGCCCCAGAGGCAAAGTGCTGTGAACTCACCCGGGCCTCCACTTTACAATATAACCCTGTTTATTCAAATCCACTCCACACGCACAAATGTAATGCAAATGGCTCAATCCTTTAGAGAAGCAAACTGCAAAACTTTTCACATCAAATGCCAACTTTTATATAAAATAGGCTCTCGGAGAGGTATTTCAACAAGGAGCGAGCGTAATGGTGCTCTAATATCAAAGCTTTCAAGTTCCAACTAAGATTGTTTGTCCGCCAAATCCAAAAAAACAAGACAATACGTCTGAGCAAGAGTTAAATTGTTAACAAACTAAGCAATAAGTAGAACTGCGCACTAGAACAAGTTTTAGAAGTCTGTCCTTGGGTTCAGCGTCCTGTTATTGACCCTTTGCACCTACGTCACACGATCACGTGGGTGCACCATAATGGACGGCAAGAGTATCCGAGCGCAGAATTACGGGGAGCGCAAAAGTAACAAACTCACAGTGATTGCAATTATTTTTGTCACTTAAGCGATGGCTACTTCTAACTCATGTTCAGTTCAGTTGTCAGTGGAAGCAGGATTAACTTTACGCCGCCACAAAGCGGTATTTTGAGAAAGTGAAGATCGCTAGCTTAGAAACGGACCCTTACCTGTTTCCTCCTGCCATGCTCACCGATTTAATCAAAACGCCAATATCATTCATTTTCTACCGCTTGTTCCCCAAGTAGGGTCGCGGGTGACTGGAGCCTATCCCAGTGACTTTTGGCCTTAGGTGGGGTACACCCTGGACAGTGGCCAACCGTGGGTTCTCTCTCCGGTTCTCCCACCGCCCAAAGACATGACTGTGTAGGGTAACTGAGAACTCTAAATTGTCCCTAGTGAATGAATGTGAGAGTGAATGGTTGTCTGTCAATGTCTCTGTCTCTCTGTGTCAATATCATCATAATCAATATATTTTATTCACAAATAATAATTCTGTGGATGTAATATGTATTATCCATTTTGCAGGCTTGAGTCTATATACATACATACATACATACAAGTTAATTTCTTGGCTGGATAACTAACGCCGCGTGCCCCCGCATAACTTTGACGGTTTCACATATTCAGATATGTTTTCGTGTAAAATGTCATACACTTGTAACATTGGCATTGACTTAACTTGTAAAAAATGCTCACTGCAAATCCGTGAGTACTTGGATGGCTTCCAGTTCTTTGGATTTATTGCTGCTACCCATCGCCGTCTTCTGTCTTCATAAACAGGTAAACGATAAAAGGCTACATTGGACTTACGGCTTTGCCTGTTAGTGCAGCCAACCGTACAACAGGATATCACCATTTTACGTGTAAAATTGATCAATGTTAGCTTACTAATAGTTAGGTTTAGGGCAAATTTCGATCATTTTACCTCGCACAAACAGCGCTTCCGCCGTCCGTCATGGCAAAGTGGGCGTTCCATGACGTCACATGCAAAGGGTCAATAGGTAAGGCTGGGCGATTTGGTGATAAAAATCGAATCGTGAGCTCGTCTCTGTGACAATCAGCTATTTTTGTGAAATCGTCGTATCGTGATTGACTGTTTGTCTCTTTAATGCAGCTGTCTGTTCAAACACGCTTTTTCTCCTGTTGTTTAGCCAGGGCTGCACAATTCAACAAAACTGACACAAAATGACAGTTTTAATGGATGCGATAAGCAAACCACAAAGGCTGATATTTTTGAAGTGCAATCATTTCTTCCACAAACAACAAAATGTCTTGCTTTGATTTGAATAAAAACTGCTGACACTGTAGTTTGTTCTGAAAAAAGTAACAAAAAGTGTGAGCAAAAACGATAAAAATATGTTCAAAAGCAAAAACGCACTTACAAACATCAAACGTGAGTCAATGCACCAAAACGCGACTAAAAGCATCAAAAACGCGACTGAAAACAACAAAGACATGAGGAAAAGGTGACAAAGACACATTTAAATATGACAAGCACAACTGAATGTGACAAAAACGCAACTAAAAGTGACAAAATTGTGTTTAAAATGTGAATTTGGACAGAATCACAATTAGATATTTTTTTCTAAATCGTGCAGCTCCATTATAGAAAACAGATAAGATGAGAATCGTGATAAAATCGAAAGCATGATCTGGCCCCAAGAAAATCGTGATAATCATTTTTGGACATATCGCCCAGCCCTAGTTATAGGTCCTACTTTATCATCATTCTGAAAATCATGGATAGAACACACCAGATCTAAATCATGCGTTTTATTTTGTGCAGTTATATTTTTACGCTGTCAAACGTAAAGCGATTTTATGTGTTTGTATTGCCTTTTTGAAGCTATTTGTTAGACAGCACTTTGGTCACCTTGAGTGCTGTAAAGAGCTCTATATATAAAGTTTGATTTAGTGTTTTTTGTTGTCAAAGTACAGCAAATTCATACTTTTCTTTCACTTTTGTGTTTACTTCGTCTTATCACATTCAATAGTTTGCGTTCACGTGACAATGTTCTTTAATGGCTTAAATTTAACACCGAGCTGAAGAAAAGGTTCAATTCAATTTAATTTATTAACAGTTGCCTCGATGGGGCACAGATAGAAAGCAGTTAAAGATAAAAAAAATCAATGTTCAAGAGAATTTAGCAAATGGATAACTGTCCCAGAGCGTCCCCTGTCCTTGACCCGCCTTCGCAGCAAGGAAAAACTACAAATTGGTTGAATTGCATTGTGGAAATTGCTGTCAAAATTTCGATTTAGATTTGCGGATAGGTCTGGGCCTGTCCACACGAAACAAAAACTCGAACAAACAAGAACAAAGTCATGTGAATAAAGCCTTTGAAAGTGGTTCTGTTATTCTTTTCCAATGACGCGATTGTTGCCATCAACCAATGCAACCGACACAATACAGAAAATCACAAAATTACATTATACAAAGACACACTAGCGCTTCCAATTCAAGGTCTTTTGTAGATTATGCCAAGATCAAGGTGCAGAGTAGGAAAAAGCCGATCTTCCCAGCTCCGTGAGGCATCGAGGCACTTTTTAAAAGTAGTAGAGGAGCGAAGCCGGTAACTGGAGCTGACAGTGTGGAGGTCACTGAGGTACTTTGGAAGTTTCCCCAGAAAAGCTCGTTTCTAACAATCTTGAATTATTATGGCAAGTTTTTGGAACCAATCCCAAACAAAAAAGTTACTCATTTTGGAAGTATCCTCCTGGAAACACATGCAGTCCTCTATGTGTGATGTTATGCCAAAGAATCAATAATCAGCCTGTTGTTTACCAAAAACAGATAACTGCAATAGTTGTAGTCAAAATACTACTTCTCAAGCAGTTTTTCTCCTCGGATCTACTTATGTTGTAGTTTGATGTAATGTTATTTAGACGCAAGTGAATAGGAAAAGATCTTCAATTTAAAGATATCATCATGTCATGTTTTCAGAAGGCATTTTATTTGTAAAAACGGCCAAAATTACACAAAAACAGGGTTAAATTTCTTAGTTCATTTTGTACACATCAATTACACCAAACTTTACAGAGAGGATTTTGGATTTCTTATCTATTTGATGGAATATTGTTTAAAAAAAATTCAAATTTCACCTCTTTTTTTTTTTTTTTACTTCAAACTTGAATAAATCAGGTTTAGAATTGGATATCAACAAATTGTTCTGTGTATTTTCATCAAAATCTTGTTCAAAAGTTGATGTCTATAGGAGCTATAGGAGTGTTGATCTTTTTCTTTCTGTAGGAGAAACATGCATAAAAAAACCAACCCTTGAAGTTACAATGTCCCATGTCTATGGATAAAGCGGATCAAATGAAATAATAAAAGGGAGCAGATTGGACACGTTTGTTGTTCCCACATGAAAGGAAAAAGAGGAGTTTCGCCTGTAGCGTCCCGCCTTAATTCACCAGTTTCATCCGTTTTTACCATCGTCCGCGGCATTCAATCTGTTTACTTATTTTACTAATACACTTACTAGGGATAAAAATCAAAAACGTCCTGAGAAAAACTTCATCCCGACATCAAATTGGCCCGTTTTTTTCCACGGCGTCACGTGCCGGCTCTTTCCTCATGAGTGGGTCCAGACGGGTTTATTTTACCGGGACTCAGCAAAGCCTCTTTCCTCCCGGCCTCCATCACTCACAGATCCGTCAAAAGTTTATTCTCCTCCCGACACATTTTCATTTCCCCGTTCCGCGCCGCAGAAATAGGTAAAATGTAATCCCTTTTTTCTGATGGGCCAACACGCTAATCTGCTTACTCTCTCCATTGTGGATTGAGTTGGCGATGGCACACAGGCAGGTGATAAAGGAAATGTGTTGAAGGAGAGGGAGAGTTTATACCTTTCTTTTTTTCCCCCTCACTCCAGTCTCTAGTGTTTGGTTCTCTTGGGGCTAAAGCTGTCTTCATTTCATTTCCTGACTTCAATCTCCTCATTTTGTCTCGTCGTTCCAGCTTTGTCCCGCTGCAGACCGGATTTAGAGCTGGCGATCTTTGAGGAGGAGTGCGTTTGTTCTCCTGGTAGAGTCCAAGTTCAGTCCGGTTTTACTTTTGAGTTAGTTTAGTCTTTGTTTGGTCTTTCTTTTGTGACGTTTTCTTATCGTAGTGTTGTAGTTTCTTGGTTATTAAACTGTATTTCCGCCATTAGTTTGTTCTTTTTCTGTTGGTGTTTAAGTATTTTGTCTTCTCATTGCACACATTTTGGATTATAGACATTAACCATCTGTATTGAATTGCATTTTGTCTTCTTCGCTCTATCTTTCTGCCCCTTTCTGTCTCATTTCTCTCGCTCCCTTCACCCTTTCTTGTTCTCCCTGCTTCTCTCTGCTCTTCTCGCTCTATCTCTGCGGTTCTCCCTCCTTTTTTCTCTCTTCCTTCTCCTCTGACCCTTTCTCTGCCCCCCTATTTATATGCATCCCTCTTTCTTTCCCCTTCGCTCTCTCGCTCTCCTTCTCTTGTCCCTCTTTACTCTCCACTCCTTGTCTCTGTCGCTTGTTTCTCCTTCCTCTTTCTCCCCTCTTTGTACTTGTCTCATTATCTCCTTCCCTCTCTCTGCCCCCTTTCTCTTTCTCTCTGTGCTTCTCTCTCTGTCCCTCTCGCTGATCATACTTTCTTTCTCTCTATGCCTTCCCCCTCATTCTCTCTCCTTCTCTCTTCACTCTCCTTCCCTCTCTCACTGCATCTTTTTCCTTCTTGCTCGGCCTCTTTCATTATGCTTCTCTGTCTATCGCTCGCCTCCTTCTATTTCTCGTTCTCTCTTTCCCTCTCTTCACCCTCCCACTTCTCACTCCCTCTTATTCTCTCTTTTTCCCCATCTGTCCATCTCTCTACATCGCCCTTCTACTTCACTCAATCTTTCCCCTCTCTCTCTCTCTCTCTCTCTCTCTCTCTCTCTCTCTCTCTCTCTCTCACAAACATATTTCTCTCTCCTCTCTCTCTCTCCCCCATTTCTTTCCCCTTTCCTCTTTCTTCCCTCTTCCTTTCTTCTCTCTCTTTCCCAACCCTTCTCTTTCCCATCTGTCCCTCTCTTTCTCCCCTCTGTACCTCTCTCTCTTACCCCCCTTTCTCTCACCGTCCTTCTCTCCCTTCTCCTCCATTTCTCCTCCCCCTCTCTTCTCACTCTCCATCTCTCTTCTCTCTCTCCTTCCTTCTTTCTTCCCTTTCTCTTCCCTCTCTCTTGCTTCTCTCTCTCTTTCCTACCCTTCTCTTTCCCCTCTGTCCCCTTCTCTCTCACCCCCCTCTCCCTCCTCCTCCATTTCTCCTTCCCCCTCTCTCTCTTCTCTCCCACTCACACACACACACACACACACTCATTCCTCTCTCTTCTCTCTCCATCCCCTCTCTCCCCCTCCCTTTCTCCTCACCCCCTCTCTCCCCCCCTGCTCTCCGGACACGAGCCTGTGCCAGATTACCCCTCCTGTCTCCTCACCTTCTTCCTGCCTTCCATCTCGTCATTGCGCTCCTCCCTTTGGTCCAGGACTCCACTGATCTTCTGTTTCCTGGAACTTTGTCCGATTGTTTCCCTGTAGCTGCTGCTTTTGTTTCGAGGTCTAATCTTACATAAAAGTGCAGCCAAGGGGAGCGCGACCTTGCCAGCGCAACGCCGGGCTGTGGGAGGCAGATAGTGCCGCGGTGCTCGTCGGATTGAAACGGTGATCATGTTGGTTTTGAGCAGTAAAGCCTCGTTGTAGTGGTTCTCAATCTGTGGTAGATGTGGTAGGGTGTATATCACAAAAGTATCAATGACGCAATGGGTGTTATTGTGATTACGTATATCACAGTAACACCAACGTACTCGTTAAATGTACATGAAAACATTGAAAAAGACAGATTTCATTCATGATTTTCCTTACTGTGTTTTTATCTTGACACAGTTTGACTAATCCATATTTTCAATCTGTTTCAATATATCTGCTCAACCTCCACATAATGAAAGTACATTTCCTGTATCCTGCAGCCCAACTGACTCGTCGACTACAACTGATACTTACAAGTTTAGTTACATTTATAGCCATGTTTTGTTCCTGTTTTTAGTTATATTCAAATATAACAAGGATTGAATTGGCACTGTCCTGTCTTAGACTTGGTTTAGTCATGGATTATAAAAAAATGTATTAAAATTTGTAAAAATAAAGAATATTGGGTTATAGTTAATTGGAATTCAAATTAAAGTATATACTTGGTTTACTTGTTCTCTGGTAGAGTTTAGTTCTGAATTTGTCCTTGTTAAGTTTTGATTTAGAGTCTAAATTTTAAATATAATTATGGTAAAAATCTGTTTTTCCCCCATAAATTGCTTCCGGTCCTCCATAACATGTCGATATTCTAATGTTGTCCTCCAGGCAGGAAAAAAGTTTTGCTCAACCTTGATTTAGACCTTGTTTAAGTGCAATTTCGGCCGTTCATTTTGTTGTGAACTATCTTTAATTTGATTTTAGAGCGCGTTGGTTCTATAGTTGAGTCCTTTTGACTGATATTATACTTGTTTTTGTCCTGTTTACATCTTCTCTTTAACGCTGCATCGGACTGCAACTATACTTCTTTCTTGGCCATTTCATCAGCATTTAAAATAACTCTCAACCGCCGACGTTTCCTTAGGTTTTGAAGCTTGTACTGTGCATTCTTTGCTGTGAGACGGCCCTGGGGTGACGCTGATGACATATCCAGGCTGCTGCAGTAACATTATATGATCCATGGGGGCAGAGAAATCCCTATAATAATTTGTTAATCCTGCCTGTATAAGTATTTTGTTGAAGACTTCTGAGGACGTCCCCCTTAATCTCTGCCACGGCAACATCACCGAGTTTGCTGAAACGGGCAGAAAAACTCCCTAATCTGTCGTCACATGATGTATGGCACAACATGCATCATTTCCAGCACTCGCCCCGAGCTGTATAAAGATCTATGTCGGTTTATAAGCATCTTACCGCTATTAGGGGGATGTGCGAGTAATCAGGTTACCAAGAGACAGCAAAGGCAAAGAGTTATGTCCCCATTAAAGGCGTCATTACGTGGCACCTGACGTCAAACACACTATTTTTAGGGTCAAAGAGAGAGATAATGACACATGGCTGGCAGATGTCTGTTTTGTCCCACAGTCGGGAAACTATGGGTCTGTGAAAACTGTGATATTATGATAATTTAAGCACCAAATACTTGTAACTGCGGGATTTCTTTGTTTAACCACGACCTGCACCAACTTGATATGAAATGCACCCGTTTTAATAATCAAAACAGTGAGTATGCCCAATGTTTTGCAAAAAATATATTGATATTTTAGCCAAACCCTATTATACAGACTACTTTTTATGGTGTACAATAATAATAACATTTTTGTATGAAAAAGAATATACAAAACAACTAATAATTTGACAAGAGAAAACTATACATTTTAGGGCTATATTGCAATTCCTTAATATTTTTTGTGCCTGACAGAAATATACAGGGACATGCAACTGTGGTCTCATATATTTATCTATTTATTTTTCAAGCTTTTAGATTTAAAACACAGGAAACGCAGAACAGAAAACAGGACCAGAGAGCAGACAACAAAGCAAACAAAAGTTTAAAAAAAAGAATGCAACAAAAGAAATAAAGACATCACAACCACATTTTAATGTAAGTCCCACTTAGTCCAAAGTGTATTAAATTGTCGTTAGTCTTATTTATTAATGCGTTTATTATGAAATATAGCTTTGAATGGTCAGATGGTCAAACAAATCCATGGGAGAAGCCACGTATTCCGGGCTTAAAACCTTGTCAGTATCAAGTGACTCTAGTTTCATTATTCGCCGACACTTATTGGAAACACAAGACCATTTTAATTACATTGTCTATTGAATAATTACGCTTAATCTGGTTAGAGTACTTACTGAGTCATTTCATAGGAACATTTATTTGGTGTTTTCTTGTTCATGTTATGTCTCGTTCGCCGAATTTGTATCCCAAGCGGAGAGCAGCGAAATTGCTTCACTTTCCATTAGCCTCTGTTTTGGTCATTTGAATCGTCTGTAAATTGCGCAGACTTGAATATTCGAAGGCCTTTTGCATGTGATTTGAAGCTCAATAAAGTGCATGTATAATTTAGCTGCCGCCTCAAGGACGGGGCGCAGGTGGTCAGCGGAAGAGCAGAGCTAGCGTGTCCTTTCAAGACCAGACGGATAACCCGACTAAAAAGCTAGACAAGACAGAAAAGACGGAACAGGCTCTCAGTTTCGATGATATATTTATTTAATTATCGCCGGACCCGTTTAGAAATGACAGTCAGTTCCGTTCGAAACACAATCTGAAGCCAAAGTCTGACATTAACATTCAAACGGAAATAAACGACAGGAGCTCAATCTGAAGCGGGTGCTCGGCAAGGTCCTTGAGGACGAGCAAATTCAAAGTACAACGCTTTAAAAGTCCGAGGCGATCTGTCTTTTACCGTTGCTTTTATGTTTCGCTTACTCCGGTTTGTTACAACTCGGAAGCTTCGTCTGTAAAAAGGACACTGACGATTCAACAAATGCGGCACGGCGAAGATCATTCAAGGATGTTTTTGCATATTCTGTGTACTAATGTATGCAAAGGATACACATTTTCACCCGTCGTCCCTGGGCGGGTAGAGGTTATAATAAAGAAAAACTGAATCCAAATGAAGAGTGAACCTTGTTGTGACATGTTTCACTTAGATGTTTCATTTAATATCAGCACAAACAAATAAATCCACCCTTAGATAAAGCAGAACTAAGTAACATTTTTAACTTGTTTTACGTCTTTGAAAGTCTATTACTGATTGCAAATGTATTTTAGGAGCGATTGTATGTGATTGTACTTGCTTATTTCAATAAAAAGGAAGAAAAAGGGGGAAAAAAGCTTTTGTCATCTTTTTACGGGCAGTGTATTTTCACAGGAGGCCTGCAGGAGAAGTTGCTGAGTTACTTAGTTCTGCTTTAAACTGTCAGACAACACCATCCTGCACGCACAGACCAGTGCTGGAAGAAGCACTCAATTTTGATTATTAGGTCAGTGGTTCCCAACCTTTTGTCTCGAGTCTCACACTCCCTTAAATTTTGTTTCAGGCAAATAAATGGGTTTAAAGTCACATATTGTCAATTATTACAATTATATACATACATGCTATATTACTATATTTAAAGTTCAAGATAATCAAGACTAAAAATTTGCTTTTTTTATTCAGATAAAAGTAAATGTCATGCTCTTTTAAAACCTGAAACCATTCTAAGTTCCTCCTGGTAATGGTTCATATGCTCCTAAGGGTTCTGGCCAAAAAAACTAAAGTAAATGCATCACATAAAATAATCTGGTAACTGTATTAAAGCACCTGTTTTAAAATGTACTTTTAGAAGTATTTTACACAGATTTAGAACTTTATTGGAGAGTTAAACTTCTGTGATCTTTATAAATGACTGTGGTGATTTTTTGGTCTACAGAGGCTTCTGAAGTCATCATTAACATGTGTAGAAATGTAAGGAAAAATGTGTTCTACTTTCCAGACCAGTCCAAAAATGTAGTGGGGTAAAAGCAAAAAGTAGCCGTACTTTTACTTTCTACCAATGCTACAAACACAATCTCCTCTTCTCAGGCAAACACTTACAAACGTGTATTATTAATAGCACAAACTGTCTTTTCCAGATGACATTTTTAGTCTGGCGTGCAAATGTTGTAAAGACACTATCACTGGCCACATGACCATGCGTTTAAGTCATGCACCGGGTGGTTTATCACTGGGCCCTGATGAAAACACTGTGACCTGAAGAGCATTGGCAAAAACTCAAAGCAAAAACACTAAAAATAACTTTATATTTTGCCCTTAAGAAATAAATTATTTTCTTTAATCGTTTGTATCGACTGGATCCCTCTTAACCCTTATTAGCCCTTAGCGTCATATTTGTTACTACTTTTCAATGGCTGCTGTTCTTGTACTTTTTGGTTGCAGCTTTGAAATTTCATAATTTTGACGCAAATAAAGGTTCTCTAGTCTTACCAACATGTCAATAATTTACAAGGACAGCCTCTATACTTTGCGTTGAGCTTTAAAAATCTGTTAGTATATTTTAATATACTGGGAATTAATTTGCAAATACAACCAACAACTAACTGCTTTCCAAAAAAGTAGTAAACAAAAAAAAAAAAGACTTGTTATGTCATAAATATATTCTTATCATTGGGTAAAACTGCTCTAAAATCTCAAATTAAAATAACACTATTTTACCTGTCACGCCTCAAGTATCTGTGACACTTTATTGTGCTGATCATTCATCTTCTTGTAGGATTTTTGTGAGAATCTAATAAAATCAAGGCTCTAATTTAGATAAATGATGATTTGTGGGACAGCTGAGATAAATGAGCTGTATCTGCCTCATCACATTCAAAACGCCATCTCTCTTTCCGAGTTTCCTCTTCAGAAGTTTGTTACGACGGCTGCTGGGCTTTTGACAATCAAGACACATTTCTATCAAGGTGTTCAAGTGTATATAATGAGAGAAGGACGGAAAAGGCATCATTAAGTTAGAATAGTTACACTATATATGTGAAAATGTATGATTATTTGGAAATCAACTGTTCTGGAAACTCAGACGATCGTTGGTTGATTCTGAAACTGACACTGTCCGCTATTTTGTGTTGGAGGCATTGAATGTTGTGTCAAATATTAAAAAAAAAAATATTCACACAGGGAAGATAAAGTCTACTATAATTTTAAACTCATACATTTTAAAATAGACAAAAGCAGCAACAGAACAAAAATAGGGTCAAATCAGGTGATATATTTGTTTTAATTTCACACACACTGCAAAGCAAATTCATTTCCAACGAAAAAGTTAATTGCAGTTTTGGACTTTTTTAGTTTTGTTTACGTGGTTCTAGATTATTTTACTTGTTTCACGATGTGTCTTAATTGCTTCTTTAAGAGTTGTATATTAATTATTAATATTAATTAACTATATTCAGGCAATTTCATGACAATGCCCCAGGAATGTGCTAAAATGTGCCTGTGAAACCCTTTGTTGAGGTTCAAATCCAGCAAATGTATCAAAAAATAGGATTTAAAACCACAAATGTCACTTTATACCCTTGTTATTATTCTACTAAATGTTTCTGTCTCTTTTAGTTTTAGTTTTATATATTTAATAAACTAATTTTGCATACCTGCTAATACAAAACTGCAATGTTATTCATTGTTTTATATATCTCCCACCTCTAGCTTCAATCCACTACGTCCCATTTCAAAAGAATTCAGAAATTAAACGTATTCTACTCAAAACTACTCAAATCCAGATTGATGTTCTGAATTCAAGTTATTTAAAGCCAGGCTATTTTAGTGTAATGGGCTACGATGGTAATAACTTATGAAATGGCCCCCTCTTAACCATCATCACGGAGCCCACAGTTGCGAGTGCATAACGCTGCTGCAGGTGATTGTAACGCGCCCCTGATCTCCGATTGCAGACATAAATCTTTGCAAATGAGTGAGCGCACCACCCGCCCGGTAATATGCGGCCTACTTCATCCGGCGCTATAACACCAGCAGCACCCGGGCTTATTTATGAATGCATTTATAATTTTATCACGCCACATTAGCGGGTGATAAAACGTACGAGAGGTTGAGGCTGCGCAGACAGAGGCCTGGCTGAACATGCGGGAGTCATCATTTAAATTGACAATCGGAAGGAAACCGGGGTGATTTTAAATGTGATTATCGACGCTCGGGTCTGGGAAGTTTCTCATTGAGCAGACAATAG
This sequence comes from Rhinogobius similis, assembly GCA_019453435.1. Taxonomy (NCBI): domain Eukaryota; kingdom Metazoa; phylum Chordata; class Actinopteri; order Gobiiformes; family Gobiidae; genus Rhinogobius; species Rhinogobius similis. The sequence goes on from CM033625.1 coordinate 29,403,712, forward strand.
TGGAGAAATATGGTCTGTATAATGTATGTATAACAAGTAGTATTTTATTACATTATTAGGATTAGAATTCAAACCCAATAGGTCCCAAACAAGCATGAATGTAGAAGAAATGCTTTAGTAACCTAATCCAGAACTAGTTGTAGTCGTAGTCGCAGTTGTAGTTGTTGTTGTGGACTTTGGGTTGTACTTGTCGTAGTATTTATTGGTATTGTTGTAGTAGTACTTGTTGTTGCTGTTGTAATACTCGCTTCTGCAGTTGTAGTTGTAGGTACCTGCTGAAGCGTAATAAGTTGTTGTAGTACTTGTTGTTGTTGTAGTAGTACTTGTTGTTGTAGAAGTACATGGTGTTGTTGTGGTACTTGATGTTGTTGTAGTATAACATGTTGTTGTAGTACTTGTTGTTGTAGTAGTAACTGGTGTTGTTGTAGAAGTACGTGGTGTTGTTGTGGTACTTGATGTTGTTGTAGTATAACATGTTGTTGTAGTACTTGTTGTTGTAGTAGTAACTGGTGTTGTTGCGGTAGTATGTGGTGTTGTTGTGGTACTTGATGTTGTTGTAGTATAACATGTTGTAGTACTTGTTGTTGTAGTAGTACTTGGTGTTGTTGTAGAAATACGTGGTGTTGTTGTGGTACTTGATGTTGTTGTAGTATAACATGTTGTTGTTGCTGTTACTGTTGTTGGTGTTGATCTATTTGCTGTTGTTATATTCGTTTTTGTTGTTGTAATAGTACTTGTTGTAGGAGTAATTGTTGTTTTTGTAGTAGTGCTTGTGATTGTAGTCGTAGTTGTAGCACTTGTTGTTGTAGTACTAGTATAGCTCTCAAGTTCTCGATCAATTTATGGTACAAAAATAGTACTCGGTTAGAATTTGTTGATCAGCTGCCCTCTGTTGCATGTCACGGTAACACATCTTTAATTACATTATATTGTTTTCATGTCGTACACATAAGTAGACAAAGTAAATGGTACATCATCTATAATGAGTCATACTGTATTACCAGATATATTCTCTTGTACAGACCAGCGTGGAAGACCAAATGAACCCATTTGATGTACTGAGCCATAGATAGCTACTGTTCAGATGTTCAAAATGTACAAAAAGAAAAAGACAAAGAACGAATGAAAAGACTGCACGATAAATATTAGAAACTAAAAAAAAATTGTTAATGCTTTTATTTTCAGTTAATAAGTCCATATAGTATTTATCATGACAGGAATACTCGATGCTACCTTTCTTCTATACATATATTTGTACTCTTTACTGAATAGTTCCTTAGTTCTGCATTCAGCACCATGGACAGCTCCAACCCGCAGTTCCCTTTTGCACAGTTCATGTTCCCTTCCTGCCATAAGACTTGTGTTTTCCCCTGCACCTGAGCGTTTGGTGAACTCCGGGTTTGCCGACCTCCTTCTTGGTGTAAAAGCGCTCACTGAGAATATGTGTTGTGCATACAAATTGGCTCCATGCCAGAGAGGTGTGAATGAGACTTTCTCTGTTTTTTTCCTCAGGGCCTCTATTGAATTTTAATATCTCTAGACTTCCGCTTCTAAAGGTTTTTTAATAAAGCTAGGGGTTGTGTTTAGAAAAGTTTACTTCGGAGTCTGCTGGGGCGTATAATGCAAAAACTACCCAAAATCGAGACTTAAAATGGTGTCTTTGAATCATACATTGACAAAGTGGTGCGTGACGATTCACTCATAGCTCGCGGTTGTGACTGAGCGTCCGTCTAAATCCGGAATTGTCGTAAACGCACCTCGACGGCAGAAAACAAGCGTGCTAAAAATACCAGCGTCTTTGAACGGCCGTCGTAAAAACGCTTTTAACACCCAACCTGTCATGTTTTCTCTTCATCTGTAAATATTATGCACTTGTCTGGAGTGGCGCCAGCAGATACGAGCTGCAAAATGTGAGAATGTATCAAGGAAAGGAGCAGGAAAGCAAATGTATATGGAGATTTTTACAATCTACAATTGTGCGGTAATGATGAATGGTTTCTTGAACAGTCATCAAATGTTCGAGTAACTATACATGACCTAATATACTTTTTGTTCTCATAGAAGCCAGCTAGTTCCTCCACTTTCTGTTCAAATGCAGGTAGATATCTGGGCAATATGGTGATAAAAATTTAATTGCGATCTCATTCCTGTGACAACCTGCTAATTTGGTCAAATAAACTAAAATGAGCAGATAGTCGTCATTTACAAATGTTCTCTTGAGTGCAGTTCTATTCTCAAATAAAAGCACTTCCCCCCACTTCTTTTTTTAATGAAGTGCGCTAAAAAGGTGCTAATAACTCAAACAAATTATTATTAATGTTACTTCACCTGTCTCTGGATTGTTACCATTCAAAAGCTACAGTTTTTATGAGTTTTTATGGCAGTGGCGTGCGAGTGGAGATAATATATGAATGCAATCTACAGAGAAATACACTTAATGTGCGCCGTCAAGGTCAGCCAGAGCCCTCCTCCACACAAACAGTCCCACATAGACTCACGCATGTACACGCACACATTCCAACCATCTGGAAACCTTGAGGGCCTCGCTTGTTGCCGTCGCCCTTTACTTTCCAGGTTACATGTAATTTCTCTCAACATCGCACTCTCCCGTATAGAGCCTTTTGGTCTAAGTAGTCCAATTAATATGGCTCTGAAAGCTTGGAGAGCAGCTGTTACACTTGCACCTTCACAGGCCTAACCCATCTCCTGGCCACTTTGCTCCATATTTCCGCCCGACTTTCCGGCTTTTAACCGTGTTAGCGGGTCTCTCACTCCCATCATGCTTTGCAGCGTTATCAAAGTGGCCCACCCGCAGTCTGCTAATCGTGCCGATGGAGGTGTGAAATGGAGTGTTCACAGTCTGACGCTGCTGCCTTTGGACTGCGCGGTCGGACGTTTTTGGGCAGGGCAGGTGACAAACAGGAGATATCAATCAGTTTATCTGCACTCATTAGAGCCCATTTTCTCCAGATATGCTCATTGTATCAGTTTTTTATGTTATGCTTTTAGTACACAGGGCCTGCATTCATTCGCTTACATACAGCCTCAGGACGTCAAGGTTTTTGATTGTTAGTTATTTATATTTTTAAAAAAGCAGTATTTTATTGCTTTTAAAAGTGTTTTGGTAATAATTGTGACCAAGAAAGTCAGGGGAGTCCTGGCCTTGGAGGGGGGAAGCCTATTATGTTTTTAGTGTTAGGCAAACACAGAAATAACATGCAAACTCGACACAGACAGCTCCATGCCACCTGGGAGTCAAACCTAGGATGTCAGAGCTACTGCGGCTAACTGCTCGGCCACTGTGCAGCACCAGTGAAATGTCACTAAGAAGAGCATTGCTTATCATTTCTGCAAAATAAAGTCCAAGTCAATGGACCCGTTTCAATTAGTTTGCAGTTTTAGATCAAGATTGCTGTTTACAGTGAATAAAAGGTAAAAGGAATATGTGACGGTACTTAGTAACACAATAGGTTTCAAAATGCACAGGAGTAATGAGAAAAAATAATGTGCAAGTGTGATTTTCTTCTTAGTCACAAAGGATCCCTTATCTTATTAATTAACCAGTCACAAATGAACAACAAACAAAAAAGCTGTTTTAATCCTATGTTGCCTTTTACAGCATAATATGTAATGTGTCTGTGTAATCCTCATTTGAGGAGCGATCCATGAAACCTTTTCTACCATAATATATATTGCAGTTCAAAGAAAAATATTCTCATTAGATCATGTTTCAAAATACAGTATGGAATAAAATACATGTTATTGCAGGTATTCCGTATTCTATAAGTATTTTTTCCAAAACTGACTATAGGTATTGGCATTATTCAATATACAAACTCTCATTTGCATTTTGTTTCAAGGCTGAATTATACTTTTTTTTTTGGTCAGAATTGATACCTGCATTTGGCACATCTTTTAATGCCACTGTTCATCTCATCCTTCGATTAGATTTTGTGTGAATTGCCAAGCAGCAACATTAGATTATTACAGCTGACCTGCAAAACATAACCTACCTTAATGCCTGCACACCGAAAGACAGCAATCAAACCAAACCAAACGAATCAAACCAAGAACTTCAAACTGCTGGGCAATGCTTCTAATACTCCGTGAACACACGCAACACTCACATCGTTCTGCTGTATGCATTTATATTTTTTGCATTACCTCCGAGCTCGTGCAGCTTTTTTCATTCTCAAACATGTAATCACGAGCGAGGCTGCAGCTCGCGGTGATGGCAATGAGAACGGTAAACACTGTCAATAGCACTAATTTAACACATGCCAAGATGAGTGACTCTGAACGCTCTGCCCGTGGCCTTCGCTTCGCAAAAACAACAAGACGCTCAATTTGTTTTAACCCCCTTTTGGCACCGGTGTTGGACCAGGAGGCACCGGCAAACCTCAGCCTATTATTTACTTTGGACATCAGACGAACCGCTAATTACTGTTGTCTCCCTATTGGCGTAGTCTGTGCTCATGTGCCCAGAAAATGGTGCTACTCCACAGAGTGATGGAAGCTGTAATTCTACACATTTGCACATTAAAATAAATTGCTGGCTGATTGGATGACAGCGCTGGGGCCACCGCTGCTGCTGACCAGAAGTGATAACATATCATTTAGACGTGGCGGCTAATGGAGGGAGCTATAGAGGAAAGCACAGTATTAAGATGTGTCCCACTGTGTCTATAGCTGCAAATCTAGACAATGTGGTTTTACATGGAGTCAAATTAAAACCTTAAGGGCCGTATTTTGCCCCTAGCGTTAGCGTTTTGACCAGGAGGCGGTTCCAGGTCGGGCTTTTGTTACCTTCACGGCGGTAACACTTGTGCAAAGAGGCTGGAGGGGGGTCCATATATGGTGAACGTGTTTGAACCAATGAACTGTGGCGTTTAAAAGGCTGTCAGTGTAGAAGATGTTTGCATTCATGGCACATCCAGGCAAAGACAGAAGCCCGCACTACATAGCTGAAGAGACACTTGTTCTCCTACGACAAGTCAAAGAACAAGAGGGACTCATATACGGGGACAATAAAACAGCTCCAAAGACCCACGATGTAAGCAAGCGCAGCAGCGGTTGTGATCAAAACAGTGGTGTGTCCTGAAGCCAGAGACCGCTCCCTCCCAGTCGTTCTTTGATCCATATGAGGATAGTAATCAACTCCAGGAAATGTTTCCCATGGTATGTTTTTCACTGCACTAGTTTTGAAGTTTATCAGTTACAATTCTGGCCATTCATTGAAGGCATCACACCACGCCCTACATTTGCTGCTCTCCACCTCATATTTTTGCATGATCACACCTCTTTAGAGCTCAACACCCCACAATTGCTCTGGCGCAAAAGGTCATAATTAACACCTGTGCTGCACTACCACCAGGGGGAAAATACGGCCCTAAATGTGTTTTGCAGCTGTAATGTTCAAAACAGCAAGGAAGAGGTTGCAATTTCAAATGTTGCAGGGTTTGATGTTTGATTCTTTGACCATTATTATATTATTTTTCTATATGTAATTTATTTTTTGCTTTGGTTGCTTTGTAATTATGGATTTGTTTTCTCTACAGAATTTGTTTATTCATTCATTTTTCTTTAAAAAATTACATTTTTATTTATGTAGCGCTTTTACAGACACTCAAAGACATTTTATAAAACAATAACAAAACAGTCAAGGACAATTCAATCAAACTACAGAAATCACTTGAGGAAAGTGAATGTAAAGAACATTACATTCGACAAAAAGGGTAAAAATCCAGGAAGATGTAATAAGATCATAACTAACCCAGGATCTATTTCCTGAAAGTTTCCTGATATATCCTAATTAATCTGATATCTTAAAGGTACTAACATATACATTTACGCTAAATGGATCACTCAAGAGAATGCTAAATTAAACATTAAACTGCACATTACTGTGCATTGAACTGAATTACTCTAAAACATTAAACACCATTAAACAAAGCATTAAACTTAACACTAAGCTGAATACTAAACACTAAAATGAACACTAAACATAACACTAAACTGAATGCTAATCAGAACACTAAACAGAATATTAAACAGAGCACTAATCATGACACTAAACTGAACACTAAAGGAAACTCTAAACTGAACTCTAATCAGAGCACTAATCATGACAGTAAACGGAACACTAAACTACTTTGGAACATTTCAGGCAATAGCAACTAATAACTAAAAAAAGACAAGAAACTGCACGATATATAGTGCACTTTTAAAGCTCTGTATCCAGTATTTGTGATGTACTTGTTGTGTTTACTGTTTCCCCCCATAGACCGCTGCTCCCGTGTGTAAAACTGTAGTCGGAGGCAGGCTGCCGCTCCGAGCTGACAGCTGGCTCATGTCACAGGCCTGTAGTTATAAACACTGGAGTCGTGTGCAGCAGTTTGTGCAGGGCCCAGATTGTACTTTCTCTGCACGACGCTGGTGGTGTCAACACATCCACGCGGCGCACTCCATCAAGGCTCAGACAGGTAGAGCGGTCGAGCGGTGGAGAGGGGCACATTTTCTCGCCGCTGTTTGTAGTCTTATGTTGGTCTGTAAATAAGACATTAAAGGGGCGGCGTCTGACTTTTCTTTTACGTCTTCTTGCTCAGGAAAACGCCTGTTAATCCATGCAGAAATGTGTGAAAAATAAAGTAAATGATATTGCCTGTAACCATAAGGAGACAATAACAGACAATTTCATGCAACCAGTAATGTTTTTGGATGAGAACATTGAAGAAACGCCTGCAAGAGAGTATCCTACAGTCTTGGGTTCAGTGTCAAAGTGAGAGAAAGGTCTATGAGGGTGGAGATAATAGTTCATTCTGGAACATTTTTGTTTATGTTAACCTTTATTTTACCTGGTTAAAAACACACTGAGATCAGAATCAAGGGTGAAAACGTTCATTTTGGATCAAGTGAATTGCAGCACTTGTCATTAAAGCCAAACTGAGAAAGAGCATTTTAGACAGTAACAGTAATACATCTCTAAACCCAACCAATATTTTTAGTCTTAACTCTTCAGAGCCAGCTGCAGACACAACACTTTCAGTTCAATTAGTCAAAAGGATTATTAAATATAACAGCTGTCTTTTTATATCTGTGGCCCTTTCTTAACATCAGTTGTCTAGATTGAGCGGCTCGCTGTATAATATAACTTGGCTTCACTTTAGCTGTCCAGTGCTTAACGTTTTTCTTTTTTTTTCTACTCCAATACATCCTCTTGTGTCCACGGGCAAGACACTTCACCAGCTTGCCTGTAAATGAATGTGGTGAATCACTGGTGATGTTCAGAGAGTTTCAGATTGACAGCTTTGATACAGTCAATCTAACATGAATTTAGGTCAAATGCTATCAAACTCAAACTACTACAACTAAAAGTACTTAATGCTTAGCCATACATCTTTAATATTTCTGGATCACTCCATGTCAAAATACATCGTCTTTCAAATGTTGACACGGGATGCAAATAGTTTGTCTTTTTCCTGTATTGCTCTTGTCTGAGCTTGTAGCAGGAAGAACACCACACTAACACACAATGAAATGAAAAGGTCGGCCGGTCTGTAATTACCCCTCATAAAGAACATGACAGTGACGGCGGCCCCAGAGGTCACATATGAGTCAAAAGGTGCGGCGGCTGCAGTGAAAATGGAGTTAATAGACGCATCACATTATTTAACATATTGTCGTGCACTTATGGGTTTCAACTTTTGTTTTTTGGGCAACAATTTGACAGTCAAAAGATATAATATTTTAGTTTTGAACTGTTATCTGCAACAGTGCTAATTTGTCATCACTCTGAAACCTATGATCAGGCCCACAGTTGTTTATGTTACATTCCAGGTCAGAACTCGGACGTCTGAGTTTCTGTGTTCCAGTTTTCAAGTCGGATAGACATGACCAGTTATTACACAACTCAATATTGTTATAGTCACATTGTTATTCTATCCCTTCAGATTACAACTAAAAATACTATCCATCTCTATCACCTTTTGAAGCTAAATTTACATCTAACAGACACAACATTCATGAGCATTGGCAGATAGATAAATAAATGTCAAAACTAAAATAAACAACATGAAATGAACAACATGCTCCGGTCACTGATACGGCTTACACCAGCTCTTATCTGACTTTTGGCTTGTAAAAAATCTATTTGCAGTTTAAAACATAGGTCTGGTTGAGTGGAGAGGAAAATAAAAATGTGATTGCACGATTTCTTATCAGCTGCCACATTAAGGCTCCTGTTTCTGCTTTATCTCGTCCTCCCTCCGACCCATCCTTCCTTGTCAGAGCAGTTATTGCAAGTGCGATGAGTTGCCAGATAAATGGCGTGTTGTCTTCTTTCTATCCCCAATGCGGTTTGTACCGAACAATATTCAGAGGTGGTTGTTATTATAAGCGTTTGAAGATGGAAGTTTGTCAGAGGAGAAAGAGAAGGCGGCGGGTCGCTCGGGTGCAGTGCCAGGTCTGCGTCGTGTGAAGGGGTTTTGATGACGAGTTTCAAAGCCGCAAGAGTAAGACTGTGATAACATTGACTTCATGACATATCAGTAGCGGCAAATGTCAGTCAAATATGGCTGACGACAATTCTATTTCAGAAATATATTTGCCAATGTGACTCAAATGTGTCGAAAGGTTGCCTAATCAAAATGGTAATACTCCTGAACTAGTGCAACTTATTACCGTAGCCTGGTCTTGGCACTGTCTCTGTTATTGCAAGATATCGTCATCGCCTTTGTAGTGTCTGAGCACGCCGGTGTTTATGTTGATACACTTTGTTCAACGTCATATTTTAAGTAAAACATATGATGCTAAAGCAGAAGTAGTCAAAAGCATGTTTAAAGGCCAATAGCAATACAAATAATGCAATCATGTCAATGTCAGTGTCAACTTTATTTCTATAGCACATTTTCAACAACACCAGCTGCCCAAAGTGCTTCACATGCACATTGTGGTAAAAAACACACAGTAAAGTACAACATTATTACAAACACAATTAGAAATGTGTCTTAAGAGCAGATTTAAAAGACTCTAGCGATGGAGCAGCTCTGATCTGCAGAGGAAGACTGTTCCACATTTTTGGGGCAGCCACAGCAAAGGCCCTATCTCCTCGAGTTTTTAATGGGCACGTTTAACGACAACTGATTTTCTGACCTCACTGATCTGGCCGGGACCCTTTAAAGTGCGTATGACAGGTGTTTATGATTTTCTAGTTTTGACTTTATTTGGTGGAATAAAACCTGTTGTGAATATAAATGATAGTTTTACACCAATCGGGTGTCAGTTTGTGAATAAAAGTTGAAAAATATGTTGAAATTTACAGGAAGAGGTAGAGTAGAGTTCCAAAACATGATGACATCACACTAGGGAGACACACCAGGGACAATTTACAACCAACAAACACATTTTTCTGATCCTTTAAACATGAATTCATCAAAATAAAGGCGTTCCTATAAGTTTTTATTTGTCACAGAATAATTTCTGCGACATTTGAGGAGTTTTCACCCAGTGTACAACATGGTTTCTAGGCAACCGTTACAGAATTCCCTAGTGTGATGTCATGATTTGCAACCAGGAAGTAAACATTTAAACCTAAAAAACTGCCAAACTGGGATAAAATGTGGGATAAAAATGTTTTGTCTTTAGCAGAATCTTGAATATAATTACCTTAACTTTGTTTTCGTAAAATGTGTACTTCAACCTGTCATGGGCCCTTTAAGATACTATTAAAATCAATATTGTAACCACCTATCGAAAAAAAGAAAAAAAAAAGAAAAGCTTATCACTGTAAAATATGATTAAATATGATTTGATCTGGAGTTGGTGTTTCATCTCGGCCAATATTGCACTGAATACACTGAAGAATCCCGGCTTGCCTTGATGATATTTTTGGTCATTTCTATTATCAAATAGTTTCCTACATGGCTGTTTATTGCAGGAAGTCATCTGGTCGAATCGTGCCGAAACTGTTCCCGGCCCGCTTCATCCGTCTGCCGCGTGACGTGAGCGTATACCCCAGTGAGTCTGAAGACATGATTGTGAGGCTGGAGCTATAAGATCAAACTTGTTGAAGAGGGAAAAAATAACACGTTTGGCCTGAGTCGGCAGTGGGCATTGATGGATGGGCCCGGAGTGCTGCTCTGGAGATGGACTCGCCGAGATCACAGAGGCGTTCACCCTACACAGATAGACACGAGGCTGGAGATGGTGGAGAGGCACAGATAAGATGTACCAGAGACACGGCGGCAGCAGAGTGTCAGCAGAAAGCACTCGCAAAATCTACACTTTCAGTCGGAGCAGCAGAAACGACCCGAGGCGAGTGTCGAGGCAAACATGTGGAGCGGGCCTAATGGGAAGATTTAGAGAGCATCTAAATGGTCTGCAATGAAGGAGTTTAGTCTAAATGGGGAGGGTTTCTGCTATAATGAATATACAGACACATTCGAGAACAGTTTTACGGGCAGCTGTGTTCTGTTCTATTTAACATTTTCTTAGAGGCAAAAATAGCATGTTTTGAATTCTGGTTAAACCTTTGAACGTGTCTTGTCCAGATTTTGATTCCCAGAACAAGTTAGTTTTCGACGAGTTGCGTTTGTCTGTGTTGATTTTTTTTGTGCTGTGCAGCTTAAGTGTGCACAAATAGACGTGTGGACGAGCACAGATGACACGGCTGATGTTTACGTCTTAAAAGCGGAGGAGACTGGCACTGGTCTGCTCTGATGCCGCTGAGATTTCGAGTTGCACGCTGTCCGCTTTGAGTGGAAAATAAATCTGTCCTGTTTGAGCACTAAGATAAGTAAAATCAATCACATTTTTTCCACAACAAGGAAGGGTCTTTACCTCACTAAACCTGTTTTTGTCTTGACTCTATTTAAAACCAGTTCAGCTTTTAAAATAAAATAAAAAACCTAATAATAATTATCCAATCCACTTTATTTATATAGCATGTTTCATAAACAGAAACAGTTTCCAAAGTGCACAGAAACAGAAAGAAGTAAAAAGTATAGCTCTATTTAACTCCACAAGTCTTAACAATAAAACTAGTAAAATTAAATAAGACCAACTGTATAAAAAATGAATAGATAACAAACTAGTAAACCAATAAAATACACTTAAAAAAACACAGAGGACCACACAACTCAAGTGCCTTA